>CM069860.1:616023-1221023 GCA_036172795.1 Pelodytes ibericus
AACCTGACCGCGTGCCATAGGTTCGCCACCACTGCTATATACTGATGTGAGGTATGCTGCACCATTATTAATATCTGGTCATACATCCCATCATTATACCAGCCCCATAACATCCCATCATTATACCAGCCCCATAACATCCCATCATTATACCAGCCCCATAACATCCCATCACATCCCATCATTATACCAGCCCCATAACATCCCATCATTATAGCAGCCCCATAACATCCCATCATTATACCAGCCCCATAACATCCCATCATTATACCAACCCCATAACATCCCATCATTATACCAACCCCATAACATCCCATCATTACACCAGCCCCATAACATCCCATCATTATTCCAGCCCCATAACATCCCATCATTATACCAGCCCCATAACATCCCATCATTATACCAGCCCGATAACATCCCATCATTATACAAGCCCCATAACATCCCATCATTATACCAGCCCCATAACATCCCATCATTATACCAGCCCCATAACATCCCATCATTATACCAGCCCCATAACATCCCATCATTATACCAACCCATAACATCCCATCATTATACCAGCCCCATAACATCCCATCATTATACCAGCCCCATAACATCCCATCATTTTACCAGCCCCATAATATCTCATCTTTATACCAGCCCCATAACATCCCATCATTATACCAGCCCCATAACATCACATCATTATACCAGCCCCATAACATCACATCATTATACCAGCCCCATAACATCCCATCAATATACCAACCCCATAACATCACATCATTATACCAGCCCCATAACATCCCATCATTATACCAACCCCATAACATCTCATCATTATACCAGCCCCATAACATCACATCCTTATACCAGCCCCATAACATCCCATCATTATACCAGCCCCATAACATCCCATCATTATACCAGCCCCATAACATCCCATCATTATACCAGCCCCATAACATCCCATCATTATACCAGCCCCATAACATCCCATCATTATACCAGCCCCATAACATCCCATCATTATACCAGCTCCATAACATCCCATCATTATACCAGCCCCATAACATCCCATCATTATACCAACCCCATAACATCTCATCATTATACCAGCCCCATAACATCACATCATTATACCAGCCCCATAACATCACATCATTATACCAACCCCATAACATCTCATCATTATACCAGCCCCATAACATCACATCATTATACCAGGCCCATAACATCCCATCATTATACCAGGCCCATAACATACCATCATTATACCAGGCCCATAACATCTCATCATTATACCAGCCCCATAACATCACATCATTATACCAGGCCCATAACATCCCATCATTATACCAGGCCCATAACATCCCATCATTATACCAGCCCCATAACATCCCATCATTATACCAGCCCCATAACATCCCATCATTATACCAGCCCCATAACATCCCATCATTATACCAGCCCCATAACATCCCATCATTATACCAACCCCATAACATCCCATCATTATACCAGCCCCATAACATCCCATCATTATACCAGCCCCATAACATCCCATCATTATACCAACCCCATAACATCCCATCATTATACCAGCCCCATAACATCCCATCATTATACCAGCCCCATAACATCCCATCATTATACCAGGCCCATAACATCCCATCATTATACCAGGCCCATAACATCCCATCATTATACCAGGCCCATAACATCCCATCATTATACCAACCCCATAATATCTCATCATTATACCAGCCCATTCAGATGCCAGTATTATCTTGCCATTAATTGCCCATTAATATGCCAGTCACTTTGTCATTAACATACGCTACAGCCAGTTTGCCTGTTAAAATATGCCACCATTTGTCCATTATGATGCCACAGCCAATTTGCCCATCAATATGCCAGTATTAATTTGCCATTAATATGCCACTATTATTTTGCCATTAATATGCCAGTGTTATTGTGCCATTCAGATGCCATTAATATTGTGCCATTCAGATGCCAGTACTATTGCGCCATTCAGATGCCCCAGCCAATTTAGATGCCAGTATACTATAGTAAACTATCAGTGGCATATTGATGGACAATCAGTGGGCTATACTCAAACTCACACACACATTTATACTCACACACACTCATACTTATACTAACACATATACTCATACACACACTTATACCCAAACACACACACACTTATACTCATACAGACACTTATACTCCTACACACACTTATACTCATACAAGCACACTTATACTCATACTCACACACTTATACCCAAACACACATACTCATACAGACACTCATACTCATACACACACACACACTTATACTCATACACACACTTAAACTCCTACACACACTTATACTCCTACACACACTTATACTCCTACACGCACACTTATACTCATACTCACACACTTATACCCAAACACACATACTCATACAGACACTCATACTCACACACACACACACTTATACTCATACACGCACACTTATACTCATACTCACACACTTATACCCAAACACACATACTCATACAGACACTCATACTCATACACACACACACACACACACACACTTATACTCATACACACACTTATACTCCTACACACACTTATACTCATACACGCACGCTTATACTCATACTCACACACTTATACCCAAACACACATACTCATACACACACTTATACTCATACTCGCACACACACAGAGGTTCAGCTCTCACCGCTTATCTGCTCCGTTGTCCTGGAGGTGCAGGCATCAGTGTAATAGACGGGCGCTGCCGGTCATCTGCTTCTTATCCAGATGACCGACGCATGTGCGTTATGTGAAGAAGCGTTCAAGTCGGTAAGCAAACAGTTAATTGGCATGCGCCAATCTATTACGCTGATGCCTGCACCTCCAGGACAACGGAGCAGATAAGCGGTGAGAGCTGAACCTGACCGCGTGCCATAGGTTCGCCACCACTGCTATATACTGATGTGAGGTATGCTGCACCATTATTAATATCTGGTCATACATCCCATCATTATACCAGCCCCATAACATCCCATCATTATACCAGCCCCATAACATCCCATCATTATACCAGCCCCATAACATCCCATCACATCCCATCATTATACCAGCCCCATAACATCCCATCATTATAGCAGCCCCATAACATCCCATCATTATACCAGCCCCATAACATCCCATCATTATACCAACCCCATAACATCCCATCATTATACCAACCCCATAACATCCCATCATTACACCAGCCCCATAACATCCCATCATTATTCCAGCCCCATAACATCCCATCATTATACCAGCCCCATAACATCCCATCATTATACCAGCCCGATAACATCCCATCATTATACAAGCCCCATAACATCCCATCATTATACCAGCCCCATAACATCCCATCATTATACCAGCCCCATAACATCCCATCATTATACCAGCCCCATAACATCCCATCATTATACCAACCCATAACATCCCATCATTATACCAGCCCCATAACATCCCATCATTATACCAGCCCCATAACATCCCATCATTTTACCAGCCCCATAATATCTCATCTTTATACCAGCCCCATAACATCCCATCATTATACCAGCCCCATAACATCACATCATTATACCAGCCCCATAACATCACATCATTATACCAGCCCCATAACATCCCATCAATATACCAACCCCATAACATCACATCATTATACCAGCCCCATAACATCCCATCATTATACCAACCCCATAACATCTCATCATTATACCAGCCCCATAACATCACATCCTTATACCAGCCCCATAACATCCCATCATTATACCAGCCCCATAACATCCCATCATTATACCAGCCCCATAACATCCCATCATTATACCAGCCCCATAACATCCCATCATTATACCAGCCCCATAACATCCCATCATTATACCAGCCCCATAACATCCCATCATTATACCAGCTCCATAACATCCCATCATTATACCAGCCCCATAACATCCCATCATTATACCAACCCCATAACATCTCATCATTATACCAGCCCCATAACATCACATCATTATACCAGCCCCATAACATCACATCATTATACCAACCCCATAACATCTCATCATTATACCAGCCCCATAACATCACATCATTATACCAGGCCCATAACATCCCATCATTATACCAGGCCCATAACATACCATCATTATACCAGGCCCATAACATCTCATCATTATACCAGCCCCATAACATCACATCATTATACCAGGCCCATAACATCCCATCATTATACCAGGCCCATAACATCCCATCATTATACCAGCCCCATAACATCCCATCATTATACCAGCCCCATAACATCCCATCATTATACCAGCCCCATAACATCCCATCATTATACCAACCCCATAACATCCCATCATTATACCAGCCCCATAACATCCCATCATTATACCAGCCCCATAACATCCCATCATTATACCAGGCCCATAACATCCCATCATTATACCAGGCCCATAACATCCCATCATTATACCAGGCCCATAACATCCCATCATTATACCAACCCCATAATATCTCATCATTATACCAGCCCATTCAGATGCCAGTATTATCTTGCCATTAATTGCCCATTAATATGCCAGTCACTTTGTCATTAACATACGCTACAGCCAGTTTGCCTGTTAAAATATGCCACCATTTGTCCATTATGATGCCACAGCCAATTTGCCCATCAATATGCCAGTATTAATTTGCCATTAATATGCCACTATTATTTTGCCATTAATATGCCAGTGTTATTGTGCCATTCAGATGCCATTAATATTGTGCCATTCAGATGCCAGTACTATTGCGCCATTCAGATGCCCCAGCCAATTTAGATGCCAGTATACTATAGTAAACTATCAGTGGCATATTGATGGACAATCAGTGGGCTATTATTGAATGAACTATTATTGGCATATTGATGGACAATCAGTGGGCTATTATTGAACGAACTATCAGTGGCATATTGATGGACAATCAGTGGGCTATTAATGGACAAACTATCAGTGGCATACTGATGGACAATCAGTGGGCTATTATTGAATGAACTATTATTGGCATATTGATGGACAATCAGTGGGATATTATTGAACGAACTATCAGTGGCATATTGATGGACAATCAGTGGGCTATTAATGGACAAACTATCAGTGGCATACTGATGGACAATCAGTGGCATATTGATGGACTCCTTCTGGATTTGCTTTTTGCTGTACTGGCCTTTTGGACTCTGTCCTCCATTTGGATCTTTGCTGACACAGAATAACATCTGACATCTATAACCCCATATGTAAGATGCTATTGTTTTTTATTACATTTCTATCTTTCATTATCTAATGTACCATCTCTTCATCTTGTTTTACTGCCTGGGAGCGGGATATTAAGAAGAGAGGAGACATCTTTACAAGAGATAGATGAGCCATTTTTATCTACACTGTTTGTGAGTGAGTGCACACTGCACCAGTACTGTTAATATCTGCTGTATTACACTATGTTTGTTTGTCTTTTTCTGTCCCCTTATATATACATTGGGAGACATTGAAGACATTCATTATTCTGCACTGAAATAACAGTTTTCTCAGGCAAATATTACATTTTCCTTTATATAATTTTATACACTGTTTGGTGGATTTTACTTAGCGCACCAATCACACCTATTTGTTTGGGTTATATGTTTTGTTTTTTGCACGTGTGTCTTCAGAGGAACACATAGATTGGTGCTGCTTTGTTATAGTTTAAAGCGCCAGGATTTATCCTTTCTGTCTATCAGTGGCATATTGATGGGCAATCAGTGGGCTATTAATGGAAAAACTATCAGTGGCATATTGATGGACAATCAGTGGGCTATTAATGGACAAACTATCAGTGGGATATTAATGGACAAACTATCAGTGGGCTATTAATGGACAAACTATCAGTGGGATATTAATGGACAAATTATCAGTGGGATATTAATGGACAAACTATCAGTGGCATATTGATGGGCAATCAGTGGGCTATTAATGGACAAACTATCAGTGGGATATTAATGGACAAACTATCAGTGGTATATTAATGGACAAACTATCAGTGGGCTATTAATGGACAAACTATCAGTGGGATATTGATGGGCAATCAGTGGGCTATTAATGGACAAACTATCAGTGGGATATTGATGGGCAATCAGTGGGCTATTAATGGACAAACTATCAGTGGTATATTAATGGACAAACTATCAGTGGGCTATTAATGGACAAACTATCAGTGGGATATTGATGGGCAATCAGTGGGCTATTAATGGACAAACTATTAGTGGGATATTAATGGACAAACTATCAGTGGGCTATTAATGGACAAACTATCAGTGGCATATTGATGGGCAATCAGTGGGCTATTAATGGACAAACTATCAGTGGGATATTGATGGACAAACTATCAGTGGCATATTGATGGGCAATCAGTGGGCTATTAATGGACAAACTATCAGTGGCATATTGATGGACAATCAGTGGGCTATTAATGGACAAACTATCAGTGGCATATTGATGGGCAATCAGTGGGCTATTAATGGACAAACTATCAGTGGGATATTAATGGACAAACTATCAGTGGGATATTAATGGACAAACTATCAGTGGGCTATTAATGGACAAACTATCAGTGGCATATTGATGGGCAATCAGTGGGCTATTAAAGGACAAACTATCAGTGGGATATTAATGGACAAACTATCAGTGGCATATTGATGGACTATCAGTGGGATATTATTGGACAAACTATCAGTGGCATACTGATGGGCAATCAGTGGGCTATTAATGGACAAACTATCAGTGGCATATTGATGGACTATCAGTGGGCTATTAATGGAAAAACTATCAGTGGCATATTGATGGACAATCAGTGGGCTATTAATGGACAAACTATCAGTGGCATATTGATGGACAATCAGTGGGCTATTAATGGACAAACTATCAGTGGCATATTGATGGACAATCAGTGGGCTATTAATGGACAAACTATCAGTGGCATATTGATGGACTATCAGTGGGATATTAATGGACAAACTATCAGTGGCATATTGATGGACAATCAGTGGGCTATTAATGGACAAACTATCAGTGGCATATTGATGGACTATCAGTTGGATATTAATGGACAAACTATCAGTGGCATATTGATGGACAATCAGTGGGCTATTAATGGACAAACTATCAGTGGGATATTAATGGACAAACTATCAGTGGGATATTAATGGACAAACTATCAGTGGGATATTAATGGACAAACTATCAGTGGGCTATTAATGGACAAACTATCAGTGGCATATTGATGGGCAATCAGTGGGCTATTAATGGACAAACTATCAGTGGGATATTAATGGACAAACTATCAGTGGCATATTGATGGACTATCAGTGGGATATTATTGGACAAACTATCAGTGGCATACTGATGGGCAATCAGTGGGCTATTAATGGACAAACTATCAGTGGCATATTGATGGACAATCAGTGGGCTATTAATGGACAAACTATCAGTGGCATATTGATGGACAATCAGTGGGATATTAATGGACAAACTATCAGTGGCATATTGATGGACAATCAGTGGGCTATTAATGGACAAACTATCAGTGGCATATTGATGGACAATCAGTGGGCTATTAATGGACAAACTATCAGTGGCATATTGATGGACAATCAGTGGGCTATTAATGGAAAAACTATCAGTGGCATATTGATGGACAATCAGTGGGATATTAATGGACAAACTATCAGTGGCATATTGATGGACAATCAGTGGGCTATTAATGGACAAACTATCAGTGGCATATTGATGGACTATCAGTGGGATATTAATGGACAAACTATCAGTGGCATATTGATGGACAATCAGTGGGCTATTAATGGACAAACTATCAGTAGCATACTGATGGACAATCAGTGGGCTATTAATGGACAAACTATCAGTGGCATATTGATGGACAATCAGTGGGATATTAATGGACAAACTATCAGTGGCATATTGATGGACTATCAGTAGGATATTATTGGACAAACTATCAGTGGCATACTGATGGGCAATCAGTGGGCTATTAATGGAGAAACTATCAGTGGCATACTGATGGACAATCAGTGGGCTATTAATGGACAAACTATCAGTGGCATATTGATGGACTATCAGTGGGATATTAATGGACAAACTATCAGTGGCATACTGATGGGCAATCAGTGGGCTATTAATGGACAAACTATCAGTGGCATATTGATGGACTATCAGTGGCATACTGAAGGGCAATCAGTGGGCTATTAATGGACAAACTATCAGTGGCATATTGATGGACTATCAGTGGGCTATTAATGGAAAAACTATCAGTGGCATATTGATGGACTATCAGTGGGATATTAATGGACAAACTATCAGTGGCATATTGATGGACAATCAGTGGGCTATTAATGGACAAACTATCAGTAGCATACTGATGGACAATCAGTGGGCTATTAATGGACAAACTATCAGTGGCATACTGATGGGCAATCAGTGGGATATTAATGGACAAACTATCAGTGGCATATTGATGGACAATCAGTGGGCTATTAATGGACAAACTATCAGTGGCATATTGATGGACTATCAGTGGGCTATTAATGGACAAACTATCAGTGGCATATTGATGGACTATCAGTGGGATATTAATGGACAAACTATCAGTGGCATATTGATGGACAATCAGCGGGCTATTAATGGACAAACTATCAGTGGCATATTGATGGACAATCAGCGGGCTATTAATGGACAAACTATCAGTGGCATATTGATGGACAATCAGTGGGCTATTAATGGACAAACTATCAGTGGCATACTGATGGACAATCAGTGGGCTATTAATGGACAAACTATCAGTGGCATATTGATGGACAAACTATTAGTGGGATATTAATGGACAAACTATCAGTGGGCTATTAATGGACAAACTATCAGTGGCATATTGATGGACAATCAGTGGGCTATTAATAGACAAACTATCAGTGGCATATTGATGGACAATCAGTGGGCTATTAATGGACAAACTATGAGTGGCATACTGATGGGCAATCAGTGGGCTATTAATGGACAAACTATCAGTGGCATATTGATGGACTATCAGTGGGATATTAATGGACAAACTATCAGTGGCATATTGATGGACAATCAGTGGGCTATTAATGGACAAACTATCAGTGGCATATTGATGGACTATCAGTGGGATATTAATGGACAAACTATCAGTGGCATATTGATGGACAATCAGTGGGCTATTAATGGACAAACTATCAGTAGCATACTGGTGGACAATCAGTGGGCTATTAATGGACAAACTATCAGTGGCATATTGATGGACAATCAGTGGGATATTAATGGACAAACTATCAGTGGCATATTGATGGACTATCAGTGGGATATTATTGGACAAACTATCAGTGGCATACTGATGGGCAATCAGTGGGCTATTAATGGACAAACTATCAGTGGCATATTGATGGACAATCAGTGGGATATTAATGGACAAACTATCAGTGGCATATTGATGGACAATCAGTGGGCTATTAATGGACAAACTATCAGTGGCATATTGATGGACAATCAGTGGGCTATTAATGGACAAACTATCAGTGGCATATTGATGGACTATCAGTGGGATATTAATGGACAAACTATCAGTGGCATATTGATGGACAATCAGTGGGCTATTAATGGACAAACTATCAGTGGCATATTGATGGACTATCAGTGGGATATTAATGGACAAACTATCAGTGGCATATTGATGGACTATCAGTGGGATATTAATGGACAAACTATCAGTGGCATACTGATGGGCAATCAGTGGGCTATTAATGGACAAACTATCAGTGGCATATTGATGGACTATCAGTGGGCTATTAATGGACAAACTATCAGTGGCATATTGATGGACAATCAGTGGGCTATTAATGGACAAACTATCAGTGGCATATTGATGGACTATCAGTGGGATATTAATGGACAAACTATCAGTGGCATATTGATGGACAATCAGTGGGCTATTAATGGACAAACTATCAGTGGCATACTGATGGACAATCAGTGGGCTATTAATGGACAAACTATCAGTGGCATACTGATGGGCAATCAGTGGGCTATTAATGGACAAACTATTAGTGGGATATTAATGGACAAACTATCAGTGGGCTATTAATGGACAAACTATCAGTGGCATATTGATGGACAATCAGTGGGCTATTAATGGACAAACTATGAGAGGCATATTGATGGACTATCAGTGGGCTATTAATGGACAAACTATGAGTGGCATACTGATGGGCAATCAGTGGGCTATTAATGGACAAACTACCAGTGGCATTAATGGCCAAACTATCGGAGGGGGGGGGGGGGGGTAGGGTCAGGGCCCCTCAAGTAAGGGGCCCTGACCCTAGGTAGAGAGGGGAAAGAGGGGCAAGAGAGGAGTAAAGAGGGGAAATAGAGTGGGGGGGCAAGAGAGGAGTAAAGAGGGGCAATAGAGGGGGGGCAATAGAGGAGTAAAGAGGGGCAATAGAGGGGGGAAAGAGGGGCAAGAGAGGAGTAAAGAGGGGCAATGGGGGGAAGAGGGGCAATAGAGGGGGAAAGAGGGGCAAGAGAGGAGTAAAGCGGGGCAATGGGAGGGAAGAGGGGCAATAGAGGGAGTCAAGAGAGGAGTAAAGAGGGGGGCAAGAGAGGAGTAAAGAGGGGCAATAGAGGAGTAAAGAGGGGGGCAAGAGAGGAGTGAAGAGGGGCAAGAAAGGAGTAAAGAGGGGCAATAGAGGGGGGCAAGAGAGGAGTAAAGAGGGGCAAGAGAGGAGTGAAGAGGGGCAAGAAAGGAGTAAAGAGGGGCAATAGAGGGGGGGCAAGAGAGGAGTAAAGAGGGGCAATGGGGGGGAAGAGGGGCAATAGAGGGGGGGCAATAGAGGGGGAAAGAGGGGCAAGAGAGGAGTAAAGCGGGTCAATGGGAGGGAAGAGGGGCAATAGAGGGGGTCAAGAGAGGAGTAAAGAGGGGCAATAGAGGGGGGGGGGAAAGAGGGGCAATAGAGGAGTAAAGAGGGGGGCAAGAGAGGAGTGAAGAGGGGCAAGAAAGGAGTAAAGAGGGGCAATAGAGGGGGGGCAAGAGAGAAGTAAAGAGGGGGGCAAGAGAGGAGTAAAGAGGGGCAATAGAGGCAAGAAAGGAGTAAAGAGGGGCAATAGAGGGGGGGCAAGAGAGGGGGGGCAAGAGAGGAGTAAAGAGGGGCAATAGAGGGGGGGAAAGAGGGGCAATAGAGGGGGAAAAAGAGAGGAGTAAAGAGGGGCAATGGGGGGGAAGAGGGGCAATAGAGGGGGAAAGAGGGGCAAGAGAGGAGTAAAGCGGGGCAATGGGAGGGAAGAGGGGCAATAGAGGGGGTCAAGAGAGGAGTAAAGAGGTGCAATAGAGGGGGGGGGGGAAAGAGGGGCAAGAAAGGAGTAAAGAGGGGCAATAGAGGAGTAAAGAGGGGGGCAAGAGAGGAGTGAAGAGGGGCAAGAAAGGAGTAAAGAGGGGCAATAGAGGGGGGGCAAGAGAGGAGTAAAGAGGGGCAATAGAGGGGGGGCAAGAGAGGAGTAAAGAGGGGGGCAAGAGAGGAGTAAAGAGGGGCAATAGAGGCAAGAAAGGAGTAAAGAGGGGCAATAGAGGGGGGGCAAGAGAGGAGTAAAGAGGGGCAAGAGAGGGGGGGCAAGAGAGGAGTAAAGAGGGGCAATAGAGGGGGGGAAAGAGGGGCAATAGAGGGGGGAAAAGAGAGGAGTAAAGAGGGGCAAGAGAGGGGGGGCAAGAGAGGAGTAAAGAGGGGCAATAGAGGGGGGGGGAAAGAGGGGCAAGAAAGGAGTAAAGAGGGGGGCAAGAGAGGAGTGAAGAGGGGCAAGAAAGGAGTAAAGAGGGGCAATAGAGGGGGGGAAAGAGGGGCAATAGAGGGGGGGAAAGAGGGGCAAGAAAGGAGTAAAGAGGGGCAATAGAGGAGTAAAGAGGGGGGCAAGAGAGGAGTGAAGAGGGGCAAGAAAGGAGTAAAGAGGGGCAATAGAGGGGGGGCCAAGAGAGGAGTAAAGAGGGGGGCAAGAGAGGAGTAAAGAGGGGCAATAGAGGCAAGAAAGGAGTAAAGAGGGGCAATAGAGGGGGGGCAAGAGAGGAGTAAAGAGGGGCAAGAGAGGGGGGGCAAGAGAGGGGGGGCAAGAGAGGAGTTAAGAGGGGCAAGAGAGGGGGGGCAAGAGAGGAGTAAAGAGGGGCAATAGAGGGGGGGCAATAGAGGAGTAAAGAGGGGCAAGAGAGGGGGGGCAAGAGAGGAGTAAAGAGGGGCAATAGAGGGGGGAAAGAGGGGCAATAGAGGGGGGAAAAGAGAGGAGTAAAGAGGGGCAAGAGAGGGGGGGGCAAGAGAGGAGTAAAGAGGGGCAATAGAGGAGTAAAGAGGGGGGCAAGAGAGGAGTGAAGAGGGGCAAGAAAGGAGTAAAGAGGGGCAATAGAGGGGGGGGCAAGAGAGGAGTAAAGAGGGGCAATAGAGGCAAGAAAGGAGTAAAGAGGGGCAATAGAGGGGGGGCAAGAGAGGAGTAAAGAGGGGCAAGAGAGGGGGGGCAAGAGAGGAGTAAAGAGGGGCAATAGAGGGGGGGAAAGAGGGGCAATAGAGGAGTAAAGAGGGGGGCAAGAGAGGAGTAAAGAGGGGGGCAAGAGAGGAGTGAAGAGGGGCAAGAAAGGAGTAAAGAGGGGCAATAGAGGGGGGGCAAGAGAGGAGTAAAGAGGGGCAATAGAGGCAAGAAAGGAGTAAAGAGGGGCAATAGAGGGGGGAAAGAGGGGCAATAGAGGAGTAAAGAGGGGGGCAAGAGAGGAGTGAAGAGGGGCAATAGAGGGGGGGGGCAAGGGAGGAGTAAAGAGGGGCAATAGAGGGGGGGGCAAGAGAGGAGTAAAGAGGGGCAATAGAGGGGGGGGCAAGAGAGGAGTAAAGAGGGCCAATAGAGGGGGGAAGCGGACAGGGGGGATGTGTCTGCATTACAGGGAGCCTTGTTAGTAATGCACGGTTACTCAGTAGATCTCCCTGGGATGTGCTGCAATGGCTCGCGCACTACATTTCCCAGCATGTCCTGCGCCAGACTCCGCCCCCAGCGTGACGCGCCATACTCCCGCCCCTGACGCCATTTTGCGCAGTGAGCGCCGGCTCCTGTCCCGCTCTTTCTACCGTCTCGTCAGTGTCGACTAGTCGGGAGATATCGAGCGATTCTTCCCGGCTTATCGGCCTCACACCTGATCCCGGCCGGAGACTCGCACTGTCAGAACCCCCGGCCACGGATGGCGCCTGATTGGATCCGCTGACCTACAGCAGGTGAGCCCGAAACAAGATGGCGACCGGCCCCTCCCCCGCGAGGGCAACGGACACCCGGCACGGGGGCCTGTGAGTGAGTGAGTGAGTGAGTGTGTGAGTGTGAGGCGGCAGTGTGTGTGTGAGTGTGTGAGTGTGAGTGTGAGGCGGCAGTGTGTGTGAGTGTGTGTGAGGCGGCAGTGTGTGTGTGAGTGTGTGTGTGTGTGTGTGAGTGTGAGTGTGAGGCGGCAGTGAGTGTGTGTGTGTGAGTGTGAGGCGGCAGTGTGTGTGAGTGTGTGTGAGGCGGCAGTGTGTGTGTGAGTGTGTGTGTGTGTGTGTGAGTGTGAGTGTGAGGCGGCAGTGTGTGAGTGTGAGTGTGAGGCGGCAGTGTGTGAGTGTGTGAGTGAGTGAGTGAGTGTGAGGCGGCAGTGTGTGTGTGTGTGTGAGTGAGTGTGTGTGTGAGGCGGCAGTGTGTGTGTGTGTGTGTGTGAGTGAGTGTGTGTGTGTGTGAGTGTGAGGCGGCAGTGTGTGTGTGTGAGTGAGTGTGTGTGTGTGAGTGAGTGAGTGAGTGTGAGGCGGCAGTGTGTGTGTGTGAGTGAGGCGGCAGTGTGTGTGTGAGTGAGGCGGCAGTGTGTGTGTGTGAGTGAGGCGGCAGTGTGTGAGTGTGAGTGAGGCGGCAGTGTGTGAGTGAGTGAGGCGGCAGTGTGTGTGTGTGAGTGAGGCGGCAGTGTGTGTGTGTGAGTGAGGCGGCAGTGTGTGTGTGTGAGTGAGGCGGCAGTGTGTGTGTGTGAGTGTGTGTGTGTGAGTGAGTGAGTGAGTGTGAGGCGGCAGTGTGTGTGTGTGAGTGAGGCGGCAGTGTGTGTGTGAGTGAGGCGGCAGTGTGTGTGAGTGAGGCGGCAGTGTGTGTGAGTGAGGCGGCAGTGTGTGTGTGTGAGTGAGGCGGCAGTGTGTGAGTGAGTGAGTGTGAGGCGGCAGTGTGTGTGTGTGAGTGAGGCGGCAGTGTGTGTGTGTGAGTGAGGCGGCAGTGTGTGTGTGTGAGTGAGGCGGCAGTGTGTGTGTGTGAGTGAGGCGGCAGTGTGTGTGTGTGTGTGTGAGTGAGGCGGCAGTGTGTGTGTGTGAGTGAGGCGGCAGTGTGTGTGTGTGAGTGAGGCGGCAGTGTGTGTGAGTGAGTGAGGCGGCAGTGTGTGTGAGTGAGGCGGCAGTGTGTGTGAGTGAGTGAGGCGGCAGTGTGTGTGAGTGAGTGAGGCGGCAGTGTGTGTGTGTGAGTGAGGCGGCAGTGTGTGTGTGTGTGTGAGGCGGCAGTGTGTGTGTGTGTGTGAGGCGGCAGTGTGTGTGTGTGTGTGAGGCGGCGGCAGTGTGTGTGTGTGTGTGTGAGGCGGCAGTGTGTGTGTGTGTGTGAGGCGGCAGTGTGTGTGTGTGTGTGAGGCGGCATTGTGTGTGTGTGAGTGAGGTGGCAGTGTGTGTGTGTGTGTGAGGCGGCAGTGTGTGTGTGTGTGTGAGGCGGCAGTGTGTGTGTGTGAGGCGGCAGTGTGTGTGTGTGTGTGTGAGGCGGCAGTGTGTGTGTGTGAGGCGGCAGTGTGTGTGAGTGAGGCGGCAGTGTGTGTGTGTGTGTGAGGCGGCAGTGTGTGTGAGTGAGGCGGCAGTGTGTGTGTGTGAGTGAGGCGGCAGTGTGTGTGAGTGAGGCGGCAGTGTGTGTGTGTGAGTGAGGCGGCAGTGTGTGTGTGTGAGTGAGGCGGCAGTGTGTGTGTGTGAGTGAGGCGGCAGTGTGTGTGTGTGTGTGAGGCGGCAGTGTGTGTGTGTGTGTGAGGCGGCAGTGTGTGTGTGTGAGTGAGGCGGCAGTGTGTGTGTGTGAGTGAGGCGGCAGTGTGTTTGTGTGAGTGAGCCGGCAGTGTGTGTGAGTGAGGCGGCAGTGTGTGTGTGTGAGTGAGGCGGCAGTGTGTGTGTGTGAGTGAGGCGGCAGTGTGTGTGTGTGAGTGAGGCGGCAGTGTGTGTGTGTGTGAGGCGGCAGTGTGTGTGTGTGTGTGTGTGTGTGTGAGTGAGGCGGCAGTGTGTGTGTGTGTGTGAGTGAGGCGGCAGTGTGTGTGTGTGAGTGAGGCGGCAGTGTGAGTGTGAGTGTGAGTGAGGCGGCAGTGTGTGTGTGTGTGTGTGAGTGAGGCGGCGGCAGTGTGTGTGTGAGGCGGCAGTGTGTGTGTGTGTGTGTGTGAGTGAGGCGGCAGTGTGTGTGTGTGAGTGAGGCGGCAGTGTGTGTGTGTGAGTGAGGCGGCAGTGTTTGTGCGAGGCGGCCGTGGCTCCACTAGGTCAATAAGTGGGGATTACTGCCTGACACGGGCCACGCTCCTCTAGGTCAATAAGTGGGGATTACTGCCTGACACGGGCCACGCTCCTCTAGGTCAGTAAGTGGGGATTACTGCCTGACACGGGCCACGCTCCTCTAGGTCAGTAAGTGGGGATTACTGCCTGACACGGGCCACGCTCCTCTAGGTCAGTAAGTGGGGATTACTGCCTGACACGGGCCACGCTCCTCTAGGTCAGTAAGTGGGGATTACTGCCTGACACGGGCCACGCTCCTCTAGGTCAGTAAGTGGGGATTACTGCGTGACACGGGCCACGCTCCTCTAGGTCAGTAAGTGGGGATTACTGCCTGACACGGGCCACGCTCCTCTAGGTCAGTAAGTGGGGATTACTGCCTGACACGGGCCACGCTCCTCTAGGTCAGTAAGTGGGGATTACTGCCTGACACGGGCTACGCTCCTCTAGGTCAGTAAGTGGGGATTACTGCCTGACACGGGCCACGCTCCTCTAGGTCAGTAAGTGGGGATTACTGCCTGACACGGGCCACGCTCCTCTAGGTCAGTAAGTGGGGATTACTGCGTGACACGGGCCACGCTCCTCTAGGTCAGTAAGTGGGGATTACTGCCTGACACGGGCCACGCTCCTCTAGGTCAGTAAGTGGGGATTACTGCCTGACACGGGCCACGCTCCTCTAGGTCAGTAAGTGGGGATTAGTGCCTGACACGGGCCACGCTCCTCTAGGTCAGTAAGTGGGGATTAGTGCCTGACACGGGCCACGCTCCTCTAGGTCAGTAAGTGGGGATTACTGCCTGACACGGGCCACGCTCCTCTAGGTCAGTAAGTGGGGATTACTGCCTGACACGGGCCACGCTCCTCTAGGTCAGTAAGTGGGGATTAGTGCCTGACACGGGCCACGCTCCTCTAGGTCAGTAAGTGGGGATTACTGCCTGACACGGGCCACGCTCCTCTAGGTCAGTAAGTGGGGATTACTGCCTGACACGGGCCACGCTCCTCTAGGTCAGTAAGTGGGGATTACTGCCTGACACGGGCCACGCTCCTCTAGGTCAGTAAGTGGGGATTAATGCCTGACACGGGCCACGCTCCTCTAGGTCAATAAGTGGGGATTACTGCGTGACACGGGCCACGCTCCTCTAGGTCAGTAAGTGGGGATTACTGCGTGACACGGGCCACGCTCCTCTAGGTCAGTAAGTGGGGATTACTGCGTGACACGGGCCACGCTCCTCTAGGTCAATAAGTGGGGATTACTGCGTGACACGGGCCACGCTCCTCTAGGTCAGTAAGTGGGGATTAGTGCCTGACACGGGCCACGCTCCTCTAGGTCAGTAAGTGGGGATTACTGCGTGACACGGGCTACGCTCCTCTAGGTCAGTAAGTGGGGATTACTGCCTGACACGGGCCACGCTCCTCTAGGTCAGTAAGTGGGGATTAGTGCCTGACACGGGCCACGCTCCTCTAGGTCAGTAAGTCGGGATTAGTGCCTGACACGGGCCACGCTCCTCTAGGTCAGTAAGTGGGGATTAGTGCCTGACACGGGCCACGCTCCTCTAGGTCAGTAAGTGGGGATTACTGCGTGACACGGGCCACGCTCCTCTAGGTCAGTAAGTGGGGATTACTGCGTGACACGGGCCACGCTCCTCTAGGTCAGTAAGTGGGGATTACTGCGTGACACGGGCCACGCTCCTCTAGGTCAGTAAGTGGGGATTACTGCCTGACACGGGCCACGCTCCTCTAGGTCAGTAAGTGGGGATTACTGCGTGACACGGGCCACGCTCCTCTAGGTCAGTAAGTGGGGATTACTGCCTGACACGGGCCACGCTCCTCTTGGTCAGTAAGTGGGGATTAGTGCCTGACACGGGCCACGCTCCTCTAGGTCAGTAAGTGGGGATTACTGCGTGACACGGGCCACGCTCCTCTAGGTCAGTAAGTGGGGATTAGTGCCTGACACGGGCCACGCTCCTCTAGGTCAATAAGTGGGGATTACTGCGTGACACGGGCCACGCTCCTCTTGGTCAGTAAGTGGGGATTAGTGCCTGACACGGGCCACGCTCCTCTAGGTCAGTAAGTGGGGATTAGTGCCTGACACGGGCCACGCTCCTCTAGGTCAATAAGTGGGGATTACTGCGTGACACGGGCCACGCTCCTCTAGGTCAGTAAGTGGGGATTACTGCCTGACACGGGCCACGCTCCTCTTGGTCAGTAAGTGGGGATTACTGCCTGACACGGGCCACGCTCCTCTAGGTCAGTAAGTGGGGATTACTGCGTGACACGGGCCACGCTCCTCTAGCTCAGTAAGTGGGGATTAGTGCCTGACACGGGCCACGCTCCTCTAGGTCAGTAAGTGGGGATTACTGCCTGACACGGGCCACGCTCCTCTAGCTCAGTAAGTGGGGATTAGTGCCTGACACGGGCCACGCTCCTCTAGGTCAATAAGTGGGGATTACTGCGTGACACGGGCCACGCTCCTCTAGGTCAGTAAGTGGGGATTACTGCCTGACACGGGCCACGCTCCTCTTGGTCAGTAAGTGGGGATTACTGCCTGACACGGGCCACGCTCCTCTAGGTCAGTAAGTGGGGATTACTGCGTGACACGGGCCACGCTCCTCTAGCTCAGTAAGTGGGGATTAGTGCCTGACACGGGCCACGCTCCTCTAGGTCAGTAAGTGGGGATTACTGCCTGACACGGGCCACGCTCCTCTAGCTCAGTAAGTGGGGATTAGTGCCTGACACGGGCCACGCTCCTCTAGGTCAGTAAGTGGGGATTAGTGCCTGACACGGGCCACGCTCCTCTAGGTCAGTAAGTGGGTAGAAATGCATAACATGAATTTTAGACCTTTACCCCTGAAATTCCCTTTACACAGAAGTGCCGATGTGTTGGCAGAATTACAGCAAATACATAGATTAAGAGAACATGTTTTTTATGTGTCCGTGGTCTCTCCTGTGTATGATGTCACAAGTGAACTCCTTGTAGTATTTTTCTTATTTTTTTCTGTTCATGGGAAGTGTTTAGATTTTGTCTGTGGTGTATACCGTGGGTATACCGTGGTGTATACCATGTTACCCTTCATGGTGCTGTTTCTAATGGTTGTTCTGTTCTTTGCCTTTAAGGTGAGCCGTGAAACGAGTGGGTGTGACAGGTCTGCTGTTCTAGACTGGACAGCCTGGCTCAGAATGAGGCAGCATCCCAGCATGCACTGCAACAAGTCTGGAGTCCTATGGCCTCACAGGAGCACAGAAGTAGACATCTCGCTATGCAGCCCTGTCCTTCCCGACAGCAGTTGCAGGTTGGTTTGCTTCTGGTTTGGGGGGCTTTGTGCCGAGTCTTATTACGGGGGGCGCATACCAGTGACATCACGAGCTGACAGTGTCCATGCACACACAGCCAATCAAAACTGAGATAGACCTAGTCCAGGGAAACATGGCTGCTGCTGCTCAGAGGATATTTTGGCATGAACTATGGAAAGTACCTGCCACGTTATCCTCATACTAGGAGCAGTGATTTCTGTATTAGAAGCACAACTGGGGGGGGGGGGGGGGGGGGGCCTCCCTCTGCATTAGCCTGCTACATGTTGCGTTTTGGAGCTGCATTTCTGGGGGGAGCAGACATTACCCAAACAGTGTGTGTATTATTTCTTCTCCATCTCAGCAGGCTTCAGACAGAATGACTGGCAGTAATCCCATGTCTCCCGGATCCAGCGGGGAATTATCCCCCTTTGACCTTTCTGGTGAAATGGGGGATACAGCTCCAGGCTCTCCTATATATGACGCAATGGACGGATCCCATCAGGATAGTTCCTCAGGACAAAAATGGGATAGTCAAACGGAGATTGCGGAACAAGCCAAACACGTGAGTGACTAGCATTAAACCTGTCTGCCAACATACAGGATACAGTCACATCTCCTCCTTCTAAAGATGATATGTTCCCTTGGTTTCCCTGGTGACTGCTCCACTTTTAGACTTTTGCCCTAAAATCCTATTTTATAAATAACCCCTGTGAGTTTGTATTGGCAGTGTACATTCATATCCTAAAATATAACCCTATAAACTCTTTACTGCAGGATTTCAAGGCATTTAGCAGTCTATATTTACACGACCCTTACCCTAACGATAACCTATATGGCAGGGGCAGATGCAGTCTGGGAAAGTACACCATGCCAATTATATCATCTATGTCTTCTTTGGATTTACCCATTATTCCATCAGGAAGCGGAGATTGAAAACCGCATTGCAGAGCTTCGTAAGGAGGGATTCTGGACTCCACGCCGCCTCTCCAAAATTCCTGAACCAAGCCGACCCAAGGTGCACTGGGACTATCTCTGCGAGGAGATGCAGTGGCTTTCTGCAGATTTTGGGCAAGAACGTCGCTGGAAGAGAGGTGTTGCGAGAAAGGTACGTCCAGCTGAAAGAGTTAATTTGCAGTCTGGTAGATGGAGCCACTAACCATGTCACTGGCAGTGTTAAGGAGACACTGGTTATAGACTGGAATCTACTTGTAACAGACCATCACTGGATGGGTTAGGGTGCCATCGGGTATAAACAGGCATTGACAGGCCATAACAGACCACTTAGCTGGCGTGTTTACTGCGGCACTGGGTATAGACCAGCATCAACATGCGTTAAACGACCACTGGGTATAGACAGGAATCGACTTGTAACAGACCACGTCACTGGTGTGGTTAGGTTGGCACTGGGAATAGACTAGCATTGACATGCAGTAACAGACCATGTCACTGGAAAAGTTAGGGTGCCATCAGGTATAAACTGCCATTGACACGCCAAAACAGACCACTTTGCTGGCTCGGTTACTGTGGCACTGGGTATAGACAAGCGTCCGCATGTGGTTCTAGACCACGTACTAGTAAGGTTAGGGTGACACCTGGTGTAGACTGCGGTAACATACCACGTCACTGGTGTGGATGGAATTTCATTAAGACCCTTTGGGTTATTTATAAAATTAGTTTCTCGGTTAAAGTTCTACAAGTGATGTGATCAGCAAGAACATTCCACTGGTTTCCATGGTGTCTGTTCCAGTATTGTCGTCTTTAAATAACCCCCATGGTGCACAGATCTTTTGACTCTTAGAACATGACCCAGTGTTTGCTCTGTTCTTTTGTGGCGTTGTTGCCATGATTGCTGTTCATTTTATTTATTTTTTTATATTTATTATTTTCAATTTTTTTCATATACATATAAAAAAAGACAATACAAGTAGTACAAAAAATACAATAAATACAATACAATATACGGATACATATTCAAGCTTCTAATCATCACGGGAAGGGATCTCTTTTTTTATTTGTTTTGAATGCTTTCTTCTTGAGTGCTTTCCTTCCCAGTGTATCCTTATGTTTGCAAACCACACTTCTTATATGTACCCGTTACATTTAACATCACATCGTATCACTCAGACCCGTTAGGTTAGCAATTCTCCATCCCCCGACCCGTAACCGCCCGCATCCTTGGCTGGGGGGGAGTGGGAGTGGGGGGGGGGGGGGGGGGGGGTCGGAGGCAAGGGACGCCTTTCATATATATCCCCATTATCTGTCTCTTTTCAGGGTTTTCCTCAGATATGTTTATTGCTTATTTATTGTATTAATTTAAATATTGTAACCATGTTCTTAATCCATTACTTTGCATTGTTTTTCCCTGGTCTTCCATTTGGAGTTGATATGTTACCTGCTTTTTAAGTTGTTCCCAGTTTGGTACTTCTTTACTCCTCCATTTTCTTGCAATTAATATTTCTGTTGCTATCAAGATATGTATAAGCATATATCTCTTATTTTTCCCAATTTGTATCCAATCTAGATGTAATAGAACTATCCCTGGGGATAGTGGGATGTCTATCTGGAGTATTTCCCTCAGAATTAAAAAAAACTAAATTCCATAATCTCTGTATTTCCCCACAACTCCACCATATATGTACATAACTGCATTCCACATCTCCAACACATAGGATCATGCTCTGGATACGTTTTGTTTTTTCTAGTTGGGACTAGATATGTTCTATACATAATTTTGTACTGCATTTCAATAAGGTTTAAGCAATGGATGTTTATTTTAATATTTGGTATGATTTTGAGCCATACTTTGGGGTCTATTCTAATTGCCAACTCAACTTCCCATTTATTTATGACCCGTCCTATATCCTCATATATCTCTACTTTCTGTCCCCTAAAAATTGTGTTTCTTAAAAACATTTATATATTTCGACCTTCGGACTGATTGCTGTTCATTTTAAAGGTGGTCCGAATGGTTGTGCGTCACCACGAGGAGCTGAAACAGAAGGAGGAGCGAGCACGTAGGGAGGAGCAAGCCAAGCTGCGACGTATTGCTACGTCTATCGCTAAGGAAGTGCGCCAGTTCTGGAGTAATGTAGAGAAGGTGAGGCGCACTATCAATGGCTTCCCTCTGAACTCACTGAGGCTGCGCTGCTTTATTACATGTTATCTCATTATCTGTGGCTTCCCTCTGAGCTCACTGAGGCTGCGCTGCTTTATTACATGTTATCTCATTATCTGTGGCTTCCCTCTGAGCTCACTGAGGCTGCGCTGCTTTATTACATGTTATCTCATTATCTGTGGCTTCCCTCTGAGCTCACTGAGGCTGCGCTGCTTTATTACATGTTATCTCATTATCTGTGGCTTCCCTCTGAGCTCACTGAGGCTGCGCTGCTTTATTACATGTTATCTCATTATCTGTGGCTTCCCTCTGAGCTCACTGAGCCTGCGCTGCTTTATTACATGTTATCTCATTATCTGTGGCTTCCCTCTGAGCTCACTGAGGCTGCGCTGCTTTATTACATGTTATCTCATTATCTGTGGCTTCCCTCTGAGCTCACTGAGGCTGCGCTGCTTTATTACATGTTATCTCATTATCTGTGGCTTCCCTCTGAGCTCACTGAGGCTGCGCTGCTTTATTACATGTTATCTCATTATCTGTGGCTTCCCTCTGAGCTCACTGAGGCTGCGCTGCTTTATTACATGTTATCTCATTATCTGTGGCTTCCCTCTGAACTCACTGAGGCTGCACTGCTTTATTACATGTTATCTCATTATCTGTGGCTTCCCTCTGAGCTCACTGAGGCTGCGCTGCTTTATTACATGTTATCTCATTATCTGTGGCTTCCCTCTGAGCTCACTGAGGCTGCGCTGCTTTATTACATGTTATCTCATTATCTGTGGCTTCCCTCTGAGCTCACTGAGGCTGCGCTGCTTTATTACATGTTATCTCATTATCTGTGGCTTCCCTCTGAACTCACTGAGGCTGCGCTGCTTTATTACATGTTATCTCATTATCTGTGGCTTCCCTCTGAACTCACTGAGGCTGCGCTGCTTTATTACATGTTATCTCATTATCTGTGGCTTCCCTCTGAGCTCACTGAGGCTGCGCTGCTTTATTACATGTTATCTCATTATCTGTGGCTTCCCTCTGAGCTCACTGAGCCTGCGCTGCTTTATTACATGTTATCTCATTATCTGTGGCTTCCCTCTGAGCTCACTGAGGCTGCGCTGCTTTATTACATGTTATCTCATTATCTGTGGCTTCCCTCTGAACTCACTGAGGCTGCGCTGCTTTATTACATGTTATCTCATTATCTGTGGCTTCCCTCTGAGCTCACTGAGGCTGCGCTGCTTTATTACATGTTATCTCATTATCTGTGGCTTCCCTCTGAGCTCACTGAGGCTGCGCTGCTTTATTACATGTTATCTCATTATCTGTGGCATCCCTCTGAGCTCACTGAGGCTGCGCTGCTTTATTACATGTTATCTCATTATCTGTGGCTTCCCTCTGAGCTCACTGAGGCTGCGCTGCTTTATTACATGTTATCTCATTATCTGTGGCTTCCCTCTGAGCTCACTGAGGCTGCGCTGCTTTATTACATGTTATCTCATTATCTGTGGCTTCCCTCTGAACTCACTGAGGCTGCGCTGCTTTATTACATGTTATCTCATTATCTGTGGCTTCCCTCTGAACTCACTGAGGCTGCGCTGCTTTATTACATGTTATCTCATTATCTGTGGCTTCCCTCTGAGCTCACTGAGGCTGCGCTGCTTTATTACATGTTATCTCATTATCTGTGGCTTCCCTCTGAGCTCACTGAGGCTGCGCTGCTTTATTACATGTTATCTCATTATCTGTGGCTTCCCTCTGAGCTCACTGAGGCTGCGCTGCTTTATTACATGTTATCTCATTATCTGTGGCTTCCCTCTGAACTCACTGAGGCTGCGCTGCTTTATTACATGTTATCTCATTATCTGTGGCTTCCCTCTGAACTCACTGAGGCTGCGCTGCTTTATTACATGTTATCTCATTATCTGTGGCTTCCCTCTGAGCTCACTGAGGCTGCGCTGCTTTATTACATGTTATCTCATTATCTGTGGCTTCCCTCTGAGCTCACTGAGGCTGCGCTGCTTTATTACATGTTATCTCATTATCTGTGGCTTCCCTCTGAGCTCACTGAGGCTGCGCTGCTTTATTACATGTTATCTCATTATCTGTGGCTTCTCTCTGAACTCACTGAGGCTGCGCTGCTTTATTACATGTTATCTCATTATCTGTGGCTTCCCTCTGAGCTCACTGAGGCTGCGCTGCTTTATTACATGTTATCTCATTATCTGTGGCTTCCCTCTGAGCTCACTGAGGCTGCGCTGCTTTATTACATGTTATCTCATTATCTGTGGCTTCCCTCTGAACTCACTGAGGCTGCGCTGCTTTATTACATGTTATCTCATTATCTGTGGCTTCCCTCTGAACTCACTGAGGCTGCGCTGCTTTATTACATGTTATCTCATTATCTGTGGCTTCCCTCTGAGCTCACTGAGGCTGCGCTGCTTTATTACATGTTATCTCATTATCTGTGGCTTCCCTCTGAGCTCACTGAGGCTGCGCTGCTTTATTACATGTTATCTCATTATCTGTGGCTTCCCTCTGAACTCACTGAGGCTGCGCTGCTTTATTACATGTTATATCATTATCTGTGGCTTCCCTCTGAGCTCACTGAGGCTGCGCTGCTTTATTACATGTTATCTCATTATCTGTGGCTTCCCTCTGAGCTCACTGAGGCTTCGCTGCTTTATTACATGTTATCTCATTATCTGTGGCTTCCCTCTGAGCTCACTGAGGCTGCGCTGCTTTATTACATGTTATCTCATTATCTGTGGCTTCCCTCTGAGCTCACTGAGGCTGCGCTGCTTTATTACATGTTAACTCATTATCTGTGGCTTCCCTCTGAGCTCACTGAGGCTGCGCTGCTTTATTACATGTTATCTCATTATCTGTGGCTTCCCTCTGAGCTCACTGAGGCTGCGCTGCTTTATTACATGTTATCTCATTATCTGTGGCTTCCCTCTGAACTCACTGAGGCTGCGCTGCTTTATTACATGTTATCTCATTATCTGTGGCTTCCCTCTGAGCTCACTGAGGCTGCGCTGCTTTATTACATGTTATCTCATTATCTGTGGCTTCCCTCTGAGCTCACTGAGGCTGCGCTGCTTTATTACATGTTATCTCATTATCTGTGGCTTCTCTCTGAACTCACTGAGGCTGCGCTGCTTTATTACATGTTATCTCATTATCTGTGGCTTCCCTCTGAGCTCACTGAGGCTGCGCTGCTTTATTACATGTTATCTCATTATCTGTGGCTTCCCTCTGAACTCACTGAGGCTGCGCTGCTTTATTACATGTTATCTCATTATCTGTGGCTTCCCTCTGAGCTCACTGAGGCTGCGCTGCTTTATTACATGTTATCTCATTATCTGTGGCTTCCCTCTGAGCTCACTGAGGCTGCGCTGCTTTATTACATGTTATCTCATTATCTGTGGCTTCCCTCTGAACTCACTGAGGCTGCGCTGCTTTATTACATGTTATCTCATTATCTGTGGCTTCCCTCTGAACTCACTGAGGCTGCGCTGCTTTATTACATGTTATCTCATTATCTGTGGCTTCCCTCTGAGCTCACTGAGGCTGCGCTGCTTTATTACATGTTATCTCATTATCTGTGGCTTCCCTCTGAACTCACTGAGGCTGCGCTGCTTTATTACATGTTATATCATTATCTGTGGCTTCCCTCTGAGCTCACTGAGGCTGCGCTGCTTTATTACATGTTATCTCATTATCTGTGGCTTCCCTCTGAGCTCACTGAGGCTGCGCTGCTTTATTACATGTTATCTCATTATCTGTGGCTTCCCTCTGAACTCACTGAGGCTGCGCTGCTTTATTACATGTTATCTCATTATCTGTGGCTTCCCTCTGAGCTCACTGAGGCTGCGCTGCTTTATTACATGTTATCTCATTATCTGTGGCTTCCCTCTGAGCTCACTGAGGCTGCGCTGCTTTATTACATGTTATCTCATTATCTGTGGCTTCCCTCTGAGCTCACTGAGGCTGCGCTGCTTTATTACATGTTATCTCATTATCTGTGGCTTCTCTCTGAACTCACTGAGGCTGCGCTGCTTTATTACATGTTATCTCATTATCTGTGGCTTCCCTCTGAACTCACTGAGGCTGCGCTGCTTTATTACATGTTATCTCATTATCTGTGGCTTCCCTCTGAGCTCACGGAGGCTGCGCTGCTTTATTACATGTTATCTCATTATCTGTGGCTTCCCTCTGAACTCACTGAGGCTGCGCTGCTTTATTACATGTTATCTCATTATCTGTGGCTTCACTCTGAACTCACTGAGGCTGCGCTGCTTTATTACATGTTATCTCATTATCTGTGGCTTCCCTCTGAGCTCACTGAGGCTGCGCTGCTTTATTACATGTTATCTCATTATCTGTGGCTTCCCTCTGAACTCACTGAGGCTGCGCTGCTTTATTTCATGTTATCTCATTATCTGTGGCTTCCCTCTGAGCTCACTGAGGCTGCGCTGCTTTATTACATGTTATCTCATTATCTGTGGCTTCCCTCTGAACTCACTGAGGCTGCGCTGCTTTATTACATGTTATCTCATTATCTGTGGCTTCCCTCTGAGCTCACTGAGGCTGCGCTGCTTTATTACATGTTATCTCATTATCTGTGGCTTCCCTCTGAGCTCACTGAGGCTGCGCTGCTTTATTACATGTTATCTCATTATCTGTGGCTTCCCTCTGAGCTCACTGAGGCTGCGCTGCTTTATTACATGTTATCTCATTATCTGTGGCTTCCCTCTGAGCTCACTGAGGCTGCGCTGCTTTATTACATGTTATCTCATTATCTGTGGCTTCCCTCTGAGCTCACTGAGGCTGCGCTGCTTTATTACATGTTATCTCATTATCTGTCGCCTCCCTCTGAGCTCACTGAGGCTGCGCTGCTTTATTACATGTTATATCATTATCTGTGGCTTCCCTCTGAACTCACTGAGGCTGCGCTGCTTTATTACATGTTATATCATTATCTGTGGCTTCCCTCTGAGCTCACTGAGGCTGCGCTGCTTTATTACATGTTATCTCATTATCTGTGGCTTCCCTCTGAACTCACTGAGGCTGCGCTGCTTTATTACATGTTATCTCATTATCTGTGGCTTCCCTCTGAGCTCACTGAGGCTGCGCTGCTTTATTACATGTTATCTCATTATCTGTGGCTTCCCTCTGAGCTCACTGAGGCTGCGCTGCTTTATTACATGTTATCTCATTATCAAAAACCCCCTGCTAAATAGATTCTAACATTAGAAATACCCAATGTTTTTATTCTTTTTATTCAGGTTACAGGGCAATACGTATAAGCAGTGCTATGCTATTTCAAAACCATTTTGCCCATGCTTCCCTGAGGCTGAAGATCTGGGGCTAAATTTACATTTTTTTTTTAGTGTTGCTGTCTGCCTCAATTTGCGAAGCATGTCAGCAACAAACACAGAGCAATAGGAAGCGATTCAATTTGCTTCCTATTCTTTTACACCGCCGACGGTTTTAATGGCACTGCGCCTTTAAAAACGCCATGTTAAATCGCTCTCCGGATCGATCAAGCGATGTTTGCAGTATTGTACAATGCCTCTCTAGCGGAGGCATTGTTGCAATACACCAGAGCACTGAAAGTGGCGAAAAAAAGTCTCTCTTTCTGTGCTCTTTTCACTGCCACCCATTTTAAAGGCAGCGTGCCTTTAAAACCGGCATTTAAATCGCATTCCAGGGCGATCAAAATGCGGGTGGCGGGGGGATTTTTTTTGAATTGCACAATGCTTCCATGCTGAGGCATTGTGGCACTACCGAAAAGGCACCGAAAGCAAAAAAAATCACTTTCAGTGCTTGTTTCAGACAGGACTTGTCAGGCACGTCCTTTGTCATTAAGGGAGTTTCTCCCAGGACGTGCCTGACGTCCATTTTCGGGAAAGGGTTAAAGGGAATTGAAATCCAGGGAACAACCTTCTTATCTGATCAGAGGGGCTTCTAGTGAGATTGCATTGTAGTTTAATGTCCCCTTTGCTCTCAGGTGGTACAGTTTAAGCAGCAGTCACGCCTGGAGGAGAAGAGAAAGAAAGCTCTGGATCTGCAGCTGGATTTTATTGTTGGCCAGACAGAGAAATACTCAGATCTGCTGAGTCAAAGTCTCAGTGAGACTCTTCCAGCCAGCAAGACCAGCTCCTCCTGCATTGGCTCTTCTCAAGGTGGCTCTTTGAGAACCAGCCCCACACCTTCTTTAAATCCAAAAGATGGTGAGTTTTTCTGTACCGTCTGCATTTGTATAATCACTATCTGCCTTGTGGGGGAGTGCGGCACAATGTGACGTTGGATGTGTAGAGTGGTGTCAGAGCGCTGTGTGTGGATATATCTAGTCACTGTCTGGTGGGGGAGTGCTACACAATGTGACGTTGGATGTGTAGAGTGGTGTCAGAGCGCTGTGTGTGGATATATCTAGTCACTGTCTGGTGGGGGAGTGCGACACAATGTGACGGTTGATGTGTAGAGTGGTGTCAGAGCGCTGTGTGTGGATATATCTAGTCACTGTCTGGTGGGGGAGTGCGGCACAATGTGACGTTGGATGTGTAGAGTGGTGTCAGAGCGCTGTGTGTGGATATATCTGGTCACTGTCTGGTGGGGGAGTGCGACACAATGTGACGTTGGATGTGTAGAGTGGTGTCAGAGCGCTGTGTGTGGATATATCTAGTCACTGTCTGGTGGGGGAGTGCGACACAATGTGATGGTTGATGTGTAGAGTGGTGTCAGAGCGCTGTGTGTGGATATATCTAGTCACTGTCTGGTGGGGGAGTGCGACACAATGTGACGGTGGATGTGTAGAGTGGTGTCAGAGCGCTGTGTGTGGATATATCTGGTCACTGTGGTGGGGGAGTGCGACACAATGTGACGGTTGATGTGTAGAGTGGTGTCAGAGCGCTGTGTGTGGATATATCTGGTCACTGTCTGGTGGGGGAGTGCGGCACAATGTGACGTTGGATGTGTAGAGTGGTGTCAGAGCGCTGTGTGTGGATATATCTAGTCACTGTCTGGTGGGGGAGTGCGACACAATGTGACGGTGGATGTGTAGAGTGGTGTCAGAGCGCTGTGTGTGGATATATCTAGTCACTGTCTGGTGGGGGAGTGCGGCACAATGTGACGGTTGATGTGTAGAGTGGTGTCAGAGCGCTGTGTGTGGATATATCTGGTCACTGTCTGGTGGGGGAGTGCGGCACAATGTGACGTTGGATGTGTAGAGTGGTGTCAGAGCGCTGTGTGTGGATATATCTGGTCACTGTCTGGTGGGGGAGTGCGACACAATGTGACGGTTGATGTGTAGAGTGGTGTCAGAGCGCTGTGTGTGGATATATCTGGTCACTGTCTGGTGGGGGAGTGCGGCACAATGTGACGGTGGATGTGTAGAGTGGTGTCAGAGCGCTGTGTGTGGATATATCTAGTCACTGTCTGGTGGGGGAGTGCGGCACAATGTGACGGTTGATGTGTAGAGTGGTGTCAGAGCGCTGTGTGTGGATATATCTAGTCACTGTCTGGTGGGGGAGTGCGACACAATGTGACGGTGGATGTGTAGAGTGGTGTCAGAGCGCTGTGTGTGGATATATCTAGTCACTGTCTGGTGGGGGAGTGCGACACAATGTGACTGTGAATGTGTAGAGTGGTGTCAGAGCGCTGTGTGTGGATATATCTAGTCACTGTCTGGTGGGGGAGTGCGACACAATGTGACGGTGGATGTGTAGAGTGGTGTCAGAGCGCTGTGTGTGGATATATCTGGTCACTGTCTGGTGGGGGAGTGCGACACAATGTGACGGTGGATGTGTAGAGTGGTGTCAGAGCGCTGTGTGTGGATATATCTAGTCACTGTCTGGTGGGGGAGTGCGACACAATGTGACGTTGGATGTGTAGAGTGGTGTCAGAGCGCTGTGTGTGGATATATCTGGTCACTGTCTGGTGGGGGAGTGCGACACAATGTGACGGTGGATGTGTAGAGTGGTGTCAGAGCGCTGTGTGTGGATATATCTAGTCACTGTCTGGTGGGGGAGTGCGACACAATGTGACGGTGGACGTGTAGAGTGGTGTCAGAGCGCTGTGTGTGGATATATCTAGTCACTGTCTGGTGGGGGAGTGCGACACAATGTGACGGTGGATGTGTAAAGTGGTGCACTGAATAACAGGTCCCTGCCTTGGTTTGTAGGCTTGGATTTGGTAGCTGGTGCTACATCATGTTCTCTGTACAATGACACAGGAACTAACTCTGTGGTTCTGTGTTATACGGAGAGAGACACCCGTATGATTAATGCATTGCTGGCAATTTGCTGTCACAGTACTATGTACAGGACATTGACACCCCAGGAAACAAATGTACCTAGTCATTAAATAGTGCAGTATTGTGAATATTCTAGTGAGCTGCATAAATGAGACATTAATAGGTGAGCTGGAGAGATGGGTAACTCTGCTAGTAATGCCTCTGTACGTTGATGATTATTACTCCTGGGAGGAATTGTGCTATTTCTTGTCATAAATCCATTTTATTCATTTTGGAAATGATAAAGAAATACTGGAAACGCCCTGCCATGTGCAGAATCTTTCTTACAGGTTTATTTGTTTTCTGTTTTTCAGATGAAGATTTTCTTCCTCATGATGAGGAGGATGATGAGGAGACTATAGAAATGGAGGAGCGGCAGGATGGACACGATGCTGAAAGCCACCGGCTGGAAATCGAGCTGCTGAAACGGGAGAGTGAAGTTCCTCTAGAAGAACTGCTTCAAAGTCTGCCACCTCAAATCCTGCAGGACGAGGAGCAGAGCACAACGGTATTAATCCTTTCCAGGGTCCCTCTATGCGCGGTCTGTCCCTGCTACCTTGTCTACTTGTTTCTGTTTGAGTCACAGAGCGTTGTGTGTGGATATATCTAGTCACTGTCTGGTGGGGGAGTGCGACACAATGTGACGGTGGATGTGTAGAGTGGTGTCAGAGCGCTGTGTGTGGATATATCTAGTCACTGTCTGGTGGGGGAGTGCGACACAATGTGACGGTGGATGTGTAGAGTGGTGTCAGAGCGCTGTGTGTGGATATATCTAGTCACTGTCTGGTGGGGGAGTGCGACACAATGTGACGGTGGATGTGTAGAGTGGTGTCAGAGCGCTGTGTGTGGATATGTCTGGTGGGGGAGTGCGACACAATGTGACGGTGAATGTGTAGAGTGGTGTCAGAGCGCTGTGTGTGGATATATCTAGTCACTGTCTGGTGGGGGAGTGCGACACAATGTGACGGTGGATGTGTAGAGTGGTGTCAGAGCGTTGTGTGTGGATATATCTAGTCACTGTCTGGTGGGGGAGTGCGACACAATGTGACGGTGGATGTGTAGAGTGGTGTCAGAGCGCTGTGTGTGGATATATCTAGTCACTGTCTGGTGGGGGAGTGCGACACAATGTGACGGTTGATGTGTAGAGTGGTGTCAGAGCGCTGTGTGTGGATATATCTAGTCACTGTCTGGTTGGGGAGTGCGACACAATGTGACGGTTGATGTGTAGAGTGGTGTCAGAGCGCTGTGTGTGGATATATCTAGTCACTGTCTGGTGGGGGAGTGCGACACAATGTGACGGTGGATGTGTAGAGTGGTGTCAGAGCGCTGTGTGTGGATATATCTAGTCACTGTCTGGTGGGGGAGTGCGACACAATGTGACGGTTGATGTGTAGAGTGGTGTCAGAGCGCTGTGTGTGGATATATCTAGTCACTGTCTGGTGGGGGAGTGCGACACAATGTGACGTTGGATGTGTAGAGTGGTGTCAGAGCGCTGTGTGTGGATATATCTGGTCACTGTCTGGTGGGGGAGTGCGACACAATGTGACGGTTGATGTGTAGAGTGGTGTCAGAGCGCTGTGTGTGGATATATCTAGTCACTGTCTGGTGGGGGAGTGCGACACAATGTGACGGTTGATGTGTAGAGTGGTGTCAGAGCGCTGTGTGTGGATATATCTAGTCACTGTCTGGTGGGGGAGTGCGACACAATGTGATGGTTGATGTGTAGAGTGGTGTCAGAGCGCTGTGTGTGGATATATCTAGTCACTGTCTGGTGGGGGAGTGCGACACAATGTGACGTTGGATGTGTAGAGTGGTGTCAGAGCGCTGTGTGTGGATATATCTAGTCACTGTCTGGTGGGGGAGTGCGGCACAATGTGACGGTGGATGTGTAGAGTGGTGTCAGAGCGCTGTGTGTGGATATATCTAGTCACTGTCTGGTGGGGGAGTGCGACACAATGTGACGTTGGATGTGTAGAGTGGTGTCAGAGCGCTGTGTGTGGATATATCTAGTCACTGTCTGGTGGGGGAGTGCGACACAATGTGACGGTTGATGTGTAGAGTGGTGTCAGAGCGCTGTGTGTGGATATATCTAGTCACTGTCTGGTGGGGGAGTGCGGCACAATGTGACGGTGGATGTGTAGAGTGGTGTCAGAGCGCTGTGTGTGGATATATCTAGTCACTGTCTGGTGGGGGAGTGCGACACAATGTGACGTTGGATGTGTAGAGTGGTGTCAGAGCGCTGTGTGTGGATATATCTAGTCACTGTCTGGTGGGGGAGTGCGACACAATGTGACGGTTGATGTGTAGAGTGGTGTCAGAGCGCTGTGTGTGGATATATCTAGTCACTGTCTGGTGGGGGAGTGCGACACAATGTGACGGTGGATGTGTAGAGTGGTGTCAGAGCGCTGTGTGTGGATATATCTAGTCACTGTCTGGTGGGGGAGTGCGACACAATGTGATGGTTGATGTGTAGAGTGGTGTCAGAGCGCTGTGTGTGGATATATCTAGTCACTGTCTGGTGGGGGAGTGCGACACAATGTGACGGTGGATGTGTAGAGTGGTGTCAGAGCGCTGTGTGTGGATATATCTAGTCACTGTCTGGTGGGGGAGTGCGACACAATGTGACGTTGGATGTGTAGAGTGGTGTCAGAGCGCTGTGTGTGGATATATCTGGTCACTGTCTGGTGGGGGAGTGCGACACAATGTGACGGTGGATGTGTAGAGTGGTGTCAGAGCGCTGTGTGTGGATATATCTAGTCACTGTCTGGTGGGGGAGTGCGACACAATGTGACGTTGGATGTGTAGAGTGGTGTCAGAGCGCTGTGTGTGGATATATCTAGTCACTGTCTGGTGGGGGAGTGCGACACAATGTGACGGTGGATGTGTAGAGTGGTGTCAGAGCGCTGTGTGTGGATATATCTAGTCACTGTCTGGTGGGGGAGTGCGACACAATGTGACGGTGGATGTGTAAAGTGGTGCACTGAATAACAGGTCCCTGCCTTGGTTTGTAGGCTTGGATTTGGTAGCTGGTGCTACATCATGTTCTCTGTACAATGACACAGGAACTAACTCTGTGGTTCTGTGTTATACGGAGAGAGACACCCGTATGATTAATGCATTGCTGGCAATTTGCTGTCACAGTACTATGTACGGGATGTGTGATCTGAACTGAATAACAATTTGCATCAATGGTACCAATTCATAACTCGTAACTGGCGATCTGTAATGTGAAAGCATATCTCTCCACAGCTTCATGGATGTATTGTCATATGCCTTTTGTAAGAAGTGTGTGTGTATATATATAATCTCTACCTGATTCTGTGGATTTATTGTGACTGCCCTCGATAAGTGTTACACATCATAATACTAATAATAATCCTCAGCTGCCGCTCTCCAATCACTGGACGCAGGAATTGGAGGAAGAGGATGGTGAATTCACTGCCAACGAAGAGGAAGGTGCGTCTCTCCCGCCTGCATGCTGTGTATACTTTAAGGGTTTAAATCCGCACTTTCCATTGGTTTCCATGGAGACTGCACCAGGATTGCTCTTTGTACCTAACTACTTTTTGTGGTGTGTCTTTAGCTGAAGATGAGGAGACGACCATCGCTGCAGAGGAGGAGCTGGAGGGGCAGCAGGACCCCGCAGAGGAGCTGAGTCAGTTAGCCAGAGAAGGTAGGATTATCCCGGGGGAATGCCTTACACATTATCTGGAACAATCAGAACCCAGTGATATACATCATGCAGTCAGTTCACCCTGGGCGCAGACAGCATAATGTAAGATAGATACATATGTTTTCCTATTCCTTGTTTACCGCTGTTCATCCAGAAGAAGCAAAAAAAAACGAAAACCCCTGTATTTCAGCAATTTCTAATCTGCTTTCAATGGGGGAAAAAAGTCCTTCTTGACACCAAATTGCAATCCGATTTCTCCTTGGATCAAGATGCGCTAATTAAATATTATATACTAACATGCATAGCCCTCTATGCTCCGGCTCATTAAAAGTATCTAGGCCGCTTTTGAAGGCATGGATCTGATAGCACCTCCTCTTCAAAACTTGTAATTGCCCCCCAGCAGTCTGTGTGGCTCGTGCCTCCCACCCCCCCCACCCCCCCTCTGTGTGGCTCGTGCCCCCCCCCCCCCCCCCCCACTCTGTCTGTCTCGGGGGGGGGCAGCATCTGATACTGCAATGCAGGGCAGATTGTGTGTACACAAGCAGAGCTGCCATGTGATCATTAACCATGTGTTCTCCCAGGAGAGATGTCTCTGGAAGATCTCCTGAAGAGTTACTCTCGGCTTCCTGAAGATGAGAGTCATGAAGATGAGACTGAAGAGAGTGAGACATCCAGTAAGTGATTTCTTCATGATATAATCCTTGATCTTATATTCTGCTCAGGATAGCCTTCTGCTTAAACGTCTTCATTAATCTCTGCTATTCCATGCACTCACCACCCTCGCAATAAAATAAGACTTTATGTTGTTACTTATAAAACCTTTCAATTAAGACCCTGTCCATTAATCCGCTTGGCACCAGCTGGCTTAACTGAGGCTGTAATATAACTAAGGTGGAATGAAATCCCAACTGTCTAAGGATTGGTGGTAAGTGAGAGGTGACGTTTTCTGGGCCTCGCTGTGGGAATTTGTATGAATTGTCCTCTCTGTATAACTTCTCCTGAGGTGTAAAACATGTGCTCTTCCCACAGGCTCATCCGACCCTGAATCGGAAGGAGTGGAATTTCTCTTAAAGCCGGGAGATGATTCTGGGATTGATCCATCATCTCAGGAGCCTCCTGAGCCAAAGAAGGAAATTACAGACATTGCAGCAACCGCAGAATCATTGCAGCCTAAAGGCTACACGTTAGCCACAACGCAGGTACCACTTTGTTCTTCTCCTCTCTCTCATTTCCTCCACTTTCTTTCTTCCAATCTTATGTGAAGCGTTTGTTCTCTGTCAGGTTAAAACCGCCGTCCCCTTCCTGATTCGTGGAGAGCTCCGTGAGTACCAGCACATCGGCCTGGAGTGGCTGGTGACCATGTATGAGAAGAAACTCAATGGGATCCTAGCAGATGAAATGGGTCTGGGAAAAACCATCCAAACCATCTCCCTTCTGGCTCATCTGGCCTGTGACCGAGGTAAGAGAATCCTGTTCCAGTGGAACAGAAGCTTCGAGCCACCAAGGTCTGAGAGAAATTTAGATTTAAGTTTGTGTGTAAACCAAGCTGGGGTTTATTACACTTTGTATAATGTGTAGTACGCTACATAGAACAGGACCTGATGTTTCTCATCATTGGGAAGTATAGCAGATTAGATCATTGAGTATTGTTCGGTACCCACAAGTGTCGAATAAAGTCAGACAAAGTATATCTGCTGAAACCCGATTTTATTTGTTTAGACCAGTCTGGGTAAATGTGTTGTAGGAATGGCACTGGTTACATCAGATAATTCAAGTTCAAGGCAAGCTTGGAGATCTTTTACCCTTTCATATGTAGCTTTGTCTCTATCATGCTGGGCTCTTTAATGCTGTTCACAAAGGATTTGCTAGGCAGAGATGAGTGAGGTGGGTTTGAAAGGTGAGTGTCCATCACCTCTTTACACCTGTAGGTAACTGGGGGCCTCATCTGATCATCGTTCCCACCAGTGTCATCCTAAACTGGGAGATGGAGCTGAAACGATGGTGTCCGAGCTTCAAGATCCTCACTTACTACGGGTCTCAGAAAGAGCGCAAGCTAAAGAGACAGGTGAGAGTCCCACCCTCCATTATACATGTCCACAGTGCTGCATATAATCCATACATACTACTGGCCCTGCTCTCTCTAGGAGAGTCACAGAGTTTGGGATTCGTGGCCTGACCGGTCTGTCCCCCTCAGGGCTGGACGAAGGTGAACGCTTTCCATGTCTGCATCACATCCTACAAACTGGTGCTGCAAGATCACCAAGCCTTCCGCAGGAAGAACTGGCGGTACCTCATCCTGGACGAAGCGCAAAATATCAAAAACTTCAAGTCTCAGCGCTGGCAGAGTCTCCTGAACTTTAACAGGTGAGACCTGCAAATGTATTTAGCTTTCCCCTCCCCTAGTCAGAGGCAGCTGCAGGTACTGGGGGGTGGGGGGAGTGGGTGTTAGATTTCCCAATGACTGTATCCAGCTAATTCTCCACCAAGCCCCATCAGAGGCGGCTGTAGGTAACATTGAGGGAGTTAGATTTCTCCCTGACTGTATTTAGCTTTCTTCTCCCTCTAGTCAGAGGCAGCTGCAGGTAACTGGGGGGTAGATTTCCCAATGACTGTATTTAGCTTTCTTCTCCCTCTAGTCAGAGGCGGCTGCAGGTAACTGGGGGGTAGATTTCTCCCTGACTGTATTTAGCTTTCTTCTCCCTCTAGTCAGAGGCGGCTGCTGGTAACTGGGGGGTAGATTTCTCCCTGACTGTATTTAGCTTTCTTCTCCCTCTAGTCAGAGGCAGCTGCAGGTAACTGGGGGGTAGATTTCTCCATGACTGTATTTAGCTTTCTTCTCCCTCTAGTCAGAGGCAGCTGCAGGTAACTGGGGGGTAGATTTCTCCATGACTGTATTTAGCTTTCTTCTCCCTCTAGTCAGAGGCGGCTGCAGGTAACTGGGGGGTAGATTTCTCCCTGACTGTATTTAGCTTTCTTCTCCCTCTAGTCAGAGGCGGCTGCAGGTAACTGGGGGGTAGATTTCTCCATGACTGTATTTAGCTTTCTTCTCCCTCTAGTCAGAGGCAGCTGCAGGTAACTGGGGGGTAGATTTCTCCATGACTGTATTTAGCTTTCTTCTCCCTCTAGTCAGAGGCGGCTGCAGGTAACTGGGGGGTAGATTTCTCCCTGACTGTATTTAGCTTTCTTCTCCCTCTAGTCAGAGGCAGCTGCAGGTAACTGGGGGGTAGATTTCTCCATGACTGTATTTAGCTTTCTTCTCCCTCTAGTCAGAGGCGGCTGCAGGTAACTGGGGGGTAGATTTCTCCCTGACTGTATTTAGCTTTCTTCTCCCTCTAGTCAGAGGCGGCTGCAGGTAACTGGGGGGTAGATTTCTCCATGACTGTATTTAGCTTTCTTCTCCCTCTAGTCAGAGGCAGCTGCAGGTAACTGGGGGGTAGATTTCTCCATGACTGTATTTAGCTTTCTTCTCCCTCTAGTCAGAGGCAGCTGCTGGTAACTGGGGGGTAGATTTCTCCCTGACTGTATTTAGCTTTCTTCTCCCTCTAGTCAGAGGCAGCTGCAGGTAACTGGGGGGTAGATTTCTCCATGACTGTATTTAGCTTTCTTCTCCCTCTAGTCAGAGGCGGCTGCAGGTAACTGGGGGGTAGATTTCTCCCTGACTGTATTTAGCTTTCTTCTCCCTCTAGTCAGAGGCGGCTGCAGGTAACTGGGGGGTAGATTTCTCCATGACTGTATTTAGCTTTCTTCTCCCTCTAGTCAGAGGCAGCTGCAGGTAACTGGGGGGTAGATTTCTCCCTGACTGTATTTAGCTTTCTTCTCCCTCTAGTCAGAGGCAGCTGCAGGTAACTGGGGGGTAGATTTCTCCATGACTGTATTTAGCTTTCTTCTCCCTCTAGTCAGAGGCGGCTGCAGGTAACTGGGGGGTAGATTTCTCCATGACTGTATTTAGCTTTCTTCTCCCTCTAGTCAGAGGCGGCTGCAGGTAACTGGGGGGTAGATTTCTCCCTGACTGTATTTAGCTTTCTTCTCCCTCTAGTCAGAGGCGGCTGCTTCTCACTGGGACTCCACTGCAGAACTCGCTGATGGAGCTCTGGTCTCTCATGCACTTCCTTATGCCTCACGTCTTCCAGTCTCACCGTGAGTTTAAGGAATGGTTCTCCAACCCTCTGACTGGCATGATTGAAGGGAGCCAGGAGTACAACGAGGGTTTGGTGCGGAGGTTGCATAAGGTGAGTGGTGTGGGCCTGGACAGACTGGGAGTACTGAGGACTAATGGTATTGGGATCGGTATAGGAAAAGCCAGGTTACTGAATGGGGCGATGCAAGTGCACCGAGATCTGTGTGTACAATGCTTTGGAAAGAATTCCGGGTGGTGGGATTGCTTCTCATGCCTGAGACATGAAGACCATAGTGGCGGTGTATAGAGAGCGTCTAATACGGCATGCCAGCCCAGGGTTCAGGCCATGCGGTGTTCAGTGACCTTTCCACCCTTTCTCCTCAGGTGTTGCGTCCCTTCCTTTTGCGCAGAATTAAGTTGGATGTGGAAAAGCAGATGCCCAAGAAATACGAACATGTGATCTACTGCCGCCTGTCCAAGAGACAGCGCTTCCTCTACGATGACTTCATGGCGCAGGCAGCGTGAGTACAGCCCCCTGACAATGGCCATTCTATAGCACGTTGCCAAACCAAATTACACAATCTCTACCTACAGCTCACTCCATAAAAACTCCCTGAAGAGAGTGCAAAAAGGTGTATAAACCAAATATATATATAAATTATGCAAAACAATTGCAGTGCTAAAAAACTAGAAAAGCATACATAGCGTAATGCAGAGTATCCTTTTTAAATGAGCGCGTGCACGTGTCAATAATTTATATACAGGACTCGTTTATAATGTCTACTTGTTTAAAGATCTCTGGTTCCCAAAAATAAAAATGGATGTACTATAGTGCTTTCCGTTATAATTGCCTTATGTGTGTTATATGCAGATATGATCATATTGAATTCCACTTAAAAAAATGAAGCAGTGCTCTGTAAACACGGGATGTTCCCAAGATTAAATAACCTTGGTTATCTCTGTTGTAGCGGGTGCTCAGAAGCTTTAATATATCTTATTGGTAAAAAATGCCCCCCCAGTCCGGATGCCAGCCTGTATATACATAACTATTACTCCCCTTCCCCTCATGTCTGGATGCCAGCCTGTATATACATAACTATTACTCCCCTTCCCCTCATGTCTGGATGCCAGCCTGTATATACATAACTATTACTCCCCTTCCCCTCATGTCTGGATGCCAGCCTGTATGTACATAAGTATTACTCCCCTTCCCCTCATGTCTGGATGCCAGCCTGTATATACATAACTATTACTCCCCTTCCCCTCATGTCTGGATGCCAGCCTGTATGTACATAGCACCTCCCCCCTCATGTCTGGATGCCAGCCTGTATATACATAACTATTACTCCCCTTCCCCTCATGTCTGGATGCCAGCCTGTATGTACATAACTATTACTCCCCTTCCCCTCATGTCTGGATGCCAGCCTGTATATACATAACTATTACTCCCCTTCCCCTCATGTCTGGATGCCAGCCTGTATATACATAACTATTACTCCCCTTCCCCTCATGACTGGATGCCAGCCTGTATATACATAACTATTACTCCCCTTCCCCTCATGTCTGGATGCCAGCCTGTATATACATAACTATTACTCCCCTTCCCCTCATGTCTGGATGCCAGCCTGTATATACATAACTATTACTCCCCTTCCCCTCATGTCTGGATGCCAGCCTGTATATACATAACTATTACTCCCCTTCCCCTCATGTCTGGATGCCAGCCTGTATATACATAACTATTACTCCCCTTCCCCTCATGTCTGGATGCCAGCCTGTATGTACATAAGTATTACTCCCCTTCCCCTCATGTCTGGATGCCAGCCTGTATATACATAACTATTACTCCCCTTCCCCTCATGTCTGGATGCCAGCCTGTATGTACATAAGTATTACTCCCCTTCCCCTCATGTCTGGATGCCAGCCTGTATATACATAACTATTACTCCCCTTCCCCTCATGTCTGGATGCCAGCCTGTATGTACATAACTATTACTCCCCTTCCCCTCATGTCTGGATGCCAGCCTGTATATACATAACTATTACTCCCCTTCCCCTCATGTCTGGATGCCAGCCTGTATATACATAACTATTACTCCCCTTCCCCTCATGTCTGGATGCCAGCCTGTATATACATAACTATTACTCCCCTTCCCCTCATGTCTGGATGCCAGCCTGTATATACATAACTATTACTCCCCTTCCCCTCATGACTGGATGCCAGCCTGTATATACATAAGTATTACTCCCCTTCCCCTCATGTCTGGATGCCAGCCTGTATATACATAACTATTACTCCCCTTCCCCTCATGTCTGGATGCCAGCCTGTATGTACATAACTATTACTCCCCTTCCCCTCATGTCTGGATGCCAGCCTGTATATACATAACTATTACTCCCCTTCCCCTCATGTCTGGATGCCAGCCTGTATATACATAACTATTACTCCCCTTCCCCTCATGTCTGGATGCCAGCCTGTATGTACATAAGTATTACTCCCCTTCCCCTCATGTCTGGATGCCAGCCTGTATATACATAACTATTACTCCCCTTCCCCTCATGTCTGGATGCCAGCCTGTATATACATAACTATTACTCCCCTTCCCCTCATGACTGGATGCCAGCCTGTATATACATAAGTATTACTCCCCTTCCCCTCATGTCTGGATGCCAGCCTGTATATACATAACTATTACTCCCCTTCCCCTCATGTCTGGATGCCAGCCTGTATGTACACACCACCTCCCCCCTCATGTCTGGATGCCAGCCTGTATGTACATAACAGCACCTCCCCCCTCATGTCTGGATGCCAGCCTGTATGTACATAGCACCTCCCCCCTCATGTCTGGATGCCAGCCTGTATGTACACACCACCTCCCCCCTCATGTCTGGATGCCAGCCTGTATGTACATAGCACCTCCCCCCTCATGTCTGGATGCCAGCCTGTATGTACATAACAGCACCTCCCCCCTCATGTCTGGATGCCAGCCTGTATGTACATAACAGCACCTCCCCCCTCATGTGTTTTACATGATATATTAGGTTTGCACTTTCTTCCCTACATACTTGATCCTTTAGCCATTCCCTGTCTATCTTTTTTACAGAACCCGGGATACTCTGGCCAGTGGCCACTTTATGAGTGTAATCAACATACTCATGCAGCTGCGGAAGGTGTGCAATCACCCCAACCTGTTTGACCCACGCCCAATTCACTCTCCCTTCATAACCAGCGCAATCCACTATGCTGCCCCCTCTTTGGTGCTGCAGGCCCTTCAACGGCATCCACTACAGGCAGGTACAGGGGCCTGGGAATTCTGTTATACAAGAGGATGGGGGGGGGGGGGGGGGGGGGGCTTCTCCTTGGTGGGTGGGTATTTAACATGCAGTTGTATGACTGATGATACTTTCCCTGTAGCATGTGGACATGTCCCTGTTTGATCTCATCAATATGGAGGGCCGCGTCAGTCGCTATGAGAGTGATGTTTTTCTGCAGCAGTACAAGCCCACGCGCTCACTCATCCAGGAGATTGCTGACTCCCCAGACCCCCCACCACGACCTCGGCCCCTAAGGATGAAGGTGAACAGGTCAGTGTTGTGAACATGGATCAGAGTAAGATAAATAAACAGAACTGGATTAGAGCCATAAACACACGAGAACAAACCTGCAGAACATAAGCTCTTCAATGTAAGCTTTAACCAGTCCGAATCCCTGCAAAACATGTCAATTGCTAACCTGATATACTGGAGCAAAGAGAACATGGCACATTGCAACATGTAATAATCATGACAACATTCTATTTTCCAGAAATCCTGACTGTATATATTGAAGAGCTCATCATATTATGTCTGGTTGAGTGCATTTTATGAATTATTGCATTTTTCTCAACATCATGGCTGTTTACTTGTATTCCCAAGTCTTATCGCACTGACTTAGTTATTATTAGGAGGCAGCTGCGATCCTTTTAGAAATATATTATTATTATTATTAGGAGGCAGCTGCGATCCTTTGGGAAATATTATTATTATTATTATTATTAGGAGGCAGCTGCGATCCTTTTAGAAATATATTATTATTATTATTAGGAGGGAGCTGCGATCCTTTTAGAAATATATTATTATTATTATTAGGAGGGAGCTGCGATCCTTTGGGAAATATTATTATTATTAGGAGGCAGCTGCGATCCTTTGGGAAATATTATTATTATTATTAGGAGGGAGCTGCGATCCTTTGGGAAATATTATTATTATTAGGAGGGAGCTGCGATCCTTTGGGAAATATTATTATTATTAGGAGGCAGCTGCGATCCTTTTAGAAATATATTATTATTATTAGGAGGGAGCTGCGATCCTTTGGGAAATATATTAATATTATTATTATTAGGAGGCAGCTGCGATCCTTTGGGAAATATATTAATATTATTATTATTAGGAGGGAGCTGCGATCCTTTGGGAAATATATTATTATTATTAGGAGGCAGCTGCGATCCTTTGGGAAATATATTATTATTAGGAGGGAGCTGCGATCCTTTGGGAAATATATTATTATTATTAGGAGGCAGCTGCGATCCTTTTAGAAATATATTATTATTATTAGGAGGCAGCTGCGATCCTTTGGAAAATATTATTATTATTAGGAGGCAGCTGCGATCCTTTGGGAAATATATTATTATTAGGAGGGAGCTGCGATCCTTTGGGAAATATTATTATTATTATTAGGAGGCAGCTGCGATCCTTTGGTAAATATTATTATTATTATTAGGAGGCAGCTGCGATCCTTTGGGAAATATTATTATTATTAGGAGGCAGCTGCGATCCTTTTAGAAATATTATTATTATTATTATTAGGAGGCAGCTGCGATCCTTTGGGAAATATATTATTATTATTAGGAGGCAGCTGCGATCCTTTGGGAAATATTATTATTATTAGGAGGCAGCTGCGATCCTTTGGGAAATATATTATTATTATTAGGAGGGAGCTGCGATCCTTTGGGAAATATTATTATTATTATTAGGAGGGAGCTGCGATCCTTTTAGAAATATATTATTATTATTAGGAGGGAGCTGCGATCCTTTGGGAAATATTATTATTATTATTAGGAGGGAGCTGCGATCCTTTTAGAAATATATTATTATTATTAGGAGGGAGCTGCGATCCTTTGGGAAATATTATTATTAGGAAGCAGCTGCGATCCTTTTAGAAATATTATTATTATTATTAGGAGGCAGCTGCGATCCTTTGGGAAATATTATTATTATTAGGAGGGAGCTGCGATCCTTTGGGAAATATTATTATTATTAGGAGGCAGCTGCGATCCTTTTAGAAATATATTATTATTATTAGGAGGGAGCTGCGATCCTTTGGGAAATATTATTATTAGGAAGCAGCTGCGATCCTTTGGGAAATATTATTATTATTAGGAGGCAGCTGCGATCCTTTGGGAAATATTATTATTATTAGGAGGGAGCTGCGATCCTTTGGGAAATATTATTATTATTAGGAGGCAGCTGCGATCCTTTGGGAAATATTATTATTATTAGGAGGCAGCTGCGATCCTTTGGGAAATATTATTATTATTAGGAGGGAGCTGCGATCCTTTGGGAAATATTATTATTATTAGGAGGCAGCTGCGATCCTTTTAGAAATATATTATTATTATTAGGATGCAGCTGCGATCCTTTGGGAAATATATTATTATTATTAGGAGGCAGCTGCGATCCTTTGGGAAATATTATTATTATTAGGAGGCAGCTGCGATCCTTTGGGAAATATATTAATATTATTATTATTAGGAGGCAGCTGCGATCCTTTGGGAAATATTATTATTATTAGGAGGCAGCTGGGATCCTTTGGGAAATATTATTATTATTAGAAGGTAGCTGCGATCCTTTGGGAAATATTATTATTATTATTAGGAGGGAGCTGCGATCCTTTGGGAAATATATTATTATTATTAGGAGGGAGCTGCGATCCTTTGGGAAATATTATTATTATTATTAGGAGGCAGCTGCGATCCTTTGGGAAATATATTATTATTATTAGGAGGCAGCTGCGATCCTTTGGGAAATATATTATTATTATTAGGAGGCAGCTGCGATCCTTTGGGAAATATTATTATTATTAGGAGGCAGCTGCGATCCTTTGGGAAATATATTATTATTATTAGGAGGCAGCTGCGATCCTTTGGGAAATATATTATTATTATTAGGAGGGAGCTGCGATCCTTTGGGAAATATATTATTATTATTAGGAGGGAGCTGCGATCCTTTGGTAAATATTATTATTATTATTAGGAGGGAGCTGCGATCCTTTGGGAAATATATTATTATTATTAGGAGGGAGCTGCGATCCTTTGGGAAATATATTATTATTATTAGGAGGGAGCTGCGATCCTTTGGTAAATATTATTATTATTATTAGGAGGGAGCTGGGATCCTTTGGGAAATATATTATTATTATTAGGAGGGAGCTGCGATCCTTTGGGAAATATTATTATTATTATTAGGAGGCAGCTGCGATCCTTTGGGAAATATTATTATTATTATTAGGAGGCAGCTGCGATCCTTTGGGAAATATTATTATTATTAGGAGGCAGCTGCGATCCTTTGGGAAATATTATTATTATTATTAGGAGGGAGCTGCGATCCTTTGGGAAATATTATTATTATTAGGAGGGAGCTGCGATCCTTTGGGAAATATTATTATTATTATTAGGAGGCAGCTGCGATCCTTTTAGAAATATATTATTATTATTAGGAGGGAGCTGCGATCCTTTTAGAAATATATTATTATTATTAGAAGGTAGCTGCGATCCTTTGGGAAATATATTATTATTATTAGGAGGCAGCTGCGATCCTTTGGGAAATATTATTATTATTAGGAGGGAGCTGCGATCCTTTGGGAAATATTATTATTATTATTAGGAGGCAGCTGCGATCCTTTGGGAAATATTATTATTATTAGGAGGGAGCTGCGATCCTTTGGGAAATATTATTATTATTAGGAGGCAGCTGCGATCCTTTGGGAAATATATTATTATTATTAGGAGGGAGCTGCGATCCTTTGGGAAATATTATTATTATTATTAGGAGGCAGCTGCGATCCTTTGGGAAATATTATTATTATTATTAGGAGGCAGCTGCGATCCTTTGGGAAATATTATTATTATTAGGAGGCAGCTGCGATCCTTTGGGAAATATATTATTATTATTAGGAGGCAGCTGCGATCCTTTGGGAAATATATTATTATTATTAGGAGGGAGCTGCGATCCTTTGGGAAATATATTATTATTATTAGGAGGCAGCTGCGATCCTTTGGGAAATATTATTATTATTATTATTAGGAGGGAGCTGCGATCCTTTGGGAAATATATTATTATTATTAGGAGGGAGCTGCGATCCTTTGGGAAATATATTATTATTATTAGGAGGCAGCTGCGATCCTTTGGGAAATATATTATTATTGTTAGGAGGGAGCTGCGATCCTTTGGGAAATATATTATTATTATTAGGAGGCAGCTGCGATCCTTTGGGAAATATTATTATTATTATTAGGAGGGAGCTGCGATCCTTTGGGAAATATTATTATTATTAGGAGGCAGCTGCGATCCTTTGGGAAATATATTATTATTATTAGGAGGCAGCTGCGATCCTTTGGGAAATATATTATTATTATTAGGAGGGAGCTGGGATCCTTTGGGAAATTTATTATTATTAGGAGGGAGCTGCGATCCTTTGGGAAATATATTATTATTATTAGGAGGGAGCTGCGATCCTTTGGGAAATATATTATTATTATTAGGAGGCAGCTGCGATCCTTTGGGAAATATTATTATTATTATTAGGAGGGAGCTGCGATCCTTTGGGAAATATTATTATTATTAGGAGGCAGCTGCGATCCTTTGGGAAATATTATTATTATTAGGAGGCAGCTGCGATCCTTTTAGAAATATATTAATATTATTAGGAGGGAGCTGCGATCCTTTGGGAAATATATTATTATTATTAGGAGGGAGCTGCGATCCTTTGGGAAATATTATTATTATTAGGAGGCAGCTGCGATCCTTTGGGAAATATATTATTATTATTAGGAGGCAGCTGCGATCCTTTGGGAAATATTATTATTATTAGGAGGGAGCTGCGATCCTTTGGGAAATATTATTATTATTAGGAGGCAGCTGCGATCCTTTGGGAAATATTATTATTATTAGGAGGCAGCTGCGATCCTTTTAGAAATATATTATTATTATTAGGATGCAGCTGCGATCCTTTGGGAAATATATTATTATTATTAGGAGGCAGCTGCGATCCTTTGGGAAATATTATTATTATTAGGAGGCAGCTGCGATCCTTTGGGAAATATATTAATATTATTATTATTAGGAGGCAGCTGCGATCCTTTGGGAAATATTATTATTATTAGAAGGCAGCTGGGATCCTTTGGGAAATATTATTATTATTAGAAGGTAGCTGCGATCCTTTGGGAAATATTATTATTATTATTAGGAGGGAGCTGCGATCCTTTGGGAAATATATTATTATTATTAGGAGGGAGCTGCGATCCTTTGGGAAATATTATTATTATTATTAGGAGGCAGCTGCGATCCTTTGGGAAATATATTATTATTATTAGGAGGCAGCTGCGATCCTTTGGGAAATATATTATTATTATTAGGAGGCAGCTGCGATCCTTTGGGAAATATTATTATTATTAGGAGGCAGCTGCGATCCTTTGGGAAATATTATTATTATTAGGAGGCAGCTGCGATCCTTTGGTAAATATATTATTATTAGGAGGCAGCTGCGATCCTTTGGGAAATATATTATTATTAGGAGGCAGCTGCGATCCTTTGGGAAATATATTATTATTAGGAGGCAGCTGCGATCCTTTGGGAAATATATTATTATTAGGAGGCAGCTGCGATCCTTTGGGAAATATATTATTATTAGGAGGGAGCTGCGATCCTTTGGGAAATATATTATTATTATTAGGAGGGAGCTGCGATCCTTTGGGAAATATATTATTATTATTAGGAGGGAGCTGCGATCCTTTGGGAAATATATTATTATTAGGAGGCAGCTGCGATCCTTTGGGAAATATATTATTATTAGGAGGGAGCTGCGATCCTTTGGGAAATATTATTATTATTATTAGGAGGGAGCTGCGATCCTTTGGGAAATATATTATTATTATTAGGAGGGAGCTGCGATCCTTTTAGAAATATATTATTAGGAGGCAGCTGCGATCCTTTGGGAAATATATTATTATTATTAGGAGGGAGCTGCGATCCTTTGGTAAATATTATTATTATTATTAGGAGGGAGCTGCGATCCTTTGGGAAATATATTATTATTATTAGGAGGGAGCTGCGATCCTTTGGGAAATATTATTATTATTATTAGGAGGCAGCTGCGATCCTTTGGTAAATATTATTATTATTATTAGGAGGGAGCTGCGATCCTTTGGGAAATATATTATTATTATTAGGAGGCAGCTGCGATCCTTTGGTAAATATTATTATTATTATTAGGAGGGAGCTGCGATCCTTTGGGAAATATTATTATTATTATTAGGAGGCAGCTGCGATCCTTTGGGAAATATTATTATTATTAGGAGGCAGCTGCGATCCTTTGGGAAATATTATTATTATTATTAGGAGGGAGCTGCGATCCTTTGGGAAATATTATTATTATTAGGAGGGAGCTGCGATCCTTTGGGAAATATTATTATTATTAGGAGGGAGCTGCGATCCTTTGGGAAATATATTATTATTATTAGGAGGCAGCTGCGATCCTTTGGGAAATATTATTATTATTATTATTAGGAGGGAGCTGCGATCCTTTGGGAAATATATTATTATTATTAGGAGGGAGCTGCGATCCTTTGGGAAATATATTATTATTATTAGGAGGCAGCTGCGATCCTTTGGGAAATATATTATTATTATTAGGAGGGAGCTGCGATCCTTTGGGAAATATATTATTATTATTAGGAGGCAGCTGCGATCCTTTGGGAAATATTATTATTATTATTAGGAGGGAGCTGCGATCCTTTGGGAAATATTATTATTATTAGGAGGCAGCTGCGATCCTTTGGGAAATATATTATTATTATTAGGAGGCAGCTGCGATCCTTTGGGAAATATATTATTATTATTAGGAGGGAGCTGGGATCCTTTGGGAAATATATTATTATTATTAGGAGGGAGCTGCGATCCTTTGGGAAATATATTATTATTATTAGGAGGGAGCTGCGATCCTTTGGGAAATATATTATTATTATTAGGAGGCAGCTGCGATCCTTTGGGAAATATTATTATTATTATTAGGAGGGAGCTGCGATCCTTTGGGAAATATTATTATTATTAGGAGGCAGCTGCGATCCTTTGGGAAATATTATTATTATTAGGAGGCAGCTGCGATCCTTTTAGAAATATATTAATATTATTAGGAGGGAGCTGCGATCCTTTGGGAAATATATTATTATTATTAGGAGGGAGCTGCGATCCTTTGGGAAATATTATTATTATTAGGAGGCAGCTGCGATCCTTTGGGAAATATATTATTATTATTAGGAGGCAGCTGCGATCCTTTGGGAAATATTATTATTATTAGGAGGCAGCTGCGATCCTTTGGGAAATATTATTATTATTAGGAGGGAGCTGCGATCCTTTGGGAAATATTATTATTATTAGGAGGCAGCTGCGATCCTTTGGGAAATATTATTATTATTAGGAGGCAGCTGCGATCCTTTTAGAAATATATTATTATTATTAGGATGCAGCTGCGATCCTTTGGGAAATATATTATTATTATTAGGAGGCAGCTGCGATCCTTTGGGAAATATTATTATTATTCGGAGGCAGCTGCGATCCTTTGGGAAATATATTAATATTATTATTATTAGGAGGCAGCTGCGATCCTTTGGGAAATATTATTATTATTAGGAGGCAGCTGGGATCCTTTGGGAAATATTATTATTATTAGAAGGTAGCTGCGATCCTTTGGGAAATATTATTATTATTATTAGGAGGGAGCTGCGATCCTTTGGGAAATATATTATTATTATTAGGAGGGAGCTGCGATCCTTTGGGAAATATTATTATTATTATTAGGAGGCAGCTGCGATCCTTTGGGAAATATATTATTATTATTAGGAGGCAGCTGCGATCCTTTGGGAAATATATTATTATTATTAGGAGGCAGCTGCGATCCTTTGGGAAATATTATTATTATTAGGAGGCAGCTGCGATCCTTTGGGAAATATTATTATTATTAGGAGGCAGCTGCGATCCTTTGGGAAATATTATTATTATTAGGAGGCAGCTGCGATCCTTTGGTAAATATATTATTATTAGGAGGCAGCTGCGATCCTTTGGGAAATATATTATTATTAGGAGGCAGCTGCGATCCTTTGGGAAATATATTATTATTAGGAGGCAGCTGCGATCCTTTGGGAAATATATTATTATTATTAGGAGGGAGCTGCGATCCTTTGGGAAATATATTATTATTAGGAGGCAGCTGCGATCCTTTGGGAAATATATTATTATTATTAGGAGGCAGCTGGGATCCTTTGGGAAATATTATTATTATTAGGAGGCAGCTGCGATCCTTTGGGAAATATTATTATTATTATTAGGAGGCAGCTGCGATCCTTTGGGAAATATTATTATTATTATTAGGAGGGAGCTGCGATCCTTTTAGAAATATATTATTAGGAGGCAGCTGCGATCCTTTGGGAAATATATTATTATTATTAGGAGGCAGCTGCGATCCTTTGGGAAATATATTATTATTATTAGGAGGCAGCTGCGATCCTTTGGGAAATATATTATTATTATTAGGAGGGAGCTGCGATCCTTTGGGAAATATATTATTATTATTAGGAGGGAGCTGCGATCCTTTGGTAAATATTATTATTATTATTAGGAGGGAGCTGCGATCCTTTGGGAAATATATTATTATTATTAGGAGGGAGCTGCGATCCTTTGGGAAATATATTATTATTATTAGGAGGGAGCTGCGATCCTTTGGTAAATATTATTATTATTATTAGGAGGGAGCTGGGATCCTTTGGGAAATATATTATTATTATTAGGAGGGAGCTGCGATCCTTTGGGAAATATTATTATTATTATTAGGAGGCAGCTGCGATCCTTTGGGAAATATTATTATTATTATTAGGAGGCAGCTGCGATCCTTTGGGAAATATTATTATTATTAGGAGGCAGCTGCGATCCTTTGGGAAATATTATTATTATTATTAGGAGGGAGCTGCGATCCTTTGGGAAATATTATTATTATTAGGAGGGAGCTGCGATCCTTTGGGAAATATTATTATTATTATTAGGAGGCAGCTGCGATCCTTTTAGAAATATATTATTATTATTAGGAGGGAGCTGCGATCCTTTTAGAAATATATTATTATTATTAGGAGGTAGCTGCGATCCTTTGGGAAATATATTATTATTATTAGGAGGCAGCTGCGATCCTTTGGGAAATATTATTATTATTAGGAGGGAGCTGCGATCCTTTGGGAAATATTATTATTATTATTAGGAGGCAGCTGCGATCCTTTGGGAAATATTATTATTATTAGGAGGGAGCTGCGATCCTTTGGGAAATATTATTATTAGGAGGCAGCTGCGATCCTTTGGGAAATATTATTATTATTAGGAGGGAGCTGCGATCCTTTGGGAAATATTATTATTATTATTAGGAGGCAGCTGCGATCCTTTGGGAAATATTATTATTATTATTAGGAGGCAGCTGCGATCCTTTGGGAAATATTATTATTATTAGGAGGCAGCTGCGATCCTTTGGGAAATATATTATTATTATTAGGAGGCAGCTGCGATCCTTTGGGAAATATATTATTATTATTAGGAGGGAGCTGCGATCCTTTGGGAAATATTATTATTATTAGGAGGGAGCTGCGATCCTTTGGGAAATATATTATTATTATTAGGAGGCAGCTGCGATCCTTTGGGAAATATTATTATTATTAGGAGGGAGCTGCGATCCTTTGGGAAATATATTATTATTATTAGGAGGGATATGCGATCCTTTGGGAAATATATTATTATTATTAGGAGGCAGCTGCGATCCTTTGGGAAATATATTATTATTATTAGGAGGGAGCTGCGATCCTTTGGGAAATATATTATTATTATTAGGAGGCAGCTGCGATCCTTTGGGAAATATTATTATTATTATTAGGAGGGAGCTGCGATCCTTTGGGAAATATTATTATTATTAGGAGGCAGCTGCGATCCTTTGGGAAATATATTATTATTATTAGGAGGCAGCTGCGATCCTTTGGGAAATATATTATTATTATTAGGAGGGAGCTGGGATCCTTTGGGAAATATATTATTATTATTAGGAGGGAGCTGCGATCCTTTGGGAAATATATTATTATTATTAGGAGGGAGCTGCGATCCTTTGGGAAATATATTATTATTATTAGGAGGCAGCTGCGATCCTTTGGGAAATATTATTATTATTATTAGGAGGGAGCTGCGATCCTTTGGGAAATATTATTATTATTAGGAGGCAGCTGCGATCCTTTGGGAAATATTATTATTATTAGGAGGCAGCTGCGATCCTTTTAGAAATATATTAATATTATTAGGAGGGAGCTGCGATCCTTTGGGAAATATATTATTATTATTAGGAGGGAGCTGCGATCCTTTGGGAAATATTATTATTATTAGGAGGCAGCTGCGATCCTTTGGGAAATATATTATTATTATTAGGAGGCAGCTGCGATCCTTTGGGAAATATTATTATTATTAGGAGGGAGCTGCGATCCTTTGGGAAATATTATTATTATTAGGAGGCAGCTGCGATCCTTTGGGAAATATTATTATTATTAGGAGGCAGCTGCGATCCTTTTAGAAATATATTATTATTATTAGGAGGCAGCTGCGATCCTTTGGGAAATATTATTATTATTAGGAGGGAGCTGCGATCCTTTTAGAAATATATTATTATTATTATTAGGAGGCAGCTGCGATCCTTTTAGAAATATATTATTATTATTATTAGGAGGCAGCTGCGATCCTTTTAGAAATATATTATTATTATTAGGAGGCAGCTGCGATCCTTTGGGAAATATTATTATTATTAGGAGGCAGCTGCGATCCTTTGGGAAATATTATTATTATTATTAGGAGGCAGCTGCGATCCTTTGGGAAATATTATTATTATTAGGAGGGAGCTGCGATCCTTTGGGAAATATTATTATTATTATTAGGAGGCAGCTGCGATCCTTTTAGAAATATATTATTATTATTAGGAGGCAGCTGCGATCCTTTGGGAAATATATTATTAGGAGGCAGCTGCGATCCTTTGGGAAATATTATTATTATTATTATTAGGAGGGAGCTGCGATCCTTTGGGAAATATTATTATTAGGAGGCAGCTGGGATCCTTTGGGAAATATTATTATTATTATTAGGAGGCAGCTGCGATCCTTTTAGAAATATATTATTATTATTAGGAGGCAGCTGCGATCCTTTGGGAAATATTATTATTAGGAGGCAGCTGGGATCCTTTTAGAAATATATTATTATTATTAGGAGGCAGCTGCGATCCTTTTAGAAATATATTATTATTAGGAGGCAGCTGCGATCCTTTTAGAAATATATTATTATTATTAGGAGGCAGCTGGGATCCTTTGGGAAATATTATTATTATTATTAGGAGGCAGCTGCGATCCTTTGGGAAATATTATTATTATTATTATTATTAGGAGGGAGCTGCGATCCTTTGGGAAATATTATTATTATTATTAGGAGGCAGCTGCGATCCTTTGGGAAATATTATTATTATTAGGAGGGAGCTGCGATCCTTTGGGAAATATATTATTATTATTAGGAGGGAGCTGCGATCCTTTGGGAAATATATTATTATTATTAGGAGGCAGCTGCGATCCTTTGGGAAATATATTAATATTATTAGGAGGCAGCTGCGATCCTTTGGGAAATATATTATTATTATTAGGAGGGAGCTGGGATCCTTTTAGAAATATTATTATTATTATTAGGAGGGAGCTGCGATCCTTTGGGAAATATATTATTATTATTAGGAGGGAGCTGGGATCCTTTTAGAAATATTATTATTATTATTAGGAGGGAGCTGCGATCCTTTGGGAAATATTATTATTATTATAAGGAGGCAGCTGCGATCCTTTGGGAAATATTATTATTATTATTAGGAGGGAGCTGGGATCCTTTGGGAAATATTATTATTATTAGGAGGCAGCTGCGATCCTTTGGGAAATATTATTATTATTAGGAGGCAGCTGCGATCCTTTGGGAAATATTATTATTATTAGGAGGCAGCTGGGATCCTTTTAGAAATATATTTTATTATTATTAGGAGGGAGCTGCGATCCTTTTAGAAATATATTATTATTATTAGGAGGGAGCTGCGATCCTTTGGGAAATATATTATTATTATTAGGAGGGAGCTGCGATCCTTTGGGAAATATTATTATTATTAGGAGGCAGCTGCGATCCTTAGGTAAATATATTATTATTAGGAGGCAGCTGGGATCCTTTGGGAAATATTATTATTATTATTAGGAGGGAGCTGCGATCCTTTGGGAAATATATTATTATTATTAGGAGGCAGCTGCGATCCTTTTAGAAATATATTATTATTATTAGGAGGCAGCTGCGATCCTTTGGGAAATATATTAATATTATTAGGAGGCAGCTGCGATCCTTTGGGAAATATATTATTATTATTAGGAGGCAGCTGCGATCCTTTGGGAAATATATTATTATTATTAGGAGGCAGCTGCGATCCTTTGGGAAATATATTATTATTAGGAGGGAGCTGCGATCCTTTGGGAAATATATTATTATTATTAGGAGGGAGCTGCGATCCTTTGGGAAATATATTATTATTAGGAGGGAGCTGCGATCCTTTTAAAAATATATTATTATTATTAGGAGGCAGCTGCGATCCTTTGGGAAATATATTATTATTATTAGGAGGGAGCTGCGATCCTTTGGGAAATATATTATTATTATTAGGAGGGAGCTGCGATCCTTTGGGAAATATATTATTATTAGGAGGGAGCTGCGATCCTTTTAGAAATATATTATTATTATTAGGAGGCAGCTGCGATCCTTTGGGAAATATATTATTATTATTAGGAGGCAGCTGCGATCCTTTGGGAAATATTATTATTATTATTATTAGGAGGGAGCTGCGATCCTTTGGTAAATATTATTATTATTAGGAGGGAGCTGCGATCCTTTGGGAAATATATTATTATTATTAGGAGGGAGCTGCGATCCTTTGGGAAATATTATTATTATTATTAGGAGGCAGCTGCGATCCTTTGGTAAATATTATTATTATTAGGAGGGAGCTGCGATCCTTTGGGAAATATATTATTATTATTAGGAGGTAGCTGCGATCCTTTGGGAAATATTATTATTATTAGGAGGGAGCTGCGATCCTTTGGGAAATATTATTATTATTAGGAGGGAGCTGCGATCCTTTGGGAAATATATTAATATTATTAGGAGGCAGCTGCTATCCTTTTAGAAATATATTAATATTATTAGGAGGGAGCTGCGATCCTTTGGGAAATATTATTATTATTAGGAGGGAGCTGCGATCCTTTGGGAAATATTATTATTATTAGGAGGCAGCTGCGATCCTTTTAGAAATATATTAATATTATTAGGAGGCAGCTGCGATCCTTTTAGAAATATATTATTATTATTAGGAGGGAGCTGCGATCCTTTGGGAAATATATTATTATTAGGAGGCAGCTGGGATCCTTTTAGAAATATATTATTATTATTAGGAGGGAGCTGCGATCCTTTTAGAAATATATTATTATTAGGAGGCAGCTGCGATCCTTTTAGAAATATATTATTATTATTAGGAGGCAGCTGCGATCCTTTGGGAAATATTATTATTATTAGGAGGCAGCTGCGATCCTTTGGGAAATATTATTATTATTATTAGGAGGCAGCTGCGATCCTTTGGTAAATATTATTATTATTATTAGGAGGCAGCTGCGATCCTTTTAGAAATATATTATTATTATTAGGAGGCAGCTGCGATCCTTTGGGAAATATTATTATTATTATTAGGAGGCAGCTGCGATCCTTTGGGAAATATTATTATTATTAGGAGGCAGCTGGGATCCTTTGGGAAATATTATTATTATTAGGAGGCAGCTGGGATCCTTTGGGAAATATTATTATTAGGAGGCAGCTGCGATCCTTTGGGAAATATTATTATTATTAGGAGGCAGCTGCGATCCTTTGGGAAATATTATTATTAGGAGGTGGCTGGGATCCTTTGGGAAGTAGTAGTATTATTTGGAGGTGGCTGGGATCCTTTGGGAAGTAGTAGTATTATTTGGAGGTGGCTGGGATCCTTTGGGAAGTAGTATTATTATTTGGAGGTGGCTGGGATCCTTTGGGAAGTAGTAGTATTATTTGGAGGTGGCTGGGATCCTTTGGGAAGTAGTAGTATTATTTGGAGGTGGCTTGGATCCTTTGGGAAGTAGTATTATTATTTGAAGGGGGCTGGGATCTTTTGGGAAGTAGTATTATTATTTGGAGGGGGCTGGGATCCTTTGGTAAGTAGTATTATTATTTAGAAGTGGCTGGGATCCTTTGGGAAGTAGTATTATTATTTAGAGGAGGCTGGGATCCTTTTGAAAGTAGTAGTATTATTTGAAGGTGGCTGGGATCCTTTGGGAAGTAGTATTATTATTTGGAGGTGGCTGGGATCCTTTGGGAAGTAGTATTATTATTTGGAGGTAGCTGGGATCCTTTGGGAAGTAGTATTATTTGGAGGTGGCTGGGATCCTTTGGGAAGTAGTATTATTATTTGGAGGTGGCTGGGATCCTTTGGGAAGTAGTATTATTTGGAGGAGGCTGGGATCCTTTGGGAAGTAGTATTATTATTTAGAAGTGGCTGGGATCCTTTTGGAAGTAGTATTATTATTTGGAGGTGGCTGGGATCCCTTGGGAAGTAGTATTATTATTTGGAGGTGGCTGGGATCCTTTGGGAAGTAGTATTATTATTTGGAGGTGGCTGGGATCCTTTGGGAAGTAGTAGTATTATTTGAAGGTGGCTGGGATCCTTTGGGAAGTAGTATTATTATTTAGAAGTGGCTGGGATCCTTTGGGAAGTAGTATTATTATTTGGAGGTGGCTGGGATCCTTTGGGAAGTAGTATTATTATTTAGAAGTGGCTGGGATCCTTTGGGAAGTAGTATTATTATTTGGAGGTGGCTGGGATCCTTTGGGAAGTAGTATTATTATTTGGAGGAGGCTGGGATCCTTTGGGAAGTAGTAGTATTATTTGAAGGTGGCTGGGATCCTTTGGGAAGTAGTATTATTATTTGGAGGTGGCTGGGATCCTTTGGGAAGTAGTATTATTATTTAGAGGAGGCTGGGATCCTTTTGGAAGTAGTAGTATTATTTGAAGGTGGCTGGGATCCTTTGGGAAGTAGTATTATTATTTGGAGGTGGCTGGGATCCTTTGGGAAGTAGTATTATTATTTGGAGGTGGCTGGGATCCTTTGGGAAGTAGTATTATTATTTGGAGGTGGCTGGGATCCTTTGGGAAGTAGTATTATTATTTGGAGGTGGCTGGGATCCTTTAGGAAGTAGTATTATTATTTGGAGGTGGCTGGGATCCTTTGGGAAGTAGTATTATTATTTGGAGGTGGCTGGGATCCTTTGGGAAGTAGTATTATTATTTGGAGGTGGCTGGGATCCTTTGGGAAGTAGTATTATTATTTGGAGGTGGCTGGGATCCTTTGGGAAGTAGTATTATTATTTGGAGGTGGCTGGGATCCTTTGGGAAGTAGTATTATTATTTGGAGGTGGCTGGGATCCTTTGGGAAGTAGTATTATTATTTAGAGGAGGCTGGGATCCTTTGGGAAGTAGTAGTATTATTTGAAGGTGGCTGGGATCCTTTGGGAAGTAGTAGTATTATTTAGAAGTGGCTGGGATCCTTTGGGAAGTAGTATTATTATTTGGAGGAGGCTGGGATCCTTTTGGAAGTAGTAGTATTATTTAGAAGTGGCTGGGATCCTTTGGGAAGTAGTAGTATTATTTGGAGGTGGTTGGGATCCTTTGGGAAGTAGTATTATTATTTGGAGGTGGCTGGGATCCTTTGGGAAGTAGTATTATTATTTGGAGGTGGCTGGGATCCTTTGGGAAGTAGTAGTATTATTTGGAGGAGGCTGGGATCCTTTGGGAAGTAGTATTATTATTTGGAGGTGGCTGGGATCCTTTGGGAAGTAGTAGTATTATTTGGAGGTGGCTGGGATCCTTTGGGAAGTAGTAGTATTATTTGGAGGTGGCTGGGATCCTTTGGGAAGTCATATTATTATTTGGAGGTGGCTGGGATCCTTTGGGAAGTATTATTATTTGGAGGTGGCTGGGATTCTTTGGGAAGTAGTATTATTATTTGGAGGTGGCTGGGATCCTTTGGGAAGTAGTAGTATTATTTGGAGGAGGCTGGGATCCTTTGTGAAGTAGTATTATTATTTAGAAGTGGCTGGGATCCTTTTTGAAGTAGTATTATTTGGAGGTGGCTGGGATCCTTTGGGAAGTAGTATTATTATTTGGAGGTGGCTGGGATCCTTTGGGAAGTAGTATTATTTGGAGGTGGCTGGGATCCTTTGGGAAGTAGTAGTATTATTTAGAAGTGGCTGGGATCCTTTGGGAAGTAGTAGTATTATTTGGAGGTGGATGGGATCCTTTGGGAAGTAGTAGCATTATTTGGAGGTGGCTAGGATCCTTTGGGAAGTAGTATTATTATTTGGAGGTGGCTGGGATCCTTTGGGAAGTAGTATTATTATTTGGAGGAGGCTGGGATCCTTTGGGAAGTAGTATTATTATTTGGAGGTGGCTGGGATCCTTTGGGAAGTAGTAGTATTATTTAGAAGTGGCTGGGATCCTTTGGGAAGTAGTATTATTATTTGGTTGTGGCTGGGATCCTTTGGGCAGTAGTAGTATTATTTAGAAGTGGCTGGGATCCTTTGGGAAGTAGTATTATTATTTAGAGGAGGCTGGGATCCTTTGGGAAGTAGTATTATTATTTAGAGGAGGCTGGGATCCTTTGGGAAGTAGTATTATTATTTAGAGGAGGCTGGGATCCTTAGGGAAGTAGTATTATTATTTAGAAGTGGCTGGGATCCTTTGGGAAGTAGTATTATTATTTAGAGGAGGCTGGGATCCTTTGGGAAGTAGTATTATTATTTGGAGGTGGCTGGGATCCTTTGGGAAGTAGTATTATTATTTGGAGGTAGCTGGGATCCTTTGGGAAGTAGTATTATTATTTGGAGGTGGCTGGGATCCTTTGGGAAGTAGTATTATTATTTGGAGGTGGCTGGGATCCTTTGGGAAGTAGTATTATTTGGAGGTGGCTGGGATCCTTTGGGAAGTAGTATTATTATTTGGAGGTGGCTGGGATCCTTTGGGAAGTAGTATTATTATTTGGAGGTGGCTGGGATCCTTTGGGAAGTAGTAGTATTATTTGGAGGTGGCTGGGATCCTTTGGGAAGTAGTATTATTATTTGGAGGTGGCTGGGATCCTTTGGGAAGTAGTAGTATTATTTGGAGGTGGCTGGGATCCTTTGGGAAGTAGTAGTATTATTTGGAGGTGGCTGTGATCCTTTGGGAAGTAGTAGTATTATTTGGAGGTGGCTGGGATCCTTTGGGAAGTAGTAGTATTATTTGGAGGTGGCTGGGATCCTTTGGGAAGTAGTAGTATTATTTGGAGGTGGCTGGGATCCTTTGGGAAGTCGTATTATTATTTGGAGGTGGCTGGGATCCTTTGGGAAGTAGTATTATTATTTGGAGGTGGCTGGGATCCTTTGGGAAGTAGTATTATTATTTGGAGGTGGCTGGGATCCTTTGGGAAGTAGTAGTATTATTTGGAGGTGGCTGGGATCCTTTGGGAAGTAGTAGTATTATTTGGAGGTGGCTGGGATCCTTTGGGAAGTAGTAGTATTATTTGGAGGTGGCTGGGATCCTTTGGGAAGTAGTAGTATTATTTGGAGGTGGCTGGGATCCTTTGGGAAGTAGTAGTATTATTTGGAGGTGGCTGGGATCCTTTGGGAAGTAGTAGTATTATTTGGAGGTGGCTGGGATCCTTTGGGAAGTAGTATTATTATTTGGAGGTGGCTGGGATCCTTTGGGAAGTCGTATTATTATTTGGAGGTGGCTGGGATCCTTTGGGAAGTAGTAGTATTATTATTTAGAAGTGGCTGGGATCCTTTGGGAAGTAGTATTATTATTTGGAGGTGGCTGGGATCCTTTGGGAAGTCGTATTATTATTTGGAGGTGGCTGGGATCCTTTGGGAAGTAGTAGTATTATTATTTAGAAGTGGCTGGGATCCTTTGGGAAGTAGTATTATTATTTGGAGGAGGCTGGGATTCTTTGGGAAGTAGTATTATTATTTGGAGGTGGCTGGGATCCTTTGGGAAGTAGTAGTATTATTTGGAGGAGGCTGGGATCCTTTGGGAAGTAATATTATTATTTGGAGGTGGCTGGGATCCTTTGGGAAGTAGTAGTATTATTTAGAAGTGGCTGGGATCCTTTGGGAAGTAGTAGTATTATTTAGAAGTGGCTGGGATCCTTTGGGAAGTAGTAGTATTATTTAGAAGTGGCTGGGATCCTTTGGGAAGTAGTAGTATTATTTGGAGGTGGCTGGGATCCTTTGGGAAGTAGTATTATTATTTGGAGGTGGCTGGGATCCTTTGGCAAGTAGTATTATTATTTAGAGGTGGCTGGGATCCTTTGGGAAGTAGTATTATTATTTAGAAGTGGCTGTGTTACTTTGTTCTTAATCTGTCCCCTCCTTACGATCTCTCTCCCCCCCCCCCCCCCCCCCTTCCCCCAGGATGGTCCAGCCTGTTAAACAAGACCCACGAACCGTAGTGGTGGTAAATAGTTGTCGTCCTGTTCACAGAGCTCCTGAGCAGCCCCCTTCCTTGCCTCCTGTTTCTCCAGCTCCTCCAACTCCCAACTCGATGTTGTCACCCGGATCTGCAGGTCCAATCACTGTACCACCTCCAGGTGAGATTGTCAATGCTGTTTAACCCTTACCCCCTGGACTGCCGTTTTTTTTTGCTGTTGTTTCCCCATATTTTGCACAATAAGCGGTCACTTGTGCTGTGTCCACATGGTTCTGTGACTGGATGATATTCAGGATGGTATTTTCTTGTTTCTGTCAGTATATGTCGGGGATGGTGCATATTATGTTGGCTGATTTAACTCCAGGACGTGATACTGTGGTGTGAATGATTTCAGTTTATCCCATTCACATCAATGCTGTACATGTACGGGCTGCCTTTAACCCCTTCGCACAATGGACGTGTCTGGCACGTCCTGCGGTGAATCAAACGGTTTTCGCGATCAACGATCGCGAAAACGTCTTTAATGGTGCTGGTCTATTCCCTCGCATTACCTCGCAGTAATCGCCAGCACCAAAATTTATTTTCTGGGGCATCCAGGATCGCCCCACAGAGCGATCGTGTGAGCCATATTGACGGAGCAGCATGCTCCGTCAATATGGCTATGCCCTCTGGCGGTCTGAGCTTCGGAAGTGAAAGTAACTTCACTTCCGTCTCTCTGAATATGCTGCTTGACTGCCCCTAGTGGTAGCCAAGCAGCATAGAAATGTAAAATAATTAAAATAAATATGTAATTGGGATAAAACTGGTTATATAGTTAGATTAGCCTGTAGGGTTAAAATGAAATAATTTTTAGCATAAGGGATATGGTTAAAATTAAATTAAAATTAAAATATATTAAGGGGTAACATAAGGGTTAGAGTTGGTGATTTTTTAGTGTTAGGGTTACATTTTGGGTTCGGGTTGGGGTCAAAAGTTCAATATAGCAAAAAACACTATTTTTGTTTTTTGCCCCATAACTCGCCAAAAAATACCGAAAAATATGGAAACATGCATATTTCTGAACTCGGGACATCATTTTTAAACTATTTAGATGGGGTCTTTTTTTAATGATTTTATTTGTGTAAATTATATTTTAGGTCAAAGTGAAAAAAAAGTGTTATTTTTTTTTTTTAATTTTTCACAAACACCCCAGAAATGTCAAAACAGCCATTGTCACCAAGGGAAAGTCAAAGTGAAAATGTCTTGTCACTAAGGGGTTAAAATAGCGCAGTTTGATTCACACTATTCACACTATTTTCGGCTTTCCAGGAAGCTTCACGAATAAATGCTATCCAGGAAAGCAAAAAAAAAAAAATGGCTGCCATGGGCGGTCTTAAAGTAACAGGCCAATGACAATAGTCACTGACCTGTTAATAACCCTCCCTCACCCAATGCAAATCGGGTAATGGCTGTCTTATGTAATAGCTGAGACAGACTGTATGTCATGGGGCATATCACAAACCTTTCCCATCCTCCCCTGAAATTTGGGGGGAGTGATGAGGAGAGTTGATCCTTGTTACCGTAACAGTTAGGCAGACCAGCATTTAATAATGTGATCACTGTGATCATATGTAATAAATGCATAAAATACATGAAATGACAATCAGTGCTGTATGAACACTGAGAATCATCCCTCTCTCACTAACACATTTTATATTATCAGAGAGAGAGAGGAGAGAAATGTTATAAATCACACAAAGGGTTAAATCCCCCCCCAAAAAAAATGGTTGCAAAAGAAAGCCCCATCTTTCCTTAAAAAACCAATATATTATATGTGGGGATTCGTTAAAATAGCAAGCTTTCACTTTAATTAAACGCACACATCGCTAAAGTAGAAAAAAGGCTATTGTCCAGAACAGACATGAAAACAAAGAAAGCCATTGTCCTGAAGAGGTTAATGTGTGTTTTTAAATCTGTTTATATTCCTGCACATGGGTTTATTTATTTTACTCTGGTTTTGCTGTGTATAGTTTGATGGTTTTATTTGTCCTCTTTGTAATGTTCTGCTTTATCCCCTATTCTTCGTTCCATTATTTTGAATAGAAACAAGATCCAAGTTGGGTATACAGGGTAGGTATAGTTACCCGTTGGCACTGCGTTTCCCATGATGCCTTGCAAGTGGAATGGTGGGATATTAGGCGTAATGGGCCATATTGTGTGTCTCTCCTCAGTGGTCCCTCTTATCCAGTCCTCTCCAGTCTCTGTGACTCCCTTACCTGCTGCCACAGTGAAGCCTGTCTCCAATCCACCAACTCTGCCTGGTTACAGCACCCCCCAGCGGCTTATCCTGACCCCGGATATGCAGGCCAGACTGCCCTGTGAGTATCCTATTCACACTGTACTAACTGAACGCAAATCATAAGGAAAGTGAGTCTGTGCTATAACTGCCCCCCTGGATCCTTCACGTCCTGGCTGCTCAGTCACTGACCCACTGGATCCTGTACATCCAGGCTGCTCAGTCACTGACCCACTGGATCCTGTACATCCCGGCTGCTCAGTGACTGACCCCCCGGATCCTGTACCTCCCGGCTGCTTAGTGACTGACCCCCTGGATCCTGTACATCCCGGCTGCTCAGTGACTGACCCACTGGATCCTGTACATCCCGGCTGCTCAGTCACTGACCCCCTGGATCCTGTACATCCCGGCTGCTCAGTGACTGATCCCCCGGATCCTGTACATCCCTGCTGCTCAGTGACTGACCCCCCGGATCCTGTACATCCCGGCTGCTTAGTGACTGACCCACTGGATCCTGTACCTCCCGGCTGCTCAGTCACTGACCCCCCGGATCCTGTACATCCCGGCTGCTCAGTGACTGACCCCCCGGATCCTGTACATCCCGGCTGCTCAGTGACTGACCCCCTGGATCCTGTACATCCCGGCTGCTTAGTGACTGACCCCCTGGATCCTGTACATCCCGGCTGCTCAGTGACTGACCCACTGGATCCTGTTCATCCCGGCTGCTTAGTGACTGACCCCCTGGATCCTGTACATCCCGGCTGCTCAGTGACTGACCCACTGGATCCTGTACATCCCGGCTGCTCAGTGACTGACCCCCTGGATCCTGTACATCCCGGCTGCTCAGTGACTGACCCACTGGATCCTGTACATCCCGGCTGCTCAGTGACTGACCGCTGGAACATGATCCGCTCGGTGGCCGACCCACTGGAAATATAACTTGTTAAGAAAGTTTTGTACTGTTTCTTTCCTCAGCGGGTGAAGTTATCACGCTCTCCCAGTTAGCGTCATTGAGTGGACGTCCTCTTCAGGCTCCAGCCGTAACAAAACCTCTAACTCTACAGCTTCATGGGGCCAAACTCACTCTGAGTGGAGCTCAGGTCAGACAGCTGGGCGTGGGGCAGACCCGCCCTGTGCAAGGTGTGTTCCTCACCATAGCGTGTGTCCCATCTGAACTCCCCACCCGACTCCGCCATGTGCATTAACGCACTTTCTCCCTTCACAGGAAATGTCCTACATCTGGTGTCGTCTGGTGGCCAGCACCATTTGTTAAGCCAGCCTACACAGCTTGCTCTGATTCAAGCCTTGGCACAGCAGGCTGCATCACCTGCCCCCGCAGTCCCGCCTGCATTGACCCAGGGTCCTCCACAACTTGGCGTTCAGACAGTGTCCCTACAGTCCCTCCCGCACTCTCTGCTAGCAGGGGCCAGCCTCCCTGCACCTTCCACGTCCGGACAGAGTAAGTGTGGCTTATTCGGTGATTCTAAAATGGGATTTACATTTGGGGGGAAAGGAAGTGACTTTCAAAGACCAGTTAACCCAGAATGCAGACCCAGACCCCCCCCCCCCCCTTATTTTGCTGCGTGCTACCACCCAGGGGATTGGATTAGCAGTTACATTGAGTCAGTGCTTTGTGCTGCCACCCAGGGGATAGGATTGGCAGTTACATTGTCAGTGCTGTGTGCTGCCACCCAGGGGATAGGATTAGCAGTTACATTGTCAGTGCTGTGTGCTGCCACCCAGGGGATTGGATTAGCAGTTACATTGTCAGTGCTGCGTGCTGCCACCCAGGGGATAGGATTAGCAGTTACATTTAGTCAGTGCTGTGTGCTGCCACCCAGGGGATAGGATTAGCAGTTACATTGAGTCAGTGCTGTGTGCTGCCACCCAGGGGATAGGATTAGCAGTTACATTGAGTCAGTGCTGTGTGCTGCCACCCAGGGGATAGGATTAGCAGTTACATTGAGTCAGTGCTGTGTGCTGCCACCCAGGGGATAGGATTAGCAGTTACATTGAGTCAGTGCTGTGTGCTGCCACCCAGGGGATAGGATTAGCAGTTACATTGTCAATGCTGTGTGCTGCCACCCAGGGGATAGGATTAGCAGTTACATTGTCAGTGCTGTGTGCTGCCACCCAGGGGATAGGATTAGCAGTTACATTGAGTCAGTGCTATGAGCTGCCACCCAGGGGATTGGATTAGCAGTTACATTGTCAGTGCTGTGTGCTGCCACCCAGGGGATAGGATTAGCAGTTACATTGAGTCAGTTCTATGAGCTGCCACCCAGGGGATTGGATTAGCAGTTACATTGTCAGTGCTGCGTGCTGCCACCCAGGGGATAGGATTAGCAGTTACATTGTCAATGCTGTGTGCTGCCACCCAGGGGATAGGATTAGCAGTTACATTGTCAGTGCTGTGTGCTGCCACCCAGGGGATAGGATTAGCAGTTACATTGAGTCAATGCTGTGTGCTGCCACCCATGGGATAGGATTAGCAGTTACATTGAGTCAGTGCTGTGTGCTGCCACCTAGGGGATTGGATTAGCAGTTACATTGAGTCAGTGCTATGAGCTGCCACCCAGGGGATTGGATTAGCAGTTACATTGAGTCAGTGCTATGTGCTGCCACCTAGGGGTTTGGATTAGCAGTTACATTGAGTCAGTGCAGTGTGCTGTCACCTAGGGGTTTGGATTAGCAGTTACATTGAGTCAGTGCAGTGTGCTGCCACCCAGGGGATAGGATTAGCAGTTACATTGAGTCAGTGCAGTGTGCTGTCACCTAGGGGTTTGGATTAGCAGTTACATTGAGTCAGTGCTATGACCTGCCACCCAGGGGATAGGATTAGCAGTTACATTACTGTCTGTATTGTTAATGTACATGGCTGACTTCCATCTCTCCCTATCAGCCCCAGGTGTGGTGAAGATCGTGATGAGACAGGCAGCTCGGGAAACCCCTCGTCCTTCGCTTTGTCCTCCTTTACATCTGCCTCAGAACTCTGCCCGTCCTCTTCTCCGTGTGCTGCCGGGAAATGTCTCTGAAAGCAGCCGTCATGGGGACAGAGCAGGTATGCAGGGTGTGCGTAAGGAAATGTAACCCCTCTTAAACCATCGTGTCATAACCTCTGCTCAATGTTTCTCTCTGCAGCTCCAGTGGTGGCCACTTCTTCCATCACGCTGGCTACCAGCCCCCTTCTCATGGTCTCTAGTCCTGCATTGACTTCAAGACTGCCAGCTCCAAACCCCCTTCCCACCCTCCATAACCACAGTTTGCCCCTTAATGCAGAGGGAGCCCCAGCTGTGGCAGGTGTGGCCCTGCGTCTGGTTACAACAGGAACATCCGCCACCCTCCAGCTAACCAACCACCACTCCACCCCGCAGAGCCAAGCTCTCCCAAACTGCTCGCCATGTCCAGTGCAGGCCCCGAGTCTTGTTCATTGCCAAACCTCTGATACCACATCTTGCATATTTCCCAAAGTCTCCACACCAGACCCCAGCCCCACACTGAGCACTGCACAGAGAGAGACCTACTATGCTGTACCAAACGGGAATGGATCTGGCCTCACCCCTCAAAGCCCCAGAATCCAGGAACCCCAAGAGTCAGTTGCTCCCCACGCTCCAGCCCAGCTCATGTCCTGCTCCCCTAGCATCAGCTCTGACAATACCCAGTCTGTCAACCCTCCTTCTCCTCCTGGCAAGCTGCCTCCTCACAGCTATAATTTCAGCTTGGTACCTGCCCTTCTGTCAAACTCCACTCCCTCCACCATGTCTACTTACAACCCTGCTCGATTCCTCAGCAGCCCTGTGTCTGTCCTCACTCTGTCTCCCTTACCATCCACCAGCAGTGGTAACACTCCTATCCTGTACACTCCTGCCAATACCATGCCGGCAGCTACAGTCACTCTGCCGCAATCTCTTCATTCCTTCTCTAACACTATTACAGTGCCTTCGCTCGCTGCTCCTTTGCTACCCCATGAACCTACCCTTTCTTCCCATGTGCACAGCACCTCACCTGCCTCCGCCCTGGCTCCTGTCATAGCAATGACTGCTTCTGTGCCATCCACCTCCCTGGCACACTCACCTGCCTCCCTGGCACTCTCGCCCCCCTCTGCAGCCTCCCTACCCTCCCCTGCCTCTGCTCCAGCAGCAGCCCTCTCCCCCTCGTGTGCTCTTCCTCTGGCTCCTGTTAAAACAATGGCTTCTCCCACAATCTCCCCTTTCTCTGCTCCTGTGCTAGCTCCCTCCCCCACTCCTGCTGCTGCTGTTCCAATCCCGTCACTAACCATCTCTGCCTCTGATGCCAACCAGCATGCACTGGGAGCAGCTGCCCCTGCTCCTCTCCCTGCACTGACAGCTCCTGTCCCCCTGCAAACGCTGGCACGATCTATATCTGTTCCCTGGTCTTTTCTTGCTGCTTCTGTACCTGAGACCTCACTGGTATTGTCCAATCAGCTGCCTTCAGTAACCACCTCTGCCAGTGCCACCCTTCTTCCTTCCATGGTGGCCAGTGTTCCCCTTCCCTTGCGTGCAGGGTCTGACACGAGCCCCCTTCACTCATCTGTACCCCTTCTTTCTACCTCCATCCCGATATCTACCTCCATACCAATGTTGGCAACAAGGAGCGGGGCAGGCAATCCTGACCCTGGCCCCCTGCCGTCACTGGTACAGTTTGTATCTGCCCCCTCACCCATAGCAGCTGCCTGCTTTTCTTCACTAGCAGCCTCTCCCGCTGGGCATCTGCCATCAATAGCAGTTTCTTCCTCCACCCAATTTCCTACTACCACATGCATACCAACACCCTCGTCTGCTCCCCTGCCCGTCCTGACTTCACCCTCGTCTGCTCCCCTGCCCGTCCTGACTTCACCCTCGTCTGCTCCCCTGCCCGTCCTGACTTCACCCTCGTCTGCTCCCTTGCCAGTCCTGGCTTCCCCCTCGTCTGCTCCCTTGCCAGTCCTGGCTTCCCCCTCGTCTGCTCCCTTGCCCGTTCTGGCTTCCCCCGCGCCTGCTCCCTTGCCCGTTCTGGCTTCCTCCCCATACGCTCCCTCGCCCCTCCTGGCTTCCTCCACTCCCTCGCCCCTCCTGGCTTCCCCTGCATCTGCTCCCTCGCCCCTCCTGGCTTCCCCTGTGTCCGCTCCCTTGCCCACCCTGGTATCACCCACGTCCGCTCCCTTGTCCGCCCTGGTATCACCCGCGTCCGCTCCCTTGCCCGTCCTGGCTTCCCCTGCGTCCGCTCCCTTGCCCGTCCTGGCTTCCCCTGCGTCCGCTTCCTTGCCCGCCCTGGTATCACCCGCGTCCGCTCCCTTGCCCGTCCTGGCTTCCCCTGCGTCCGCTCCCTTGCCCGTCCTGGCTTCCCCTGCGTCCGCTCCCTTGCCCGTCCTGGCTTCCCCTGCGTCCGCTCCCTTGCCCGTCCTGGCTTCCCCTGCGTCCGCTCCCTTGCCCGTCCTGGCTTCCCCTGCGTCCGCTCCCTTGCCCGTCCTGGCTTCCCCTGCGTCCGCTCCCTTGCCCGTCCTGGCTTCCCCTGCGTCCGCTCCCTTGCCCGTCCTGGCTTCCCCAGAGTCCGCTCCCTTGCCCGTCCTGGCTTCCCCTACGTCCGCTCCCTTGCCCGTCCTGGCTTCCCCTGCGTCCACAACCCCGCCCCTCATGGCTTCCCCCGCGTCCGCTCCCTTGCCCGTCCTGGCTTCCCCTGCGTCCGCTCCCTTGCCCGTCCTGGCTTCCCCTACGTCCGCTCCCTTGCCCGTCCTGGCTTCCCCTGCGTCCGCTCCCTTGCCCGTCCTGGCTTCCCCTGCGTCCGCTCCCTTGCCCGTCCTGGCTTCCCCTGCGTCCGCTCCGTTTCCCTTCACGGCTTCCCCTGCGTCTGCTCCCTTGCCCGTCCTGGCTTCCCCTGCGTCCGCTCCCTTGCCCGTCCTGGCTTCCCCTGCGTCCACAACCCCGCCCCTCATGGCTTCCCCCGCGTCCGCTCCCACGCCCCTCCTGACTTCCCCCGTGTCTGCTCTCTTGCCCGTCCTGACTTCCCCCGTGTCCGCCCCCCCGCCCCTGCTGGCTTCCCCCGCGTCTGCTCCACTGCCCTCCCTGTCGTTGCCTGTATATACACCCCAATGTACCCCCATGGCCTCATTAATGGCACTGCCCTCTCCAGCCACTTCTCCCTTGTTTGTTGCTCCGGTGCCCTCATTAACCAGCTTAGTGCCACAGTCTTTTCATTCAAACCCCATATCCCCTCCTGCTTCTCTGTTAACTGCCTCTGTCTCTACTCCAGTATCTACCACCCTGGCCCCTATCGCTCCCACCGGTTTCCCAGATCCCCCTTTATCTTTATCAGTGGCTGGCCCTCTGTCAGTCAGTGTTCCTCTAAGCACAAATGCTGAGCCCAACATACTGCTGGAGGGAGACTCGTTCCGCTCATTGCAGCCTACTGTATCAGTCTCTGTGAGGCCGCGAAGACAACCACCGCCGCCTCCCCGGTCACCATTTTATCTGGTGAGCACTTTGGGATTTTGAATGCATGGAGAGAGGGTCTGGTGTGTGTGTGGGGTCGGGGTCCTGGTCTCTTGCGTGTCGGGGATTGAGTTGGGGTAGTGTATGCAATAGACATTGGGGTATATGATGGCTTTCCTACCCTGTAGGAACCCCTGGAAGAGCAACGGCGGAGGCAGAAAGTGGAACGCGTTGGAAGGCTCTTCACTCTGAATGAGCAGCGCTGTGGACTGGTTCCGCTGTATGGCACAGAGGTTCTCCAGTTCTGTACCCTGCCTGAGACCAGACTGGGATCTGTGAGATGTGATTTGCTGCCCCAGAAACTAAAGGATTACTGGTTCCATAGCAGCACCCTGAGAGACTGCATTCTCACCCCACCACAGCGACTGGAGCAGCTGCGGCCACTAATAGAGCGGTATGGAACATCACCTCTGTGCAATGTACAGGGCAGTGGGACTGATGTAGAATAATGTATTCCAGCCTCCTCGCACATGCTATCAGCGGTGCTGCTGATAATGAACATGTATGTTTTATACACAGTTAGCAAGGCTCCTTTCCTATGGCCATGTTCTCTTTTCCCGGACAGGTTTATCTTTGCTATGCCTCCTGTGGAGGCCCCCCAGATCAGTCTGCATACCTCGCACCCACCTCCCTCACTGCTTCTCCAGGAGTCTGTCTTCAAGGAGAAACTATGCAGAGAACTGACGCCTCCCACCCGATGTCTACACCGCATTGCTTCCAACATGAGGACTCAGTTTCCTGATCTGCGACTTATTCAGTATGATTGTGGTGAGTAATGTCCACTGTATCTACCTTTCCAGCCAGACTTCATTCCTGTTTTTTGTCCTGTCCTTGCTCTCCCTCTCCCTGTCTGTCTCTGGCTGTGTGATCTTGGTGGTTTGGCCTGCTTTCTCTGACTGGTGGCTGTGTGATCTTGGTGGTTTGGCCTGCTTTCTCTGACTGGTGGCTGTGTGATCTTGGTGGTTTGGCCTGCTTTCTCTGACTGGTGGCTGTGTGATCTTGGTGGTTTGGCCTGCTTTCTCTGACTGGTGGCTGTGTGATCTTGGTGGTTTGGCCTGCTTTCTCTGACTGGTGGCTGTGTGATCTTGGTGGTTTGGCCTGCTTTCTCTGACTGGTGGCTGTGTGATCTTGGTGGTTTGGCCTGCTTTCTCTGACTGGTGGCTGTGTGATCTTGGTGGTTTGGCCTGCTTTCTCTGACTGGTGGCTGTGTGATCTTGGTGGTTTGGCCTGCTTTCTCTGACTGGTGGCTGTGTGATCTTGGTGGTTTGGCCTGCTTTCTCTGACTGGTGGCTGTGTGATCTTGGTGGTTTGGCCTGCTTTCTCTGACTGGTGGCTGTGTGATCTTGGTGGTTTGGCCTGCTTTCTCTGACTGGTGGCTGTGCGATCTTGGTGGTTTGGCCTGCTTTCTCTGACTGGTGGCTGTGTGATCTTGGTGGTTTGGCCTGCTTTCTCTGACTGGTGGCTGTGTGATCTTGGTGGTTTGGCCTGCTTTCTCTGACTGGTGGCTGTGTGATCTTGGTGGTTTGGCCTGCTTTCTCTGACTGGTGGCTGTGCGATCTTGGTGGTTTGGCCTGCTTTCTCTGACTGGTGGCTGTGTGATCTTGGTGGTTTGGCCTGCTTTCTCTGACTGGTGGCTGTGTGATCTTGGTGGTTTGGCCTGCTTTCTCTGACTGGTGGCTGTGCGATCTTGGTGGTTTGGCCTGCTTTCTCTGACTGGTGGCTGTGTGATCTTGGTGGTTTGGCCTGCTTTCTCTGACTGGTGGCTGTGTGATCTTGGTGGTTTGGCCTGCTTTCTCTGACTGGTGGCTGTGCGATCTTGGTGGTTTGGCCTGCTTTCTCTGACTGGTGGCTGTGTGATCTTGGTGGTTTGGCCTGCTTTCTCTAACTGGTGGCTGTGCGATCTTGGTGGTTTGGCCTGCTTTCTCTGACTGGTGGCTGTGCGATCTTGGTGGTTTGGCCTGCTTTCTCTGACTGGTGGCTGTGCGATCTTGGTGGTTTGGCCTGCTTTCTCTGACTGGTGGCTGTGCGATCTTGGTGGTTTGGCCTGCTTTCTCTGACTGGTGGCTGTGTGATCTTGGTGGTTTGGCCTGCTTTCTCTGACTGGTGGCTGTGTGATCTTGGTGGTTTGGCCTGCTTTCTCTGACTGGTGGCTGTGTGATCTTGGTGGTTTGGCCTGCTTTCTCTGACTGGTGGCTGTGTGATCTTGGTGGTTTGGCCTGCTTTCTCTGACTGGTGGCTGTGTGATCTTGGTGGTTTGGCCTGCTTTCTCTGACTGGTGGCTGTGTGATCTTGGTGGTTTGGCCTGCTTTCTCTGACTGGTGGCTGTGTGATCTTGGTGGTTTGGCCTGCTTTCTCTGACTGGTGGCTGTGTGACCTTGGTGGTTTGGCCTGCTTTCTCTGACTGGTGGCTGTGTGATCTTGGTGGTTTGGCCTGCTTTCTCTGACTGGTGGCTGTGTGATCTTGGTGGTTTGGCCTGCTTTCTCTGACTGGTGGCTGTGTGATCTTGGTGGTTTGGCCTGCTTTCTCTGACTGGTGGCTGTGTGATCTTGGTGGTTTGGCCTGCTTTCTCTGACTGGTGGCTGTGTGATCTTGGTGGTTTGGCCTGCTTTCTCTGACTGGTGGCTGTGTGATCTTGGTGGTTTGGCCTGCTTTCTCTGACTGGTGGCTGTGTGATCTTGGTGGTTTGGCCTGCTTTCTCTGACTGGTGGCTGTGCGATCTTGGTGGTTTGGCCTGCTTTCTCTGACTGGTGGCTGTGCGATCTTGGTGGTTTGGCCTGCTTTCTCTGACTGGTGGCTGTGCGATCTTGGTGGTTTGGCCTGCTTTCTCTGACTGGTGGCTGTGTGATCTTGGTGGTTTGGCCTGCTTTCTCTGACTGGTGGCTGTGTGATCTTGGTGGTTTGGCCTGCTTTCTCTGACTGGTGGCTGTGTGATCTTGGTGGTTTGGCCTGCTTTCTCTGACTGGTGGCTGTGTGATCTTGGTGGTTTGGCCTGCTTTCTCTGACTGGTGGCTGTGTGATCTTGGTGGTTTGGCCTGCTTTCTCTGACTGGTGGCTGTGTGATCTTGGTGGTTTGGCCTGCTTTCTCTGACTGGTGGCTGTGCGATCTTGGTGGTTTGGCCTGCTTTCTCTGACTGGTGGCTGTGTGATCTTGGTGGTTTGGCCTGCTTTCTCTGACTGGTGGCTGTGTGATCTTGGTGGTTTGGCCTGCTTTCTCTGACTGGTGGCTGTGTGATCTTGGTGGTTTGGCCTGCTTTCTCTGACTGGTGGCTGTGTGATCTTGGTGGTTTGGCCTGCTTTCTCTGACTGGTGGCTGTGTGATCTTGGTGGTTTGGCCTGCTTTCTCTGACTGGTGGCTGTGTGATCTTGGTGGTTTGGCCTGCTTTCTCTGACTGGTGGCTGTGTGATCTTGGTGGTTTGGCCTGCTTTCTCTGACTGGTGGCTGTGTGATCTTGGTGGTTTGGCCTGCTTTCTCTGACTGGTGGCTGTGTGATCTTGGTGGTTTGGCCTGCTTTCTCTGACTGGTGGCTGTGTGATCTTGGTGGTTTGGCCTGCTTTCTCTGACTGGTGGCTGTGTGATCTTGGTGGTTTGGCCTGCTTTCTCTGACTGGTGGCTGTGTGATCTTGGTGGTTTGGCCTGCTTTCTCTGACTGGTGGCTGTGCGATCTTGGTGGTTTGGCCTGCTTTCTCTGACTGGTGGCTGTGTGATCTTGGTGGTTTGGCCTGGTCCCAAGCAATGCCATCTGATTTCTTCTGCTCCAACAGGGAAGCTGCAGACCTTGGACCGTCTGCTCCGTCAGTTAAAATCAGGCGGACACCGAGCGTTGATCTTTACGCAGATGACACGGATGTTGGACATTCTGGAGCAGTTCCTAAACTATCATGGACATATTTATGTGCGACTTGATGGATCCACACGTGTGGAACAGAGACAGGTAAGTGAGCGATCAGCAGCACCCATGGTGACGGCCGATGCCTCTACCCTTCCTGCCCCTTCCCTTCCTGCCTCTACCCTTCCTGCCCTGTCAGTTCCTCTGTTTATTTTGCGTTTTGCCCCCAGGTCTTGATGGAGCGCTTTAACATGGACAAACGGATCTTCTGCTTCATTCTGTCCACGCGCAGTGGTGGTGTTGGGGTCAATCTCACTGGGGCAGACACAGTGATCTTCTATGACAGTGACTGGAACCCTACCATGGATGCGCAGGCTCAGGACCGCTGCCACCGCATTGGTCAGACCCGTGATGTGCACATATACAGGTTGGTTCATATACTCCTCTTCATCCATGGCAGACTGCATTCCTATCCAGCTAAGGCATTGTGTGCCCCCTGCTGAGCAATCAGTCTAATAACAGCAGTCTCTTAGGATGCTGCCACGAGTTTATATCTTGTGTACAGCCTTTCAGGGAGACTACATTACTCCACTATTACCCACTCCCACCAGCTACCCCCCTGTGTGTGTGTAGTGACTCCTGCCAGCCCTGAGTGTGTGTGTGTAGTGACTCCCGCCAACCCCCTGTGTGTGTGTGTGTGTGTGTGTGTGTGTAGTGACTCCCGCCAGCCCTGAGTGTGTGTGTGTAGTGACTCCCGCCAACCCCCTGTGTGTGTGTGTGTGTGTGTAGTGACTCCCGCCAGCCCTGAGTGTGTGTGTGTGTGTGTAGTGACTCCCGCCAGCCCTGAGTGTGTGTGTGTGTGTGTAGTGACTCCCGCCAGCCCTGAGTGTGTGTGTGTAGTGACTCCCGCCAGCCCTGAGTGTGTGTGTGTAGTGACTCCCGCCAACCCCCTGTGTGTGTGTGTGTAGTGACTCCCGCCAGCCCTGAGTGTGTGTGTGTGTAGTGACTCCCGCCAGCCCTGAGTGTGTGTGTGTGTGTAGTGACTTCCGCCAGCCCTGTGTGTGTGTGTAGTGACTCCCGCCAGCCCTGTGTGTGTGTGTAGTGACTCCCGCCAGCCCTGTGTGTGTGTGTGTGTGTGTGTGTGTGTGTGTGTAGTGACTCCCGCCAGCCCTGTGTGTGTGTGTGTGTGTGTAGTGACTCCCGCCAGCCCTGTGTGTGTGTGTGTGTGTGTGTGTGTAGTGACTCCCGCCACCCCTGTGTGTGTGTGTGTGTAGTGACTCCCGCCACCCCTGTGTGTGTGTGTGTAGTGACTCCCGCCACCCCCCTATGTGTGTGTGTGTGTGTGTGTAGTGACTCCCGCCACCCCCCTATGTGTGTGTGTGTGTGTGTAGTGACTCCCGCCGGCCTCTTGTGTGTGTGGTCCGCCACCCCCCTATGTGTGTGTGTGTGTGTGTAGTGACTCCCGCCAGCCCTGTGTGTGTGTGTGTGTAGTGACTCCCGCCGGCCTCTTGTGTGTGTGGTCCGCCAGCCCCCTGTGTGTGCTGGCTTACAAGCTGTGTGCTTCTATGTAACAGACTGGTGAGTGAGCGCACTGTGGAGGAGAATATTCTGAAAAAAGCCCAACAGAAGCGAATGCTGGGAGACATGGCCATCGAAGGGGGGAACTTCACCACTGCTTACTTCAAACAGGTTAGCGACTCCCACCTATCCCTGGCTCACCCTCTGCCCATGCTGGCGCGCTCTTTCTACCCGGGCTGGCGTGCGCCCTCTCTGCCCGTGCACAGGTGCGCGCCCACGCTGGCGCGCGATCTCCCTTACCCCGCGCGGGCTCTCTTCACACAGTCTCACCTATAACTAGTTAGTCTTTTTCCAGCAAACTATCCGCGAGCTGTTCGACATGGAGGAAGTAATGCGCAGAGACGTTGAGATTGTGGCACCTTCTCCTGAGCAGAATACAGAGGATGGCGGGACCACACAAAGCTCGCACATCCTGGAGCAGGTATGGGAACGTGGCTTCCTGTGTGTCCGCTATTAATGAGAGATAGAAATGAACGTTGAATAGTTTAATCCACATGAGGAGACCCTCGGACTGGGACAGACCCTCTGACCGTCTCCCCTGTCCCGGTCGCAGGGTCTCCCCTGTCCCGGTCGCAGGGTCTCCCCTGTCCCGGTCGCAGGGTCTCCCCTGTCCCGGTCGCAGGGTCTCCCTACGTCTGTCTTGGCTCGTACCTTGTGCTTTGGTTCCATTTTCTCTTTGATGTGTCCTGAATGTAACAGACATTGTTGGAGATATTAATCCACTTATGGTGGGAGACGAGTTCTGGCCTTGCTAACGGGTTTATTGGGATTTGATGTAATATTTGACCCTAAACTAATATTATTTCATCTGGGACAAACAAAAAGAGAGTAGAGCAAACATTCGGCTTATAGTCTTGGGCTATCAAAGGAAAAGGGACCCGACCGAAACAAAGAGGTATAAAAGGAATCTTATTGCAGAATCTGGACACCATGGTTATAGAAAGTGTTATAAGAACACAATGAATTAACCAATAAGTGAAATATGGATATATTGATTGAAAATGTATCATTTTGCTATTTGAATGGTGTCTTGCAGGCTTTGTGTGGCGCAGAGGATGAAGAGGACACACTGGCTGCCTCTCTCGTTCGTGCAGAGCAAGTTGCAGATCTGGCCGAGTTTAATGAAAATGCTCCGTTAGAAGCAGAGGAGGAGGAGCAGAGCCGAGCAGAGCAGGAGATTACTGCGTTAGTGGAGCAGGTAAACTTGAGTGCATCCCACTATCAAGAGTGTGTGTGTGTGTGTGTGTGTGTGTATATATATGGAGGAGGTGGTAGAGTGTTACAGTAGGAAGATTTTGTGGTGTGGGGTCATGTGGGGTTAGTGTGTTACAGGAGGAAGGTTGTATGGGGGGGTTAGTGTGTTACAGGAGGAAGGTTGTATGGGGAGGGTTAGTGTGTTACAGGAGGAAGGTTGTATGGGGGGGTTAGAGTGTTACAGTAGGAAGGTTGTATGGGGGGGTTAGTGTGTTACAGGAGGAAGGTTGTATGGGGGGGTTAGTGTGTTACAGGAGGAAGGTTGTATGGGGGGGTTAGTGTGTTACAGGAGGAAGGTTGTATGGGGAGGGTTAGTGTGTTACAGGAGGAAGGTTGTATGGGGAGGGTTAGTGTGTTACAGTAGGAAGGTTGTATGGGGGGGTTAGTGTGTTACAGGAGGAAGGTTGCATGGGGGGGTTAGTGTGTTACAGGAGGAAGGTTGTATGGGAGGGTTAGTGTGTTACAGGAGGACGGTTGTATGGGGGGGTTAGTGTGTTACAGGAGGAAGGTTGTATGGGGGGGTTAGTGTGTTACAGGAGGAAGGTTGTATGGGGGGTTAGTGTGTTACAGTAGGAAGGTTGTATGGGGGGTTAGTGTATTACAGTAGGAAGCTGGGGGTGGGGCTAGTGTGTTACAGAAGGAAGGTTGTATGGGGGGGGAAGTGTATTACAGTAGGAAGCTGGGGGTGGGGCTAGTGTGTTATAGTAGGATGGTTGTGTGGTTATTATAGGAAGGTTGTGTGGTGTGTGTGGGGGTGTTATAGTAGGAAGGTTGTGTGGTGTTATAGTTGGAAGGTTGTGTGGTGTTGTGGTGTTATAGTTGGAAGGTTGTGTGGTGTTATAGTTGAAAGGTTGTGTGGTGTTATAGTTGAAAGGTTGTGTGGTGTTATAGTTGAAAGGTTGTGTGGTGTTATAGTTGAAAGGTTGTGTGGTGTTATAGTTGGAAGGTTGTGTGGTGTTATAGTTGGAAGGTTGTGTGGTGTTATAGTTGGAAGGTTGTGTGGTGTTATAGTAGGAAGGTTGTGTGGTGTTATAGTTGGAAGGTTGGGTGGTGTTATAGTTGGAAGGTTGGGTGGTGTTATAGTTGGAAGGTTGGGTGGTGTTATAGTTGGAAGGTTGGGTGGTGTTATAGTTGGAAGGTTGGGTGGTGTTATAGTTGGAAGGTTGGGTGGTGTTATAGTTGGAAGGTTGGGTGGTGTTATAGTTGGAAGGTTGGGTGGTGTTATAGTTGGAAGGTTGGGTGGTGTTATAGTTGGAAGGTTGGGTGGTGTTATAGTTGGAAGGTTGGGTGGTGTTATAGTTGGAAGGTTGGGTGGTGTTATAGTTGGAAGGTTGGGTGGTGTTATAGTTGGAAGGTTGGGTGGTGTTATAGTTGGAAGGTTGGGTGGTGTTATAGTTGGAAGGTTGGGTGGTGTTATAGTTGGAAGGTTGGGTGGTGTTATAGTAGGAAGGTTGGGTGGTGTTATAGTAGGAAGGTTGGGTGGTGTTATAGTTGGAAGGTTGGGTGGTGTTATAGTTGGAAGGTTGGGTGGTGTTATAGTTGGAAGGTTGGGTGGTGTTATAGTTGGAAGGTTGGGTGGTGTTATAGTTGGAAGGTTGGGTGGTGTTATAGTTGGAAGGTTGGGTGGTGTTATAGTTGGAAGGTTGGGTGGTGTTATAGTTGGAAGGTTGGGTGGTGTTATAGTTGGAAGGTTGGGTGGTGTTATAGTTGGAAGGTTGGGTGGTGTTATAGTTGGAAGGTTGGGTGGTGTTATAGTTGGAAGGTTGGGTGGTGTTATAGTTGGGTGGTGTTATAGTTGGAAGGTTGGGTGGTGTTATAGTAGGAAGGTTGGGTGGTGTTATAGTTGGAAGGTTGGGTGGTGTGGAGCTGTGTGAAAGTGACTCCTCTGACTATATGACTTGCTTTGCAGCTGACTCCCATTGAACGTTATGCAATGTACTTTCTTGAGGCATCTCTGGAAGACGTCAGCAGGGAGGAGCTGAAACAGGCGGAGGTATGTGGAGAGTCTGACTCTGTTAATGTTTTGTTGTGTAGTTTGGTCAATGCATCTCAACTCTCAATATCTCATTCTGTATTGAACACTACAGGAGCAAGTGGAAGCTGCCCGTAAAGATCTGTTTCTGTCTAAGGATGAAGGGCAGTGTCCTGACGAGAGATGGGAAGAAGAGTGCAGAAAAATGCGCAGGGTGCGAGCCCCTCCCACACACAAGCCTCCAGCAGAGCGCATCGGCGTGCGTATGAGTGAGAGACTGCGGGTAGGTCGAGCTGCAGACAGTAGCGACTTCGACAGCTTAGCTATACCAGATGCCACTAATCCAGTGGAAGAACCCCTATCGGATAATCCCGAATCACTACATGATGTGACAAAGGACCTGGAACCTGACCCTATCCTCAAGCCTATGCTCAAAGCTGACGAAATTCAGGCTCTGCCGGAGCGACCATTATCTCCCTTACTACCCTGCAGCACTCAGGAGATTGCTCAACAGCCCATAGAGTGTGCTGCCAAGGAGGATGAAAGGTTGCCTGTGCCAAGCTTGGAGACCATAATGAGTAGCCCACCAAGCTGTGTCTCCCAAGAAGAGGAGGCTAGTGCACCACGCACTCCCCGCCGGAAAGTGACTGCAGACTGTGAGATTCTGCTGGCTGGAGCTTGTGACAGCTCTCCTACCGCTAAAGTATTGAGACGATTACCTGGGCGACTTATTACTGTAGTGCAAGATCGGCCTCTGCTTCACCGGCGTCAGAGCCGAGGAAGAGGACAGAGATCAGCAACAGAGAGAGGAGCTCAGAGCCCATCTGATCATCACAGTCCTTCCCATGGACTGCAGTCAGATGAAAACTCTGAGACCGGGAGTCCACCACCAAAGAGAAAGCGAGGAAGACCTCCTAAGTCAAGAGCTGACCAGTCACCTCATAGTGTATCCCTAGATATTCCTCCTGTGACTGCTACTCCCTTGATATCATCTCCTGAATTGGGGACTTCTCCTCAAGAATTCTCTCTCCTGGGAGTCAGAGTGCCTGGCAGTCCCAGTTCATGCTCTAAATTTAACTCTGAAAGTGAAAGTGGTTCCCCTACAGAGAAGCGGAAAAGAGGACGGCCTCCTAAAAGAAGGGAGACTACCTGTCGTGTCACTGCTTCACCAGACATTCTCTGTCCCTTAGACACTACAGGAGATAATCCCGCTTCTGACACCAGTAACAGTAGACTTGACCCTAAAGAGGACCCTGAGCCTGTTATATCTGTCAATCCCAGTGCTGTTTCCAACATTCCTCAGTTTGGTGGCTGTCCGGAGGGTGCAAGCAGTAGTGGTGTGGATGAGCCCCTCACCCCTCCAAAACGTAAACGTGGTCGCCCACCCAAGTCCCAGACAATGCCCAAAAGAGTCCCCAGCCCATCCTTGCACAATGATAGGGCAGACAGTTCCCCAGACAGGTCCACCAGCCCCCATATCACAAGGACCCCACTTCGGCGAAAGAAGAAACCGTGCAAGAGTAGCACCCAGGAGGATCGGAGACATGCATCCCCTTCTCCTGACACAGACGACTCTTCGGGGGAAGAGGAGATGCCCATTAGGACACCCTTTACCCGCAGTGCCAGTACACGGCTTCAGCCCAACCAGGTCCCACTGGAAACCACACCAGCCTCTGGTCTGGTTTCCAAAACGCCCCGTGGACGTTCTCCAAGAGCTACCCCTGTCCTAAAGAGACCTTCCACTAAAAGGCCAAAGCCTCCTAGAGTAAGTTCACCAAGCCCACCTTCCTCCTCTCCACGTGGCAGCTCCAGTGAAAGGCAAGTTATTGGGGGCAGAAAGCGCCCTTGTCCGCCAGCAGAGCGCATCCTGCGCAGCTCTCTCACGGCTAATCCTGCCAGTAATACTCGCTCATCCCGTCCCACCCCACCTCTCCTAACTTCTCCCAGCAGCCACAGAGGCAGAAAGGGGAAAACGTGAGTGACCATCACCTGTCAGCTGGCTGTGTTTCACCCACAAGCGAGGGGAGCCTCCTTTAACTATGACTGGAGGGTAAGGCTGCCCAAGTGCACTGATACTGCCCCTGATAGCAGAGGCGTGACTTCAGAGGGTGGTCTGCAGGGCCACAGCCCCTTTTCTGAGAAATAACTAAAATCTATGCAAAGAGGATGGAAAGCGTGAAGGGAGGCTTTGAAGAGGGGATTTGGTGGCCAGTTACGGTTGGGGAGTGGCAGATATTGGGATGTCGGGCCCTGTAGTATTTGAGAGACAGTGGTCGTTACATCCATACCTTGTCTGAGGTCTTTGGATGTACAGCCCCAAGTCTCTGCACATGAAGTCATGGGATGTAGATTTATGGTCAGGTTTCTACACGAGTCCTTGTAATTCTGTTTCATGGAAATAAAGTGTTAAATAAAATGTATTGTTTATTTGTTCGTCCTACATTAGGGATAGTGGGGGGATTTGCTTTGACTACACTTACTGTCAGATTATACAAATCCTCTATCTGTACTCTGTGGGACCCTGGATTATATACTGGGTGCTGGTTACATACAGGACTAGAGATATACATCCTGTACTCTGTGTGGGACCCTGGATTATATACTGGGTACTGGTTACATACAGGACTAGAGATATACATCCTGTACTCTGTGTGGGACCCTGGATTATATACTGGGGGCTGATTACATATAGGGCTAGAGATATACATCCTCTTCTCTATCTGTACTCTGTGGGACCCTGGATTATATACTGGGTGCTGGTTACATACAGTGCTAGAGATATACATCCTCTTCTCTATCTGTACTCTGTGGGACCCTGGATTATATACTGGGTGCTGGTTACATACAGGACTAGAGATATACATCCTCTTCTCTATCTGTACTCTGTGGGACCCTGGATTATATACTGGGTGCTGGTTACATACAGGACTAGAGATATACATCCTGTACTCTGTGTGGGACCCTGGATTATATACTGGGTGCTGATTACATACAGGACTAGAGATATACATCCTTCTCTCTGCCTGCGCTCTGTGCGGGACCCTGGATTATATACTGGGTGCTGATTACATACAGGACTAGAGATATATATCCTCTTCTCTATCTGTACTCTGTGGGACCCTGGATTATATACTGGGTGCTGATTACATACAGGGCTAGAGATATACATCCTCTTCTCTATCTGCACTCTGTGGGACCCTGGATTATATACTGGGTGCTGGTTACATACAGGGCTAGAGATATACAGCCTCTTCTCTATCTGTACTCTGTGGGACCCTGGATTACATACTGGGTGCTGGTTACATACAGGACTAGAGATATACATCCTCTTCTCTGCCTGTGCTCTGTGCGGGACCCTGGATTATATACTGGGTGCTGATTACATACAGGACTAGAGATATACATCCTCTTCTCTATCTGTACTCTGTGGGACCCTGGATTTTATACTGGGTGCTGGTTACATACAGGACTAGAGATATACATCCTCTTCTCTGCCTGTGCTCTGTGCGGGACCCTGGATTATATACTGGGTGCTGATTACATACAGGACTAGAGATATACATCCTGTACTCTGTGTGGGACCCTGGATTATATACTGGGTACTGGTTACATACAGGACTAGAGATATACATCCTGTACTCTGTGTGGGACCCTGGATTATATACTGGGTGCTGATTACATATAGGGCTAGAGATATACATCCTCTTCTCTATCTGTACTCTGTGGGACCCTGGATTATATACTGGGTGCTGGTTACATACAGGACTAGAGATATACATCCTCTTCTCTATCTGTACTCTGTGGGACCCTGGATTATATACTGGGTGCTGGTTACATACAGGACTAGAGATATACATCCTGTACTCTGTGTGGGACCCTGGATTATATACTGGGTGCTGATTACATACAGGACTAGAGATATACATCCTCTTCTCTGCCTGTGCTCTGTGCGGGACCCTGGATTATATACTGGGTGCTGATTACATACAGGACTAGAGATATATATCCTCTTCTCTATCTGTACTCTGTGGGACCCTGGATTATATACTGGGTGCTGATTACATACAGGGCTAGAGATATACATCCTCTTCTCTATCTGCACTCTGTGGGACCCTGGATTATATACTGGGTGCTGGTTACATACAGGGCTAGAGATATACAGCCTCTTCTCTATCTGTACTCTGGGTGGGACCCTGGATTATATACTGGGTGCTGGTTACATACAGGACTAGAGATATACAGCCTCTTCTCTATCTGTACTCTGGGTGGGACCCTGGATTATATACTGGGTGCTGGTTACATACAGGACTAGAGATATACAGCCTCTTCTCTATCTGTACTCTGTGGGACCCTGGATTATATACTGGGTGCTGGTTACATACAGGACTAGAGATATATATCCTCTTCTCTATCTGTACTCTGTGGGACCCTGGATTATATACTGGGTGCTGGTTACATACAGGACTAGAGATATACAGCCTCTTCTCTATCTGTACTCTGTGGGACCCTGGATTATATACTGGGTGCTGATTACATACAGGACTAGAGATATATATCCTCTTCTCTATCTGTACTCTGTGGGACCCTGGATTATATACTGGGTGCTGATTACATACAGGGCTAGAGATATAAACATCCTCTTCTCTATCTGTACTCTGTGGGACCCTGGATTATATACTGGGTGCTGGTTACATACAGGACTAGAGATATACATCCTCTTCTCTATCTGTACTCTGTGGGACCCTGGATTATATACTGGGTACTGGTTACATACAGGACTAGAGATATACATCCTGTACTCTGTGTGGGACCCTGGATTATATACTGGGTGCTGATTACATACAGGACTAGAGATATACATCCTCTTCTCTGCCTGTGCTCTGTGCGGGACCCTGGATTATATACTGGGTGCTGATTACATCCAGGACTAGAGATATACATCCTCTTCTCTACCTGTGCTCTGTGCGGGACCCTGGATTATATACTGGGTGCTGATTACATACAGGACTAGAGATATACATCCTCTTCTCTGCCTGTGCTCTGTGCGGGACCCTGGATTATATACTGGGTGCTGATTACATACAGGACTAGAGATATACATCCATCTGTACTCTGTGGGACCCTGGATTATATACTGGGTGCTGGTTACATACAGGACTAGAGATATACATCCTCTTCTCTGCCTGTGCTCTGTGCGGGACCCTGGATTATATACTGGGTGCTGATTACATACAGGACTAGAGATATACATCCATCTGTACTCTGTGGGACCCTGGATTATATACTGGGTGCTGGTTACATACAGGACTAGAGATATACATCCTGTACTCTGTGTGGGACCCTGGATTATATACTGGGTGCTGATTACATACAGGACTAGAGATATACATCCTCTTCTCTGCCTGTGCTCTGTGCGGGACCCTGGATTATATACTGGGTGCTGATTACATACAGGACTAGAGATATATATCCTCTTCTCTATCTGTACTCTGTGGGACCCTGGATTATATACTGGGTGCTGATTACATACAGGGCTAGAGATATACATCCTCTTCTCTATCTGTACTCTGTGGGACCCTGGATTACATACTGGGTGCTGGTTACATACAGGACTAGTGATATACATCCTCTTCTCTGCCTGTGCTCTGTGCGGGACCCTGGATTATATACTGGGTGCTGATTACATACAGGACTAGAGATATACATCCTGTACTCTGTGTGGGACCCTGGATTATATACTGGGTGCTGGTTACATACAGGACTAGAGATATACCTCCTCTTCTCTGCCTGTGCTCTGTGCGGGACCCTGGATTATATACTGGGTGCTGATTACATACAGGACTAGAGATATACATCCTCTTCTCTGCCTGTGCTCTGTGCGGGACCCTGGATTATATACTGGGTGCTGATTACATACAGGACTAGAGATATACATCCATCTGTACTCTGTGGGACCCTGGATTATATACTGGGTGCTGGTTACATACAGGACTAGAGATATACATCCTGTACTCTGCCTGTGCTCTGTGCGGGACCCTGGATTATATACTGGGTGCTGATTACATACAGGACTAGAGATATATATCCTCTTCTCTATCTGTACTCTGTGGGACCCTGGATTATATACTGGGTGCTGATTACATACAGGGCTAGAGATATACATCCTCTTCTCTATCTGTACTCTGTGGGACCCTGGATTACATACTGGGTGCTGGTTACATACAGGACTAGAGATATACATCCTCTTCTCTGCCTGTGCTCTGTGCGGGACCCTGGATTATATACTGGGTGCTGATTACATACAGGACTAGAGATATACATCCTCTTCTCTATCTGTACTCTGTGGGACCCTGGATTTTATACTGGGTGCTGGTTACATACAGGACTAGAGATATACATCCTCTTCTCTGCCTGTGCTCTGTGCGGGACCCTGGATTATATACTGGGTGCTGATTACATACAGGACTAGAGATATACATCCTCTTCTCTATCTGTACTCTGTGGGACCCTGGATTATATACTGGGTGCTGGTTACATACAGGACTAGAGATATACATCCTCTTTGCCTGTGCTCTGTGCGGGACCCTGGATTATATACTGGGTGCTGATTACATATAGGACTAGAGATATACATCCTCTTCTCTATCTGTACTCTGTGGGACCCTGGATTATATACTGGGTGCTGGTTACATACAGGGCTAGAGATATACATCCTGTACTCTGGGTGGGACCCTGGATTATATACTGGGTGCTGGTTACATACAGGACTAGAGATATACAGCCTCTTCTCTATCTGTACTCTGTGGGACCCTGGATTATATACTGGGTGCTGGTTACATACAGGACTAGAGATATATATCCTCTTCTCTATCTGTACTCTGTGGGACCCTGGATTATATACTGGGTGCTGGTTACATACAGGGCTAGAGATATACATCCTCTTCTCTGTCTGTACTATGTGGGACCCTGGATTATATACTAGGTGCTGGTTACATACAGGACTAGAGATATACATCCTCTTCTCTATCTGTACTCTGTGTGGGACCCTGGATTATATACTGGGTGCTGGTTACATACAGGACTAGAGATATACATCCTGTACTCTGTGTGGGACCCTGGATTATATACTGGGTGCTGGTTACATACAGGACTAGAGATATACATCATCTTCTCTGCCTGTGCTCTGTGCGGGACCCTGGATTATATACTGGGTGCTGATTACATACAGGACTAGAGATATACATCCTCTTCTCTGCCTGTGCTCTGTGCGGGACCCTGGATTACATACTGGGTGCTGATTACATACAGGACTAGAGATATACATCCTCTTCTCTGTCTGTGCTCTGTGCGGGACCCTGGATTATATACTGGGTGCTGATTACATATAGGACTAGAGATATACATCCTCTTCTCTATCTGTACTCTGTGGGACCCTGGATTATATACTGGGTGCTGATTACATACAGGGCTAGAGATATACATCCTCTTCTCTATCTGTACATTGTGGGACCCTGGATTATATACTAGGTGCTGGTTACATACAGGACTAGAGATATACATCCTCTTCTCTATCTGTACTCTGTGTGGGACCCTGGATTATATACTGGGTGCTGGTTACATACAGGGCTAGAGATATACATCCTCTTCTCTGTCTATACTATGTGGGACCCTGGATTATATACTAGGTGCTGGTTACATACAGGACTAGAGATATACATCCTCTTCTCTATCTGTACTCTGTGTGGGACCCTGGATTATATACTGGGTGCTGGTTACATACAGGACTAGAGATATACATCCTCTTCTCTGTCTGTACTATGTGGGACCCTGGATTATATACTAGGTGCTGGTTACATACAGGACTAGAGATATACATCCTCTTCTCTATCTGCACTCTGTGTGGGACCCTGGATTATATACTGGGTGCTGGTTACATACAGGGCTAGAGATATACATCCTCTTCTCTGTCTGTACTATGTGGGACCCTGGATTATATACTAGGTGCTGGTTACATACAGGACTAGAGATATACATCCTCTTCTCTATCTGCACTCTGTGGGACCCTGGATTATATACTGGGTGCTGGTTACATACAGGACTAGAGATATACAGCCTCTTCTCTATCTGTACTCTGTGGGACCCTGGATTATATACTGTGTGCTGGTTACATACAGGACTAGAGATATATATCCTCTTCTCTATCTGTACTCTGTGGGACCCTGGATTATATACTGGGTGCTGGTTACATACAGGGCTAGAGATATACATCCTCTTCTCTGTCTGTACTCTGTGGGACCCTGGATTATATACTGGGTGCTGGTTACATACAGGGCTAGAGATATACATCCTCTTCTCTGTCTGTACTATGTGGGACCCTGGATTATATACTAGGTGCTGGTTACATACAGGACTAGAGATATACATCCTCTTCTCTATCTGTACTCTGTGTGGGACCCTGGATTATATACTGGGTGCTGGTTACATACAGGACTAGAGATATACATCCTGTACTCTGTGTGGGACCCTGGATTATATACTGGGTGCTGGTTACATACAGGACTAGAGATATACATCCTCTTCTCTGCCTGTGCTCTGTGCGGGACCCTGGATTATATACTGGGTGCTGATTACATACAGGACTAGAGATATACATCCTCTTCTCTATCTGTACTCTGTGGGACCCTGGATTATATACTGGGTGCTGGTTACATACAGGACTAGAGATATACATCCTCTTCTCTGCCTGTGCTCTGTACGGGACCCTGGATTATATACTGGGTGCTGATTACATATAGGACTAGAGATATACATCCTCTTCTCTGCCTGTGCTCTGTGCGGGACCCTGGATTATATACTGGGTGCTGATTACATACAGGACTAGAGATATATATCCTCTTCTCTATCTGTACTCTGTGGGACCCTGGATTATATACTGGGTGCTGATTACATACAGGGCTAGAGATATACATCCTCTTCTCTATCTGTACTCTGTGGGACCCTGGATTATATACTGGGTGCTGGTTACATACAGGACTAGAGATATACATCCTCTTCTCTGCCTGTGCTCTGTGCGGGACCCTGGATTATATACTGGGTGCTGATTACATACAGGACTAGAGATATACATCCTCTTCTCTATCTGTACTCTGTGGGACCCTGGATTATATACTGGGTGCTGATTACATACAGGACTAGAGATATACATCCTCTTCTCTATCTGTACTCTGTGGGACCCTGGATTATATACTGAGTGCTGGTTACATACAGGACTAGAGATATACATCCTCTTCTCTGCCTGTGCTCTGTGCGGGACCCTGGATTATATACTGGGTGCTGATTACATACAGGACTAGAGATATATATCCTCTTCTCTATCTGTACTCTGTGGGACCCTGGATTATATACTGGGTGCTGATTACATACAGGGCTAGAGATATACATCCTCTTCTCTATCTGCACTCTGTGGGACCCTGGATTATATACTGGGTGCTGGTTACATACAGGGCTAGAGATATACAGCCTCTTCTCTATCTGTACTCTGGGTGGGACCCTGGATTATATACTGGGTGCTGGTTACATACAGGACTAGAGATATACAGCCTCTTCTCTATCTGTACTCTGGGTGGGACCCTGGATTATATACTGGGTGCTGGTTACATACAGGACTAGAGATATACAGCCTCTTCTCTATCTGTACTCTGTGGGACCCTGGATTATATACTGGGTGCTGGTTACATACAGGACTAGAGATATATATCCTCTTCTCTATCTGTACTCTGTGGGACCCTGGATTATATACTGGGTGCTGGTTACATACAGGACTAGAGATATACAGCCTCTTCTCTATCTGTACTCTGTGGGACCCTGGATTATATACTGGGTGCTGATTACATACAGGACTAGAGATATATATCCTCTTCTCTATCTGTACTCTGTGGGACCCTGGATTATATACTGGGTGCTGATTACATACAGGGCTAGAGATATAAACATCCTCTTCTCTATCTGTACTCTGTGGGACCCTGGATTATATACTGGGTGCTGGTTACATACAGGACTAGAGATATACATCCTCTTCTCTATCTGTACTCTGTGGGACCCTGGATTATATACTGGGTACTGGTTACATACAGGACTAGAGATATACATCCTGTACTCTGTGTGGGACCCTGGATTATATACTGGGTGCTGATTACATACAGGACTAGAGATATACATCCTCTTCTCTGCCTGTGCTCTGTGCGGGACCCTGGATTATATACTGGGTGCTGATTACATCCAGGACTAGAGATATACATCCTCTTCTCTACCTGTGCTCTGTGCGGGACCCTGGATTATATACTGGGTGCTGATTACATACAGGACTAGAGATATACATCCTCTTCTCTGCCTGTGCTCTGTGCGGGACCCTGGATTATATACTGGGTGCTGATTACATACAGGACTAGAGATATACATCCATCTGTACTCTGTGGGACCCTGGATTATATACTGGGTGCTGGTTACATACAGGACTAGAGATAAACATCCTCTTCTCTGCCTGTGCTCTGTGCGGGACCCTGGATTATATACTGGGTGCTGATTACATACAGGACTAGAGATATACATCCATCTGTACTCTGTGGGACCCTGGATTATATACTGGGTGCTGGTTACATACAGGACTAGAGATATACATCCTGTACTCTGTGTGGGACCCTGGATTATATACTGGGTGCTGATTACATACAGGACTAGAGATATACATCCTCTTCTCTGCCTGTGCTCTGTGCGGGACCCTGGATTATATACTGGGTGCTGATTACATACAGGACTAGAGATATATATCCTCTTCTCTATCTGTACTCTGTGGGACCCTGGATTATATACTGGGTGCTGATTACATACAGGGCTAGAGATATACATCCTCTTCTCTATCTGTACTCTGTGGGACCCTGGATTACATACTGGGTGCTGGTTACATACAGGACTAGTGATATACATCCTCTTCTCTGCCTGTGCTCTGTGCGGGACCCTGGATTATATACTGGGTGCTGATTACATACAGGACTAGAGATATACATCCTGTACTCTGTGTGGGACCCTGGATTATATACTGGGTGCTGGTTACATACAGGACTAGAGATATACCTCCTCTTCTCTGCCTGTGCTCTGTGCGGGACCCTGGATTATATACTGGGTGCTGATTACATACAGGACTAGAGATATACATCCTCTTCTCTGCCTGTGCTCTGTGCGGGACCCTGGATTATATACTGGGTGCTGATTACATACAGGACTAGAGATATACATCCATCTGTACTCTGTGGGACCCTGGATTATATACTGGGTGCTGGTTACATACAGGACTAGAGATATACATCCTGTACTCTGCCTGTGCTCTGTGCGGGACCCTGGATTATATACTGGGTGCTGATTACATACAGGACTAGAGATATATATCCTCTTCTCTATCTGTACTCTGTGGGACCCTGGATTATATACTGGGTGCTGATTACATACAGGGCTAGAGATATACATCCTCTTCTCTATCTGTACTCTGTGGGACCCTGGATTACATACTGGGTGCTGGTTACATACAGGACTAGAGATATACATCCTCTTCTCTGCCTGTGCTCTGTGCGGGACCCTGGATTATATACTGGGTGCTGATTACATACAGGACTAGAGATATACATCCTCTTCTCTATCTGTACTCTGTGGGACCCTGGATTTTATACTGGGTGCTGGTTACATACAGGACTAGAGATATACATCCTCTTCTCTGCCTGTGCTCTGTGCGGGACCCTGGATTATATACTGGGTGCTGATTACATACAGGACTAGAGATATACATCCTCTTCTCTATCTGTACTCTGTGGGACCCTGGATTATATACTGGGTGCTGGTTACATACAGGACTAGAGATATACATCCTCTTTGCCTGTGCTCTGTGCGGGACCCTGGATTATATACTGGGTGCTGATTACATATAGGACTAGAGATATACATCCTCTTCTCTATCTGTACTCTGTGGGACCCTGGATTATATACTGGGTGCTGGTTACATACAGGGCTAGAGATATACATCCTGTACTCTGGGTGGGACCCTGGATTATATACTGGGTGCTGGTTACATACAGGACTAGAGATATACAGCCTCTTCTCTATCTGTACTCTGTGGGACCCTGGATTATATACTGGGTGCTGGTTACATACAGGACTAGAGATATATATCCTCTTCTCTATCTGTACTCTGTGGGACCCTGGATTATATACTGGGTGCTGGTTACATACAGGGCTAGAGATATACATCCTCTTCTCTGTCTGTACTATGTGGGACCCTGGATTATATACTAGGTGCTGGTTACATACAGGACTAGAGATATACATCCTCTTCTCTATCTGTACTCTGTGTGGGACCCTGGATTATATACTGGGTGCTGGTTACATACAGGACTAGAGATATACATCCTGTACTCTGTGTGGGACCCTGGATTATATACTGGGTGCTGGTTACATACAGGACTAGAGATATACATCATCTTCTCTGCCTGTGCTCTGTGCGGGACCCTGGATTATATACTGGGTGCTGATTACATACAGGACTAGAGATATACATCCTCTTCTCTGCCTGTGCTCTGTGCGGGACCCTGGATTACATACTGGGTGCTGATTACATACAGGACTAGAGATATACATCCTCTTCTCTGTCTGTGCTCTGTGCGGGACCCTGGATTATATACTGGGTGCTGATTACATATAGGACTAGAGATATACATCCTCTTCTCTATCTGTACTCTGTGGGACCCTGGATTATATACTGGGTGCTGATTACATACAGGGCTAGAGATATACATCCTCTTCTCTATCTGTACATTGTGGGACCCTGGATTATATACTAGGTGCTGGTTACATACAGGACTAGAGATATACATCCTCTTCTCTATCTGCACTCTGTGTGGGACCCTGGATTATATACTGGGTGCTGGTTACATACAGGGCTAGAGATATACATCCTCTTCTCTGTCTGTACTATGTGGGACCCTGGATTATATACTAGGTGCTGGTTACATACAGGACTAGAGATATACATCCTCTTCTCTATCTGCACTCTGTGGGACCCTGGATTATATACTGGGTGCTGGTTACATACAGGACTAGAGATATACAGCCTCTTCTCTATCTGTACTCTGTGGGACCCTGGATTATATACTGGGTGCTGGTTACATACAGGACTAGAGATATATATCCTCTTCTCTATCTGTACTCTGTGGGACCCTGGATTATATACTGGGTGCTGGTTACATACAGGGCTAGAGATATACATCCTCTTCTCTGTCTGTACTCTGTGGGACCCTGGATTATATACTGGGTGCTGGTTACATACAGGGCTAGAGATATACATCCTCTTCTCTGTCTGTACTATGTGGGACCCTGGATTATATACTAGGTGCTGGTTACATACAGGACTAGAGATATACATCCTCTTCTCTATCTGTACTCTGTGTGGGACCCTGGATTATATACTGGGTGCTGGTTACATACAGGACTAGAGATATACATCCTGTACTCTGTGTGGGACCCTGGATTATATACTGGGTGCTGGTTACATACAGGACTAGAGATATACATCCTCTTCTCTATCTGCACTCTGTGGGACCCTGGATTATATACTGGGTGCTGGTTACATACAGGGCTAGAGATATACATCCTCTTCTCTATCTGTACTCTGTGGGACCCTGGATTACATACTGGGTGCTGGTTACATACAGGACTAGAGATATACATCCTCTTCTCTGCCTGTGCTCTGTGCGGGACCCTGGATTACATACTGGGTGCTGATTACATACAGGACTAGAGATATACATCCTCTTCTCTGTCTGTGCTCTGTGCGGGACCCTGGATTATATACTGGGTGCTGATTACATATAGGACTAGAGATATACATCCTCTTCTCTATCTGTACTCTGTGGGACCCTGGATTATATACTGGGTGCTGATTACATACAGGGCTAGAGATATACATCCTCTTCTCTATCTGTACATTGTGGGACCCTGGATTATATACTAGGTGCTGGTTACATACAGGACTAGAGATATACATCCTCTTCTCTATCTGCACTCTGTGTGGGACCCTGGATTATATACTGGGTGCTGGTTACATACAGGGCTAGAGATATACATCCTCTTCTCTGTCTGTACTATGTGGGACCCTGGATTATATACTAGGTGCTGGTTACATACAGGACTAGAGATATACATCCTCTTCTCTATCTGCACTCTGTGGGACCCTGGATTATATACTGGGTGCTGGTTACATACAGGACTAGAGATATACAGCCTCTTCTCTATCTGTACTCTGTGGGACCCTGGATTATATACTGGGTGCTGGTTACATACAGGACTAGAGATATATATCCTCTTCTCTATCTGTACTCTGTGGGACCCTGGATTATATACTGGGTGCTGGTTACATACAGGGCTAGAGATATACATCCTCTTCTCTGTCTGTACTCTGTGGGACCCTGGATTATATACTGGGTGCTGGTTACATACAGGGCTAGAGATATACATCTTCTTCTCTGTCTGTACTATGTGGGACCCTGGATTATATACTAGGTGCTGGTTACATACAGGACTAGAGATATACATCCTCTTCTCTATCTGTACTCTGTGTGGGACCCTGGATTATATACTGGGTGCTGGTTACATACAGGACTAGAGATATACATCCTGTACTCTGTGTGGGACCCTGGATTATATACTGGGTGCTGGTTACATACAGGACTAGAGATATACATCCTCTTCTCTGCCTGTGCTCTGTGCGGGACCCTGGATTATATACTGGGTGCTGATTACATACAGGACTAGAGATATACATCCTCTTCTCTATCTGTACTCTGTGGGACCCTGGATTATATACTGGGTGCTGGTTACATACAGGACTAGAGATATACATCCTCTTCTCTGCCTGTGCTCTGTACGGGACCCTGGATTATATACTGGGTGCTGATTACATATAGGACTAGAGATATACATCCTCTTCTCTGCCTGTGCTCTGTGCGGGACCCTGGATTATATACTGGGTGCTGATTACATACAGGACTAGAGATATATATCCTCTTCTCTATCTGTACTCTGTGGGACCCTGGATTATATACTGGGTGCTGATTACATACAGGGCTAGAGATATACATCCTCTTCTCTATCTGTACTCTGTGGGACCCTGGATTACATACTGGGTGCTGGTTACATACAGGACTAGAGATATACATCCTCTTCCTGCCTGTGCTCTGTGCGGGACCCTGGATTATATACTGGGTGCTGATTACATACAGGACTAGAGATATACATCCTCTTCTCTATCTGTACTCTGTGGGACCCTGGATTATATACTGGGTGCTGGTTACATACAGGACTAGAGATATACATCCTCTTTGCCTGTGCTCTGTGCGGGACCCTGGATTATATACTGGGTGCTGATTACATATAGGACTAGAGATATACATCCTCTTCTCTATCTGTACTCTGTGGGACCCTGGATTACATACTGGGTTCTGATTACATACAGGACTAGAGATATATATCCTCTTCTCTATCTGTACTCTGTGGGACCCTGGATTATATACTGGGTGCTGGTTACATACAGGACTAGAGATATACATCCTCTTCTCTGCCTGTGCTCTGTGCGGGACCCTGGATTATATACTGGGTGCTGATTACATACAGGACTAGAGATATACATCCTCTTCTCTATCTGTACTCTGTGGGACCCTGGATTATATACTGGGTGCTGATTACATACAGGACTAGAGATATACATCCTCTTCTCTATCTGTACTCTGTGGGACCCTGGATTATATACTGAGTGCTGGTTACATACAGGACTAGAGATATACATCCTCTTCTCTGCCTGTGCTCTGTGCGGGACCCTGGATTATATTCTGGGTGCTGATTACATATAGGACTAGAGATATACATCCTCTTCTCTATCTGTACTGTGTGGGACCCTGGATTATATACTGGGTGCTGATTACATACAGGGCTAGAGATATACATCCTCTTCTCTATCTGTACTCTGTGGGACCCTGGATAATATACTGGGTGCTGGTTACATACAGGACTAGAGATATACATCCTCTTCTCTGTCTGTACTATGTGGGACCCTGGATTATATACTAGGTGCTGGTTACATACAGGACTAGAGATATACATCCTCTTCTCTATCTGTACTCTGTGTGGGACCCTGGATTATATACTGGGTGCTGGTTACATACAGGACTAGAGATATACATCCTCTTCTCTGTCTGTACTATGTGGGACCCTGGATTATTTACTAGGTGCTGGTTACATACAGGACTAGAGATATACATCCTCTTCTCTATCTGTACTCTGTGTGGGACCCTGGATTATATACTGGGTGCTGGTTACATACAGGGCTAGAGATATACATCCTCTTCTCTGTCTGTACTATGTGGGACCCTGGATTATATACTAGGTGCTGGTTACATACAGGACTAGAGATATACATCCTCTTCTCTATCTGCACTCTGTGGGACCCTGGATTATATACTGGGTGCTAGTTACATACAGGACTAGAGATATACAGCCTCTTCTCTATCTGTACTCTGTGGGACCCTGGATTATATACTGGGTGCTGGTTACATACAGGGCTAGAGATATACATCCTCTTCTCTGTCTGTACTCTGTGGGACCCTGGATTATATACTGGGTGCTGGTTACATACAGGACTAGAGATATATATCCTCTTCTCTATCTGTACTCTGTGGGACCCTGGATTATATACTGGGTGCTGGTTACATACAGGACTAGAGATATACATCCTCTTCTCTGTCTGTACTATGTGGGACCCTGGATTATATACTAGGTGCTGGTTACATACAGGACTAGAGATATACATCCTCTTCTCTATCTGTACTCTGTGTGGGACCCTGGATTATATACTGGGTGCTGGTTACATACAGGACTAGAGATATACATCCTGTACTCTGTGTGGGACCCTGGATTATATACTGTGTGCTGGTTACATACAGGACTAGAGATATACATCCTCTTCTCTGCCTGTGCTCTGTGCGGGACCCTGGATTATATACTGGGTGCTGATTACCTACAGGACTAGAGATATACATCCTCTTCTCTATCTGTACTCTGTGGGACCCTGGATTATATACTGGGTGCTGGTTACATACAGGACTAGAGATATACATCCTCTTCTCTGCCTGTGCTCTGTGCGGGACCCTGGATTATATACTGGGTGCTGATTACATATAGGACTAGAGATATACATCCTCTTCTCTATCTGTACTCTGTGGGACCCTGGATTATATACTGGGTGCTGATTACATACAGGGCTAGAGATATACATCCTCTTCTCTATCTGTACATTGTGGGACCCTGGATTATATACTAGGTGCTGGTTACATACAGGACTAGAGATATACATCCTCTTCTCTATCTGCACTCTGTGTGGGACCCTGGATTATATACTGGGTGCTGGTTACATACAGGGCTAGAGATATACATCCTCTTCTCTGTCTGTACTATGTGGGACCCTGGATTATATACTAGGTGCTGGTTACATACAGGACTAGAGATATACATCCTCTTCTCTATCTGCACTCTGTGGGACCCTGGATTATATACTGGGTGCTGGTTACATACAGGACTAGAGATATACAGCCTCTTCTCTATCTGTACTCTGTGGGACCCTGGATTATATACTGGGTGCTGGTTACATACAGGACTAGAGATATATATCCTCTTCTCTATCTGTACTCTGTGGGACCCTGGATTATATACTGGGTGCTGGTTACATACAGGGCTAGAGATATACATCCTCTTCTCTGTCTGTACTCTGTGGGACCCTGGATTATATACTGGGTGCTGGTTACATACAGGGCTAGAGATATACATCTTCTTCTCTGTCTGTACTATGTGGGACCCTGGATTATATACTAGGTGCTGGTTACATACAGGACTAGAGATATACATCCTCTTCTCTATCTGTACTCTGTGTGGGACCCTGGATTATATACTGGGTGCTGGTTACATACAGGACTAGAGATATACATCCTGTACTCTGTGTGGGACCCTGGATTATATACTGGGTGCTGGTTACATACAGGACTAGAGATATACATCCTCTTCTCTGCCTGTGCTCTGTGCGGGACCCTGGATTATATACTGGGTGCTGATTACATACAGGACTAGAGATATACATCCTCTTCTCTATCTGTACTCTGTGGGACCCTGGATTATATACTGGGTGCTGGTTACATACAGGACTAGAGATATACATCCTCTTCTCTGCCTGTGCTCTGTACGGGACCCTGGATTATATACTGGGTGCTGATTACATATAGGACTAGAGATATACATCCTCTTCTCTGCCTGTGCTCTGTGCGGGACCCTGGATTATATACTGGGTGCTGATTACATACAGGACTAGAGATATATATCCTCTTCTCTATCTGTACTCTGTGGGACCCTGGATTATATACTGGGTGCTGATTACATACAGGGCTAGAGATATACATCCTCTTCTCTATCTGTACTCTGTGGGACCCTGGATTACATACTGGGTGCTGGTTACATACAGGACTAGAGATATACATCCTCTTCCTGCCTGTGCTCTGTGCGGGACCCTGGATTATATACTGGGTGCTGATTACATACAGGACTAGAGATATACATCCTCTTCTCTATCTGTACTCTGTGGGACCCTGGATTATATACTGGGTGCTGGTTACATACAGGACTAGAGATATACATCCTCTTTGCCTGTGCTCTGTGCGGGACCCTGGATTATATACTGGGTGCTGATTACATATAGGACTAGAGATATACATCCTCTTCTCTATCTGTACTCTGTGGGACCCTGGATTACATACTGGGTTCTGATTACATACAGGACTAGAGATATATATCCTCTTCTCTATCTGTACTCTGTGGGACCCTGGATTATATACTGGGTGCTGGTTACATACAGGACTAGAGATATACATCCTCTTCTCTGCCTGTGCTCTGTGCGGGACCCTGGATTATATACTGGGTGCTGATTACATACAGGACTAGAGATATACATCCTCTTCTCTATCTGTACTCTGTGGGACCCTGGATTATATACTGGGTGCTGATTACATACAGGACTAGAGATATACATCCTCTTCTCTATCTGTACTCTGTGGGACCCTGGATTATATACTGAGTGCTGGTTACATACAGGACTAGAGATATACATCCTCTTCTCTGCCTGTGCTCTGTGCGGGACCCTGGATTATATTCTGGGTGCTGATTACATATAGGACTAGAGATATACATCCTCTTCTCTATCTGTACTGTGTGGGACCCTGGATTATATACTGGGTGCTGATTACATACAGGGCTAGAGATATACATCCTCTTCTCTATCTGTACTCTGTGGGACCCTGGATTATATACTGGGTGCTGGTTACATACAGGACTAGAGATATACATCCTCTTCTCTGTCTGTACTATGTGGGACCCTGGATTATATACTAGGTGCTGGTTACATACAGGACTAGAGATATACATCCTCTTCTCTATCTGTACTCTGTGTGGGACCCTGGATTATATACTGGGTGCTGGTTACATACAGGACTAGAGATATACATCCTCTTCTCTGTCTGTACTATGTGGGACCCTGGATTATTTACTAGGTGCTGGTTACATACAGGACTAGAGATATACATCCTCTTCTCTATCTGTACTCTGTGTGGGACCCTGGATTATATACTGGGTGCTGGTTACATACAGGGCTAGAGATATACATCCTCTTCTCTGTCTGTACTATGTGGGACCCTGGATTATATACTAGGTGCTGGTTACATACAGGACTAGAGATATACATCCTCTTCTCTATCTGCACTCTGTGGGACCCTGGATTATATACTGGGTGCTAGTTACATACAGGACTAGAGATATACAGCCTCTTCTCTATCTGTACTCTGTGGGACCCTGGATTATATACTGGGTGCTGGTTACATACAGGGCTAGAGATATACATCCTCTTCTCTGTCTGTACTCTGTGGGACCCTGGATTATATACTGGGTGCTGGTTACATACAGGACTAGAGATATATATCCTCTTCTCTATCTGTACTCTGTGGGACCCTGGATTATATACTGGGTGCTGGTTACATACAGGACTAGAGATATACATCCTCTTCTCTGTCTGTACTATGTGGGACCCTGGATTATATACTAGGTGCTGGTTACATACAGGACTAGAGATATACATCCTCTTCTCTATCTGTACTCTGTGTGGGACCCTGGATTATATACTGGGTGCTGGTTACATACAGGACTAGAGATATACATCCTGTACTCTGTGTGGGACCCTGGATTATATACTGTGTGCTGGTTACATACAGGACTAGAGATATACATCCTCTTCTCTGCCTGTGCTCTGTGCGGGACCCTGGATTATATACTGGGTGCTGATTACCTACAGGACTAGAGATATACATCCTCTTCTCTATCTGTACTCTGTGGGACCCTGGATTATATACTGGGTGCTGGTTACATACAGGACTAGAGATATACATCCTCTTCTCTGCCTGTGCTCTGTGCGGGACCCTGGATTATATACTGGGTGCTGATTACATATAGGACTAGAGATATACATCCTCTTCTCTATCTGTAGTCTGTGTGGGACCCTGGATTATATACTGGGTGCTGGTTACATACAGGACTAGAGATATACATCATCTTCTCTATCTGTACTCCGTGGGACCCTGGATTATATACTAGGTGCTGGTTACATATAGGACTAGAGATATACATCCTCTTCTCTATCTGTACTCTGTGGGACTCTGGATTATATACTGGGTGCTGATTACATACAGGGCTAGAAATATACATCCTCTTCTCTATCTGTACTCTGTGGGACCCTGGATTATATACTGGGTGCTGGTTACATACAGGACTAGAGATATACATCCTCTTCTCTGTCTGTACTATGTGGGACCCTGGATTATATACTAGGTGCTGGTTACATACAGGACTAGAGATATACATCCTCTTCTCTATCTGTACTCTGTGTGGGACCCTGGATTATATACTGGGTGCTGGTTACATACAGGACTAGAGATATACATCATCTTCTCTATCTGTACTCCGTGGGACCCTGGATTATATACTAGGTGCTGGTTACATACAGGACTAGAGATATACATCCTCTTCTCTATCTGTACTCTGTGGGACCCTGGATTATATACTGGGTGCTGGTTACATACAGGACTAGAGATATACAGCCTCTTCTCTATCTGTACTCTGTGTGGGACCCTGGATTATATACTGGGTGCTGGTTACATACAGAACTAGAGATATACATCCTCTTCTCTATCTGTACTCTGTGGGACCCTGGATTATATACTGGGTGCTGGTTACATACAGGACTAGAGATATACAGCCTCTTCTCTATCTGTACTCTGTGTGGGACCCGGGATTATATACTGGGTGCTGGTTACATACAGGACTAGAGATATACATCCTTTTCTCTATCTGTACTCTGTGGGACCCTGGATTATATACTGGGTGCTGGTTACATACAGGACTAGAGATATACAGCCTCTTCTCTATCTGTACTCTGTGTGGGACCCGGGATTATATACTGGGTGCTGGTTACATACAGGACTAGAGATATACAGCCTCTTCTCTGCCTGTACTCCGTGGGACCCTGGATTATATACTGGGTGCTGATTACATTCAGGACTAGAGATATACATCCTCTTCTCTATCTGTACTCTGTGGGACCCTGGGTTATATACTGGGTGCTGGTTACATACAGGACTAGAGATATACATCCTCTTCCCTATCTGTACTCTGTGGGACCCTGGGTTATATACTGGGTGCTGGTTACATACAGGACTAGAGATTTACATCCTCTTCTCTGTGCTATGTGGGACCCTGGATTATATACTGGGTGCTGGTTACATACAGGACTAGAGATATACATCCTCTTCTCTGCCTGTGCTCTGTGCGGGACCCTGGATTATATACTGGGTGCTGGTTACATACAGTACTAGAGATATACATCCTCTTCTCTGCCTGTGCTCTATGTGGGACCCTGGATTATATACTGGGTGCTGGTTACATACAGTACTAGAGATATACATCCTCTTCTCTATCTGTACTCTGTGGGACCCTGGATTATATACTGGGTGCTGGTTACATACAGGGCTAGAGATATACATCCTCTTCTCTGCCTGTGCGGGACCCTGGATTATATACTGGGTGCTGGTTACATACAGGACTAGAGATATACATCCTCTTCTCTGCCTGTGCTCTGTGTGGGACCCTGGATTATATACTGGGTGCTGGTTACATACAGGACTAGAGATATACATCCTCTTCTCTGTCTGTACTCTGTGGGACCCTGGATTATATACTAGGTGCTGGTTACATACAGTACTAGAGATATACATCCTCTTCTCTATCTGTACTCTGTGGGACCCTGGATTATATACTGGGTGCTGGTTACATACAGGACTAGAGATATACATCCTCTTCTCTATCTGTACTCTGTGGGACCCTGGATTATATACTGGGTGCTGGTTACATACAGGACTAGAGATATACATCATCTTTTCTGCCTGTGCTCTGTGCGGGACCCTGGATTATATACTGGGTGCTGATTACATATAGGACTAGAGATATACATCCTCTTCTCTGTCTGTACTCTGTGGGACCCTGGATTATATACTGGGTGCTGGTTACATACAGTACTAGAGATATACATCCTCTTCTCTGCCTGTGCTCTTTGTGGGACCCTGGATTATATACTGGGTGCAGGTTACATACAGTACTAGAGATATACATCCTCTTCTCTATCTGTACTCTGTGGGACCCTGGATTATATACTGGGTGCTGGTTACATACAGGGCTAGAGATATACATCCTCTTCTCTGCCTGTGCGGGACCCTGGATTATATACTGGGTGCTGGTTACATACAGGACTAGAGATATACATCCTCTTCTCTGCCTGTGCTCTGTGTGGGACCCTGGATTATATACTGGGTGCTGGTTACATACAGGACTAGAGATATACATCCTCTTCTCTGTCTGTACTCTGTGGGACCCTGGATTATATACTAGGTGCTGGTTACATACAGTACTAGAGATATACATCCTCTTCTCTATCTGTACTCTGTGGGACCCTGGATTATATACTGGGTGCTGGTTACATACAGGACTAGAGATATACATCCTCTTCTCTGCCTGTGCTCTGTGTGGGACCCTGGATTATATACTGGGTGCTGGTTACATACAGGACTAGAGATATACATCCTCTTCTCTATCTGTACTCTGTGGGACCCTGGATTATATACTGGGTGCTGGTTACATACAGGACTAGAGATATACATCATCTTTTCTGCCTGTGCTCTGTGCGGGACCCTGGATTATAAACTGGGTGCTGGTTACATACAGGACTAGAGATATACATCCTCTTCTCTGTCTGTACTCTGTGGGACCCTGGATTATATACTAGGTGCTGGTTACATACAGTACTAGAGATATACATCCTCTTCTCTATCTGTACTCTGTGGGACCCTGGATTATATACTGGGTGCTGATTACATACAGGACTAGAGATATACATCCTCTTCTCTGCCTGTGCTCTGTGCGGGACCCTGGATTATATACTGGGTGCTGGTTACATACAGGGCTAGAGATATACATCCTCTTCTCTATCTGTACTCTGTGGGACCCTGGATTATATACTGATTACTGGTTACATACAGGACTAGAGATATACATCCTCTTCTCTGCCTGTGCTCTGTGTGGGACCCTGGATTATATACTGGGTGCTGGTTACATACAGGGCTAGAGATATACATCCTCTTCTCTATCTGTACTCTGTGGGACCCTGGATTATATTCTGATTACTGGTTACATACAGTCTGTAATCTGTGTGGGACCCTGGTGTACAAAAGTTTGCTTCCTAAGCACTCGTGTGTTGCCTTCCTCTCATCACTTGTGCTTTAGTGAGGGAGAGAGACAGATCTGTGAGGTTTAAGTTTTAATAAATTTGAAGAAATCCACAAGATTGTGATAACCAAGGGCTTTTATAAAAGCCTTTCTCCTGTGTTGTAACCCCTTCCCTCTCCTCCCTTTGATCATTGCTTAAGCACATGAGCATTTTTTTCTGTAATTTATTACAGTATAACAAAGGCTCTTCTAAGGACTATTAACCCCTTGCTTGCCATAGATCACTGCTTAAATATTGATCAGGTTGCAGAAGCACTTGTTTATACCAGCTATGGGGTTACGTGTAAAATAAATTTATGAAGCTGTCTGAGCGCATGTATAGTGATAAGTAAAAGCCAATTAGTGGCAAAGGATGATTGGTAATTGCTCAGATTAATATTTGTAAATATTGATCTGACCAGTTTGGAAATTGTGAGGGGGAGAGAGAGATCAGTATTTGTTAGTGTTAAAATTAAATGTAATAAAATTGTGAGACCCAAGTGGTTTTATAAAAGCCATTCCCTGTGTATTAACCCCTTCCCTACCATTGATCTTGCACAGCAGCACATTTTTTAGGGGTTCATTGTTTTGTACTGTACTCTTTTAAGAGCTATTAACCCCTCTCTTGCTGTAGATCACTGCTTAGACATTCAACTGGCTGTAGCACTTTTTTGCTGTCTGGTTATTTTTGTTACACCCGCCAGTGGGCCATTTAGCCCCAAACAACCCAACAAACCTATGCATGGTACCTATCTCTGTACTCAAGAAATGGTGCTGAACACATCCTGGGGTGTTGTTTGGTAGTGACACATAACAGGATCTGTGACTTCGCGTCTGAAGTACAATGTAGGTCCCCCCCCCCACACTGGTGGTAGAATTACTGTATGGGAAGTGTTAAAATACCATATAAAGTAGCCTAGGGTGTTTACATTGCAAAATATTAATGGCGTTATGAGGTAAAATACACTGGCCGGCTTCAAGAATGTCCCAAATGGCTAACTACATGTCAAACTGCCAAGTTGGAAAACCAAAAAGCGCAGCTATCAAATGTGGCCTTTTATCCCCAAACAGGCTGACAAACCTATGCATGTGTGGTGTCCCTGGATATCCCTACTAATGTATTTAGTAGATTTTTTCATAGTATATTATAGGATATGATCCAAATGATGGTATGTAAAGAAAGCCCTTCTTGTCCCGATAAAAACAATATATAATATGTGAGGGTACAGCAAATGACAAAGAAGAAAATTACAGCTAAACACAAACAGCACAGAAATGTTAAAATAGCCATTGTCCAGAATGACCACAAAGGGCCGGTCCTTAACCCCTTTGCGACCTTATGATGAGTTAATGAGTCATGTATTTAAGCTGGCAGTGTGCACACCAAGCTCCTGGACCAGATCGGCGGGTTTCCGGGCATGTGACAACATGTAAATTAGATGATTTTAGGGGGGGGGGGGGGGGGGTCCAGAACCTATATTTTATTAGTTAATTATTTGGGATAATGTTGCACTAGTTGTGCAGATTATTTCTAGGAACATATTGGGGGGGGGGGGTTGCCCCCCATTTTTATGTATTTTTTAATACTAAATTGTAGATTATTTTTATGTATTGGGTATCAAAGCAAACTAACTCTCCATTAACTGACAACATATAATGACAGTGTGTCAGTCTGTGTGTGTGGAGGGGGGAGTGTGTCAGTCTGTGTGTGTGGGGAGTGTCACAGTCTGTGTGTGTGGAGGGGGGAGTGTGTCAGTCTGTGTGTGTGGAGGGGGGAGTGTGTCTGTCTGTGTGTGTGGAGGGGGGAGTGTGACAGTCTGTGTGTGGGGGTGGGGAGTGTGACAGTCTGTGTGTGGGGGTGGGGAGTGTGTCAGTCTGTGTGTGGGAGGGGGGAGTGTCAGTCTGTGTGTGTGGAGGGGGGAGTGTGACAGTCTGTGTGTGGGGGTGGGGAGTGTGTCAGTCTGTGTGTGGGAGGGGGGAGTGTGTCAGTCTGTGTGTGTGTGGAGGGGGGAGTGTGTCAGTCTGTGTGTGTGGAGGGGGGAGTGTGTCAGTCTGTGTGTGTGGAGGGGGGAGTGTGTCAGTCTGTGTGTGTGGAGGGGGGAGTGTCACAGTCTGTGTGTGTGGAGGGGGGAGTGTGTCAGTCTGTGTGTGTGTGGAGGGGGGAGTGTGTCAGTCTGTGTGTGTGGAGGGGGGAGTGTGTCAGTCTGTGTGTGTGGAGGGGGGAGTGTGTCAGTCTGTGTGTGTGGAGGGGGGAGTGTGTCAGTCTGTGTGTGTGGAGGGGGGAGTGTCACAGTCTGTGTGTGGATTTAATGCTGTTTTATTGCTTTGGGAATCTGTGAAACACACACACTGCACATTACGGAGATAGATATATAGATACATTTTATTTCAATGAAACATGAAACATGAATGTGGCCCATGAACAAATATATTTATAGTGAAGTGGAATGCTGCAGAACAATCTTGGACAACCCTGGTCTAGAATAACCGAAAAGATCCCAAATGGCTGGTCATTAAGGGGTTAAAGGTCACCAAGTAATGCAGGAGGACCAAATCTGGAAAAAGTGTCTTCTGATAATTGTATTAGGGATTCAACATGAGTAGTGATGAGTGAACCCGAACCGCACTGTTCAGGATCGTACCGAACATTACGGTTTTTGGACCCCGAACACGGACATTTCACTGTATGTTCGTGTTGGAGTTCGGCGATTACATTGTATGTAATGCTATTGGCTTTCTATAAACCGAAATAGTCCCCATTCATGCGAATAGGTCAATTGACATCTGAGAGTTAAATAGAACCGTCAAATACTGTGCTTACAGCGACTATTCCATACATCCACTACCCGCTCAGTAATGTAATACTTTCATTAGTCCCTGGCCTTATCTTATATCTAGGATAGCCTTATACCTATCCCACGCATGCTTAAACTCCTTCACTGTATTAACATCTACCACTTCTACTGGAAGACTATTCCATACATCCACTACCCTCTCAGTAATGTAATACTTTCATTAGTCCCTGGCCTTATATTATATCTAGGATAGCCTTATACCTATCCCAAGCATGCTTAAACTCCTTCACTGTATTAACCTCTACCACTTCTACTGGAAGACTATTCCATGCATCCACTACCCTCTCAGTAATGTAATACTTTCATTAGTCCCTGGCCTTATCTTATATCTAGGATAGCCTTATACCTATCCCATGCATGCTTAAACTCCTTCACTGTATTAACCTCTACCACTTCTACTGGAAGACTATTCCATGCATCCACTACCCTCTCAGTAATGTAATACTTTCATTAGTCCCTGGTCTTATCTTATATCTAGGATAGCCTTATACCTATCCCATGCATGCTTAAACTCCTTCACTGTATTAACCTCTACCACTTCTACTGGAAGACTATTCCATACATCCACTACCCTCTCAGTAATGTAATACTTTCATTAGTCCCTGGCCTTATCTTATATCTAGGATAGCCCTATACCTATCCCATGCATGCTTAAACTCCTTCACTGTATTAACCTCTACCACTTCTACTGGAAGACTATTCCATGCATCCACTACCCTCTCAGTAATGTAATACTTTCATTAGTCCCTGGCCTTATCTTATATCTAGGATAGCCTTATACCTATCCCATGCATGCTTAAACTCCTTCACTGTATTAACCTCTACCACTTCTACTGGAAGACTATTCCATGCATCCACTACCCTCTCAGTAATGTAATACTTTCATTAGTCCCTGGCCTTATCTTATATCTAGGATAGCCTTATACCTATCCCATGCATGCTTAAACTCCTTCACTGTATTAACCTCTACCACTTCTACTGGAAGACTATTCCATCCATCCACTACCCTCTCATTAATCTAATACTTTCATTAGTCCCTGGCCTTATCTTATATCTAGGATAGCCTTATACCTATCCCATGCATGCTTAAACTCCTTCACTGTATTAACCTCTACCACTTCTACTGGAAGACTATCCCATGCATCCACTACCCTCTCAGTAATGTAATACTTTCATTAGTCCCTGGCTTTATCTTATATCTAGGATAGCCTTATACCTATCCCATGCATGCTTAAACTCCTTCACTGTATTAACCTCTACCACTTCTACTGGAAGACTATTCCATGCATCCACTACCCTCTCAGTAATGTAATACTTTCATTAGTCCCTGGTCTTATCTTATATCTAGGATAGCCTTATACCTATCCCATGCATGCTTAAACTCCTTCACTGTATTAACCTCTACCACTTCTACTGGAAGACTATTCCATACATCCACTACCCTCTCAGTAATGTAATACTTTCATTAGTCCCTGGCCTTATCTTATATCTAGGATAGCCCTATACCTATCCCATGCATGCTTAAACTCCTTCACTGTATTAACCTCTACCACTTCTACTGGAAGACTATTCCATGCATCCACTACCCTCTCAGTAATGTAATACTTTCATTAGTCCCTGGCCTTATCTTATATCTAGGATAGCCTTATACCTATCCCATGCATGCTTAAACTCCTTCACTGTATTAACCTCTACCACTTCTACTGGAAGACTATTCCATGCATCCACTACCCTCTCAGTAATGTAATACTTTCATTAGTCCCTGGCCTTATCTTATATCTAGGATAGCCTTATACCTATCCCATGCATGCTTAAACTCCTTCACTGTATTAACCTCTACCACTTCTACTGGAAGACTATTCCATCCATCCACTACCCTCTCATTAATCTAATACTTTCATTAGTCCCTGGCCTTATCTTATATCTAGGATAGCCTTATACCTATCCCATGCATGCTTAAACTCCTTCACTGTATTAACCTCTACCACTTCTACTGGAAGACTATCCCATGCATCCACTACCCTCTCAGTAATGTAATACTTTCATTAGTCCCTGGCCTTATCTTATATCTAGGATAGCCTTATACCTATCCCATGCATGCTTAAACTCCTTCACTGTATTAACCTCTACCACTTCTACTGGAAGACTATTCCATACATCCACTACCCTCTCAGTAATGTAATACTTTCATTAGTCCCTGGCCTTATCTTATATCTAGGATAGCCTTATACCTTTCCCATGCATGCTTAAACTCCATCAGTGTATTAACCTCTACCACTTCTACTGGAAGACTATTCCATACATCCACTACCCTCTCAGTAAAGTAATACTTTCATTAGTCCCTGACCTTATCTTATATCTAGGATAGCCTTATACCTATCCCATGCATGCTTAAACTCCTTCACTGTATTAACCTCTACCACATCTACTGGAAGACTATTCCATGCATCCACTACCCTCTCAGTAATGTAATACTTTCATTAGTCCCTGACCTTATCTTATATCTAGGATAGCCTTATACCTATCCCATGCATGCTTAAACTCCTTCACTGTATTAACCTCTACCACTTCTACTGGAAGACTATTCCATGCATCCACTACCCTCTCAGTAATGTAATACTTTCATTAGTCCCTGGCCTTATCTTATATCTAGGATAGCCTTATACCTATCCCATGCATGCTTAAACTCCTTCACTGTATTAACCTCTACCACTTCTACTGGAAGACTATTCCATACATCCACTACCCTCTCAGTAATGTAATACTTTCATTAGTCCCTGGCCTTATCTTTTATCTAGGATAGCCTTATACCTATCCCATGCATGCTTAAACTCCTTCACTGTATGAACCTCTACCACTTCTACTGGAAGACTATTCCATGCATCCACTACCCTCTCAGTAATGTAATACTTTCATTAGTCCCTGGCCTTATCTTTTATCTAGGATAGCCTTATACCTATCCCATGCATGCTTAAACTCCTTCACTGTATTAACCTCTACCACTTCTGCTGGAAGACTATTCCATACATCCACTACCCTCTCAGTAATGTAATACTTCCATTAGTCCCTGACCTTATCTTATATCTAGTATAGCCTTATACCTATCCCATGCATGCTTAAACTCCTTCACTGTATTAACCTCTACCACTTCTACTGGAAGACTATTCCATACATCCACTACCCTCTCAGTAAAGTAATACTTTCATTAGTCCCTGGCCTTATCTTATATCTAGGATAGCCTTATACCTATCCCATGCATGCTTAAACTCCTTCACCTTATTAACCACTACCACTTCTACTGGAAGACTATTCCATACATCTACTACCCTCTCAGTAATGTAATACTTTCATTAGTCCCTGGCCTTATCTTTTATCTAGGATAGCCTTATACCTATCCCATGCATGCTTAAACTCCTTCACTGTATTAACCTCTACCACTTCTGCTGGAAGACTATTCCATACATCCACTACCCTCTCAGTAATGTAATACTTTCATTAGTCCCTGGCCTTATCTTATATCTAGGATAGCCTTATACCTATCCCATGCATGCTTAAACTCCTTCACTGTATTAACCTCTACCACTTCTACTGGAAGACTATTCCATACATCCACTACCCTCTCAGTAATGTAATACTTTCATTAGTCCCTGGCCTTATCTTATATCTAGGATAGCCTTATACCTATCCCATGCATGCTTAAACTCCTTCAGTGTATTAACCTCTACCACTTCTACTGGAAGACTATTCCATACATCCACTACCCTCTCAGTAAAGTAATACTTTCATTAGTCCCTGACCTTATCTTATATCTAGGATAGCCTTATACCTATCCCATGCATGCTTAAACTCCTTCACTGTATTAACCTCTACCACATCTACTGGAAGACTATTCCATGCATCCACTACCCTCTCAGTAATGTAATACTTTCATTAGTCCCTGACCTTATCTTATATCTAGGATAGCCTTATACCTATCCCATGCATGCTTAAACTCCTTCACTGTATTAACCTCTACCACTTCTACTGGAAGACTATTCCATGCATCCACTACCCTCTCAGTAATGTAATACTTTCATTAGTCCCTGGCCTTATCTTATATCTAGGATAGCCTTATACCTATCCCATGCATGCTTAAACTCCTTCACTGTATTAACCTCTACCACTTCTACTGGAAGACTATTCCATACATCCACTACCCTCTCAGTAATGTAATACTTTCATTAGTCCCTGGCCTTATCTTTTATCTAGGATAGCCTTATACCTATCCCATGCATGCTTAAACTCCTTCACTGTATGAACCTCTACCACTTCTACTGGAAGACTATTCCATGCATCCACTACCCTCTCAGTAATGTAATACTTTCATTAGTCCCTGGCCTTATCTTTTATCTAGGATAGCCTTATACCTATCCCATGCATGCTTAAACTCCTTCACTGTATTAACCTCTACCACTTCTGCTGGAAGACTATTCCATACATCCACTACCCTCTCAGTAATGTAATACTTCCATTAGTCCCTGACCTTATCTTATATCTAGTATAGCCTTATACCTATCCCATGCATGCTTAAACTCCTTCACTGTATTAACCTCTACCACTTCTACTGGAAGACTATTCCATACATCCACTACCCTCTCAGTAAAGTAATACTTTCATTAGTCCCTGGCCTTATCTTATATCTAGGATAGCCTTATACCTATCCCATGCATGCTTAAACTCCTTCACCTTATTAACCACTACCACTTCTACTGGAAGACTATTCCATGCATCCACTACCCTCTCAGTAATGTAATACTTTCATTAGTCCCTGGCCTTATCTTTTATCTAGGATAGCCTTATACCTATCCCATGCATGCTTAAACTCCTTCACTGTATTAACCTCTACCACTTCTGCTGGAAGACTATTCCATACATCCACTACCCTCTCAGTAATGTAATACTTCCATTAGTCCCTGACCTTATCTTATATCTAGTATAGCCTTATACCTATCCCATGCATGCTTAAACTCCTTCACTGTATTAACCTCTACCACTTCTACTGGAAGACTATTCCATACATCCACTACCCTCTCAGTAATGTAATACTTTCATTAGTCCCTGGCCTTATCTTATATCTAGGATAGCCTTATACCTATCCCATGCATGCTTAAACTCCTTCACTGTATTAACCTCTACCACTTCTACTGGAAGACTATTCCATACATCCACTACCCTCTCAGTAATGTAATACTTTCATTAGTCCCTGGCCTTATCTTATATCTAGGATAGCCTTATACCTATCCCACGCATGCTTAAACTCCTTCACTGTATTAACCTCTACCACTTCTACTGGAAGACTATTCCATACATCCACTACCCTCTCAGTAATGTAATACTTTCATTAGTCCCTGGCCTTATCTTATATCTAGGATAGCCTTATACCTATCCCATGCATGCTTAAACTCCTTCACTGTATTAACCTCTACCACTTCTACTGGAAGACTATTCCATACATCCACTACCCTCTCAGTAATGTAATACTTTCATTAGTCCCTGGCCTTATCTTATATCTAGGATAGCCTTATACCTATCCCACGCATGCTTAAACTCCTTCACTGTATTAACCTCTACCACTTCTACTGGAAGACTATTCCATACATCCACTACCCTCTCAGTAATGTAATACTTTCATTAGTCCCTGGCCTTATCTTATATCTAGGATAGCCTTATACCTATCCCATGCATGCTTAAACTCCTTCACTGTATTAACCTCTACCACTTCTACTGGAAGACTATTCCATACATCCACTACCCTCTCAGTAATGTAATACTTTCATTAGTCCCTGGCCTTATCTTATATCTAGGATAGCCTTATACCTATCCCATGCATGCTTAAACTCCTTCACTGTATTAACCTCTACCACTTCTACTGGAAGACTATTCCATACATCCACTACCCTCTCAGTAATGTAATACTTTCATTAGTCCCTGGCCTTATCTTATATCTAGGATAGCCTTATACCTATCCCATGCATGCTTCAACTCCTTCACTGTATTACTGGATGTTTTTTTTAAGAATCGAGCGTATGTGGTTGATCTCGGAGCTATATTGAGTGATAAAACTCCGTTTATCATCCTTAGATCTGTTATTTTACACTCTGCTAGGTGTAGTCTGTCCATTAAAAGTTCCTGTCGATCTCTCTTTTTGGCCAGATTTGACCTTCGCATATCTCGTTCTAAATCTATTGTCCAAATCACCGGTCAGTGTCTCAAACTATCTTGATAGGAGCATTTCCAATGTAGTAAGGTTCCTCTAACACTGGCTGCACTCAGTATTAAGTGAAGTAAAGTTATTGTCCATCTTATTTTTAAAAGTGAAGCGTAAGTTTTGAGAGTTGGAATTGGTATAAGTTATAAACGATTCAGTGGGACCCCCATCCCAAATTAGAAGTAAATGGTAATAAAGGAGTTCTCACTACAAATGTAATGTTCCTGCCAGTAGATTAGATTCGTAGGGACATCAAGAGAAGCTCTTATGGGGTATCCAGTGATATCAAGACATAACCCCTCCATATTAAACCTTCTATCCACAGACAAACCCTCACCAATACTACCCAATATAATGCCTCGTCCAGGGTGGTCCGTTAGAGACCTTAGGGAGTAAATAGAAAACAGGCCTTGTCGGGCTAAATTTGTAATTATTACTCCACCGCATCAATATACAGAATCCCACTGTAGATCCCAAAATACAATCATTTTGAAAGTTCTTTCTGAAAGATCTCTGTAGGGTTAAATGACACTGACATAATAATGTCTGTTCATTAGTACCACAGCTTCCCCCTTGTCCACATTCTGAATGGCAATATTAGAGTTATCAGCCCTAACCCTAACTCCATTACTGCTTCCTTTTCTGGTTTACTTAGATTATTCTGTCTGTTAAACCTCTTATCATTGTTGGCTAATTTGTCAAGGTCTTCACAAGCCCATTACAGATGGTGGTATTCCTGCTATTTACTGGATATAAGGAAGACTGAGGCTTTATTCCAGTATAGCTCTATCAGGGGGCGGACATGTTGTTTAGAATCTTTGCTCTGTATAGCTCTATCAGGGGGCGAACATATTGTTTAGAATCTTTGCTCTGTATAGCTCTATCAGGGGGCGGACATGTTGTTTAGAATCTTTGCTCTGTATAGCTCTATCAGGGGTGGACATGTTGTTTAGAATCTTTGCTCTGTATAGCTCTATCAGGGGTGGACATGTTGTTTAGAATCTTTGCTCTGTATAGTTCTATTGGGGGCGGACATGTTGATAGAATCTTTGCTCTGTATAGTTCTATTGGGGGCGGACATGTTGTTTAGAATCTTTGCTCTGTATAGTTCTATTGGGGGCGGACATGTTGTTTAGAATCTTTGCTCTGTATAGTTCTATTGGGGGCGGACATGTTGATAGAATCTTTGCTCTGTATAGTTCTATTGGGGGCGGACATGTTGATAGAATCTTTGCTCTGTATAGCTCTATCAGGGGGCGTACATGTTGTTTAGAATCTTTGCTCTGTATAGTTCTATTGGGGGCGGACATGTTGATAGAATCTTTGCTCTGTATAGCTCTATCAGGGGGCGGACATGTTGTTTAGAATCTTTGCTCTGTATAGTTCTATTGGGGGCGGACATGTTGTTTAGAATCTTTGCTCTGTATAGTTCTATTGGGGGCGGACATGTTGATAGAATCTTTGCTCTGTATAGTTCTATCAGGGGAGGACATGTTGTGTAGAATCTTTGCTCTGTATAGCTCTATCAGGGGCGGACATGTTGATAGAATCTTTGCTCTGTATAGTTCTATTGGGGGCGGACATGTTGATAGAATCTTTGCTCTGTATAGCTCTATCAGGGGGTAGACATGTTGATAGAATCTTTGCTCTGTATAGCTCTATCAGGCATGGGCGTCTGCAGGGGGAGGGGGGGATTTTTGCAATTTCCCTTTAAAAAAATTTTTTTAACATTTTTTATTATTATTATTATTTGTACTCAGTGTGCAGCCTCTAGTTGTCCCTAGGGGACTGCACACCAGTTGCTGGGGTAGGAGGTGGCACCCAAAGCTGTTGCTGTCTGCAACTCTGCTTGCTGTAATACTGGTCTCCCATCCACATTGGTTCAGGTCTCTGCTGCTGTAAGTCATGCTGCATGAAGAGCCAATGACAGGGGTGCCCTGGGATATGAAGTTATAGTCCCGCCCCTCAGCCCTCCATGTGGCAGCATGACTGACAGAAGAGATCCTGCAGGGGAAGATACTCAGAGACCATAGCTGAGCCTCTGTAACAGGTAGGAAGAGCTTATAATAGCTTTAAGGTACATGGCAGAGTGGGGTAAATCCAAGGAGGTCCCTACCATTTGTCCAGTCTGAGCAGCTCCTCTGACCAGGCTCTGCTCACATCAACATGGTGACAAGTGGATGGGGCAGAAAAGATAATGGAGGATAAAATGATGTGATAGATGGAGGCAGATTGCAAACAAAATGGGATGACATGGGGCAGAAAAGATAATAGAGGATGAAAAGAGGTGATTGATTGGAGCAGAATAAAGACATGGGGCAGAAAAGATAAAATGTAGGTGAAAAGAGATCACAGACATGGAGGAATAAAACACATAAAATGATGGGGAAAGATATGGCAAACATGGAGGAATAAAACACAAAAAAGGGGGAAAGATAAAGAAATGTCATGGATTTAGGAATTTGGGTGTTTAGGGAATCTGTTGCTTTGTGTTTATATTGTGTGCTATAGTGTTGTATATGGTGCTGTTGGGTTATATTGTGTGCTATAGTGTTGTATATGGTGCTGTTGGGTTATATTGTGTGCTATAGTGTTGTATCTGGTGCTGTGGAATTATATTGTGGGCTATAGTGTTGTATATGGTGCTGTTGGGTTATATTGTGTGCTATAGTGTTGTATCTGGTGCTGAGAGGTTATATTGTGGGCTATAGTGTTGTATATGGTGCTGTTGGGTTATATTGTGTGCTATAGTGTTGTATCTGGTGCTGTGGAATTATATTGTGGGCTATAGTGTTGTATATGGTGCTGTTGGGTTATATTGTGTGCTATAGTGTTGTATCTGGTGCTGAGAGGTTATATTGTGTGCTATAGTGTTGTATCTGGTGCTGAGAGGTTATATTGTGTGCTATAGTGTTGTATCTGGTGCTGTGGAATTATATTGTGGGCTATAGTGTTGTATATGGTGCTGAGAGGTTATATTGTGGGCTATAGTGTTGTATATGGTGCTGTTGGGTTATATTGTGTGCTATAGTGTTGTATCTGGTGCTGAGAGGTTATATTGTGTGCTATAGTGTTGTATCTGGTGCTGAGAGGTTATATTGTGGGCTATAGTGTTGTATATGGTGCTGTTGGGTTATATTGTGTGCTATAGTGTTGTATCTGGTGCTGTGGAATTATATTGTGGGCTATAGTGTTGTATATGGTGCTGTTGGGTTATATTGTGTGCTATAGTGTTGTATCTGGTGCTGAGAGGTTATATTGTGTGCTATAGTGTTGTATCTGGTGCTGAGAGGTTATATTGTGGGCTATAGTGTTGTATATGGTGCTGTTGGGTTATATTGTGTGCTATAGTGTTGTATCTGGTGCTGAGAGGTTATATTGTGGGCTATAGTGTTGTATATGGTGCTGTTGGGTTATATTGTGTGCTATAGTGTTGTATCTGGTGCTGAGAGGTTATATTGTGGGCTATAGTGTTGTATATGGTGCTGTTGGGTTATATTGTGTGCTATAGTGTTGTATCTGGTGCTGAGAGGTTATATTGTGGGCTATAGTGTTGTATATGGTGCTGTTGGGTTATATTGTGTGCTATAGTGTTGTATCTGGTGCTGAGAGGTTATATTGTGGGCTATAGTGTTGTATATGGTGCTGTTGGGTTATATTGTGTGCTATAGTGTTGTATCTGGTGCTGAGAGGTTATATTGTGGGCTATAGTGTTGTATATGGTGCTGTTGGGTTATATTGTGTGCTATAGTGTTGTGTCTGGTGCTGAGGGGTTATATTGTGTGCTATAGTGTTGTATCTGGTGCTGAGAGGTTATATTGTGTGCTATAGTGTTGTGTCTGGTGCTGTGGGGTTATATTGTGTGCTATAGTGTTGTGTCTGGTGCTGAGAGGTTATATTGTGTGCTATAGAGTTGTATCTGGTGCTGTGGAATTATATTGTGGGCTATAGTGTTGTGTCTGGTGCTGTTGGGTTATATTGTGTGCTATAGTGTTGTATCTGGTGCTGTTGGGTTATATTGTGTGCTATAGTGTTGTATCTGGTGCTGAGAGGTTATATTGTGTGCTATAGTGTTGTGTCTGGTGCTGTTGGGTTATATTGTGTGCTATAGTGTTGTATCTGGTGCTGAGAGATTATATTGTGTGCTATAGTGTTGTATCTGGTGCTGTGGGGTTATATTGTGTGCTATGGTGTTGTATCTGGTGCTGTGGGGTTATATTGTGTGTTATAGTGTTGTATCTGGTGCCGTATGCTTATATTGTGTGCTATAGTGTTGTATCTGGTGCTGAGAGGTTATATACTGTGCTATAGTATTGTATCTGGTGCTGAGAGGTTATATTGTGTGCTATAGTGTTGTATCTGGTGCTGAGGGGTTATATTGTGTGTGCTATAGTGTTGTTGGGTTATATTGTGTGCTATAGTGTTGTATCTGGGGCTATTTGTGTGCTATAGTGTTGTGTCTGGTGCTGAGAGGTTATATTGTGTGCTATAGTATTGTATCTGGTGCTGAGAGGTTATATTGTGTGCTATAGTGTTGTATCTGGTGCTGAGGGTTTATATTGTGTGTGCTATAGTGTTGTTGGGTTATATTGTGTGCTATAGTGTTGTATCTGGGGCTATATTGTGTGCTATAGTGTTGTATCTGTTGCTGAGGAGTTATATTGTGTGCTATAGCGTTGTGTCTGATGCTGTTGGGTTATATTGTGTGCTATAGTGTTGTATCTGGTGCTGAGGGGTTATATTGTGTGCTATAGTGTTGTGTCTGGTGCTATTGGGTTATATTGTGTGCTATAGTGTTGTATCTGGTGCTGAGGGGTTATATTGTGTGCTATAGTGTTATATCTGGTGCTGAGAGGTTATATTGTGTGCTATAGTGTTGTATCTGCTGCTGTGGGGTTATATTGTGTGCTATAGTGTTGTATCTGGTGCTGTGGGGTTATATTGTGTGCTATAGTGTTGTATCTGGTGCTGTGGGGTTATATTGTGTGCTAAAGTGTTGTATCTGGTGCCGTATGCTTATATTGTGTGCTATAGTGTTGTATCTGGTGCTGAGAGGTTATATTGTGTGCTATAGTGTTGTGTCTGGTGCTGAGGGGTTATATTGTGTGTGCTATAGTGTTGGGTTATATTGTGTGCTATAGTGTTGTATCTGGGGCTATGGGGTTATATTGTGTGCTATAGTGTTGTATCTGTTGCTGAGGAGTTATATTGTGTGCTATAGCGTTGTATCTGGTGCTGAGGGATTATATTGTGTGCTATAGTGTTGTGTCTGGTGCTGAGAGGTTATATTGTGTGCTATAGTGTTGTGTCTGGTGCTGTGAGGTTATATTGTGTGCTATAGTGTTGTGTCTGGTGCTGTGAGGTTATATCATGTGCTATAGTGTTGTATCTGGTGCTGTTGGGTTATATTGTGTGCTTTAGTGTTGTATCTGGTGCTGAGAGGTTATATTGTGTGCTTTAGTGTTGTATCTGGTGCTGAGAGGTTATATTGTGTGCTATAGTGTATCCGGTGCTGTGGAGTTATATTGTGTGCTATAGTGTTGTATCTGGTGCTGTTGTGTTATATTGTGTGCTATAGTGTTGTATATGGTGCTGTTGGGTTATATTGTGTGCTATAGTGTTGTGTCTGGTGCTGTTGGGTTATATTGTGTGCTTTAGTGTTGTATCTGGTGCTGTGGAGTTATATTGTGTGCTATAGTGTTGTATCTGGTGCTGAGGGGTTATATTGTGTGCTATAGTGTTGTATCTGGTGCTGAGGGGTTATATTGTGTGTGCTATAGTGTTGTGTCTGGTGCTGAGAGGTTATATTGTGTGCTTTAGTGTTGTATCTGGTGCTGAGAGGTTATATTGTGTGCTATAGTGTATCTGGTGCTGAGAGGTTATATTGTGTGCTGTAGTGTTTGTCTGGTGCTGTTGGGTTATATTGTGTGCTATAGTGTTGTATCTGGTGCTCTATTGTGTGCTATAGTGTTGTATATGGTGCTGTTGGGTTATATTGTGGGCTATAGTGTTGTATCTGGTGCTATGGGGTTATATTGTGTGCTATAGTGTTGTATATGGTGCTGTTGGGTTATATTGTGGGCTATAGTGTTGTATCTGGTGCTGTGGAGTTTCAGCTAGAGCTCTGGATATTTATCTGGTGCTGTGGTTTATTTCTTGTGTCATGGGTTTTTAGCTGGTACAGTGGGTTAATATCTGGTGTTGTGGGTCTATATCTGGCACAGTGGATCTATATTTGGTGCAGTGAGGTTATATCTAGTATGGTTGGTTTATATCTGGTGCTGTGGATCTATATTTGGTGCAGTGAGGCTATATCTAGTGTGGTTGGTTTATATCTGGTGCAGTGGCTCTATATTTGGTGCAGTGAGGCTATATCTAGTGTGGTTGGTTTATATCTGGTGCTGTGGCTCTATATTTGGTGCAGTGAGGTTATATCTAGTATGGTTGGTTTATATCTGGTGCTGTGGATCTATATTTGGTGCAGTGAGGCTATATCTAGTGTGGTTGGTTTATATCTGGTGTTGTGGATCTATATCTGGCACAGTGGATCTATATTTGGTGCAGTGAGGCTATATCTAGTGTGGTTGGTCTATATCTGGTGCTGTGGATCTATATTTGGTGCAGTGAGGCTATATCTAGTGTGGTTGGTTTATATCTGGTGCTGTGGATCTATATTTGGTGCAGTGAGGCTATATCTAGTGTGGTTGGTTTATATCTGGTGCTGTGGATCTATATTTGGTGCAGTGAGGCTATATCTAGTGTGGTTGGTTTATATCTGGTGCTGTGGATCTATATTTGGTGCAGTGAGGCTATATCTAGTGTGGTTGGTTTATATCTGGTGCTGTGGATCTATATTTGGTGCAGTGAGACTATATCTAGTGTGGTTGGTTTATATCTGGTGCTGTGGATCTATATTTGGTGCAGTGAGGCTATACCTAGTGTGGTTGGTTTATATCTGGTGCTGTGGATCTATATTTGGTGCAGTGGCTATATCTAGTGTGGTTGGTTTATATCTGGTGCTGTGGATCTATATTTGGTGCAGTGAGACTATATCTAGTGTGGTTGGTTTATATCTGGTGCTGTGGATCTATATTTGGTGCAGTGAGGCTATACCTAGTGTGGTTGGTTTATATCTGGTGCTGTGGATCTATATTTGGTGCAGTGGCTATATCTAGTGTGGTTGGTTTATATCTGGTGCTGTGGATCTATATTTGGTGCAGTGAGACTATATCTAGTGTGGTTGGTTTATATCTGGTGCTGTGGATCTATATTTGGTGCAGTGAGGCTATATCTAGTGTGGTTGGTTTATATCTGGTGCAGTGAGGCTATATCTAGTGTGGTTGGTTTATATCTGGTGCTGTGAGGCTATATCTAGTGTGGTTGGTTTATATCTGGCACAGTGGATCTATATTTGGTGCAGTGGCTATATCTAGTGTGGTTGGTTTATATCTGGTGCTGTGGATCTATATCTGGTGCAGGGTTTATCAACCCTTTGCATGCCTTCACTGATAATGACAAAGCTCCTCCACTTCATGATAACTTGTCAAAAAGAGGCGCGGCGCAGAAAGGATGACGGTAAAATTATGCGCCCCCCCCCCCCCCCTGAAAAAAATTCTGCGGATGCCCATGCTATCAGGGGGTGGACATGTTGTTTAGAATCTTTGCGCTGTATAGCTCTATCAGGGGGAGGACATGTTGTTTAGAATCTTTGCTCTGTATAGCTCTATCAGTGGGCGGACATGTTATTTAGAATCTTTGCTCTGTATAGCTCTATCAGGAGGCGGACATGTTGTTTAGAATCTTTGCTCTGTATAGCTCTATCAGGGGGAGGACATGTTGTTTAGAATCTTTGCTCTGTATAGCTCTATCAGTGGGCGGACATGTTATTTAGAATCTTTGCTCTGTATAGCTCTATCAGGGGGTGGACATGTTGTTTAGAATCTTTGCTCTGTATAGCTCTAGCAGGGGGCGGACATGTTTAGAATCTTTGCTCTGTATAGCTCTATCAGGGGGTGGACATGTTGTTTAGAATCTTTGCTCTGTATAGCTCTAGCAGGGGGCGGACATGTTGTTTAGAATCTTTGCTCTGTATAGCTCTATCAGGGGGCAGACATGTTGTTTAGAATCTTTGCTCTGTATTGCTCTGTATTGCTCTATCAGGGGGCAGACATGTTGGTTAGAATCTTTGCTCTGTATAGCTCTATCAGGGGGCGGACATGTTTAGAATCTTTGCTCTGTATAGCTCTAGCAGGGGGCGGACATGTTGTTTAGAATCTTTGCTCTGTATAGCTCTATCAGGGGGTAGACATGTTGTTTAGAATCTTAGCTCTGTATAGCTCTATCAGGGGGCAGACATGTTTAGAATATTTGCTCTGTATAGCTCTAACAGGGGGCGGACATGTTGTTTAGAATCTTTGCTCTGTATAGCACTATCAGGGGGCGGACATGGTGTTTAGAATCTTTGCTCTGTATAGCTCTATCAGGGGGTGGACATGTTGTTTAGAATCTTTGCTCTGTATATCTCTATCAGGGGGAGGACATGTTGTTTAGAATCTTTGCTCTGTATAGCTCTATCAGGGGTGGACATGTTTAGAATCTTTGCTCTGTATAGCTCTATCAGGGGGCGGACATGTTGTTTAGAATCTTTGCTCTGTATAGCACTATCAGGGGGCGGACATGGTGTTTAGAATCTTTGCTCTGTATAGCTCTATCAGGGGGCAGACATGTTGTTTAGAATCTTTACTTTGTATAGCTCTATCAGGGGGAGGACATGTTGTTTAGAATCTTTGCTCTGTATAGCTCTATCAGGGGGCGGACATGTTGTTTAGAATCTTTGCTCTGTATAGCTCTATCAGGGGTGGACATGTTGTTTAGAATCTTTGCTCCATATAGCTCTATCAGGGGACAGACATGTTGTTTATAATCATTGCTCTGTATAGCTCTATCAGGGGCGGACATGTTGTTTAGAATCTTTGCAATCTTTAGAATTCTAAACAACATGTCTGTCCCCTGATAGAGCTATAAAGAGCAAAGATTCTAAACAACATGTCTGCCCCCTGATAGAGCTATACAGAGAAAAGAGGGCTCACCAATGTATTTGTTTTCTTTTATTAAAACATTTCTATTTCAAATGCCTACACTTCATGCAATCTTTCAATTAAAGTGAAATAGATTTATTGCCGACAGTTATCATTTAAACATTAGCTAGTGTAAAATAATGTGTTAAATGCTAATTAAGGCTCTGTCTGTGGCTGATGACATTCGTTTGGAGGTGAGCTGCTGTGTTACAGATGGGTGCGGCTTCGAGACAAACTGGAAACCAGGAATGTGCTTTTCATTCCAAAGATAATGACTCAGAGCTGCTCAGTTACGCACCTGGTACAGGTAATAACATTCCAGGCGACTGAGTCACACGGCCTCGTCTTCTGAGAGACACAGACGCACACAAACACTCGTCTACTGGGAAACACACAACCTCGTCTTCTGAGAGACACGCACACATCTTCTGAGAGACACAGACGCACACACACTCGTCTGCTGAGAGAGACACACAGCCTCGTCTTCTGCGAGACACAGACGCACACAAACACTCGTCTACTGAGAGACACACACACTCATCTTCTGAGAGACAGAGATGCACACACACTCGTCTGCTGAGAGAAACACAGCCCCGTCTTCTGAGAGACACAGACGCACACACACTCGTCTGCTGAGAGAGAGAAACACAGCCCCGTCTTCTGAGAGACACAGACACACACACACACTCGTCTGCTGAGAGAGAGAAACACAGCCCCGTCTTCTGAGAGACACAGACGCACACACACACTCGTCTGCTGAGAGAGAGAAACACAGCCCCGTCTTCTGAGAGACACAGACGCACACACACTCGTCTGCTGAGAGAGAGAAACACAGCCCCGTCTTCTGAGAGACACAGACGCACACACACTCGTCTGCTGAGAGAGAGAAACACAGCCCCGTCTTCTGAGAGACACAGACGCACACACACTCGTCTGCTGAGAGAAACACAGCCCCGTCTTCTGAGAGACACAGACACACACACACTCGTCTGCTGAGAGAAACACAGCCCCGTCTTCTGAGAGACACAGACACACACACTGCCTCGTCTGCTGAGAGAGCCTTGTCTAGAGTGGGACTGACCCACATACACCCTCTCACACTGAGAGCCCATCTACTGAAAATAAATTACTAAAATAACAAAACAGTGAGACACAGCGAGAGAGAGACCAAGACACCGCCTGCCTGATCACTGGCTTTCTTCTCACATTGACTACTTCTGAGAAACCCGGAGTCAGGAGTGAGAAGGAAGTTATGACAGATGCTCAGGAGCTAAAGGTGAGTAATAGACAGAAACCCACCAGCTTCACACAGACTGGGTCATGTAATACACACAGAGGGGAGATACCCATCCTGTATATATACTCACTGGGTCATGTAATACACACAGAGGGGAGATACCCATCCTGTATATATACTCACTGGGCATCTCCTGTACACTGGGTCATGTAATACACACAGAGGGGAGATACCCATCCTGTATATATACTCACTGGGCATCTCCTGTACACTGGGTCATGTAATACACACAGAGGGGAGATACCCATCCTGTATATATACTCACTGGGCATCTCCTGTACACTGGGTCATGTAATACACACAGAGGGGAGATACCCATCCTGTATATATCACCTCACTGGGCATCTCCTGTATACTGGGTCATGTAACACACACAGAGGGGAGATACCCATCCTGTATATATACTCACTGGGCATCTCCTGTACACTGGGTCATGTAACACACAGAGGGGAGATACCCATCCTGTATATACACTCACTGGGCATCTCCTGTACACTGGGTCATGTAATACACACAGAGGGGAGATACCCATCCTGTATATATACTCACTGGGCATCTCCTGTACACTGGGTCATGTAATACACACAGAGGGGAGATACCCATATTGTATATATACTCACTGGGCATCTCCTGTACACTGGGTCATGTAATACACACAGAGGGGAGATACTCATCCTGTATATATACTCACTGGGCATCTCCTGTACACTGGGTCATGTAATACACACAGAGGGGAGATACCCATATTGTATATATACTCACTGGGCATCTCCTGTACACTGGGTCATGTAACACACAGAGGGGAGATACCCATCCTGTATATATACTCACTGGGCATCTCCTGTACACTGGGTCATGTAATACACACAGAGGGGAGATACCCATCCTGTATATATACTCACTGGGCATCTCCTGTACACTGGGTCATGTAATACACACAGAGGGGAGATACCCATCCTGTATATATCCACTCACTGGGCATCTCCTGTACACTGGATCATGTAACACACACAGAGGGGAGATACCCATCCTGTATATATCCACTCACTGGGCATCTCCTGTACACTGGGTCATGTAATACACACAGAGGGGAGATACCCATCCTGTATATATACTCACTGGGCATCTCCTGTACACTGGGTCATGTAATACACACAGAGGGGAGATACCCATCCTGTATATATACTCACTGGGCATCTCCTGTACACTGGGTCATGTAATACACAAAGAGGGGAGATACCCATCCTGTATGTATCCACTCACTGGGCATCTCCTGTACACTGGGTCATGTAACACACAGAGGGGAGATACCCATCCTGTATATATACTCACTGGGCATCTCCTGTACACTGGATCATGTAACACACACAGAGGGGAGATACCCATCCTGTATATATCCACTCACTGGGCATCTCCTGTACACTGGGTCATGTAATACACACAGAGGGGAGATACCCATCCTGTATATATACTCACTGGGCATCTCCTGTACACTGGGTCATGTAACACACAGAGGGGAGATACTCATCCTGTATATATACACTCACTGGGCATCTCCTGTACACTGGGTCATGTAACACACACACAGAGGGGAGATACCCATCCTGTATATATACTCACTGGGCATCTCCTGTACACTGGGTCATGTAATACACATAGAGGGGAGATACCCATCCTGTATATATCCACTCACTGGGCATCTCCTGTACACTGGGTCATGTAATACACACAGAGGGGAGATACCCATCCTGTATATATACACTCACTGGGCATCTCCTGTACACTGGGTCATGTAATACACACAGAGGGGAGATACCCATCCTGTATATATACTCACTGGGCATCTCCTGTACACTGGGTCATGTAACACACAGAGGGAAGATACCCATCCTGTATATATCCACTCACTGGGCATCTCCTGTACACTGGGTCATGTAATACACACAGAGGGGAGATACCCATCCTGTATATATCACCTCACTGGGCATCTCCTGTACACTGGGTCATGTAATACACACAGAGGGAAGATACCCATCCTGTATATATACACTCACTGGGCATCTCCTGTACACTGGGTCATGTAATACACAGAGGGGAGATACCCATCCTGTATATATACTCACTGGGCATCTCCTGTACACTGGGTCATGTAATACACACAGAGGGGAGATACTCATCCTGTATACTGGGTCATGTAATACACACAGAGGGGAGATACCCATCCTGTATATATACTCACTAGGCATATCCTGTACACTGGGTCATGTAATACACACAGAGGGGAGATACCCATCCTGTATATATCCACTCACTGGGCATCTCCTGTACACTGGGTCATGTAATACACACAGAGGGGAGATACCCATCCTGTATATATACTCACTGGGCATCTCCTGTACACTGGGTCATGTAATACACACAGAGGGGAGATACCCATCCTGTATGTATACACTCACTGGGCATCTCCTGTACACTGGGTCATGTAATACACACAGAGGGGAGATACCCATCCTGTATATATACACTCACTGGGCATCTCCTGTACACTGGGTCATGTAACACACAGAGGGGAGATACTCATCCTGTATATATCCACTCACTGGGCATCTCCTGTACACTGGGTCATGTAACACACAGAGGGGAGATATCTATCCTGTATGTATACACACACCGGGCATCTCCTGTACACTGGGTCATGTAATACACACAGAGGGGAGATACCCATCCTGTATATATCCACTCACTGGGCATATCCTTTACACTGGGTCACGTAATACACACAGAGGGGAGATACCCATCCTGTATATATCCACTCACTGGGCATCTCCTGTACACTGGGTCATGTAACACACAGAGGGAAGATACCCATCCTGTATATATACTCACTGGGCATCTCCTGTACACTGGGTCATGTAACACACAGAGGGGAGATATCTATCCTGTTTGTATACACACACCGGGCATCTCCTGTACACTGGGTCATGTAATACACACAGAGGGGAGATACCCATCCTGTATATATCCACTCACTGGGCATATCCTTTACACTGGGTCACGTAATACACACAGAGGGGAGATACCCATCCTGTATATATCCACTCACTGGGCATCTCCTGTACACTGGGTCATGTAACACACAGAGGGAAGATACCCATCCTGTATATATACTCACTGGGCATCTCCTGTACACTGGGTCATGTAATACACAAAGAGGGGAGATACCCATCCTGTATGTATCCACTCACTGGGCATCTTATGTACACTGGGTCATGTAATACACACAGAGGGGAGATACCCATCCTGTATATATCCACTCACTGGGCATCTCCTGTACACTGGGTCATGTAATACACACAGAGGGGAGATACCCATCCTGTATGTATCCACTCACTGGGCATCTTATGTACACTGGGTCATGTAATACACACAGAGGGGAGATACCCATCCTGTATATATCCACTCACTGGGCATCTCCTGTACACTGGGTCATGTAATACACACAGAGGGGAGATACTCATCCTGTATATATACACTCACTGGGCATCTCCTCTACACTGGGTCATGTAACACACAGAGGGGAGATACCCATCCTGTATATATACTCACTGGGCATCTCCTGTACACTGGGTCATGTAATACACACAGAGGGGAGATACCCATCCTGTATATATACTCACTGGGCATCTCCTGTACACTGGGTCATGTAACACACAGAGGGGAGATACCCATCCTGTATATATACTCACTGGGCATCTCCTGTACACTGGGTCATGTAATACACAAAGAGGGGAGATACCCATCCTGTATGTATCCACTCACTGGGCATCTCCTGTACACTGGGTCATGTAACACACAGAGGGGAGATACTCATCCTGTATATATACACTCACTGGGCATCTCCTGTACACTGGGTCATGTAATACACACAGAGGGAAGATACCCATCCTGTATATATACTCACTGGGCATCTCCTGTACACTGGGTCATGTAACACACAGAGGGGAGATATCTATCCTGTTTGTATACACACACCGGGCATCTCCTGTACACTGGGTCATGTAATACACACAGAGGGGAGATACCCATCCTGTATATATCCACTCACTGGGCATATCCTTTACACTGGGTCACGTAATACACACAGAGGGGAGATACCCATCCTGTATATATCCACTCACTGGGCATCTCCTGTACACTGGGTCATGTAACACACAGAGGGAAGATACCCATCCTGTATATATACTCACTGGGCATCTCCTGTACACTGGGTCATGTAATACACAAAGAGGGGAGATACCCATCCTGTATGTATCCACTCACTGGGCATCTTATGTACACTGGGTCATGTAATACACACAGAGGGGAGATACCCATCCTGTATATATCCACTCACTGGGCATCTCCTGTACACTGGGTCATGTAATACACACAGAGAGGAGATACCCATCCTGTATGTATCCACTCACTGGGCATCTTATGTACACTGGGTCATGTAATACACACAGAGGGGAGATACCCATCCTGTATATATCCACTCACTGGGCATCTCCTGTACACTGGGTCATGTAATACACACAGAGGGGAGATACTCATCCTGTATATATACACTCACTGGGCATCTCCTCTACACTGGGTCATGTAACACACAGAGGGGAGATACCCATCCTGTATATATACTCACTGGGCATCTCCTGTACACTGGGTCATGTAATACACACAGAGGGGAGATACCCATCCTGTATATATACTCACTGGGCATCTCCTGTACACTGGGTCATGTAACACACAGAGGGGAGATACCCATCCTGTATATATACTCACTGGGCATCTCCTGTACACTGGGTCATGTAATACACAAAGAGGGGAGATACCCATCCTGTATGTATCCACTCACTGGGCATCTCCTGTACACTGGGTCATGTAACACACAGAGGGGAGATACTCATCCTGTATATATACACTCACTGGGCATCTCCTGTACACTGGGTCATGTAATACACACAGAGCGAAGATACCCATCCTGTATATATACTCACTGGGCATCTCGTGTACACTGGGTCATGTAATACACACAGAGGGGAGATACCCATCCTGTATGTATACACTCACTGGGCATCTCCTGTACACTGGGTCATGTAATACACACAGAGGGGAGATACCCATCCTGTATATATCCACTCACTGGGCATCTCCTGTACACTGGGTCATGTAACACACAGAGGGGAGATACTCATCCTGTATATATACACTCACTGGGCATCTCCTGTACACTGGGTCATGTAATACACACAGAGGGGAGATACTCTTTTGACCTCTCATTCTCCTCTGTCTTCTTTCAGATCATGTCGTCCTCAGGAATCCTTACAAATGGATCAGGTGCCGGAGAGACAAGTGTCTTCATACCTGGATCTGATGTCCAAGGAGATACCCAATCGCCTGCTCACTCTGGCCCAAAGCCTTTCGCCACAAGCCAGAGATGCCGTCATGCTGTCTCTTGTAGTCTGCGCCGACTCGCAGTCATGAGTATTGTGTGCGGTTTCTCATGTGTGGGCATCAAGGCTCTACTTCTGGCCATGAAGGTAAATGGTGGACTGGGGGCATGCACCTCCTATATACACCCAGCCACACATGCCCAGCTCTATCACCAGCATTGATTACACCCTGCCGGCACACGCCCAGTTCTATCGCTGACACTGATTACACCCAGTCACGCATGCCCAGTTCTATCACCGACACTGATTACACCCAGTCACGCATGCCCAGCTCTATCACCAACATTGATTACACCCAGCTCTATCACCGACACTGATTACACCCAGCTGGCACACGCCCAGCTCTATCACCGACACTGATTACACCCAGCCGGCACACGCCCAGCTCCATCACCGACACTGATTAAACCCAGTCACGCATGCCCAGTGCTATCACCGACACTGATTACACCCAGCTGGCACACGCCCAGGTCTACCACAGACACTGATTACACCCAGCAACGCATGCCCAGCTCTATCACCAACATTGATTACACCCAGCCGGCACACGCCAGCTCTATCACCGACATTGATTACACCCAGCCACGAATGCCCAGCTCTATCACCGATATTGATTACACCCAGCCACGCAGGCCCAGCTCTATCATCGACACTGATTACATCAAGCCGGCACACGCCCAGCTCTATCACCGGCATTGGTTACACCCAGCCAGCACACGCCCAGCTCTATCAACGGCACTGGTTACACTCGGCCCACACACGCCCAGCTCCATCAATGGAACTGGTTACACTCTGTCCTCACAAGCCCAGCTCTATCACCGGCACTGTATACATTCTGCCCACACACCCAGCTCTATCACCAACACTGGTTACAATCTGCCCCCACACACCCAGCCCTTTCACCGGAACTGGTTACACTCTGCACACACACGCACAGCTCCATCACCGGCACTGATTACACCCAGCCAGCACAAGCCTAGCGCTATCGCCGGCACTGGTTACACTCTGCCCACACACGCCCAGCTCTATCCCCAGCACTGATTACACCCAGCCAGCACACGCCCAGCTCTATCAACGGCACTGGTTACACTCGGCCCACACACGCCCAGCTCCATCAATGGCACTGGTTACACTCTGTCCTCACAAGCCCAGCTCTATCACCGGCATTGGTTGCACTCTGCCCACACACGCCCAGCTCTATCACCAACACTGGTTACAATCTGCCCGCACACGCCCAGCTCTATCACCAGCACAGATTACACCCAGCCCTTTCACCGGAACTAGTTACACTCACACGCCCAGCTCCATCAATGGCACTGGTTACACTCTGTCCTCACAAGCCCAGCTCTATCACCGGCATTGGTTGCACTCTGCCCACACACGCCCAGCTCAATCACCGGCACTGGCTACAATCTGCCCGCACATGCCCAGCTTTATCACTGGCACTGGTTACAATCTGCCCACACAAGCCTAGCTCTATCACCAGCACTGATTACACCCAGCCCTTTCACAGGAACTGGTTACACTCTGCTCACACACGCCCAGCTCAATCACCAGCACTGGTTACAATCTGCCCGCACACCCCCAGCTCTATCACCCGCACTGGTTACAATCTGCCCGCACACCTTCAGCTTTATCACCAGCACTGGTTACAATCTGCCCGCACACGCCCAGCTTCTTCACCGGCACTGGTTCCACTGTGCCAAGCTCTATCACCGGCACTGGTTACAATCTGCCCGCACACGCCCAGCTTTATCACCGGCACTGGTTATACTCTGCCCGCACAAACCCAGCTCTATCACTGACACTGGTAAGACACTGCCCCTGCACATACCCAGCTTTAGCTTAATCACCAGGAATATATCTTCAAGCCATGATGCTATTCGTCCCTTTCTGTTTCATGTACAATTTGTGAGTTACTAATGTGTAACTTGCCATCTTTTCAGGCAGAGAAAGAGACCAACCTGACGCGTTTCACCGAGTTGGCACAGCGCTCTCAGAAGATGTCTGTATTAAGTATGTCGTTGTGGCTTGGAACATTGCTCTGTCTGCCTCTACTACTGATACTCCTGTCATACATCCTGGCCGTGGCTGAGTGATGTGTACATAAAATACACGCATGTAACGTGCATTCAAAAGAAGCTACTATGTAGTAAACCCTTTCCTTTCCATGATCAGGGTCATTACCTTCTTCTCTATAACTCCTGACTGGGGAGTAGGAGTGTCTGAGGGGCCAGGGACCGCAGACAGGAGGAAAATCAAGTATTATGACTGTTTTTAATAAAATGTCATTTGTAACAAACTATTTGTCCTCAATGCATGTACTGAACATGGATACCTGGATATGCCTTGTGTAAAATGCCCCCCAGCTCTTCTCCGCCTGATACCTACCACCCGATTTAACTCATTCCTGATATAATCCTTTTCTGATATACCCCCACCTCATATAACCCCTACCTGATATACCCCGCCTCATATAACCCCTACCTGATATACCCCCACCTCATATATCCCCTTCCTGATATACCCCCACCTCATATAACCCCTACCTGATATACCCCGCCTCATATAACCCCTACCTGATATACCCCCACCTCATATATCCCCTTCCTGATATACCCCCACCTCATATATCCCCTTCCTGATATACCCCCCACCTCATATAACCCCTACCTGATATACCCCGCCTCATATAACCCCTACCTGATATACCCCGCCTCATATAACCCCTTCCTGATATACCCCGCCTCATATAACCCCTACCTGATATACCCCCACCTCATATATCCCCTTCCTGATATACCCCGCCTCATATAACCCCTTCCTGATATACCCGCCTCATATATCACCTTCCTGATATACCCCCACCTCATATAACCCCTTCCTGATATACCCCACCTCATATAACCCCTTCCTGATATACCCCGCCTCATATAACCCCATCCTGATATACCCCGCCTCATATAACCCCTTCCTGATATACCCCCACCTCATATAACCCCTTCTTGATATACCCCGCCTCATATAACCCCTTCCTGATATACCCCACCTCATATAACCCCATCCTGATATATCCCGCCTCATATAACCCCTTCCTGATATACCCCGCCTCATATATCCCCTTCCTGATATACCCCGCCTCATATAACCCCTTCCTGATATACCCCACCTCATATAACCCCTACCTGATATACCCCACCTCATATAACCCCTTCCTGATATACCCCCACCTCATATAACCCCATCCTGATATACCCCACCTCATATAACCCCTTCCTGATATACCCCCACCTCATATATCCCCTTCCTGATATACCCCGCCTCATATAACCCCTTCCTGATATACCCCCACCTCATATAACCCCTTCTTGATATACCCCGCCTCATATATCCCCTTCCTGATATACCCCGCCTCATATAACCCCTTCCTGATATACCCCACCTCATATAACCCCTACCTGATATACCCCACCTCATATAACCCCTTCCTGATATACCCCCACCTCATATAACCCCATCCTGATATACCCCACCTCATATAACCCCTTCCTGATATACCCCCACCTCATATATCCCCTTCCTGATATACCCCGCCTCATATAACACCATCCTGATATACCCAGCCTCATATAACCCCTTCCTGATATACCCCGCCTCATATAACCCCTTCCTGATATACCCCGCCTCATATAACCCCATCCTGATATACCCCGCCTCATATAACCCCATCCTGATATACCCCCTTCCTGATATACCCCACCTCATATAACCCCTTCCTGATATACCCCGCCTCATATAACCCCTTCCTGATATACCCCGCCTCATATAACCCCATCCTGATATACCCCGCCTCATATAACCCCTTCCTGATATACCCCCACCTCATATAACCCCTTCTTGATATACCCCGCCTCATATAACCCCTTCCTGATATACCCCACCTCATATAACCCCATCCTGATATATCCCGCCTCATATAACCCCTTCCTGATATACCCCGCCTCATATATCCCCTTCCTGATATACCCCGCCTCATATAACCCCTTCCTGATATACCCCACCTCATATAACCCCTACCTGATATACCCCACCTCATATAACCCCTTCCTGATATACCCCCACCTCATATAACCCCATCCTGATATACCCCACCTCATATAACCCCTTCCTGATATACCCCCACCTCATATATCCCCTTCCTGATATACCCCGCCTCATATAACCCCTTCCTGATATACCCCCACCTCATATAACCCCTTCTTGATATACCCCGCCTCATATAACCCCTTCCTGATATACCCCACCTCATATAACCCCATCCTGATATATCCCGCCTCATATAACCCCTTCCTGATATACCCCGCCTCATATATCCCCTTCCTGATATACCCCGCCTCATATAACCCCTTCCTGATATACCCCACCTCATATAACCCCTACCTGATATACCCCACCTCATATAACCCCTTCCTGATATACCCCCACCTCATATAACCCCATCCTGATATACCCCACCTCATATAACCCCTTCCTGATATACCCCCACCTCATATATCCCCTTCCTGATATACCCCGCCTCATATAACACCATCCTGATATACCCAGCCTCATATAACCCCTTCCTGATATACCCCGCCTCATATAACCCCTTCCTGATATACCCCGCCTCATATAACCCCATCCTGATATACCCCGCCTCATATAACCCCATCCTGATATACCCCCTTCCTGATATACCCCACCTCATATAACCCCTTCCTGATATACCCCGCCTCATATAACCCCTTCCTGATATACCCCGCCTCATATAACCCCATCCTGATATACCCCGCCTCATATAACCCCTTCCTGATATACCCCGCCTCATATATCCCCTTCCCGATATACCCCGCCTCATATAACCCCTTCCTGATATACCCTGCCTCATATAACCCCTTCCTGATATACCCCCCTCATATAACCCCTTCCTGATATACCCCCCCGCCTCATATAACCCATTCCTGATATACCCATCCTCATATAACCCCTTCCTGATATACCCCACCTCATATAACCCCATCCTGATATACCCCCACCTCATATAACCCCTTCCTGATATACCCCCCGCCTCATATAACCCCTACCTGATATACCCCGCCTCATATAACCCCTTCCTGATATACCCCCACCTCATATAACCCCTTCCTGATATACCCCGCCTCATATAACCCCTTCCTGATATACCCCGCCTCATATAACCCCTTCCTGATATACCCCGCCTCATATAACCCCTTCCTGATATACCCCGCCTCATATAACCCCTTCCTGATATACCCCCCACCTCATATATCCCCTTCCTGATATACCCCACCTCATATAACCCCTACCTGATATACCCCGCCTCATATAACCCCTTCCTGATATACCCAGCCTCATATAACCCCTTCCTGATATACCCCCCACCTCATATATCCCCTTCCTGATATACCCCACCTCATATAACCCCTACCTGATATAACCCCTTCCTGATATACCCAGCCTCATATAACCCCTTCCTGATATACCCCGCCTCATATAACCCCTTCCTGATATACCCAGCCTCATATAACCCCTTCCTGATATACCCCGCCTCATATAACCCCTTCCTGATATACCCCGCCTCATATAACCCCTTCTTGATATACCCCGCCTCATATAACCCCTTCCTGATATACCCCCACCTCATATAACCCCTTCCTGATATACCCCGCCTCATATAACCCCTTCCTGATATACCCCCACCTCATATAACCCCTTCCTGATATACCCCGCCTCATATAACCCCTTCCTGATATACCCCGCCTCATATAACCCCTTCCTGATATACCCCCCCCCGCCTCATATAACCCCTTCCTGATATACCCCCCCCGCCTCATATAACCCCTTCCTGATATACCCCCCGCCTCATATAACCCCTTCCTGATATACCCCCCCGCCTCATATAACCCCTTCCTGATATACCCCACCTCATATAACCCCATCCTGATATACCCCACCTCATATAACCCCATCCTGATATACCCCGCCTCATATAACCCCTTCCTGATATACCCGCCTCATATAACCCCTTCCTGATATACCCCGCCTCATATAACCCCTTCCTGATATACCCCACCTCATATAACCCCTTCCTGATATAACCCCCCCGCCTCATATAACCCCTTCCTGATATACCCCACCTCATATAACCCCTTCCTGATATACCCCCCCCCGCCTCATATAACCCCTTCCTGATATAACCCCCCCGCCTCATATAACCCCTTCCTGATATACCCCGCCTCATATAACCCCTTCCTGATATACCCCGCCTCATATAACCCCTTCCTGATATACCCCGCCTCATATAACCCCTACCTGATATACCCCCCCGCCTCATATAACCCCTACCTGATATACCCCCCGCCTCATATAACCCCTTCCTGATATACCCCGCCTCATATAACCCCTTCCTGATATACCCCCACCTCATATAACCCCTACCTGATATACCCCCCCGCCTCATATAACCCCTTCCTGATATACCCCCCCGCCTCATATAACCCCTTCCTGATATACCCCCCCCCGCCTCATATATCCCCTTCCTGATATACCCCGCCTCATATAACCCCTTCCTGATATACCCCCCCGCCTCATATAACCCCATCCTGATATACCCCGCCTCATATAACCCCTTCCTGATATACCCCGCCTCATATAACCCCTTCCTGATATACCCCGCCTCATATAACCCCTACCTGATATACCCCGCCTCATATAACCCCATCCTGATATACCCCGCCTCATATAACCCCTTCCTGATATACCCCGCCTCATATAACCCCATCCTGATATACCCCCACCTCATATAACCCCTTCCTGATATACCCCGCCTCATATAACCCCTTCCTGATATACCCCGCCTCATATAACCCCATCCTGATATAACCCCACCTCATATAACCCCTACCTGATATACCCCCACCTCATATAACCCCTTCCTGATATACCCCGCCTCATATAACCCCTTCCTGATATACCCCGCCTCATATAACCCCTTCCTGATATACCCCGCCTCATATAACCCCATCCTGATATATCCCGCCTCATATATCCCCTACCTGATATAACCCCACCTCATATAACCCCTACCTGATATACCCCACCTCATATAACCTTCTCCTCCTCACGTCACCGGATTTCCCGCTCACTCCAGTGAGATAGGCTCCGCCCACGTGATGGCGATTGGTTGTTCATAAGGTTCCGGTTTTGAAATGTCACTTCCGGGACACAGCGGATATTAATTCCGGTAAAAAAGCTCCATTGACCGGGGCCGCTCGCGCTGCTAGACGTCACCGGGGAAAGAATGACACGTGACGCGGAAACACGTGACGAGCTGCCGGACTGGGCCGGAGCCAGAGAGTTCTACCAGAAATACGACCCCAAGGAGATCATCGGACGGTAATATACCCCGCTCGTGCACCCCGATACCCCGCTCGTGCACCCCGATACCCCGCTCGTGCACCCCGATACCCCGCTCGTGCACCCCGATACCCCGCTCCTGCACCCCGATACTCCCGATACCCCGCTCCTGCACCCCGATACCCCGCTCCTGCACCCCGATACCCCGCTCCTGCACCCCGATACCCCGCTCCTGCACTCCGATACCCCGCTCCTGCACTCCCGATACCCCGCTCCTGCACTCCCGATACCCCGCTCCTGCACTCCCGATACCCCGCTCCTGCACTCCCGATACCCCGCTCCTGCACTCCCGATACCCCGCTCCTGCACTCCCGATACCCCGCTCCTGCACCCCGATACCCCGCTCCTGCACCCCGATACCCCGCTCCTGCACCCCGATACCCCGCTCCTGCACCCCGATACCCCGCTCCTGCACTCCGATACCCCGCTCCTGCCCTCCGATACCCCGCTCCTGCACTCCGATACCCCGCTCCTGCACCCCGATACCCCGCTCCTGCACCCCGATACCCCGCTCCTGCACTCCGATACCCCGCTCCTGCACTCCGATACCCCGCTCCTGCACTCCGATACCCCGCTCCTGCACTCCGATACCCCGCTCCTGCACTCCGATACCCCGCTCCTGCACTCCGATACCCCGCTCCTGCACTCCGATACCCCTCTCCTGCACTCCCGATACCCCTCTCCTGCACTCCCGATACCCCTCTCCTGCACTCCCGATACCTCTCTCCTGCACTCCCGATACCTCTCTCCTGCACTCCCGATACCCCTCTCCTGCACTCCCGATACCCCTCTCCTGCACTCCCGATACCCCTCTCCTGCACTCCCGATACCCCTCTCCTGCACTCCCGATACCCCTCTCCTGCACTCCCGATACCCCTCTCCTGCACTCCCGATACCCCCGCTCCTGCACCCCGATACCCCCGCTCCTGCACCCCGATACCCCCGCTCCTGCCGCCCCCGGCACGTCGGGCTCTAGCCGCCCCCGGCACGTCGGGCTCTAGCCGCCCCCGGCACGTCGGGCTCTAGCCGCCCCCGGCACGTCGGGCTCTAGCCGCCCCCGGCACGTCGGGCTCTAGCCGCCCCCGGCACGTCGGGCTCTAGCCGCCCCCGGCACGTCGGGCTCTAGCCGCCCCCGGCACGTCGGGCTCTAGCCGCCCCCGGCACGTCGGGCTCTAGCCGCCCCCGGCACGTCGGGCTCTAGCCGCCCCCGGCACGTCGGGCTCTAGCCGCCCCCGGCACGTCGGGCTCTAGCCGCCCCCGGTCCGGTATTGCACTGTATATGATATTGATTTATCGTTTAACACAGTGGGGTGTCCAGCACGGTGCGGCGATGTGTCCACAGAGACACCGGGTGCCAATTTGCGGTAAAAATCATTGAGGTAACGCCGGAGAGACTTAGCCCGGAACAACTGAGAGAGGTGCGGCTGTCCACAGCCAAAGAGATGGAGATCCTGCATTATGTGTCTCAGCACCCCTACATCAGTAAGTACACCCCCCACCGCACCCCTACATCAGTAAGTACACCCCCCACCGCACCCCTACATCAGTAAGTACACCCCCCACCGCACCCCTACATCAGTAAGTACACCCCCCACCGCACCCCTACCTCAGTAAGTACACCCCCCACCGCACCCCTACCTCAGTAAGTACACCCCCCACCGCACCCCTACCTCAGTAAGTACACCCCCCACCGCACCCCTACATCAGTAAGTACACCCCCCACCGCACCCCTACCTCAGTAAGTACACCCCCCACCGCACCCCTACCTCAGTAAGTACACCCCCCACCGCACCCCTACATCAGTAAGTACACCCCCCACCGCACCCCTACATCAGTAAGTACACCCCCCACCGCACCCCTACATCAGTAAGTACACCCCCCACCGCACCCCTACCTCAGTAAGTACACCCCCCACCGCACCCCTACATCAGTAAGTACACCCCCCACCGCACCCCTACATCAGTAAGTACACCCCCCACCGCACCCCTACCTCAGTAAGTACACCCCCCACCGTACCCCTACATCAGTAAGTACACCCCCCACCGCACCCCTACCTCAGTAAGTACACCCCCCACCGCACCCCTACATCAGTAAGTACACCCCCCACCGCACCCCTACCTCAGTAAGTACACCCCCCACCGCACCCCTACATCAGTAAGTACACCCCCCACCGCACCCCTACCTCAGTAAGTACACCCCCCACCGCACCCCTACCTCAGTAAGTACACCCCCCACCGCACCCCTACCTCAGTAAGTACACCCCCCACCGCACCCCTACCTCAGTAAGTACACCCCCACCGCACCCCTACCTCAGTAAGTACACCCCCCACCGCACCCCTACATCAGTAAGTACACCCCCCACCGCACCCCTACATCAGTAAGTACACCCCCCACCGCACCCCTACATCAGTAAGTACACCCCCCACCGCACCCCTACCTCAGTAAGTACACCCCCCACCGCACCCCTACCTCAGTAAGTACACCCCCCACCGCACCCCTACCTCAGTAAGTACACCCCCCACCGCACCCCTACCTCAGTAAGTACACCCCCCACCGCACCCCTACATCAGTAAGTACACCCCCCACCGCACCCCTACCTCAGTCGGGCATGGCGCTGCCCCCCCACGTCGGGCATGGCGCTGCCCCCCCACGTCGGGCATGGCGCTGCCCCCCCACGTCGGGCATGGCGCTGCCCCCCCACGTCGGGCATGGCGCTGCCCCCCCACGTCGGGCATGGCGCTGCCCCCCCACGTCGGGCATGGCGCTGCCCCCCCACGTCGGGCATGGCGCACCGCACCCCCACGTCGGGCATGGCGCACCGCACCCCCACGTCGGGCATGGCGCTCCGCACCCCCACGTCGGGCATGGCGCTCCGCACCCCCACGTCGGGCATGGCGCTCCGCACCCCCACGTCGGGCATGGCGCTCCGCACCCCCACGTCGGGCATGGCGCTCCGCACCCCCACGTCGGGCATGGCGCTCCGCACCCCCACGTCGGGCATGGCGCTCCGCACCCCCACGTCGGGCATGGCGCTCCGCACCCCCACGTCGGGCATGGCGCTCCGCACCCCCACGTCGGGCATGGCGCTCCGCACCCCCACGTCGGGCATGGCGCTCCGCACCCCCACGTCGGGCATGGCGCTGCCCCCCCACGTCGGGCATGGCGCTCCCCACCCCCACGTCGGGCATGGCGCTCCCCACCCCCACGTCGGGCATGGCGCTCCCCACCCCCACGTCGGGCATGGCGCTCCCCACCCCCACGTCGGGCATGGCGTTCCCCCTCGCACCCCCACGTCGGGCATGGCGTTCCCCCTCGCACCCCCACGTCGGGCATGGCGCTCCCCCTCGCACCCCCACGTCGGGCATGGCGCTCCCCCTCGCACCCCCACGTCGGGCATGGCGCTCCCCCTCGCACCCCCACGTCGGGCATGGCGCTCCCCCCCCCCCCACGTCGGGCATGGCGCTCCCCCCCCCCCCCCCCCCACGTCGGGCATGGCGCACCCCCACGTCGGGCATGGCGTTCCCCCTCGCACCCCCACGTCGGGCATGGCGCTCCCCCCCCCCACGTCGGGCATGGCGCTCCCCCCCCCCCCCCCACCCCCACGTCGGGCATGGCGCTCCCCCTCGCACCCCCACGTCGGGCATGGCGCTCCCCCCCCCCACGTCGGGCATGGCGCTCCCCCTCGCACCCCCACGTCGGGCATGGCGCTCCCCCTCGCACCCCCACGTCGGGCATGGCGTTCCCCCTCGCACCCCCACGTCGGGCATGGCGTTCCCCCTCGCACCCCCACGTCGGGCATGGCGCTCCCCCCCCCCCACGTCGGGCATGGCGCTCCCCCCCCCCCCCCCCACGTCGGGCATGGCGCTCCCCCCCCCCCCCCACGTCGGGCATGGCGCTCCCCCTCGCACCCCCACGTCGGGCATGGCGCTCCCCCCCCCCACGTCGGGCATGGCGCTCCCCCCCCCCCCCCACGTCGGGCATGGCGCTCCCTTCTCACGCAATGTTGGACAGTAACAGTGTTTTCTTTGCTGCAGTTACTCTCATTGATTCCTATGAATCCAACACGTTTATCTTCCTGGTGTTTGACCTGTGAGTATGGCTTTCATCTTGTGTGACTTGTGGTGACTGCTACGTGGTTTGTATTCACACCGTTCTCTGCCCCTTAGGATGAAGCGAGGGGAACTATTTGATTATTTGACAGAGAAGGTGACTCTGAGTGAGAAGGAGACTCGGTAATCCCATCACTTCCAGCAAAACGCGTGGGGGGGGATCGGGCATGCTCGCGACTAGCAGCTGGGTGGTGTCGTGCGCGCTCGCGACTAGCGTGGGGGGGGGAGTGTAGTGCGCGCTCGCGACTAGCAGCTGGGGGTGTAGTGCGCGCTCGCGACTAGCAGCTGGGGGTGTAGTGCGCGCTCGCGACTAGCAGCTGGGGGTGTAGTGCGCGCTCGCGACTAGCGCGAGGGGGGGTGTAGTGCGCGCTCGCGACTAGCGCGAGGGGGGGTGTCGTGCGCGCTCGCGACTAGCGCGAGGGGGGGTGTCGTGCGCGCTCGCGACTAGCGCGGGGGGTGTCGTGCGCGCTCGCAACTAGCAGCTGGGGGCTGTCGTGCGCGCTCGCGACTAGCAGCAGGGGGGGAGTGTGTGTCCTGCGCGCTCGCGACTAGCAGCAGGGGGGGGGGGTGTGTCCTGCGCGCTCGCGACTAGCAGCAGGGCGGGGGGTGTGTGTCCTGCGCGCTCGCGACTAGCAGCAGGGGGGGTCTGACGCTCTCTTTTTTTCAGGTATATCATGCGCTCTCTTCTGGAGGCGGTCTCTTATCTTCACAGTAATAACATTGTACATCGCGATCTCAAACCTGAAAACATTCTCATGGACAATTGTCTCAACATCAAACTTTCAGACTTTGGTTTCAGCTGTGTCCTCAACCCCCCAGACAAGCTACGAGGTGGGATTCTGACCACTTTTTCCATCGCGCTGCCCCCATTCCTGACTCCCCTACTCTTTACGTGTTGCCCCCCCCCCCCCCCCCCTTTAGTGAAGGGGGAAAAAAGTTTTCTTTTAAAACAGCAGGGAGACCTTGATAGTACTGTTGTGTGAATGTTTCCCCTCCCATCTCTCTACCAAGTTAACTTAAACTTGTGCCTTCTCAGACATGTTCCCTCTCCGACCTGTTCTGCCGGCTCCCCCCCGCGCCTGCCGTGGCGCCGGCTCCCCCCCGCGCCTGCCGCCCATTTCCTGAATCCCACTCTCCTCATGCAGGTAAAAATTCTAACTTTTCTTTTCTTTTCTTGCTCTTGACATGCCGTCAAATTGTTCCTGACTTTAGAGCTATGTGGAACACCAGGTTATTTGGCTCCTGAGATCTTAAAATGTTCGATGGACGAGTCACACCCAGGATATGGCCGGGAAGTAGATCTGTGAGTGGGAGAGACAGCCGGGAACCTGTTCTGTGAGTGGGAGAGACAGCCGGGAACCTGTTCTGTGAGTGGGAGAGACAGCCGGGAACCTGTTCTGTGAGTGGGAGAGACAGCCGGGAACCTGTTCTGTGAGTGGGAGAGACAGCCGGGAACCTGTTCTGTGAGTGGGAGAGACAGAAAATGTATCACTTTAGTGGCCCGCTTAGAGAGACTGTGAGAGAAGGACTTGGTGGATGGGGAGAGATGGTCTGTAATGTGCATAGGGGATGAAAGGTGGTTGGTGGATGAAGACCGGTGGGCCTGGGGGGGGGCCCTTGGGCTTAGGGATGGAAACGCATAGCAAGCTGGATAATAGAAGAATGTTAACATCGGTTTTGGCAGACGTAGGAAGGACTTGAGATGGGGATAGGCGAGTGGGGAAATTGAGTACCCAATTTTCTGAATCCTTTCATTAGTCCCTGGCCTTATCTTATATCTAGGATAGCCTTATACCTATCCCATGCATGCTTAAACTCCATCACTGTATTAACCTCTACCACTTCTACTGGAAGACTATTCCATACATCCACTACCCTCTCAGTAATGTAATACTTTCATTAGTCCCTGGCCTTATCTTATATCTAGGATAGCCTTATACCTATCCCATGCATGCTTAAACTCCTTCACTGTATTAACCTCTACCACTTCTACTGGAAGACTATTCCATGCATCCACTACCCTCTCAGTAATGTAATACTTTCATTAGTCCCTGACCTTATCTTATATCTAGGATAGCCTTATACCTATCCCATGCATGCTTAAACTCCTTCACTGTATTAACCTCTACCACTTCTGCTGGAAGACTATTCCATACATCCACTACCCTCTCAGTAATGTAATACTTTCATTAGTCCCTGGCCTTATCTTTTATCTAGGATAGCCTTATACCTATCCCATGCATGCTTAAACTCCTTCACTGTATTAACCTCTACCACTTCTACTGGAAGACTATTCCATACATCCACTACCCTCTCAGTAATGTAATACTTTCATTAGTCCCTGACCTTATCTTATATCTTGGATAGCCTTATACCTATCCCACGCATGCTTAAACTCCTTCACTGTATTAACCTCTACCACTTCTACTGGAAGACTATTCCATACATCCACTACCCTCTCAGTAAAGTAATACTTTCATTAGTCCCTGGCCTTATCTTATATCTAGGATAGCCATATACCTATCCCATGCATGCTTAAACTCCTTCACTGTATTAACCTCTACCACTTCTACTGGAAGACTATTCCATACATCCACTACCCTCTCAGTAATGTAATACTTTCATTAGTCCCTGGCCTTATCTTATATCTAGGATAGCCTTATACCTATCCCATGCATGCTTAAACGCCTTCACTGTATTAACCTCTACCACTTCTACTGGAAGACTATTCCATACATCCACTACCCTCTCAGTAATGTAATACTTTCATTAGTCCCTGGCCTTATCTTATATCTAGGACAGCCTTATACCTATCCCACGCATGCTTAAACTCCTTCACTGTATTAACCTCTACCACTTCTACTGGAAGACTATTCCATACATCCACTACCCTCTCAGTAATGTAATACTTTCATTAGTCCCTGGCCTTATCTTATATCTAGGATAGCCTTATACCTATCCCATGCATGCTTAAACTCCTTCACTGTATTAACCTCTACCACTTCTACTGGAAGAATATTCCATGTATCCACTACCCTCTCAGTAATGTAATACTATCATTAGTCCCTGGCCTTATCTTGTATCTATGATAGTCTTATACATATCCCATGCATGCTTAAACTCCTTCACTGTATTAACCTCTACCACTTCTACTGGAAGACTATTCCATGCATCCACTACCCTCTCAGTAATGTAATACTTTCATTAGTCCCTGGCCTTATCTTATATCTAGGATAGCCTTATTCCTATCCCATGCATGCTTAAACTCCTTCACTGTATTAACCTCTACCACTTCTACTGGAAGACTATTCCATGCATCCACTACCCTCTCAGTAATGTAATACTTTCATTAGTCCCTGACCTTATCTTATATCTAGGATAGCCTTATACCTATCCCATGCATGCTTAAACGCCTTCACTGTATTAACCTCTACCACTTCTACTGGAAGGCTATTCCATACATCCACTACCCTCTCAGTAATGTAATACTTTCATTAGTCCCTGACCTTATCTTATATCTAGGATAGCCTTATACCTATCCCATGCATGCTTAAACTCCTTCACTGTATTAACCTCTACCACTTCTACTGGAAGACTATTCCATACATCCACTACCCTCTCAGTAATGTAATACTTTCATTAGTCCCTGGCCTTATCTTATATCTAGGATAGTCTTATACCTATCCCATGCATGCTTAAACTCCTTCACTGTATTAACCTCTACCACTTCTACTGGAAGACTATTCCATGCATCCACTACCCTCTCAGTAATGTAATACTTTCATTAGTCCCTGACCTTATCATATATCTAGGATAGCCTTATACCTATCCCATGCATGCTTAAACTCCTTCACTGTATTAACCTCTACCACTTCTACTGGAAGACTATTCCATGTATCCACTACCCTCTCAGTAATGTAATACTTCCATTAGTCCCTGGCCTTATCTTATATCTAGGATAGCCTTATACCTATCCCATGCATGCTTAAACTCCTTCACTGTATTAACCTCTACCACTTCTACTGGAAGAATATTCCATGTATCCACTACCCTCTCAGTAATGTAATACTATCATTAGTCCCTGGCCTTATCTTATATCTAGGATAGTCTTATACATATCCCATGCATGCTTAAACTCCTTCACTGTATTAACCTCTACCACTTCTACTGGAAGACTATTCCATGCATCCACTACCCTCTCAGTAATGTAATACTTCCATTAGTCCCTGACCTTATCTTATATCTAGGATAGCCTTATTCCTATCCCATGCATGCTTAAACTCCTTCACTGTATTAACCTCTACCACTTCTACTGGAAGACTATTCCATACATCCACTACCCTCTCAGTAATGTAATACTTTCATTAGTCCCTGGCCTTATCTTATAGCTAGGATAGCCTTATTCCTATCCCATGCATGCTTAAACTCCTTCACTGTATTAACCTCTACCACTTCTACTGGAAGACTATTCCATGCATCCACTACCCTCTCAGTAATGTAATACTTTCATTAGTCCCTGACCTTATCTTATATCTAGGATAGCCTTATACCTATCCCATGCATGCTTAAACGCCTTCACTGTATTAACCTCTACCACTTCTACTGGAAGGCTATTCCATACATCCACTACCCTCTCAGTAATGTAATACTTTCATTAGTCCCTGGCCTTATCTTATATCTAGGATAGCCTTATACCTATCCCATGCATGCTTAAACTCCTTCACTGTATTAACCTCTACCACTTCTACTGGAAGACTATTCCATACATCCACTACCCTCTCAGTAATGTAATACTTTCATTAGTCCCTGGCCTTATCTTATATCTAGGATAGCCTTATACCTATCCCATGCATGCTTAAACTCCTTCACTGTATTAACCTCTACCACTTCTACTGGAAGACTATTCCATGCATCCACCACCCTCTCAGTAATGTAATACTTTCATTAGTCCCTGACCTTATCTTATATCTAGGATAGCCATATACCTATCCCACGCATGCTTAAACTCCTTCACTGTATTAACCTCTACCACTTCTACTGGAAGACTATTCCATACATCCACTACCCTCTCAGTAATGTAATACTTTCATTAGTCCCTGGCCTTATCTTATATCTAGGATAGCCTTATACCTATCCCATGCATGCTTAAACTCCTTCACTGTATTAACCTCTACCACTTCTACTGGAAGACTATTCCATACATCCACTACCCTCTCAGTAATGTAATACTTTCATTAGTCCCTGGCCTTATCTTATATCTAGGATAGCCTTATACCTATCCCATGCATGCTTAAACTCCTTCACTGTATTAACCTCTACCACTTCTACTTGAAGACTATTCCATGCATCCACCACCCTCTCAGTAATGTAATACTTTCATTAGCCCTGGCCTTATCTTATATCTAGGACAGCCTTATACCTATCCCATGCATGCTTAAACTCCTTCACTGTATTAACCTCTACCACTTCTACTGGAAGACTATTCCATACATCCACTACCCTCTCAGTAATGTAATACTTTCATTAGTCCCTGGCCTTATCTTATATCTAGGATAGCCTTATACCTATCCCATGCATGCTTAAACTCCTTCACTGTATTAACCTCTACCACTTCTACTGGAAGGCTATTCCATACATCCACTACCCTCTCAGTAATGTAATACTTTCATTAGTCCCTGGCCTTATCTTATATCTAGGATAGCCTTATACCTATCCCATGCATGCTTAAACTCCTTCACTGTATTAACCTCTACCACTTCTACTGGAAGACTATTCCATACATCCACTACCCTCTCAGTAATGTAATACTTTCATTAGTCCCTGGCCTTATCTTATATCTAGGATAGCCTTATACCTATCCCATGCATGCTTAAACTCCTTCACTGTATTAACCTCTACCACTTCTACTGGAAGACTATTCCATGCATCCACCACCCTCTCAGTAATGTAATACTTTCATTAGTCCCTGACCTTATCTTATATCTAGGATAGCCATATACCTATCCCACGCATGCTTAAACTCCTTCACTGTATTAACCTCTACCACTTCTACTGGAAGACTATTCCATACATCCACTACCCTCTCAGTAATGTAATACTTTCATTAGTCCCTGGCCTTATCTTATATCTAGGATAGCCTTATACCTATCCCATGCATGCTTAAACTCCTTCACTGTATTAACCTCTACCACTTCTACTGGAAGACTATTCCATACATCCACTACCCTCTCAGTAATGTAATACTTTCATTAGTCCCTGGCCTTATCTTATATCTAGGATAGCCTTATACCTATCCCATGCATGCTTAAACTCCTTCACTGTATTAACCTCTACCACTTCTACTGGAAGACTATTCCATACATCCACTACCCTCTCAGTAATGTAATACTTTCATTAGTCCCTGGCCTTATCTTATATCTAGGACAGCCTTATACCTATCCCACGCATGCTTAAACTCCTTCACTGTATTAACCTCTACCACTTCTACTGGAAGACTATTCCATACATCCACTACCCTCTCAGTAATTTAATACTTTCATTAGTCCCTGGCCTTATCTTATATCTAGGATAGCCTTATACCTATCCCATGCATGCTTAAACTCCTTCACTGTATTAACCTCTACCACGTCTACTGGAAGACCATTCCATACATCCACTACCCTCTCAGTAAAGTAATACTTTCATTAGTCCCTGGCCTTATCTTTTATCTAGGATAGCCTTATACCTATCCCATGCATGCTTAAACTCCTTCACTGTATTAACCTCTACCACTTCTGCTGGAAGACTATTCCATACATCCACTACCCTCTCAGTAATGTAATACTTTCATTAGTCCCTGGCCTTATCTTTTATCTAGGATAGCCTTATACCTATCCCATGCATGCTTAAACTCCTTCACTGTATTAACCTCTACCACTTCTACTGGAAGACTATTCCATACATCCACTACCCTCTCAGTAAAGTAATACTTTCATTAGTCCCTGGCCTTATCTTATATCTAGGATAGCCTTATACCTATCCCATGCATGCTTAAACTCCTTCACTGTATTAACCTCTACCACTTCTACTGGAAGACTATTCCATACATCCACTACCCTCTCAGTAATGTAATACTTTCATTAGTCCCTGACCTTATCTTATATCTAGGATAGCCTTATACCTATCCCACGCATGCTTAAACTCCTTCACTGTATTAACCTCTACCACTTCTACTGGAAGACTAATCCATACATCCACTACCCTCTCAGTAATGTAATACTTTCATTAGTCCCTGACCTTATCTTATATCTAGGATAGCCTTATACCTATCCCACGCATGCTTAAACTCCTTCACTGTATTAACCTCTACCACTTCTACTGGAAGACTATTCCATACATCCACTACCCTCTCAGTAAAGTAATACTTTCATTAGTCCCTGACCTTATCTTATATCTAGGATAGCCTTATACCTATCCCATGCATGCTTAAACTCCTTCACTGTATTAACCTCTACCACTTCTACTGGAAGACTATTCCATGCATCCACTACCCTCTCAGTAATGTAATACTTTCATTAGTCCCTGGCCTTATCTTATATCTAGGATAGCCTTATACCTATCCCATGCATGCTTAAACTCCTTCACTGTATTAACCTCTACCACTTCTACTGGAAGACTATTCCATACATCCACTACCCTCTCAGTAATGTAATACTTTCATTAGTCCCTGGCCTTATCTTATATCCAGGATAGTCTTATACCTATCCCATGCATGCTTAAACTCCTTCACTGTATTAACCTCTACCACTTCTACTGGATGACTATTCCATACATCCACTACCCTCTCAGTAATGTAATACTTTCATTAGTCCCTGGCCTTATCTTATATCTAGGATAGCCATATACCTATCCCACACATGCTTAAACTCCTTCACTGTATTAACCTCTACCACTTCTACTGGAAGACTATTCCATACACCCACTACCCTCTCAGTAATGTAATACTTTCATTAGTCCCATGCCTTATCTTATATCTAGGATAGCCTTATACCTATCCCTGTATATACAAACTGCTTTCTGTCGGCCTCACTTTGTCCGTCCTGTCATTGGCTGCAGTCTTGCATGCCTTACAACACCACGACGTTTGGTGGTCAGAGGAAGGTCCAGTTTGGTTGTAGTTTCCCTTTTCTTACAGCTTTTTCCTTACTCTCTCCCTCAGCTGGGCATGCGGGGTGATCATGTTTACTCTCCTTGCTGGGTCCCCCCCATTCTGGCACCGCAGGCAGATGCTGATGCTCCGTATGATCATGGATGGACGGTTCCAGTTTAGTTCTCCCGAGTGGGATGACCGCTCGGCAACCGCCAAAGACCTGGTAATGTCCAAGTCTCTGCATGACTATGCGGTGGTGACCACTCCCCGGGCTGACCTCACAGCCATGCCTTGTCTTTGGCAATGTGTGACTGATTTGCCTTATTTCTGTAGATTTCTCGTCTTCTGGAGGTCTCTCCTGAGAAGCGGCTCCGTGCAGAGCAGGCTCTACAGCACCCTTTCTTCCAGAGCCATCAGAGAGAAAATGGCTCTGTTATCCTGCCGTCTCACCGCTTTCGGGTATGTCTTGTCCTGGCTCCCCCGCTATACCAGACATGCGTGTAGGATATTGCTTTGTTAATTAGTCTCCATGTAAAAGGTTGTCATATTGGGTTTTCTAGGTTGCGGCCTGGGCAGCCTTGGCGTGTGTGCGTATCCTGGTTCGATGGCGGAGGGCGCGGCCAGTGACCAGTCAGCTTTTAACTCATGATCCGTATGGGGTGAAAGGTGTCCGCAGACTGATTGACGCCTGTGCATTCCGAATCTATGGTCATTGGGTGAAGAAGGGGGAGAGACAGAATCGGGCCGCACTCTTCCAGCACCAGCCAAAAGCCCTCTTATTGACACTGGGGGTGGAGGATGACGGGGATGTGGAGCTATAAGGCTGCAGGATCAGTCCAAACCACAGAATATGGAGACCTGTACCACATTACTGCGCACATTACTGTACCTGGGTCTCCTCCCCTACCTTGGACCTAAACTACTGCACAATGGAGCAGCAGCAAGTACACATTCCTTCTCCGGCCACTTGTCTGCAGGCAGGTGGCAGAAAAGGCATGACGCTGGCTACATGGGAAATGTTGGGTGTAGTTGGTGTTTTATCTCTGACTTAAATAAACTGTAGCATTTAGTGCCTGTATTTCTTCCTCCATTAGGAGATTTGTACCCTTGCTGGGGATGAGGCAGAGTTACACAATGTCATGTATGACAGCCCTATACTCCAGACCAGATGTAAACATGGCTGCAAGGGGAGGGGCATGATTAGTAACATACAATGAGTGTGAACAGCCGTGCTGTGGGTCAGATCCTGTGGAATAATGCAGAGCAGATTGCATGAGGCTGAAACGTTTTTATTCACTTTCCTTTAGCAGACCCCTTAGTGCCCAAGACCACCTGCATTTCATCCTGACTGTGCTGCAGCTTGTTTGCCATGTCATCTCGTACACTGTGCACCTCCAGGGCTTCTGGGTGGAAGAGAGGGGAGAAGCTGAGAATCTGTGCATGCCTGACACTGCCCAAGATCCCCTGACACTGCCCAAGATCCCCTGACACTGCCCAAGATCCCCTGACACTGCCCAAGATCCCCTGACACTGCCCAAGATCCCCTGACACTGCCCAAGATCCCCTGACACTGCCCAAGATCCCCTGACACTGCCCAAGATCCCCTGACACTGCCCAAGATCCCCTGACACTGCCCAAGATCCCCTGACACTGCCCAAGATCCCCTGACACTGCCCAAGATCCCCTGACACTGCCCAAGATCCCCTGACACTGCCCAAGATCCCCTGACACTGCCATTCTCCCAGTGGGAATGGGTGCTGGAGATGAACCTGTTTATCCAGCCTGGCAGTTATATTCCACAATAGTAGGGGGCATTACACATGGCGGGTGGGGGGCTGTAGACATTACCTTCTCCTGGTGCACAAGTTATTTCTCTTGTCTGCTCTAGTTTGGGGCTTTCTGCAAAACACAGTAACTCCCTGATACAAAATGCTTGTTCACTGGCACCCAGGAATACAAGAGATGCACGCTCCTCTGCCATGTGTCCCATCTTCCCCCGCGCCACCAGCCCACGTCCACCCAATACTGCCACACGCGCCACCAGCCCACGTCCACCCAATACTGCCACCAGCCCACGTCCACCCAATACTGCCACACGCGCCACCAGCCCACGTCCACCCAATACTGCCACACGCACCACCAGCCCACATCCATCCAATACTGTAACACACACCACCAGCCCACATCCACCCAATACTGCCACACGCGCCACCAGCCCACATCCATCCAATACTGCCACACGCGCCACCAGCCCACGTCCACCCAATACTGCCACGCACACCACCAGCCCACATCCACCCAATACTGCCACACGCGCCACCAGCCCACGTCCACCCAATACTGCCACGCACACCACCAGCCCACGTCCACCCAATACTGCCACACGCACCACCAGCCCACGTCCACCCAATACTGTCACACGCACCACCAGCCCACGTCCACCCAATACTGCCACACGCGCCACCAGCCCACGTCCACCCAATACTGCCACACGCACCACCAGCCCACGTCCACCCAATACTGTCACACGCACCACCAGCCCACGTCCACCCAATACTGCCACACGCGCCACCAGCCCACGTCCACCCAATACTGCCACACGCACCACCAGCCCACATCCACCCAATACTGCCACGCGCACCACCAGCCCACGTCCACCCAATACTGCCACACGCACCACCAGCCCACGTCCGCCCAATACTGCCACGCACACCACCAGCCCACGTCCACCCAATACTGCCACACGTGCCACCAGCCCATGTCCACCCAATACTGCCACATGCCCCACCTCCCTTCACCACCCATGCTAGCCACCATGCACATAAAACGGAACCAATCAGAACTCAGTCTCGGCCCCTCATACCCCAATCATCTGGTTCCTGCTGCTGGCTTGTGTCCGTGCTTTCTTCATACACAATGGAGAGATCCAGCTGCACCTGGCATGACAGAAACCATGTTACAGACTAATAAATGCTTCAGAAACCTGTGGAACGTTATCATATTCAATGTGTGGAAAACTGTCAGCCAGACCCACAAACATATTCCTGGTGCAGACGGTGCACACAAGCGTAGTTACCTGAGGCGTAAAGACGTATTTGTACAGCTTGAAATGTCGAAAATAAGTGTTTAGAAAGTAATGTGAAATGCACTGGATTTGCTCTGGTGTGAAGAGCTTCAGACTGTATGGTGGTCTCTGAAATAAAGAGAGATCAAAATCACCCAGACTGAGCACCCCATGAGAACAACCCCTTCCCCTCAGACTGAGCACCCCATGAGAACAACCCCTTCCCCACAGACTGAGCACCCCATGAGAACAACCCCTTCCCCCACAGACTGAGCACCCCATGAGAACAACCCCTTCCCCCACAGACTGAGCACCCCATGAGAACAACCCCTTCCCCACAGACTGAGCTCCCCATGAGAACAACCCCTTCCCCACAGACTGAGCACCCCATGAGAACAACCCCTTCCCCCACAGACTGAGCACCCCATCCCATGAGAACAACCCCTTCCCCACAGACTGAGCACCCCATCCCATGAGAACAACCCCTTCCCCACAGACTGAGCACCCCATCCCATGAGAACAACCCCTTCCCCACAGACTGAGCACCCCATGAGAACAACCCCTTCCCCACAGACTGAGCACCCCATGAGAACAACCCCTTCCCCACAGACTGAGCACCCCATGAGAACAACCCCTTCCCCACAGACTGAGCACCCCATGAGAACAACCCCTTCCCCACAGACTGAGCACCCAATCAGAACAACCCCTTCCCCACAGACTGAGCACCCCATCAGAACACCTTCCCCACAGACTGAGCACCCCATCAGAACACCTTCCCCACAGACTGAGCACCCCATCAGAACCCCTTCCCCACAGGCTGAGCACCCCATGAGAACACCTTTCCCACAGACTGAGCACCCCATCAAAACCCCTTCCCCACAGACTGAGCACCCCATCAAAACCCTCCCCACAGACTGAGCACCATGACACAACCAGGCCCTCCCACAGCCTGAACAATGTGACAGAACCAGGCACTACCTATTCTGGGATGTAATAACGAGAGCTGTGACACAGATACTCACGTGGATTGCGTGACATAGTAGCAACTCTTTGAAGTACTTATAACACACATCAGCATTTCCCAGAGGAGTGTCTGCGGAGAGAGAGAGACCATTTACAGCATGGGAGCCAGAGACAGGGAGAGCGAGACAGGCGCAGTACAAAACAGGGAGAGGGAGACCAGAGGTGTAAATAGGACCCACAGTGCCCCAGTGGAAAAATCCCCACCCCCCAACATATTTTCAAAGAGCTGCTCTGTGCCATCCTGTCCTCTCAAACAGGCTCTCTGGTCCATCCTGCCGTCTAAAACAGCCTCTCTGTACCATCCTGTCCTCTCAAACAGGCTCTCTGGTCCATCCTGCCGTCTAAAACAGCCTCTCTGTACCATCCTGTCCTCTCAAACAGACTCTCTGTGCCATCCTGCCCTCTCAAACAGACTCTCTGTGCCATCCTGTCCTCTCAAATAGACTCTCTGTGCCATCCTGTCCTCTCAAACAGGCTCTCTGGTCCATCCTGCCGTCTAAAACAGCCTCTCTGTACCATCCTGTCCTCTCAAACAGACTCTCTGTGCCATCCTGTCCTCTCAAACAGACTCTCTGTGCCATCCTGTCCTCTCAAACAGACTCTGTGCCATCCTGTCCTCTCAAACAGCCTCTCTGTACCATCCTGTCCTCTCAAACAGACTCTCTGTGCCATCCTGTCCTCTCAAACAGACTCTCTGTGCCATCCTGTCCTCTCAAACAGACTCTGTGCCATCCTGTCCTCTCAAACAGGCTCTCTGGTCCATCCTGCCGTCTAAAACAGCCTCTCTGTACCATCCTGCCCTCTCAAACAGACTCTCTGTGCCATCCTGCCCTCTCAAACAGACTCTCTGTGCCATCCTGTCCTCTCAAACAGACTCTGTGCCATCCTGTCCTCTCAAACAGGCTCTCTGGTCCATCCTGCCGTCTAAAACAGCCTCTCTGTACCATCCTGTCCTCTCAAACAGACTCTCTGTGCCATCCTGTCCTCTCAAACAGCCTCTCTGTACCATCCTGTCCTCTCAAACAGACTCTCTGTGCCATCCTGCCCTCTCAAACAGACTCTCTGTGCCAAACTGTCCTCTCAAACAGACTCTCTGTGCCAAACTGTCCTCTCAAACAGACTCTGTGCCATCCTGCCCTCTCAAACAGACTCTGTGCCATCCTGCCCTCTCAAACAGACTCTGTGCCATCCTGCCCTCTCAAACAGACTCTGTGCCATCATGCCCTCTCAAACAGACTCTGTGCCATCCTGCCCTCTCAAACAGCCTCTCTGGTCCATCCTGCCGTCTAAAACAGCCTCTCTGTACCATCCTGTCCTCTCAAACAGACTCTCTGTGCCATCCTGTCCTCTCAAACAGACTCTCTGTGCCATCCTGTCCTCTCAAACAGGCTCTCTGTGCCATCCTGTCCTCTCAAACAGACTCTCTGTGCCATCCTGTCCTCTCAAACAGGCTCTCTGTGCCATCCTGTCCTCTCAAACAGACTCTCTGTGCCATCCTGCCCTCTCAAACAGACTCTGTGCCATCCTGCCCTCTCAAACAGACTCTGTGCCATCCTGTCCTCTCAAACAGACTCTGTGCCATCCTGCCCTCTCAAACAGACTCTGTGCCATCCTGTCCTCTCAAACAGACTCTGTGCCATCCTGTCCTCTCAAACAGACTCTCTGTGCCATCCTGTCCTCTCAACCAGCCTCTCTGTGCCATCCTGTCCTCTCAAACAGACTCTCTGTGCCATCCTGTCCTCTCAAACAGACTCTGTGCCATCCTGCCCTCTCAAACAGACTCTGTGCCATCCTGCCCTCTCAAACAGACTCTGTGCCATCCTGCCCTCTCAAACAGACTCTGTGCCATCCTGCCCTCTCAAACAGCCTCTCTGGTCCATCCTGCCATCTAAAACAGCCTCTCTGTGCCAGAGACAGCATGGAAGACAGGGACAGAGAAAGTGAGACAGCATGGAAGATAGAGACAGGAAGATAACGTGCCAGGGAGCAGGGTGGCTTAAAATCGCATTTTAAATAAATATAGATTTAAATAAAATTTATTTTAAGATTTTAGTAGATTTGCACTCACAGGACTTACCCCAACTCCCAGATTTGCACTCACAGGACTTACCCCAACTCCCAGATTTGCACTCACAGGACTTACCCCAACTCCCAGATTTGCACTCACAGGACTTACCCCAGCAGTAGATTTGCACTCACAGGACTTACCCCAACTCCCAGATTTGCACTCACAGGACTTACCCCAACTCACAGATTTACACTCATAGGACTTACCCCAACTCCCAGATCTACACTCACAGGACTTACCCCAGCAGTAGATTTGCACTCACAGGACTTACCCCAGCTCACAGATTTGCACTCACAGGTCTTACCCCAGCTCACAGATTTGCACTCACAGGTCTTACCCCAGCTCACAGATTTGCACTCACAGGTCTTACCCCAGCTCACAGATTTGCACTCACAGGTCTTACCCCAGCTCACAGATTTGCACTCACAGGTCGTACCCCAGCTCACAGATTTGCACTCACAGGTCGTACCCCAGCTCACAGATTTGCACTCACAGGTCGTACCCCAGCTCACAGATTTGCACTCACAGGTCGTACCCCAGCTCACAGATTTGCACTCACAGGTCTTACCCCAGCTCACAGATTTGCACTCACAGGTCTTACCCCAGCTCACAGATTTGCACTCACAGGTCGTACCCCAGCTCACAGATGTGCACTCACAGGTCTTACCCCAGCTCACAGATTTGCACTCACAGGTCTTACCCCAGCTCACAGATTTGCACTCACAGGTCGTACCCCAGCTCACAGATTTGCACTCACAGGTCTTACCCCCGTGGCCAGAGACTGAGACAGACAGAGTAAGACAAACAGGGAATGAGACAGTGAGATCTCACCAAGACAGGTCGCATGTGTCTCTTTTACGATGGAGAATAAACACGATGTCTGCTCTCTGCTAAATTCACTGTCTCGGCAGAATCTCATGGTGTAATAATACAGGTCCAGCAGTACAGAGACACGAGACTCAGACACACTGCTTCCAACACACAGTATGCCTGACACCGTCCTGCAGCAAGACCACAATTAATTAACACAACCGTCACAGAGCAAAAATCTACATGTAACCATCATGGAATGTACCAAAGCTGGGACGGGGAGGGGGCACAGTACCATATCAGAATGATCCAAAGCTGAGACGGGGAGGGGGCCACAGTACCATATCAGAATGATCCAAAGCTGAGACGGGGAGGGGTGCACAGTACCATATCAGAATAGACCAAAGCTGAGACGGGGAGGGGGGCACAGTACCATATCAGAATGTACCAAAGCTGAGACGGGGAGGGGGCACAGTACCATATCAGAATGTACCAAAGCTGGGACGGGGAGGGGGCACAGTACCATATCAGAATGTACCAAAGCTGGGACGGGGAGGGGGCACAGTACCATATCAGAATGATCCAAAGCTGAGACGGGGAGGGGGGCACAGTACCATATCAGAATGATCCAAAGATGAGACAGGGAGGGGGCACAGTACCATATCAGAATGATTCAAAGCTGGGACGGGGAGGGGGGCACAGTACCATATCAGAATGTACCAAAGCTGGGACGGGGAGGGGGCACAGTACCATATCAGAATGTACCAAAGCTGAGACAGGGAGGGAGGCACAGTACCATATCAGAATGATCCAAAGCTGAGACAGGGAGGGAGGCACAGTACCATATCAGAATGATCCAAAGCTGAGACAGGGAGGGAGGCACAGTACCATATCAGAATGGACCAAAGCTTAGACAGGGAGGGGGGCACAGTACCATATCAGAATGATCCAAAGCTGAGACAGGGAGGGAGGCACAGTACCATATCAGAATGTACCAAAGCTGGGACGGGGAGGGGGCCACAGTACCATATCAGAATGATCCAAAGCTGAGACGGGGAGGGGGCCACAGTACCATATCAGAATGTACCAAAGCTGGGACGGGGAGGGGGCACAGTATCATATCAGAATGTACCAAAGCTGGGACGGGGAGGGGGCACAGTACCATATCAGAATGTACCAAAGCTGGGACGGGGAGGGGGCACAGTACCATATCAGAATGGACCAAAGCTGAGACGGGGAGGGGGGCACAGTACCATATCAGAATAGACCAAAGTTGAGACGGGGAGGGGGCACAGTACCATATCAGAATAGACCAAAGCTGAGACGGGGAGGGGGCACAGTATCATATCAGAATAGACCAAAGCTGAGACGGGGAGGGGGGCACAGTACCATATCAGAATGATCCAAAGCTGAGACAGGGAGGGGGGCACAGTACCATATCAGAATGATCCAAAGCTGAGACGGGGAGGGGGGCACAGTACCATATCAGAATGTACCAAAGCTGGGACGGGGAGGGGGCACAGTACCATATCAGAATGTACCAAAGCTGAGACAGGGAGGGAGGCACAGTACCATATCAGAATGATCCAAAGCTGAGACAGGGAGGGAGGCACAGTACCATATCAGAATGATCCAAAGCTGAGACAGGGAGGGAGGCACAGTACCATATCAGAATGGACCAAAGCTTAGACAGGGAGGGGGGCACAGTACCATATCAGAATGATCCAAAGCTGAGACAGGGAGGGAGGCACAGTACCATATCAGAATGTACCAAAGCTGGGACGGGGAGGGGGCCACAGTACCATATCAGAATGATCCAAAGCTGAGACGGGGAGGGGGCCACAGTACCATATCAGAATGTACCAAAGCTGGGACGGGGAGGGGGCACAGTATCATATCAGAATGTACCAAAGCTGGGACGGGGAGGGGGCACAGTACCATATCAGAATGTACCAAAGCTGGGACGGGGAGGGGGCACAGTACCATATCAGAATGGACCAAAGCTGAGACGGGGAGGGGGGCACAGTACCATATCAGAATAGACCAAAGTTGAGACGGGGAGGGGGCACAGTACCATATCAGAATAGACCAAAGTTGAGACGGGGAGGGGGCACAGTACCATATCAGAATAGACCAAAGCTGAGACGGGGAGGGGGCACAGTATCATATCAGAATAGACCAAAGCTGAGACGGGGAGGGGGGCACAGTACCATATCAGAATGATCCAAAGCTGAGACAGGGAGGGGGGCACAGTACCATATCAGAATGATCCAAAGCTGAGACGGGGAGGGGGGCACAGTACCATATCAGAATGTACCAAAGCTGGGACGGGGAGGGGGCACAGTACCATATCAGAATGTACCAAAGCTGAGACAGGGAGGGAGGCACAGTACCATATCAGAATGATCCAAAGCTGAGACAGGGAGGGAGGCACAGTACCATATCAGAATGATCCAAAGCTGAGACAGGGAGGGAGGCACAGTACCATATCAGAATGGACCAAAGCTGAGACAGGGAGGGGGGCACGGTACCAAATCAGAATGGACCAAAGCTGAGACAGGGAGGGGGGCACAGTACCATATCAGAATGTACCAAAGCTGAGACAGGGAGGGGGGCACGGTACAATTTTAGAATGGACCAAAGCTGAGACAGGGAGGGGGGCACAGTACCATATCAGAATAGACCAAAGCTGAGACGGGGAGGGGGGCACAGTACCATATCAGAATAGACCAAAGCTGAGACGGGGAGGGGGCACAGTATCATATCAGAATAGACCAAAGCTGAGACGGGGAGGGGGGCACAGTGCCATATCAGAATAGACCAAAGCTGAGACAGGGAGGGTGCACAGTACCATATCAGAATGGACCAAAGCTGAGATGGGGAGGGGGCACAGTATCATATCAGAATGATCCAAATCTGGGACGGGGAGGGGGCACAGTACCATATCAAAATGATCCAAAGCTGGGACGGGGAGGGGGCACAGTACCATATCAGAATGGACCAAAGCTGAGACGGGGAGGGGGCACAGTACCATATCAGGATGGACCAAAGCTGAGACAGGGAGGGGGCACAGTACCATATCAGAATGGACCAAAGCTGAGACAGGGAGGGGGGCACAGTACCATATCAGAATGTACCAAAGCTGGGACGGGGAGGGGGCACAGTACCAAATCAGAATGGACCAAAGCTGAGACAGGGAGGGGGGCACGGTACCAAATCAGAATGTACCAAAGCTGAGACAGGGAGGGGGGCACGGTACAATTTTAGAATGGACCAAAGCTGAAACAGGGAGGGGGGCACAGTACCATATCAGAATGTACCAAAGCTGAGACAGGGAGGGGGGCACGGTACAATTTTAGAATGGACCAAAGCTGAGACAGGGAGGGGGGCACAGTACCATATCAGAATAGACCAAAGCTGAGACAGGGAGGGGGGCACAGTACCATATCAGAATAGACCAAAGTTGAGACGGGGAGGGGGGCACAGTACCATATCAGAATAGACCAAAGCTGAGACGGGGAGGGGGCACAGTATCATATCAGAATAGACCAAAGCTGAGACGGGGAGGGGGGCACAGTACCATATCAGAATAGACCAAAGCTGAGACAGGGAGGGGGCACAGTACCATATCAGAATGGACCAAAGCTGAGATGGGGAGGGGGCACAGTATCATATCAGAATGATCCAAAGCTGGGACGGGGAGGGGGCACAGTACGATATCAGAATGATCCAAAGCTGGGACGGGGAGGGGGGCACAGTACCAAATCCGAATAGACCAAAGCTGAGACGGGGAGGGGGACACAGTACCATATCAGAATGGACCAAAGCTGAGACAGGGAGGGGGGCACAGTACATATCAGAATGTACCAAAGCTGGGTCGGGGAGGGGGCACAGTACCAAATCAGAATGGACCAAAGCTGAGACGGGGAGGGGGGCCCAGTATAATATCAGAATGGACCAAAGCTGAGACGGGGAGGGGGGCACAGTACCATATCAGAATGGACCAAAGCTGAGACGGGGAGGGGGGCACAGTACCATATCAGGATGGACCAAAGCTGAGACAGGGAGGGGGGCACAGTACCATATCAGGATGGACCAAAGCTGAGACAGGGAGGGGGGCACAGTGTCATATCAGAATGGACCAAAGCTGAGACGGGGAGGGGGGCACAGTACCATATCAGAATGTACCAAAGCTGAGACGGGGAGGGGGCACAGTACCATATCAGAATGTACCAAAGCTGGGACGGGGAGGGGGCACAGTACCATATCAGAATGTACCAAAGCTGGGACGGGGAGGGGGCACAGTACCATATCAGAATGATCCAAAGCTGAGACGGGGAGGGGGGCACAGTACCATATCAGAATGATCCAAAGATGAGACAGGGAGGGGGCACAGTACCATATCAGAATGATTCAAAGCTGGGACGGGGAGGGGGGCACAGTACCATATCAGAATGTACCAAAGCTGGGACGGGGAGGGGGCACAGTACCATATCAGAATGTACCAAAGCTGAGACAGGGAGGGAGGCACAGTACCATATCAGAATGATCCAAAGCTGAGACAGGGAGGGAGGCACAGTACCATATCAGAATGATCCAAAGCTGAGACAGGGAGGGAGGCACAGTACCATATCAGAATGGACCAAAGCTTAGACAGGGAGGGGGGCACAGTACCATATCAGAATGATCCAAAGCTGAGACAGGGAGGGAGGCACAGTACCATATCAGAATGTACCAAAGCTGGGACGGGGAGGGGGCCACAGTACCATATCAGAATGATCCAAAGCTGAGACGGGGAGGGGGCCACAGTACCATATCAGAATGTACCAAAGCTGGGACGGGGAGGGGGCACAGTATCATATCAGAATGTACCAAAGCTGGGACGGGGAGGGGGCACAGTACCATATCAGAATGTACCAAAGCTGGGACGGGGAGGGGGCACAGTACCATATCAGAATGGACCAAAGCTGAGACGGGGAGGGGGGCACAGTACCATATCAGAATAGACCAAAGTTGAGACGGGGAGGGGGCACAGTACCATATCAGAATAGACCAAAGCTGAGACGGGGAGGGGGCACAGTATCATATCAGAATAGACCAAAGCTGAGACGGGGAGGGGGGCACAGTACCATATCAGAATGATCCAAAGCTGAGACAGGGAGGGGGGCACAGTACCATATCAGAATGATCCAAAGCTGAGACGGGGAGGGGGGCACAGTACCATATCAGAATGTACCAAAGCTGGGACGGGGAGGGGGCACAGTACCATATCAGAATGTACCAAAGCTGAGACAGGGAGGGAGGCACAGTACCATATCAGAATGATCCAAAGCTGAGACAGGGAGGGAGGCACAGTACCATATCAGAATGATCCAAAGCTGAGACAGGGAGGGAGGCACAGTACCATATCAGAATGGACCAAAGCTTAGACAGGGAGGGGGGCACAGTACCATATCAGAATGATCCAAAGCTGAGACAGGGAGGGAGGCACAGTACCATATCAGAATGTACCAAAGCTGGGACGGGGAGGGGGCCACAGTACCATATCAGAATGATCCAAAGCTGAGACGGGGAGGGGGCCACAGTACCATATCAGAATGTACCAAAGCTGGGACGGGGAGGGGGCACAGTATCATATCAGAATGTACCAAAGCTGGGACGGGGAGGGGGCACAGTACCATATCAGAATGTACCAAAGCTGGGACGGGGAGGGGGCACAGTACCATATCAGAATGGACCAAAGCTGAGACGGGGAGGGGGGCACAGTACCATATCAGAATAGACCAAAGTTGAGACGGGGAGGGGGCACAGTACCATATCAGAATAGACCAAAGTTGAGACGGGGAGGGGGCACAGTACCATATCAGAATAGACCAAAGCTGAGACGGGGAGGGGGCACAGTATCATATCAGAATAGACCAAAGCTGAGACGGGGAGGGGGGCACAGTACCATATCAGAATGATCCAAAGCTGAGACAGGGAGGGGGGCACAGTACCATATCAGAATGATCCAAAGCTGAGACGGGGAGGGGGGCACAGTACCATATCAGAATGTACCAAAGCTGGGACGGGGAGGGGGCACAGTACCATATCAGAATGTACCAAAGCTGAGACAGGGAGGGAGGCACAGTACCATATCAGAATGATCCAAAGCTGAGACAGGGAGGGAGGCACAGTACCATATCAGAATGATCCAAAGCTGAGACAGGGAGGGAGGCACAGTACCATATCAGAATGGACCAAAGCTGAGACAGGGAGGGGGGCACGGTACCAAATCAGAATGGACCAAAGCTGAGACAGGGAGGGGGGCACAGTACCATATCAGAATGTACCAAAGCTGAGACAGGGAGGGGGGCACGGTACAATTTTAGAATGGACCAAAGCTGAGACAGGGAGGGGGGCACAGTACCATATCAGAATAGACCAAAGCTGAGACGGGGAGGGGGGCACAGTACCATATCAGAATAGACCAAAGCTGAGACGGGGAGGGGGCACAGTATCATATCAGAATAGACCAAAGCTGAGACGGGGAGGGGGGCACAGTGCCATATCAGAATAGACCAAAGCTGAGACAGGGAGGGTGCACAGTACCATATCAGAATGGACCAAAGCTGAGATGGGGAGGGGGCACAGTATCATATCAGAATGATCCAAATCTGGGACGGGGAGGGGGCACAGTACCATATCAAAATGATCCAAAGCTGGGACGGGGAGGGGGCACAGTACCATATCAGAATGGACCAAAGCTGAGACGGGGAGGGGGCACAGTACCATATCAGGATGGACCAAAGCTGAGACAGGGAGGGGGCACAGTACCATATCAGAATGGACCAAAGCTGAGACAGGGAGGGGGGCACAGTACCATATCAGAATGTACCAAAGCTGGGACGGGGAGGGGGCACAGTACCAAATCAGAATGGACCAAAGCTGAGACAGGGAGGGGGGCACGGTACCAAATCAGAATGTACCAAAGCTGAGACAGGGAGGGGGGCACGGTACAATTTTAGAATGGACCAAAGCTGAAACAGGGAGGGGGGCACAGTACCATATCAGAATGTACCAAAGCTGAGACAGGGAGGGGGGCACGGTACAATTTTAGAATGGACCAAAGCTGAGACAGGGAGGGGGGCACAGTACCATATCAGAATAGACCAAAGCTGAGACAGGGAGGGGGGCACAGTACCATATCAGAATAGACCAAAGTTGAGACGGGGAGGGGGGCACAGTACCATATCAGAATAGACCAAAGCTGAGACGGGGAGGGGGCACAGTATCATATCAGAATAGACCAAAGCTGAGACGGGGAGGGGGGCACAGTACCATATCAGAATAGACCAAAGCTGAGACAGGGAGGGGGCACAGTACCATATCAGAATGGACCAAAGCTGAGATGGGGAGGGGGCACAGTATCATATCAGAATGATCCAAAGCTGGGACGGGGAGGGGGCACAGTACGATATCAGAATGATCCAAAGCTGGGACGGGGAGGGGGGCACAGTACCAAATCCGAATAGACCAAAGCTGAGACGGGGAGGGGGACACAGTACCATATCAGAATGGACCAAAGCTGAGACAGGGAGGGGGGCACAGTACATATCAGAATGTACCAAAGCTGGGTCGGGGAGGGGGCACAGTACCAAATCAGAATGGACCAAAGCTGAGACGGGGAGGGGGGCCCAGTATAATATCAGAATGGACCAAAGCTGAGACGGGGAGGGGGGCACAGTACCATATCAGAATGGACCAAAGCTGAGACGGGGAGGGGGGCACAGTACCATATCAGGATGGACCAAAGCTGAGACAGGGAGGGGGGCACAGTACCATATCAGGATGGACCAAAGCTGAGACAGGGAGGGGGGCACAGTGTCATATCAGAATGGACCAAAGCTGAGACAGGGAGGGGGGCACGGTACCATATCAGAATAGACCAAAGCTGAGACAGGGAGGGGTGCACAGTACCATATCAGAGTGGACCAAAGCTGGGACGGGGAGGGGGGCACAGTACCATATCAGAATGGACCAAAGCTGAGACAGGGAGGGGGGCACAGTGCCATATCAGAATAGACCAAAGCTGAGATGGGGAGGGGGCACAGTATCATATCAGAATGATCCAAAGCTGGGACGGGGAGGGGGCACAGTACCATATCAAAATGATCCAAAGCTGGGACGGGGAGGGGGCACAGTACCATATCAGAATGGACCAAAGCTGAGACGGGGAGGGGGCACAGTATAATATCAGAATGGACCAAAGCTGAGACAGGGAGGGGGGCACAGTACCATATCAGGATGGACCAAAGCTGAGACAGGGAGGGGGCACAGTACCATATCAGAATGGACCAAAGCTGGGACGGGGAGGGGGCACAGTACCAAATCAGAATGGACCAAAGCTGAGACAGGGAGGGGGGCACGGTACCAAATCAGAATGTACCAAAGCTGAGACAGGGAGGGGGGCACGGTACAATTTTAGAATGGACCAAAGCTGAAACAGGGAGGGGGGCACAGTACCATATCAGAATGTACCAAAGCTGAGACAGGGAGGGGGGCACGGTACAATTTTAGAATGGACCAAAGCTGAGACAGGGAGGGGGGCACAGTACCATATCAGAATAGACCAAAGCTGAGACAGGGAGGGGGGCACAGTACCATATCAGAATAGACCAAAGCTGAGACGGGGAGGGGGGCACAGTACCATATCAGAATAGACCAAAGCTGAGACGGGGAGGGGGCACAGTATCATATCAGAATAGACCAAAACTGAGACGGGGAGGGGGGTACAGTACCATATCAGAATGGACCAAAGCTGAGATGGGGAGGGGGCACAGTATCATATCAGAATGATCCAAAGCTGGGACGGGGAGGGGGCACAGTACCATATCAGAATGGACCAAAGCTGAGACAGGGAGGGGGGCACGGTACCAAATCAGAATGGACCAAAGCTGAGACAGGGAGGGGGGCACAGTACCATATCAGAATGGACCAAAGCTGAGACAGGGAGGGGGGCACGGTACCAAATCAGAATGGACCAAAGCTGAGACAGGGAGGGGGGCACGGTACAATATCAGAATGGATCAAAGCTGAGACAGGGAGAGGGGCACAGTACCATATCAGGATGGACCAAAGCTGAGACGGGGAGGGGGCACAGTACCATATCAGAATGATCCAAAGCTGAGACGGGGAGGGGGGCACAGTATAATATCAGAATGGACCAAAGCTGGGACGGGGAGGGGGCACAGTACCAAATCAGAATAGACCAAAGCTGAGACGGGGAGGGGGGCACAGTACCATATCAGAATGGACCAAAGCTGAGACGGGGAGGGGGCACAGTATAATATCAGAATGGACCAAAGTTGAGACAGGGAGGGGGGCCCAGTACCATATCAGAATGGACCAAAGCTGAGACGGGGAGGGGGCACAGTACCATATCAGAATGGACGAAAGCTGAGACGGGGAGGGGGGCACAGTATAATATCAGAATGGACCAAAGCTGGGACGGGGAGGGGGCACAGTACCATATCCGAATGGACCAAAGCTGAGACGGGGAGGGGGCACAGTATAATATCAGAATGGACCAAAGCTGAGACAGGGAGGGGGGCACAGTACCATATCAGGATGGACCAAAGCTGAGACAGGGAGGGGGCACAGTACCATATCAGAATGGACCAAAGCTGAGACAGGGAGGGGGGCACAGTACCATATCAGAATGTACCAAAGCTGGGACGGGGAGGGGGCACAGTACCAAATCAGAATGGACCAAAGCTGAGACAGGGAGGGGGGCACGGTACCAAATCAGAATGGACCAAAGCTGAGACAGGGAGGGGGGCACAGTACCATATCAGAATGTACCAAAGCTGAGACAGGGAGGGGGGCACGGTACAATTTTAGAATGGACCAAAGCTGAAACAGGGAGGGGGGCACAGTACCATATCAGAATGGACCAAAGCTGAGACAGGGAGGGTGGCCCAGTACCATTTCAGAATGGACCAAAGATGAGACAGGGAGGGGGGCACGGTACAATTTTAGAATGGACCAAAGCTGAGACAGGGAGGGGGGCACAGTACCATATCAGAATGGACCAAAGCTGAGACAGGGAGGGTGGCCCAGTACCATATCAGAATGGACGAAAGCTGAGACGGGGAGGGGGGCACAGTATAATATCAGAATGGACCAAAGCTGGGACGGGGAGGGGGCACAGTACCATATCCGAATGGACCAAAGCTGAGACGGGGAGGGGGCACAGTATAATATCAGAATGGACCAAAGCTGAGACAGGGAGGGGGGCACAGTACCCTATCAGGATGGACCAAAGCTGAGACAGGGAGGGGGCACAGTACCATATCAGAATGGACCAAAGCTGAGACAGGGAGGGGGGCACAGTACCATATCAGAATGTACCAAAGCTGGGACGGGGAGGGGGCACAGTACCAAATCAGAATGGACCAAAGCTGAGACAGGGAGGGGGGCACGGTACCAAATCAGAATGGACCAAAGCTGAGACAGGGAGGGGGGCACAGTACCATATCAGAATGTACCAAAGCTGAGACAGGGAGGGGGGCACGGTACAATTTTAGAATGGACCAAAGCTGAAACAGGGAGGGGGGCACAGTACCATATCAGAATGTACCAAAGCTGAGACAGGGAGGGGGGCACGGTACAATTTTAGAATGGACCAAAGCTGAGACAGGGAGGGGGGCACAGTACCATATCAGAATGGACCAAAGCTGAGACAGGGAGGGTGGCCCAGTACCATTTCAGAATGTACCAAAGCTGAGACAGGGAGGGGGGCACAGTACCATATCAGAATGGACCAAAGCTGAAACAGGGAGGGGGGCACAGTACCATATCAGAATGGACCAAAGCTGAGACAGGGAGGGGGGCACGGTACAATTTTAGAATGGACCAAAGCTGAAACAGGGAGGGGGGCACAGTACCATATCAGAATGTACCAAAGCTGAGACAGGGAGGGGGGCACGGTACAATTTTAGAATGGACCAAAGCTGAGACAGGGAGGGGGGCACAGTACCATATCAGAATGGACCAAAGCTGAGACAGGGAGGGGGGCACAGTACCATATCAGAATGGACCAAAGCTGAGACAGGGAGGGAGGCACAGTACCATATCAGAGTGGACCAAAGCTGAGACAGGGAGGGGGGCACAGTACCATATCAGAATGGACCAAAGCTGAGACAGGGAGGGGGGCACAGTACCATATCAGAGTGGACCAAAGCTGAGACAGGGAGGGGGGCACAGTACCATATCAGAATGGACCAAAGCTGAGAAGAAAGATAGCCACAAATCCCCATGACTTTGTGGTTTAAGATGGTACCTGTGAAACTCTTCCACGCTGCTTATTTGCTGTAGGACATCCAAGTCACGCATGGACAAATCCCTCCTGAAAAGAAAGCAGGTTCCAGTGGGTGGTGTGTGGTGCTGAGGAAACTCATTGCACATGGCTGTGGAGCATTACACACACACACAGCAGGATTGCGGGGTATAAGGGTAACTGAAAGGTACTTACCAGAGGCAGATTCGAGGCTTCCTCATGGTTCCCTAAAACAAAAAGACAATAAGTTACACCCCAGTTGTGTCAGGGTTAATTCATACACCTAACAAGGCAATCTTCTCCTGCCTTATTATATATTGGGGGCAGAGGCTGTGCAAGGCGCCTCCTCTCCCCCCATCCATTAGCGAGGCTTCTGACAGAGTCAGCCCATTTGTTGTTACCCTAGTCAGTTTTTTAGTGAATAGCATTTTTCTTTTGCTTCAATAAAGAAGAGTTTGGACTTTGCGGAGGGGAGAGAAGTAGGGGGATTATGTTCTCAATCGCTCAAGTTGGTTGATTTGGGAGGTTGAATTCAATTCAAGTTAAATTTGATCTCTAAACTCAACCACCTTGAGACTATTTCTAGTGAATAGAGACATATTGTGGGCCCTCTGGACAGCCAGCAGTATATTTCGTGTATTGCACCTCAATATAACATTATTGCCCTTTGCACTGCATCAGGACCCCAGTAACCCCTAGTAACTGTGGCTGATAAAACAGTCGGCTTGCTCAACATCATGGGAGATGATGTGTTATGTACAGTAGTGTAGCTCTGTGCTGCACAGGGGAAAAAGGTTAGTTATAAGGTGGTGAAAAGAGGCACAAAGCCTTGTATCCAAAATAGGGACACTTGGTAGTTATGCAGAAGTGGTGGAAGTAGGAGAATATACATAAAACATGATGTGTTTCTCAGCCGTGGGACCCCAACAGTAATACACATGCAAAACAGAATCAACGAATACTGTAATAAGCTCAACTTATTTAACCCCTTAACGCATTCGGACGTATATATAAGTCGTGAAAAGCATGGTCCTTGAGGACCATGAGGACGTATATATTTATACGTCCTCCATTTACATGTAGTGTTGCGCTCCTTAGCGGATCCGAAGCAGCGTCCCAGAGTGCCTTCAGCCCCCCCTCGCGCATACGATCACCGCGACTGTGATCGTATGCGCGTTACACACATAGGCAGTGAAAGCTGATCACTGCCTATGTGTGTTAAAGTGTTGAAATGATGCCTCTATCGAGGCATCATGCAACACAATCTGTGCCCCCCCTGGGCACCGCGATCACCCGGAGATCGCGGGTGGGTGCTGTATTGGAGGAGCATGCTCCAGGTCGCTCTGAAACCGCTACTTGACTGCCCCTAGAGGCAGTTAGAAAGTATTACCGTTATAAATAGAAAATTAAATAAATAAATAAAATAAATAAATGGAAAAAGCTAACCCTAGATCTTCTAAACCTAGATCTAGGGTTAGGGTCATAATTAGGGTTACAGGGGGGGTTCAGATGATTACAAGGGTTAGATTAAGGGGTGGGGGTAAATTTAGAGTTGGGGTAAATTTAGGGTTGGGGTTAAAAAGTCACTGTAGAAGAAAATGATTAGAAAACAAAAACCCACTAATATTGTTTATCGCCCTATTACTTGAAATAAAACAGACAAACAAGGAAACATTGGTATTAATAAACTCAGGACAAATATTAGAAAAATATAGACGGGGTCTTTTTTACCATTTGTAATTGTGTCCAAAATTTTTTTTTTTAATAGTAAATGATAATAGTATCAAATGAAAGCCCTATCTGTCCTTTAAAAAATGATATATAATTTGTGTGGGTGGACTGAACACAAGGAAATAAAGTCACAGTTCAGTAAACGTATGTAAAAAATAATGGAATTCTGGTCTTCAAGGTACATCAAATGCAGCATAGCACTCGGTCACTAAGGGGTTAATGTACATCACATGCAGCATAGCACTCGGTCACTAAGGGATTAATGTACATCCCATGCAGCATAGCACTCGGTCACTAAGGGGTTAATGTACATCAAATGCAACATAGCACTCGGTCACTAAGGGATTAATGTACATCCCATGCAGCATAGCACTCGGTCACTAAGGGGTTAATGTACATCAAATGCAACATAGCACTCGGTCACTAAGGGGTTAATGTACATCACATGCAGCATAGCACTCGGTCACTAAGGGGTTAATGTACATCACATGCAGCATAGCACTCGGTCACTAAGGGGTTAATGTACATCACATGCAACATAGCACTCGGTCACTAAGGGGTTAATGTACATCACATGCAGCATAGCACTCGGTCACTAAGGGGTTAATGTACATCCCATGCAGCATAGCACTCGGTCACTAAGGGGTTAATGTACATCAAATTCAACATAGCACTCGGTCACTAAGGGGTTAATGTACATCCCATGCAGCATAGCACTCGGTCACTAAGGGGTTAATGTACATCCCATGCAGCATAGCACTTGGTCACTAAGGGGTTAATGTACATCACATGCAGCATAGCACTCGGTCACTAAGGGGTTAATGTACATCACATGCAGCATAGCACTCGGTCACTAAGGGGTTAATGTACATCACATGCAGCATAGCACTCGGTCACTAAGGGGTTAATGTACATCACATGCAGCATAGCACTCGGTCACTAAGGGGTTAATGTACATCACATGCAGCATAGCACTCGGTCACTAAGGGGTTAATGTACATCACATGCAGCATAGCACTCGGTCACTAAGGGGTTAATGTACATCACATGCAGCATAGCACTCGGTCACTAAGGGGTTAATGTACATCACATGCAGCATAGCACTCGGTCACTAAGGGGTTAATAAATGTGTGCTCACAAACACAAATCCCAACAAGCTTGATCAGCTAAACTGAAATTCAGAGCAGCTCTATCCCCCACAGCAACGTCCAGGAGTTTTTCCTTATATTATAGTGAGCAGAAATGGAATTACCGTATTTGCTCGATTATAAGACGACCCCCCAAACTTTGGATATTCCTTTAGGAGAAAACCTAAAGCCTGAATATAAGACTACCCTATAGGAAAAAAAAGTTTAACTTGTATATATGTAAATTGCTTTTTAATATTTAATAAAAAAATTGATATTAAACAAATGCATTTCTTGTTTTTATTTCCTTTTAGGTGCCAATGCTGCCTCTCTCCCCCTCCCCCAGCTGTCTCTCTCCCCCCCCAGCGTTATCTCTCTCTCCCTCCCCCCAAAATTCTCTCTCTCCACCTCCCTCGCTCTCGTCTCTATCCCCCCTCCCCATGTCTCTACCCCCCCCTTTGTATCTCTCTATCACCCTCCCTCCACTTTTCTCTCTGTCCCCCCCCCCCCTCCCCTTGTCTATGTCTCCCCCTCCCTCCCTCTCACCTTGTATCTCCCTGGTGGCTAGCGGGGCAGCAGAGGATGTCTGTACGATACGCGCAGACATCCTCCGCTGCTGCCCGGCACTTCTGCCGGGAGTTTTATGATGAAGCTGGAAGGACCCGACTTCATCATAGAAGTCCCTAAGGACGTGCCTGGCGGCAGCAGGGGAGGTCTGCACGCATCGCGCACACATCGCGCACACATCCCCTGCTGTTAGAGAGGGGGATCCAGGTCCCCTGCAGGGATCCCCGTCTTATAGTCTGACCTCGATTTGAGGTCAGAATATAAGACGACCTCGAATGTAAGGCGAGGGTTCTTTTTCAGAGCATTTGCTCTGATAAAAACCTTGTCTTATATTCAAGCAGATACGGTACGTTTTTAATGAATTCATATATATTTTTACTAGCAGTGGTGGCTGTGATAGAACCCTCCATCACTGGGGTTCATGGAGAGAAATAATGGCCTGTCTCCTTCCAATAGACTATGGACCCTCCCTGTGTATTAGGTTCGGGGGTACACACTTTGAGGGCACCAGCAGGATGTAAGCCAGGATGTGTACTCTGGGGTCCAAGCCTTTATCCCATTCATTGTGTACTAGTGTGTGTCCATTCCTGTTCCCCTTCTATACTGGCGTGTGTCAATTCCTGTTCCCCTTCTATACTGGCGTGTGTCCATTCCTGTTCCTCTCCTATACTGGTGTGTGTCCATTCCTGTTCCCCTCCTATACTGGTGTGTGTCCATTCCTGTTCCTCTCCTATACTGGTGTGTGTCCATTCCTGTTCCCCTTCTATACTGGCGTGTGTCCATTCCTGTTCCTCTCCTATACTGGTGTGTGTCCATTCCTGTTCCTCTCCTATACTGGTGTGTGTCCATTCCTGTTCCCCTCCTATACTGGTGTGTGTCCATTCCTGTTCCCCTTCTATACTGGCGTGTGTCCATTCCTGTTCCTCTCCTATACTGGCGTGTGTCCATTCCTGTTCCTCTCCTATACTGGCGTGTGTCCATTCCTGTTCCTCTCCTATACTGGTGTGTGTCCATTCCTGTTCATCTCCTATACTGGTGTGTGTCCATTCCTGTTCCTCTCCTATACTGGTGTGTGTCCATTCCTGTTCCCCTCCTATACTGGTGTGTGTCCATTCCTGTTCCCCTCCTATACTGGTATGTGTCCATTCCTGTTCCTCTACTTTACTGGTGTGTGTCCATTCCTGTTCCTCTCCTATACTGGTGTGTGTCCATTCCTGTTCCTCTCCTATACTGGTGTGTGTCCATTCCTGTACCTCTCCTATACTGGTGTGTGTCCATTCCTGTTCCTCTCCTATACTGGTGTGTGTCCATTCCTGTTCCTCTCCTATACTGGTGTGTGTCCATTCCTGTTCCCCTCCTATACTGGTGTGTGTCCATTCCTGTTCCTCTCCTATACTGGTGTGTGTCCATTCCTGTTCCCCTCCTATACTGGTGTGTGTCCATTCCTGTTCCTCTCCTATACTGGTGTGTGTCCATTCCTGTTCCTCTCCTATACTGGTGTGTGTCCATTCCTGTTCCTCTCCTATACTGGTGTGTGTCCATTCCTGTTCCTCTCCTATACTGGTGTGTGTCCATTCCTGTTCCCCTCCTATACTGGTGTGTGTCCCTTCCTGTTCCCCTCCTATACTGGTGTGTGTCCATTCCTGTTCCTCTCCTATACTGGTGTGTGTCCATTCCTGTTCCCCTCCTATACTGGTGTGTGTCCATTCCTGTTCCTCTCCTATACTGGTGTGTGTCCATTCCTGTTCCCCTCCTATACTGGTGTGTGTCCATTCCTGTTCCCCTCCTATACTGGTGTGTGTCCATTCCTGTTCCTCTCCTATACTGGTGTGTGTCCATTCCTGTTCCCCTCCTATACTGGTGTGTGTTCATTCCTGTTCCCCTCCTATACTGATGTGTGTCCATTCCTGTTCCTCTCCTATACTGGTGTGTGTCCATTCCTGTTCCCCTCCTATACTGGTGTGTGTCCATTCATGTTCCTCTCCTATACTGGTGTGTGTCCATTCCTGTTCCTCTCCTATACTGGTGTGTGTCCATTCCTGTACCTCTCCTATACTGGTGTGTGTCCATTCCTGTACCTCTCCTATACTGGTGTGTGTCCATTCCTGTTCCTCTCCTATACTGGTGTGTGTCCATTCATGTTCCTCTCCTATACTGGTGTGTGTCCATTCCTGTTCCTCTCCTATACTGGTGTGTGTCCATTCCTGTACCTCTCCTATACTGGTGTGTGTCCATTCCTGTTCCTCTCCTATACTGGTGTGTGTCCATTCATGTTCCTCTCCTATACTGGTGTGTGTCCATTCCTGTTCCCCTCCTATACTGGTGTGTGTCCATTCCTGTTCCTCTCCTATACTGGTGTGTGTCCATTCCTGTTCCCCTCCTATACTGGTGTGTGTCCATTCCTGTTCCTCTCCTATACTGGTGTGTGTCCATTCCTGTTCCCCTCCTATACTGGTGTGTGTCCATTCCTGTTCCTCTCCTATACTGGTTTGTGTCCATTCCTGTTCCCCTCCTATACTGGTGTGTGTCCATTCCTGTTCCTCTCCTATACTGGTGTGTGTCCATTCCTGTTCCTCTCCTATACTGGTGTGTGTCCATTCCTGTTCCCCTCCTATACTGGTGTGTGTCCATTCCTGTACCTCTCCTATACTGGTGTGTGTCCATTCCTGTTCCTCTCCTATACTGGTGTGTGTCCATTCCTGTTCCTCTCCTATACTGGTGTGTGTCCATTCCTGTTCCTCTCCTATACTGGTGTGTGTCCATTCCTGTTCCTCTCCTATACTGGTGTGTGTCCATTCCTGTTCCCCTCCTATACTGGTGTGTGTCCATTCCTGTTCCTCTCCTATACTGGCGTGTGTCCATTCCTGTTCCTCTCCTATACTGGTGTGTGTCCATTCCTGTTCCTCTCCTATACTGGTGTGTGTTCATTCCTGTTCCCCTCCTATACTGGTGTGTGTCCATTCCTGTTCCTCTCCTATACTGGTGTGTGTCCATTCCTGTTCCTCTCCTATACTGGTGTGTGTCCATTCCTGTTCCTCTCCTATACTGGTGTGTGTCCATTCCTGTTCCTCTCCTATACTGGTGTGTGTCCATTCCTGTTCCCCTCCTATACTGGTGTGTGTCCATTCCTGTTCCTCTCCTATACTGGTGTGTGTCCATTCCTGTTCCCCTCCTATACTGGTGTGTGTCCATTCCTGTTCCTCTCCTATACTGGTGTGTGTCCATTCCTGTTCCCCTCCTATACTGGTGTGTGTCCTGCGGCAGAGTCTCCGGATCTGTCAGCATTAAGCTTATTACTTGGCCTGCCTCCCTCTCCGGTGGCCTGCCTCTACTGAGACCAGCATCCTGGGGGAGATATACCCCGGTCTCAGCAACGTTCCCCTTCAGGATGATACACCTGGGGGAGAGGCAGCTCTAGGGGTCCGTATCGTCATGCCAGGTGCTGCTATTACATGATGTTTAGCCAATCGAATGGATGACTGAGAATAATGAGATTTTGATCCCATGGTTGCAGCAGTATCATCCATAATGATATAATAGCTAACCTTTGGCACTCCAGTTGTTGTGTACTCACTTACCCATGATTCTTAACATACTAGACTTACTGAGAGTAATGGGAAATGTAGTCTCAACAGCTGGAGTATTAACTAACCTTGGCTGCAACGCATGTACCTTGTGTATCTGTATCTCTGCCAGGCAGGGACTATGCATGTGAAGTAGCAGCAGCCAGAATAAATAGGGAGGAGATTGGCTAGAGGAAGAGAACTACTCACTAAAGGGTGGACTGGGGTGGATGAACATTTGATCTATACATTGTCCTCCTCAGTTACCCCCACCATGCAAACTCACCAGGGATGTCCCTGCACAATGTATAGATTAAATGTTCATCTCACTCCAATTCCCCTTTTAGTGAATAGCCCTTGTGACAGCAAGGGGTGTACAGAATGAAATACACCTATTGCCCTCCTCCTTGCGGACCCCAATATACTCCAACTGCCCCCTCCTCATGGACCCCAATTTACCCCTACCTCGTGGACCCCAATATCCCCCTATTGACCCCTTCCTTGCAGACCCCAATATATTTCTATTGCCCCCCTTGCTGTTACCAATATACCACTATTGCCCCCCTCATAACGCACCCCAACATACCCTCTCCCTGGACCACAATATTCAATTTTATTCAATATAATTCAATATTATTGCTACCTCCTCGCGCACTCCAAAATATCCTTATTGCCCCCCGTCCTCACAGACCCATACATACCCCCCTCCAAGGACGCCATAATACCCCTATTGCCCCCCTCCTCACGCACCCCCAATATACTCCTATTGCCCCTACACCCCGCGAACCCCAATATACTCCTATTGCCCCCCTCCTCGCGGACCCCAATATATTCCTATTGCCCCCCTCCTCGCGGACCCCAATATATTCCTATTGCCCCCCTCCTCGCGGACCCCAATATACTCCTATTGCCCCCCTCCTCGCGGACCCCAATATACTCCTATTGCCCCCCTCTTCGCGGACCCCAATATATTCCTATTGCCCCCCTCCTCGCGGACCCCAATATATTCCTATTGCCCCGCTCCTCGCGGACCCCAATATACTCCTATTGCCCCCCTCTTCGCGGACCCCAATATATTCCTATTGCCCCCCTCCTCGCGGACCCCAATATACTCCTATTGCCCCCCTTCTCGCGGACCCCAATATATTCCTATTGCCCCGCTCCTCGCGAACCCCAATATACTCCTATTGCCCCCCTCTTCGCGGACCCCAATATATTCCTATTGCCCCCCTCTTCGCGGACCCCAATATATTCCTATTGCCCCCCTCTTCGCGGACCCCAATATATTCCTATTGCCCCCCTCCTCGCGGACCCCAATATACTCCTATTGCCCCCCTCCTCGCGGACCCCAATATATTCCTATTGCCCCGCTCCTCGCGGACCCCAATATACTCCTATTGCCCCCCTCTTCGCGGACCCCAATATATTCCTATTGCCCCCCTCTTCGCGGACCCCAATATATTCCTATTGCCCCCCTCTTCGCGGACCCCAATATATTCCTATTGCCCCGCTCCTCGCGGACCCCAATATACTCCTATTGCCCCCCACTTCGCGGACCCCAATATATTCCTATTGCCCCGCTCCTCGCGGACCCCAATATATTCCTATTGCCCCCCTCTTCGCGGACCCCAATATATTCCTATTGCCCCCCTCTTCGCGGACCCCAATATATTCCTATTGCCCCCCACTTCGCGGACCCCAATATATATTCCTATTGCCCCGCTCTTCGCGGACCCCAATATATTCCTATTGCCCCGCTCCTCGCGGACCCCAATATATTCCTATTGCCCCGCTCTTCGCGGACCCCAATATATTCCTATTGCCCCCCTCTTCGCGGACCCCAATATATTCCTAATGCCCCGCTCCTCGCGGACCCCAATATATTCCTATTGCCCCGCTCCTCGCGGACCCCAATATATTCCTATTGCCCCGCTCTTCGCGGACCCCAATATATTCCTATTGCCCCCCTCTTCGCGGACCCCAATATATTCCTATTGGCCCCCTCTTCGCGGACCCCAATATATTCCTATTGCCCCCCTCTTCGCGGACCCCAATATATTCCTATTGGCCCCCTCTTCGCGGACCCCAATATATTCCTATTGCCCCGCTCCTCGCGGACCCCAATATATTCCTATTGCCCCGCTCTTCGCGGACCCCAATATATTCCTATTGCCCCCCTCCTCGCGGACCCCAATATATTACTATTGCCCCGCTCCTCGCGGACCCCAATATATTCCTATTGCCCCCCTCTTCGCGGACCCCAATATATTCCTATTGCCCCGCTCTTCGCGGACCCCAATATATTCCTATTGCCCCCCTCTTCGCGGACCCCAATATATTCCTATTGCCCCCCTCTTCGCGGACCCCAATATATTCCTATTGCCCCGCTCTTCGCGGACCCCAATATATTCCTATTGGCCCCCTCTTCGCGGACCCCAATATATTCCTATTGCCCCCCTCCTCGCGGACCCCAATATATTCCTATTGCCCCGCTCTTCGCGGACCCCAATATATTCCTATTGCCCCCCTCTTCGCGGACCCCAATATATTCCTATTGCCCCCCTCTTCGCGGACCCCAATATATTCCTATTGGCCCCCTCTTCGCGGACCCCAATATATTCCTATTGGCCCCCTCTTCGCGGACCCCAATATATTCCTATTGCCCCCCTCTTCGCGGACCCCAATATATTCCTATTGCCCCCCTCTTCGCGGACCCCAATATATTCCTATTGCCCCGCTCTTCGCGGACCCCAATATATTCCTATTGGCCCCCTCTTCGCGGACCCCAATATATTCCTATTGCCCCTCTCACCACACTCAGCTCCCGAGCGACCTCAGCGTCCGTCTCCATAGCAACGCGTAACGGACTCCTGGTTGCCGGGTAACGGTCCTCGATCTCAGCCAATAGCTCACGCTGCGTCAAGTGACATGCTCAGGGACCAATCAGCTCGCGCAAACGGGACTGACCTCCCTCCGGGGTGTCTGCTACCGGAGCAGAACAGGAAGTAACCCCGGTGTCCCTGACTCGGTACCTTAACCAACAGGTAACCAACATCCGCGCTCTGGCAGGCTAAAGTCACATTTCATACCGGAAGTGACGCAAGACAGCGACCAGAGGTTGACGCATGCGCAGAGTGCCACATCCGGGTATACTGGGAGGAACATGGCGGCGGGTGTAAGAAGCAGACAGACGGACTGATACATACAGAGAGAGAGAGAGACTGACTGACTGCGGGAGAGAGAGAGAGACTGACTGACTGCGGGAGAGAGAGAGACTGACTGACTGCGGGAGAGAGAGAGACTGACTGCGGGAGAGAGAGACTGACTGCCTGCGGGACAGAGAGACTGACTGACTGCCTGCGGGAGAGAGAGAGACTGACTGACTGCGGGAGAGAGAGACTGACTGACTGACTGCCTGCGGGAGAGAGAGAGACTGACTGACTGCGGGAGAGAGAGACTGACTGACTGACTGCCTGCGGGAGAGAGAGACTGACTGACTGACTGCCTGCGGGAGAGAGAGAGAGACTGACTGACTGCGGGAGAGAGAGAGACTGACTGACTGCGGGAGAGAGAGACTGACTGACTGACTGCCTGCGGGAGAGAGAGAGACTGACTGACTGCGGGAGAGAGAGACTGACTGACTGACTGCCTGCGGGAGAGAGAGAGAGACTGACTGACTGCGGGAGAGAGAGACTGACTGACTGCCTGCGGGAGAGAGAGAGAGACTGACTGCCTGCGGGAGAGAGAGACTGACTGACTGACTGCGGGAGAGAGAGACTGACTGCCTGCGGGAGAGAGAGACTGACTGCCTGCGGGAGAGAGAGACTGACTGCCTGCGGGAGAGAGAGACTGACTGCCTGCGGGAGAGAGAGACTGACTGACTGACTGCGGGAGAGAGAGAGACTGACTGACTGACTGCGGGAGAGAGAGAGAGACTGACTGCCTGCGGGAGAGAGAGACTGACTGACTGACTGCGGGAGAGAGAGACTGACTGCCTGCGGGAGAGAGAGACTGACTGCCTGCGGGAGAGAGAGACTGACTGCCTGCGGGAGAGAGAGACTGACTGACTGACTGCGGGAGAGAGAGACTGACTGCCTGCGGGAGAGAGAGACTGACTGCCTGCGGGAGAGAGAGACTGACTGCCTGCGGGAGAGAGAGACTGACTGCCTGCGGGAGAGAGAGACTGACTGCCTGCGGGAGAGAGAGACTGACTGCCTGCGGGAGAGAGAGAGACTGACTGCCTGCGGGAGAGAGAGAGACTGACTGCCTGCGGGAGAGAGAGAGACTGACTGACTGCGGGAGAGAGACTGACTGACTGCGGGAGAGAGAGACTGACTGCCTGCGGGAGAGAGAGAGACTGACTGCCTGCGGGAGAGAGAGAGACTGACTGCCTGCGGGAGAGAGAGAGACTGACTGCCTGCGGGAGAGAGAGAGACTGACTGCCTGCGGGAGAGAGAGAGACTGACTGCCTGCGGGAGAGAGAGAGACTGACTGACTGCGGGAGAGAGAGACTGACTGACTGCGGGAGAGAGAGACTGACTGCCTGCGGGAGAGAGAGACTGACTGCCTGCGGGAGAGAGAGACTGACTGCCTGCGGGAGAGAGAGACTGACTGCCTGCGGGAGAGAGAGACTGACTGCCTGCGGGAGAGAGAGAGACTGACTGACTGACTGCGGGAGAGAGAGACTGACTGACTGCGGGAGAGAGAGACTGACTGACTGCGGGAGAGAGAGAGAGACTGACTGACTGCCTGCGGGAGAGAGAGAGAGACTGACTGACTGACTGACTGACTGCCTGCGGGAGAGAGAGAGACTGACTGCCTGCGGGAGAGAGAGAGACTGACTGCCTGCGGGAGAGAGAGAGACTGACTGACTGACTGCGGGAGAGAGAGACTGACTGCCTGCGGGAGAGAGAGAGACTGACTGACTGCGGGAGAGAGAGAGACTGACTGACTGACTGCGGGAGAGAGAGAGAGACTGACTGACTGCCTGCGGGAGAGAGAGAGAGACTGACTGCCTGCGGGAGAGAGAGAGAGACTGACTGACTGCGGGAGAGAGAGAGACTGACTGACTGCGGGAGAGAGAGAGAGACTGACTGACTGACTGCGGGAGAGAGAGAGAGACTGACTGACTGCCTGCGGGAGAGAGAGAGAGACTGACTGACTGCGGGAGAGAGAGAGACTGACTGCCTGCGGGAGAGAGAGACTGACTGCCTGCGGGAGAGAGAGAGACTGACTGACTGCCTGCGGGAGAGAGAGACTGACTGCCTGCGGGAGAGAGAGACTGACTGACTGCGGGAGAGAGAGACTGACTGCCTGCGGGAGAGAGAGAGACTGACTGCCTGCGGGAGAGAGAGAGACTGACTGCCTGCGGGAGAGAGAGAGACTGACTGACTGCGGGAGAGAGAGACTGACTGCCTGCGGGACAGAGAGACTGACTGCCTGCGGGACAGAGAGACTGACTGCCTGCGGGAGAGAGAGACTGACTGCCTGCGGGAGAGAGAGACTGACTGCCTGCGGGAGAGAGAGAGACTGACTGACTGCGGGACAGAGAGACTGACTGCCTGCGGGAGAGAGAGACTGACTGACTGACTGCGGGAGAGAGAGACTGACTGCCTGCGGGAGAGAGAGACTGACTGCCTGCGGGAGAGAGAGACTGACTGCCTGCGGGAGAGAGAGACTGACTGACTGACTGCGGGAGAGAGAGACTGACTGACTGCGGGAGAGAGAGACTGACTGCCTGCGGGAGAGAGAGACTGACTGCCTGCGGGAGAGAGAGAGACTGACTGCCTGCGGGAGAGAGAGAGACTGACTGCCTGCCGGAGAGAGAGAGACTGACTGACTGCGGGAGAGAGACTGACTGACTGCGGGAGAGAGAGACTGACTGCGGGAGAGAGAGAGACTGACTGCCTGCGGGAGAGAGAGAGACTGACTGCCTGCGGGAGAGAGAGAGACTGACTGCCTGCGGGAGAGAGAGAGACTGACTGCCTGCGGGAGAGAGAGAGACTGACTGACTGCCTGCGGGAGAGAGAGACTGACTGCCTGCGGGAGAGAGAGACTGACTGCCTGCGGGAGAGAGAGACTGACTGCCTGCGGGAGAGAGAGACTGACTGCCTGCGGGAGAGAGAGACTGACTGACTGACTGCGGGAGAGAGAGACTGACTGACTGCGGGAGAGAGAGACTGACTGACTGCGGGAGAGAGAGACTGACTGACTGCGGGAGAGAGAGACTGACTGACTGCGGGAGAGAGAGACTGACTGACTGCGGGAGAGAGAGACTGACTGACTGCGGGAGAGAGAGACTGACTGACTGCGGGAGAGAGAGACTGACTGACTGCGGGAGAGAGAGACTGACTGACTGCGGGAGAGAGAGAGACTGACTGCCTGCGGGAGAGAGAGAGACTGACTGCCTGCGGGAGAGAGAGACTGACTGCCTGCGGGAGAGAGAGAGACTGACTGACTGCCTGCGGGAGAGAGAGACTGACTGACTGCGGGAGAGAGAGACTGACTGCCTGCGGGAGAGAGAGAGACTGACTGCCTGCGGGAGAGAGAGAGACTGACTGACTGCGGGAGAGAGAGACTGACTGCCTGCGGGACAGAGAGACTGACTGCCTGCGGGACAGAGAGACTGACTGCCTGCGGGAGAGAGAGACTGACTGCCTGCGGGAGAGAGAGACTGACTGCCTGCGGGAGAGAGAGACTGACTGCCTGCGGGAGAGAGAGACTGACTGCCTGCGGGAGAGAGAGACTGACTGCCTGCGGGAGAGAGAGAGACTGACTGACTGCGGGAGAGAGAGACTGACTGCCTGCGGGAGAGAGAGAGACTGACTGCGGGAGAGAGAGACTGACTGCCTGCGGGAGAGAGAGACTGACTGCCTGCGGGAGAGAGAGAGACTGACTGCGGGAGAGAGAGACTGACTGCCTGCGGGAGAGAGAGAGACTGACTGACTGCGGGAGAGAGAGACTGACTGCCTGCGGGAGAGAGAGAGACTGACTGCGGGAGAGAGAGAGACTGACTGCCTGCGGGAGAGAGAGAGACTGACTGCCTGCGGGAGAGAGAGACTGACTGCCTGCGGGAGAGAGAGACTGACTGCCTGCGGGAGAGAGAGACTGACTGCCTGCGGGAGAGAGAGACTGACTGCCTGCGGGAGAGAGAGAGACTGACTGACTGACTGCGGGAGAGAGAGACTGACTGACTGCGGGAGAGAGAGACTGACTGACTGCGGGAGAGAGAGACTGACTGCCTGCGGGAGAGAGAGAGACTGACTGACTGACTGCGGGAGAGAGAGACTGACTGCCTGCGGGAGAGAGAGAGAGACTGACTGACTGCCTGCGGGAGAGAGAGAGAGACTGACTGACTGACTGACTGACTGACTGCCTGCGGGAGAGAGAGAGACTGACTGCCTGCGGGAGAGAGAGAGACTGACTGCCTGCGGGAGAGAGAGAGACTGACTGACTGACTGCGGGAGAGAGAGACTGACTGACTGCGGGAGAGAGAGAGACTGACTGCCTGCGGGAGAGAGAGACTGACTGCCTGCGGGAGAGAGAGACTGACTGACTGCGGGAGAGAGAGAGACTGACTGACTGACTGCGGGAGAGAGAGACTGACTGACTGCGGGAGAGAGAGACTGACTGACTGCGGGAGAGAGAGACTGACTGCCTGCGGGAGAGACAGAGACTGACTGACTGACTGCGGGAGAGAGAGACTGACTGCCTGCGGGAGAGAGAGAGACTGACTGCCTGCGGGAGAGAGAGAGACTGACTGCCTGCGGGAGAGAGAGAGACTGACTGCCTGCGGGAGAGAGAGAGACTGACTGCCTGCGATAGAGAGAGACTGACTGCCTGCGATAGAGAGAGACTGACTGCCTGCGGGAGAGAGAGACTGACTGACTGCGGGAGAGAGAGAGACTGACTGCCTGCGGGAGAGAGAGAGACTGACTGACTGACTGCGGGAGAGAGAGACTGACTGCCTGCGGGAGAGAGAGAGAGACTGACTGACTGCCTGCGGGAGAGAGAGAGAGACTGACTGACTGCCTGCGGGAGAGAGAGACTGACTGCCTGCGGGAGAGAGAGAGACTGACTGACTGCGGGAGAGAGAGACTGACTGCCTGCGGGAGAGAGAGACTGACTGCCTGCGGGAGAGAGAGACTGACTGACTGCGGGAGAGAGAGAGACTGACTGACTGACTGCGGGAGAGACTGACTGACTGACTGCGGGAGAGAGAGACTGACTGCCTGCGGGAGAGAGAGACTGACTGCCTGCGGGAGAGAGAGAGACTGACTGCCTGCGGGAGAGAGAGAGACTGACTGCCTGCGGGAGAGAGAGACTGACTGCCTGCGGGAGAGAGAGACTGACTGCCTGCGGGAGAGAGAGACTGACTGCCTGCGGGAGAGAGAGAGACTGACTGACTGCGGGAGAGAGAGAGACTGACTGACTGCGGGAGAGAGAGACTGACTGACTGCGGGAGAGAGAGAGACTGACTGACTGCGGGAGAGAGAGAGACTGACTGCCTGCGGGAGAGAGAGAGACTGACTGACTGACTGCGGGAGAGAGAGACTGACTGCCTGCGGGGGAGAGAGACTGACTGACTGCGGGAGAGAGAGAGACTGACTGCCTGCGGGAGAGAGAGAGACTGACTGCCTGCGGGAGAGAGAGAGACTGACTGACTGCCTGCGGGAGAGAGAGACTGACTGACTGCCTGCGGGAGAGAGAGACTGACTGACTGACTGCGGGAGAGAGAGACTGACTGCCTGCGGGAGAGAGAGACTGACTGCCTGCGGGAGAGAGAGACTGACTGCCTGCGGGAGAGAGAGACTGACTGACTGCCTGCGGGAGAGAGAGAGACTGACTGACTGACTGCGGGAGAGACTGACTGACTGACTGCGGGAGAGAGAGACTGACTGACTGCGGGAGAGAGAGACTGACTGACTGCGGGAGAGAGAGACTGACTGACTGCGGGAGAGAGAGAGACTGACTGACTGCCTGCGGGAGAGAGAGACTGACTGACTGCGGGAGAGAGAGAGACTGACTGCCTGCGGGAGAGAGAGAGACTGACTGACTGCCTGCGGGAGAGAGAGAGACTGACTGACTGACTGCGGGAGAGAGAGACTGACTGCCAGCGGGAGAGAGAGAGACTGACTGACTGCCTGCGGGAGAGAGAGACTGACTGCCTGCGGGAGAGAGAGACTGACTGACTGCGGGAGAGAGAGAGACTGACTGACTGACTGCGGGAGAGAGAGACTGACTGCCTGCGGGAGAGAGAGACTGACTGCCTGCGGGAGAGAGAGACTGACTGACTGACTGCGGGAGAGAGAGAGACTGACTGACTGCGGGAGAGAGAGAGACTGACTGACTGCGGGAGAGAGAGAGACTGACTGCGGGAGAGAGAGACTGACTGACTGACTGCGGTAGAGAGAGAGACTGACTGACTGCGGTAGAGAGAGAGACTGACTGACTGCGGGAGAGAGACTGACTGACTGCCTGCGGGAGAGAGAGACTGACTGACTGACTGACTGCGGTAGAGAGAGAGACTGACTGACTGCCTGCGGGAGAGAGAGACTGACTGACTGCGGGAGAGAGAGACTGACTGACTGCGGGAGAGAGACTGACTGACTGCGGGAGAGAGACTGACTGACTGCGGGAGAGAGAGAGACTGACTGCCTGCGGGAGAGAGAGACTGACTGCCTGCGGGAGAGAGAGACTGACTGACTGCGGGAGAGAGAGAGACTGACTGCCTGCGGGAGAGAGAGAGACTGACTGCCTGCGGGAGAGAGAGACTGACTGACTGCGGGAGAGAGAGAGACTGACTGACTGACTGCGGGAGAGAGAGACTGACTGCCAGCGGGAGAGAGAGAGACTGACTGACTGCCTGCGGGAGAGAGAGACTGACTGACTGCGGGAGAGAGAGAGACTGACTGACTGACTGCGGGAGAGACTGACTGACTGACTGCGGGAGAGAGAGACTGACTGCCTGTGGGAGAGAGAGACTGACTGCCTGCGGGAGAGAGAGACTGACTGACTGCCTGCGGGAGAGAGAGACTGACTGACTGCCTGCGGGAGAGAGAGACTGACTGACTGACTGCGGGAGAGAGAGAGACTGACTGACTGCGGGAGAGAAAGAGACTGACTGACTGACTGCGGGAGAGAGAGAGACTGACTGCGGGAGAGAGAGACTGACTGACTGACTGCGGGAGAGACAGACTGACTGACTGCGGGAGAGAGACTGACTGACTGCCTGCGGGAGAGAGAGACTGACTGACTGACTGACTGCGGTAGAGAGAGAGACCGACTGACTGCCTGCGGGAGAGAGAGACTGACTGACTGCGGGAGAGAGAGACTGACTGACTGCGGGAGAGAGACTGACTGACTGCCTGCGGGAGAGAGACTGACTGACTGCCTGCGGGAGAGAGACTGACTGACTGCCTGCGGGAGAGAGAGACTGACTGCCTGCGGGAGAGAGAGACTGACTGCCTGCGGGAGAGAGAGACTGACTGACTGCCTGCGGGGGATCGAGAGAGAGAGAGACTGACTGCCTGCAGGGGATCGAGAGAGAGAGAGACTGACTGCCTGCAGAGGATAGAGAGAGAGAGAGACTGACTGCCTGCAGAGGATAGAGAGAGAGAGAGACTGACTGCCTGCAGGGGATCGAGAGAGAGAGAGACTGACTGCCTGCAGGGGATCGAGAGAGAGAGACTGACTGCCTGCAGGGGATCGAGAGAGAGAGAGACTGACTGCCTGCAGGGGATCGAGAGAGAGAGACTGACTGCCTGCAGGGGATAGAGAGAGAGAGAGAGACTGACTGCCTGCAGGGGATCGAGAGAGAGAGAGAGACTGACTGCCTGCAGGGGATCGAGAGAGAGAGAGAGACTGACTGCCTGCAGGGGATCGAGAGAGAGAGAGAGACTGACTGCCTACAGGGGATAGAGAGAGACTGACTGACTACAGGGGATAGAGAGAGACTGACTGCCTACAGGGGATAGAGAGAGAGACTGACTGCCTACAGGGGATAGAGAGAGACTGACTGCCTACAGGGGATAGAGAGAGAGACTGACTGCCTACAGGGGATAGAGAGAGAGAGAGAGACTGACTGCCTGCAGGGGATCGAGAGAGAGAGAGACTGACTGCCTACAGGGGATAGAGAGAGACTGACTGCCTACAGGGGATAGAGAGAGACTGACTGCCTACAGGGGATAGAGAGAGACTGACTGCCTACAGGGGATAGAGAGAGACTGACTGCCTACAGGGGATAGAGAGAGACTGACTGCCTACAGGGGATAGAGAGAGACTGACTGCCTACAGGGGATAGAGAGAGAGAGAGAGACTGACTGCCTGCAGGGGATCGAGAGAGAGAGACTGACTGCCTGCAGGGGATCGAGAGAGAGAGAGAGAGACTGACTGCCTACAGGGGATAGAGAGAGAGAGAGAGACTGACTGCCTACAGGGGATAGAGAGAGAGAGAGAGACTGACTGCCTACAGGGGATAAAGAGAGAGAGAGAGACTGACTGCCTACAGGGGATAGAGAGAGAGAGAGAGACTGACTGCCTACAGGGGATAGAGAGAGAGAGACTGACTGCCTACAGGGGATAGAGAGAGAGAGAGAGAGACTGACTGCCTACAGGGGATAGAGAGAGAGAGAGAGAGACTGACTGCCTACAGGGGATAGAGAGAGAGAGAGAGAGAGAGAGAGAGAGAGACTGACTGCCTACAGGGGATAGATAGAGAGAGAGAGAGAGACTGACTGCCTACAGGGGAGAGAGAGAGAGACTGACTGCCTGCAGGGGATCGAGAGAGAGACTGACTGCCTGCAGGGGATCGAGAGAGAGACTGACTGCCTACAGGGGATAGAGAGAGACTGACTGCCTACAGGGGATAGAGAGAGACTGACTGCCTACAGGGGATAGAGAGAGAGACTGACTGCCTACAGGGGATCGAGAGAGAGAGAGACTGACTGCCTACAGGGGATAGAGAGAGACTGACTGCCTACAGGGGATAGAGAGAGACTGACTGCCTACAGGGTATAGAGAGAGACTGACTGCCTACAGGGGATAGAGAGAGAGACTGACTGCCTACAGGGGATAGAGAGAGAGAGAGAGACTGACTGCCTACAGGGGATAGAGAGAGAGAGAGAGAGAGAGAGAGAGACTGACTGCCTACAGGGGATAGAGAGAGAGAGACTGACTGCCTACAGGGGATAGAGAGAGAGAGACTGACTGCCTACAGGGGATAGAGAGAGAGAGAGAGAGACTGACTGACTGCCTGCGGGAGAGAGAGACTGACTGACTGCCTGCGGGAGAGAGAGACTGACTGACTGCCTGCGGGAGAGAGAGACTGACTGCCTGCGGGAGAGAGAGACTGACTGCCTGCGGGAGAGAGAGACTGACTGCCTGCGGGAGAGAGAGAGACTGACTGCCTACAGGGGATCGAGAGAGAGAGAGACTGACTGCCTGCGGGAGAGAGAGAGACTGACTGCCTACAGGGGATCGAGAGAGAGAGAGACTGACTGCCTACAGGGGATAGAGAGAGACTGACTGCCTACAGGGGATAGAGAGAGACTGACTGCCTACAGGGGATAGAGAGCGACTGACTGCCTACAGGGGATAGAGAGAGACTGACTGCCTACAGGGGAGAGAGAGAGACTGACTGCCTACAGGGGATAGAGAGAGACTGACTGCCTACAGGGGATAGAGAGAGACTGACTGCCTACAGGGGATAGAGAGAGACTGACTGCCTACAGGGGATAGAGAGAGACTGACTGCCTACAGGGGATAGAGAGAGACTGACTGCCTACAGGGGATAGAGAGAGAGAGAGAGAGAGACTGACTGCCTACAGGGGATAGAGAGAGAGAGAGAGAGAGACTGACTGCCTACAGGGGATCGAGAGAGAGAGAGAGAGAGACTGACTGCCTACAGGGGATAGAGAGAGAGAGAGAGAGAGACTGACTGCCTACAGGGGATAGAGAGAGAGAGAGAGAGAGACTGACTGCCTACAGGGGATAAAGAGAGAGAGAGAGACTGACTGCCTACAGGGGATAGAGAGAGAGAGAGAGAGAGACTGACTGCCTACAGGGGATAGAGAGAGAGAGAGAGAGAGACTGACTGCCTACAGGGGATAGAGAGAGAGAGAGAGACTGACTGCCTACAGGGGATAGATAGAGAGAGAGAGACTGACTGCCTACAGGGGATAGAGAGAGAGAGAGAGAGAGAGAGACTGACTGCCTACAGGGGATTGAGAGAGAGAGAGAGAGAGACTGCCTGCCTACAGGGGATAGAGAGAGAGAGAGAGAGACTGACTGCCTACAGGGGAGAGAGAGAGAGACTGACTGCCTGCAGGGGATCGAGAGAGAGACTGACTGCCTACAGGGGATAGAGAGAGACTGACTGCCTACAGGGGATAGAGAGAGACTGACTGCCTACAGGGGATAGAGAGAGACTGACTGCCTACAGGGGATAGAGAGAGACTGACTGCCTACAGGGGATAGAGAGAGACTGACTGCCTACAGGGGATAGAGAGAGACTGACTGCCTACAGGGGATAGAGAGAGAGAGAGAGACTGACTGCCTACAGGGGATAGAGAGAGAGAGAGAGAGACTGACTGCCTACAGGGGATAGAGAGAGAGAGAGAGAGACTGACTGCCTACAGGGGATAGAGAGAGAGAGAGAGACTGACTGCCTACAGGGGAGAGAGAGAGAGACTGACTGCCTGCAGGGGATCGAGAGAGAGACTGACTGCCTGCAGGGGATCGAGAGAGAGACTGACTGCCTACAGGGGATAGAGAGAGACTGACTGCCTACAGGGGATAGAGAGAGACTGACTGCCTACAGGGGATAGAGAGAGACTGACTGCCTACAGGGGATAGAGAGAGACTGACTGCCTACAGGGGATAGAGAGAGACTGACTGCCTACAGGGGATAGAGAGAGACTGACTGCCTACAGGGGATAGAGAGAGAGAGAGAGACTGACTGCCTACAGGGGATAGAGAGAGAGAGAGAGAGACTGACTGCCTACAGGGGATAGAGAGAGAGAGAGAGAGACTGACTGCCTACAGGGGATAGAGAGAGAGAGAGAGACTGACTGCCTACAGGGGATAGAGAGAGAGAGAGAGACTGACTGCCTACAGGGGATAGAGAGAGAGAGAGAGAGACTGCCTGCCTACAGGGGATAGAGAGAGAGAGAGAGACTGCTGATGTTGCTGTAAGATTACCAAACATTGTGTCTTGTCTTCAGGTCTGAGGAGACCAGACAAACTGACCACTGCCACCATGTCAGGAGCCGGCAGTAAGAGAGTCTCAGGCGACAACTCCGGCCCCTCCGAGAAGAAAGCACATCGTGATGAGAAGACTACAACCACACTCATTGAGCCCATTCGACTGGGGGGAATCTCTTCAACAGTGAGTCAAACCGGCAGGAAAGAGGGTCAGGACGGAGACTTGTGGTGAAACAGGAGGGATGTGCAGAGCAAGACGGGCACGAGGGGGAGACGGGCAGTCAGGGGTGAAACGTGGAGGCACAAGGGTGAGACGGGCAGTCAGGGGTGAAACGTGGAGGCACAAGGGTGAGACGGGCAGTCAGGGGTGAAACGTGGAGGCACAAGGGTGAGACGGGCAGTCAGGGGTGAAACGTGGAGGCACAAGGGTGAGACGGGCAGTCAGGGGTGAAACGTGGAGGCACAAGGCTGAGACGGGCAGTCAGGGGTGAAACGTGGAGGCACAAGGGTGAGACGGGCAGTCAGGGGTGAAACGTGGAGGCACAAGGCTGAGACGGGCAGTCAGGGGTGAAACGTGGAGGCACAAGGGTGAGACGGGCAGTCGGGTGAAACGTGGAGGCACAAGGGTGAGACGGGCAGTCAGGGGTGAAACGTGGAGGCACAAGGGTGAGACGGGCAGTCAGGGGTGAAACGTGGAGGCACAAGGGTGAGACGGGCAGTCAGGGGTGAAACGTGGAGGCACAAGGCTGAGACGGGCAGTCAGGGGTGAAACGTGGAGGCACAAGGGTGAGACGGGCAGTCGGGTGAAACGTGGAGGCACAAGGGTGAGACGGGCAGTCAGGGGTGAAACGTGGAGGCACAAGGGTGAGACGGACAGTTGGGTGAAACGTGGAGGCACAAGGGTGAGACGGGCAGTCGGGTGAAACGTGGAGGCACAAGGGTGAGACGGGCAGTCGGGTGAAACGTGGAGGCACAAGGGTGAGACGGGCAGTCAGGGGTGAAACGTGGAGGCACAAGGGTGAGACGGGCAGTCAGGGGTGAAACGTGGAGGCACAAGGCTGAGACGGGCAGTCAGGGGTGAAACGTGGAGGCACAAGGGTGAGACGGGCAGTCGGGTGAAACGTGGAGGCACAAGGCTGAGACGGGCAGTCAGGGGTGAAACGTGGAGGCACAAGGGTGAGACGGGCAGTCGGGTGAAACGTGGAGGCACAAGGGTGAGACGGGCAGTCAGGGGTGAAACGTGGAGGCACAAGGCTGAGACGGGCAGTCGGGTGAAACGTGGAGGCACAAGGGTGAGACGGGCAGTCAGGGGTGAAACGTGGAGGCACAAGGGTGAGACGGGCAGTCGGGTGAAACGTGGAGGCACAAGGGTGAGACGGGCAGTCGGGTGAAACGTGGAGGCACAAGGGTGAGACGGACAGTTGGGTGAAACGAAGGCACAAGGGTGAGACGGGCAGTCAGGGGTGAAACGAAGGCACAAGGGTGAGACGGACAGTCGGGTGAAACGTGGAGGCACAAGGGTGAGACGGACAGTCGGGTGAAACGTGGAGGCACAAGGCTGAGACGGGCAGTCGGGTGAAACGTGGAGGCACAAGGGTGAGACGGGCAGTCGGGTGAAACGAAGGCACAAGGGTGAGACGGGCAGTCAGGGGTGAAACGAAGGCACATGAGGTAGACAGCAGGAGGTAAGGAACAGTGATACAAAGCTCACCATATGGCAGGCTGATAGTAAAGTGGCTGCTGCTCTCTCAACATATCTCACTCACAGGAGGAGATGGATATGAAAGTCTTGCAGTTTAAGAATAAGAAGCTTGCAGAACGTCTTGAGCAGCGCCAGGGGTTTGAAGATGAGCTCCGGGAAAAGATTGAGAAGTTGGAAAAAAGACAAGCGACTGATGACGCCACACTGCTAATAGTGAACCGCTACTGGAGCCAGGTGAGAACCCAGACCACTTTCCTGTGCCCCTCCCCTTCCATTCTGTGTCTCCCCTCCCCTTCCATTCTGTGTCTCCTCTGCCCCTCCCCTTCCATTCTGCGTCTCCCATGCCCCTCCCCTTCCAGTCTGCGTCTCCCCTGCCCCTCCCCTTCCAATCTGCGTCTCCCCTGCCCCTCCCCTTCCAGTCTGCGTCTCCCCTGCCCCTCCCCTTCCAGTCTGCGTCTCCCCTGCCTCTCCCCTACCAGTCTGCGTCTCCCCTGCCCCTCCCCTTCCAGTCTGCGTCTCCTCTGCCCCTCCCCTTGCAGTCTGCGTCTTCCCTCCCCTTCCAGTCTGCCTCTCCCCTGCCCCTCCCCTACCAGTCTGCGGCTCCCCTGCCCCTCCCCTTCCAGTCTGCGGCTCCCCTGCCCCTCCCCTACCAGTCTGCGGCTCCCCTGCCCCTCCCCTTCCAGTCTGCGGCTCCCCTGCCCCTCCCCTTCCAGTCTGCGGCTCCCCTGCCCCTCCCCTTCCAGTCTGCGGCTCCCCTGCCCCTCCCCTTCCAGTCTGCGGCTCCCCTGCCCCTCCCCTTCCAGTCTGCGGCTCCCCTGCCCCTCCCCTTCCAGTCTGCGGCTTTCCTGCCCCTCCCCTTCCAGTCTGCGGCTCCCCTGCCCCTCCCCTTCCAGTCTGCGGCTCCCCTGCCCCTCCCCTTTTGTCCCCCTTTTCTATTCTGTTACCTCTTCCATTCTTCTTCCTGTCCGTTGTTCTGTGTCATTCTGTGTCTACCTCTGTCTGACAGCTGGATGAAAGTGTACATCAGCTGCTGAGACGCTATGACAGTGAGCCGTCCACCCAGAGTGTCGCTGCAGAGGAGACTGAGCTTGGAGTAGAGGGGGGACAGCACATGCCAGCGGGCAACAAAGGTGATTGGAATGAGATATGCCAGGACCATACAGGCAGCACAGCATGTCCTGCTCAGCCATGCCACCATTTCTGTCAACACTGCTTAGAATAACATGCTCTGCACATTGTGTTGGCAGAATTGCAGCAAATGCATAAAATAAGAGAAACATAAGTTTCAACACCATAAGGACGAGCTTTTGGGGTATTTTTTGTTGTGTAATGTGACAAAGCACAAGCAGCCTCTAGGGGGGCAGAGTCAGAGCACAAGCAGCGTCTAGGGGGCAGAGTCAGAGCACAAGCAGCATCTAGGGGGCAGAGTCAGAGCACAAGCAGCATCTAGGGGGCAGAGTCAGAGCACAAGCAGCATCTAGGGGGCAGAGTCAGAGCACAAGCAGCATCTAGGGGGCAGAGTCAGAGCACAAGCAGCATCTAGGGGGCAGAGTCAGAGCACAAGCAGCATCTAGGGGGCAGAGTCAGAGCACAAGCAGCATCTAGGGGGCAGAGTCAGAGCACAAGCAGCATCTAGGGGGCAGAGTCAGAGCACAAGCAGCATCTAGGGGGCAGAGTCAGAGCACAAGCAGCGTCTAGGGGGCAGAGTCACAGCACAAGCAGCGTCTAGGGGCAGAGTCACAGCACAAGCAGCATCTAGGGGGCAGAGTCAGAGCACAAGCAGCGTCTAGGGGGCAGAGTCAGAGCACAAGCAGCATCTAGGGGGCAGAGTCAGAGCACAAGCAGCATCTAGGGGGCAGAGTCAGAGCACAAGCAGCGTCTAGGGGGGCAGAGTCACGGCACAAGCAGCGTCTAGGGGGCAGAGTCAGAGCACAAGCAGCATCTAGGGGGCAGAGTCAGAGCACAAGCAGCGTCTAGGGGGCAGAGTCACAGCACAAGCAGCGTCTAGAGGGCAGAGTCACGGCACAAGCAGCGTCTAGGGGGCAGAGTCAGAGCACAAGCAGCATCTAGGGGGCAGAGTCAGAGCACAAGCAGCGTCTAGAGGCAGAGTCACGGCACAAGCAGCATCTAGGGGGCAGAGTCAGAGCACAAGCAGCATCTAGGGGGCAGAGTCACGGTACAAGCAGCGTCTAGGGGGCAGAGTCAGGGCACAAGCAGCGTCTAGAGGGCAGAGTCACGGTACAAGCAGCGTCTAGAGGCAGAGTCACGGCACAAGCAGCATCTAGGGGGCAGAGTCACGGCACAAGCAGCATCTAGGGGGCAGAGTCACAGCACAAGCAGCGTCTAGGGGGCAGAGTCACAGCACAAGCAGCGTCTAGGGGGCAGAGTCAGGGCACAAGCAGCGTCTAGAGGGCAGAGTCACGGTACAAGCAGCGTCTAGAGGCAGAGTCACGGCACAAGCAGCGTCTAGGGGGCAGAGTCAGGGCACAAGCAGCGTCTAGGGGGCAGAGTCACAGCACAAGCAGCGTCTAGGGGGCAGAGTCACAGCACAAGCAGCGTCTAGGGGGCAGAGTCACAGTACAAGCAGCGTCTAGGGGGCAGAGTCACAGTACAAGCACCAGGAAGCCATTTATAGTGATGGATTTATAGATCAATTTACTAACTAGCTGCATGTTTGCATTGTTGACTATTTTCCCAGTCCTGCTAATGTCGTGTCTTTCCTGTAGAGGGCCTTCTTCCCCCCTTGACACTCGCAACCGTTCCTCTGTCTGAGGGTCTCCCCGAATCTTCCCTCAACTTCCTGGCCACTCTGGCTTTCAGTACCACCGAGGAGATAGAGCTGCAGCTGCAGGAGCGCATGGAATTCAGCAAGAGAGCAGTTTCCTGCGTGCTGGAAACATCGCATAGACTTCACCGCCGCATGGAGGATCTGTGTGAACGCATCCACCGTGGAGGTAAGAAGGAATGAGGGTGTAAGGATGAAGGTAATGAGCATCCACAATGGAGGTAAGAAGGAATGAGATGCTTGGAGGGTGAGGGTGTGAGGATGAAGGTATTGAGCATCCACCATGGAGGTAAGAAGGAATGAGATGCTTGGAGGGTGAGAGTGTGAGGATGAAGGTATTGAGCATCCACCATTGAGGTAAGAAGGAATGAGATGCTTGGAGGGTGAGGATGAAGGTATTGAGCATCCACCATGGAGGTAAGAAGGAATGAGATGCTTGGAGGGTGTGGATGAAGGTATTGAGCATCCACCATGGAGGTAAGAAGGAATGAGATGCTTGGAGGGTGAGGGTGTGAGGATGAAGGTAATGAGCATCCACCATGGAGGTAAGAAGGAATGAGATGCTTGGAGGGTGAGTGTGTGAGGATGAAGGTATTGAGCATCCACCGTGGAGGTAAGAAGGAATGAGATGCTTGGAGGTTGAGGGTGTGAGGATGAAGGTATTGAGCATCCACCATGGAGGTAACAAGGGATGAGATGCTTGGAGGGTGAGGGTGTGAGGATGAAGGTAATGAGCATCCACCGTGGAGGTAAGAAGGAATGAGATGCTTGGAGGGTGAGGGTGTGAGGATGAAGGTATTGAGCATCCACCATGGAGGTAAGAAGGGATGAGATGCTTGGAGGGTGAGGGTGTGAGGATGAAGGTATTGAGCATCCACCATGGAGGTAAGAAGGGATGAGATGCTTGGAGGGTGATGGTGTGAGGATGAAGGTATTAGCATCCACCATGGAGGTAAGAAGGAATGAGATGCTTGGAGGATGAGGGTGTGAGGATGAAGGTATTGATCATCCACTGTGGAGGTAAGAAGGAATAAGATGCTTACATTGCCGCGATGAACTGTCCTACACACACATTGGATGTGATATAGTTAGACTTTGCATTTGATACAGTTCCACAAGGTTCTGTACAAATTTACTGAAATAGGCTTAGGGCCAATGGTTTGTTTGTGGATTAAAATTGGTTGAAAGACAGAATGCAAAGGGTGGTGGTAAATGGGAAGTTCTCAAATTGGACAGATGTGATAAGTGGAGTACCTCGGGATCTTTTCTGGGTCCTCTTCTTTTTAATTTGTTTATTGATAATCTCCCAGAGGGCATAGGGAGCCATGTCTCAGTGTTTGCCGATAACACAAAATTAAGTAGGGTAATACAGTCTGAACTAGATGTATCTTTGTTGCAAGAGGATTTGGATAAATTGGGTAGATATATGGCAAATGTGATTTATGTAGACAAGTGTAAAATTATGCATTTTGAGTAATAAAATGGCAACATATGGTGTTTCCTGGGAAATCTACTAATGAAAAAGATTTGGGAGTAGTTGCTAAGGCCAATAAGATATTGGGGTGTACTAAAAGGGGTATTGACTCACGGGAGGAAGATATTATATGCTTTTTTACAGGTCCATGGTAAGACCTCACCTTTAATATGCTGTTCAATTCTGGGCACCTTTTTAAAAAAAAAAATACATTATGGAACTAGAGAAGGTGCTACAAAACTAATCAGGGGAATGGAAAGTTTTAGTTATGATGAAAGGCTGGAAAAGTTAAATTTGTACACGCTATAGAAATGGCGGCTTAAAGGGGATATGATAATGTTATATAAAATATATACAGGGCCCATACAGTGGGCTTTTTAACCCCTTAGTGACATGACTTTTTTGGCTTGTCCGACGCTTGGTGACATGGGCTGTTTTAACATTTCTGAGGTGTTTGTGTTTTTCTGTAATTTATTTCTGTCTCATTTAGTGTACCCGCACAAACTATATATCGTTTTTATCGTTATAAGAAGGGCTTTCTTTTGATACCATTATTTTGATAATAGCATATAATTTGATGTAAAAAAAATAATAAAATATGGCAAAAAAATTGAAAAAAATTTTTTTTTTTGACTTTTATTTGAAAAATCGTATACTCATGTACAAGAGACAACAAAAAAACACTGCTAAAAAGTTTCTAATATATGTCCTGAGTTCAGAAATAGCCCATGTTTTTATGTTTTTGTGCTTTTTTATTCATGTTACAGGGCCAGAACTATAAGTGGTGCAAAGCTATTTTAAAATCCTTTCTTTCAAAATTAGCGATAGTGACATTGTAACACTGATTTCTGTACTAAATCCATGAATGACCCCCAACATGTACATATTTTTGAAAACTAGACAACTCAGGGCATTTAACTTGGGGTATTTTGACACATTTCATGTAGCCATTTTACCACCAATATTTGCCAAAGTTTGCAGCAAAAAATCTTTTTTTTAAATTTTTCACATATATTGCAATTTAGGTAAACATTACCTTAAAATGTGAAGGGGTATTTCCAAATAACACCTCAATATGTGTTCAGCAACATCTCCTGAGTACAGGCATACCACCCATGCATAGGTTTGTTGGTTTGTTTTGGGGCTAAAAGGCCACATTTAGGGGGTGCGCATTTTGGTTTTCCAACTTGGAATTCTGACATGCAGAAAACTTGTGCCCATGTCCCATTTGGGACATTTTTGAAGCCAGAAAGTGTATTCTACCCCACAAAACCATATATTTTTTTAAACTAGACACCCTAGGGTATTTCAAATGGTAGTATTTTAACACTTTCCATGCACTAATTATACTACCAGCCTATGTCAATGTTTTGGGTAGTAATTTTTTTTCACATACATTGTACTTTGGGCATGAATTCACAGATCCTGTTATGTGTCAGTGCCAAACAACACCTCAATATGTGTTCAGCAACATCTCTTGAGTACAGGGATACCCCCCATGTATAGGTTGGTTAGGTTATTTGGGGGTTAAAAGGCCACATTTAGGGGGTGCACTTTTTGGTTTTCCAACTTGGAATTCTGACGTGCAGAAAACCTGCGCCCATGTCCCATTTGGGACATTTTTGAAGCCAAAAAGTGTATTCTATCCCACAAAACCATATATTTTTGAAAACTAGACACCCTAGGGTATTTCAAATGGTAGTATTTTAACACTTTCCATGCACTAATTATACTACCAGCCTATGTCAATGTTATGGATAGTAATTTTTTTTCACATACATAGTACTTTGGGCATGAATTCACAGATCCTGTTATGTGTCAGTGCCAAACAACACCTTAATATGTGTTCAGCAACATCTCCTGAGTACAGGGATACCACCCATGTGTAGGTTAGTTAGATTATTTGGGGGCTAAAAGGCCACGTTTAGGGGGGGTGCATTTCCAACTTGGAATTTTGACATGTAGTCAGCCTGCGCCCATGTTCCATTTGGGACACTTTTGAAGCCTGTACTTTTTGAAGTATTTTACCCCATAAAACCATATATTTTGGAAAACTAGACATCCTAGGGTATTTAAAATTGGGGTATTTTAACACTTTGCAAGTACTAATTCTACCACCAACCTAAGTCAAAGGGTTGGGATGTCATTTTTTCCCCACACACATTGTAGTTCAGGCAGGAATTTTCAGATTCTGGTATTTGCCACTGCCAACCAACACCTCAATATGTGTTCAGCAACATCTCCTGAGTACAGGGATACCCCCATGCATAGGTTTGTTGGTTTGTATTGGGTCTAAAATTCCACATTTAGGGAGTGCGGAATTCCAACCTGGAATTTTGACATGTAGTCAGCCTGCGCCCATGTTCCATTTGGAACATTTTTGAAGCCGTCCAATGAATTTTACCCCATCAAACCATATATTTTTGGAAAATAGACATCCTAAGGTATTTCAAATGGTGGTATTTTAATACTGTATAGGTACTAATTCTACCACCAGCCTTTGTAAAAGTTTGTGGTAGTACTTTTTTGGGAGTTTTTTTTCCACATGCATTGTACTTCAGGCATGAATTCACAGATTCTGGTATATGTCACTGCCAAACAACAACCCAATATGTGTTCAGCAACATCTCCCGAGTACAGGGATAGCACCCATGCATAGGTTTGTTGGTTTGTTTTTGGCTAGAAGGCAACATTTGTGAGATGCGCATCTCAAAATTCCAACTTGGAATTTTGACATGTAGTCAACCTGCGTCCGTGTCCTTTATGGGATATATCTTTGAAGCCAGCCAATGTAATTTACCCCCACCAAACCATATATTTTTTTATCGGTAGACCCCCATCACTACTTGTGGCAAGGGCTCAGCAGCCACCGATACATCGCTAGATGATGTATCAGAAAGCTGAATAGGGTCAAAATCGAACCCTGAGTCCGCGGCCTCAGAATCAGTGATCTCGAGCAAAGAAGGGGTTAATAGCTCTTAGAAGAGCCTATCTAGTACTGTAATACATTACAGTACAAAGTAATTAATCCATAAAACAGTGCAGACAGCAAAACATACTGTTGCTGTGCAAGATTACTGCTTACACAGTGATGAATGGCAGGGAAGGGGTTAATACACAGTGAAAGACTTTCATAAAACCTGACAATTTTATAAAATGTTATTTTATATCACTAATACTGATCTGTCTCTTTCCGTCACAAAAATGTAAGTGAGGAGAGGGAGGCAGATCAATATTTGTGAATATTGATCCGATTAATTTTGATCTGACCAGGGCGAATGGTGAGCTTAATTGAGAAATCACCAAACCGCCTTTGCCACTAATTCGCTGTTACTGATCGCTATGCGCTCAGGCAGCTTAAAAAAAAAAATCTCAAATATTTTTACTTTACATGTAATCCCCTAGCGGGTATGTGTAAAAAATAAAATAAAAATAAAAAAAAAATATGCAGACAGATAAAAATTGCTTTGGCGTCAATATCATTGCGTAAGCAGTGATCGACGGCAAATAAGGGGTTAATAACTCTTAGAAGAGCCTTTTTAGTACTGTAATAAATTACAGTACAAAAAAAATGAACCCCTAAAAAATGCACAAACAGCAAAAATAAATGCGCTGATGTGCACGATCACTGCTTATGCAAGATCAGTGGCAGGGAAGGGGTTAAGCGCAGGGAATTGCTTTAATAAAAAATTTTTTATTGTTTTATTATTCGTGTGTTGTGTATTTATTGTTTTTTTTTACTTTTACTTACTTTTAGAACTTTGATCTGTCTCTCTCCCTCACTAAAAAAAATGTGAGGAGAGGGAGGCAGATCATAACTGGTCAGATCAATATAGGGTTAATATTGATCTGACCAGTCAGTGGGGATGTTCAGGAGAGCATCCCCACTGCCTGTCAGTGTGCCTGGCAGTCACTGATTGCCTCTGTGAAGAGGCAATCGTGTGACAGCCAGAGAGCACAGGAAGCAGGTACTTCCTGTGCTCTTGCCCTTAGAAGGGCAGCGCCATCTTGGTCACTCAGTGACCAAGATCGTGCATTTTTTTTTTGTGTTTCTGATTGCCTCGACTTGCGAGGCAATCAGAAACACTTTCTGAGCATAGGAAGCGAAAGATTCGCTTCCTATGCTCATTTTTGAAATGCCCGCGTTTTAAAGGCACTGTGCCTTTAAAACCGGCATTTCGATCGCTCTCCGGAGCGATCGAAATGCCGATGGGCATTTTTTATAGCATTGTACGATGCTTCCACACTGAAGCATCGTTACAATGCGGCTTGAGCACTGAAAGCGGAAAAACTCCGCTTTCAGTGCTCGTTTTGACACAGGACGGACTAGGTCCGTCTTGTGTCACTAACGCCTCGGCACACAGGACGGACCTAGTCCGTCCTGTGTCGCCAAGGGGATAAAGACCTGATCATTAACAGAACAGGACAAGAGGTCAAACGCCAAGACTGGAAGGAAGGAGGTTTAGTCTGCGACAGCGGAAGGGATTTCTTACAGTAAGGACAATAAATATATGGAATTCACTGGCTGAGGTGGTTCTGGCAAATACAATAGTTCCCTAGAAAAGCTGCCTGGATACTTTTTTTAAAACACTTATATGAAGTCATTCTGTGCATTTTCAGATGTACAAACATCAAAGATAAATGAGATGAGGTCACAAAACACTAGACCTGCAGCCACCAATCATCCAATGGTGCTTCATAGTCAAATGAAGCACAAACCAGGCCACAGAGAGGTCACTGCAGCTCCCAACGTAGGCTGGCTTAGAATGGTGGGAGTTGCCCCATTACTCCAGTAAAATGACAGTCAAGGAAGCAAGGGTTAAAAACAGAGCATAGAGGGCTATCTGTTAATATATAATATTTATTTAGTGTTTGTTGATCCAGAGAGATCGGATTCCCCACTGAAAACAGACGTTGAAATGGCTGAAATAAGAGTTTTTTTTGCTCCTTCTGGATAAACAAGAAATAGGAAAACAGTTGAACCTGATCCATGTAACTAGCACTGTAACTTCCTTCTTAGAGTTTGAACAGCTGGACGAAGCCTTCCGAGCGCTAAACAAGGAGCTGATTAGTGAGAACCACAGAATCCAGGACTTGGCAACTGTGCTACAAGAAAAGCATCACCGGATCTCCCTGCAGGTGAGTGGAGGCCACCACTGGGTTAGATTACCATGGGTGAGAGGGGACCACAGCCATGCTTGGGTTGGCAAGTGAGGTACTTTTAAAATCGGAGGTGGCAGTGGGGGCCCCTACTGTCTGGGGGAGGCTGGGGCAACGGCGGCCCTTTCTGTCTGGGGGAGGCTGGGGCGGTGGTGGTTCCTTCTGTCTGGGGAAGCTTGGCGCAGCGTGGGCCCCTACTGTCTGGGGGAGGCTGGGGCAGCGGCGGCCCCTTCTGTCTGGGGAAGCTTGGCGCAGCGGGGGCCCCTACTGTCTGGGGGAGGCTGGGGCGGTGGTGGTTCCTTCTGTCTGGGGAAGCTTGGCGCAGCGTGGGCCCCTACTGTCTGGGGGAGGCTGGGGCAGCGGCGGCCCCTTCTGTCTGGGGAAGCTTGGCGCAGCGTGGGCCCCTACTGTCTGGGGGAGGCTGGGGCAGCGGCGGCCCCTTCTGTCTGGGGAAGCTTGGCGCAGCGGGGGCCCCTACTGTCTGGGGGAGGCTGGGGCGGTGGTGGTTCCTTCTGTCTGGGGAAGCTTGGCGCAGCGGGGGCCCCTACTGTCTGGGGGAGGCTGGGGCAGCGGCGGCCCCTTCTGTCTGGGGAAGCTTGGCGCAGCGGGGGCCCCTACTGTCTGGGGGAGGCTGGGGCGGTGGTGGTTCCTTCTGTCTGGGGGAGGCTGGGGCAGCGGCGGCCCCTTCTGTCTGGGGGAGGCTGGGGCAGCGGCGGCCCCTTCTGTCTGGGGGAGGCTGGGGCAGCGGCGGCCCCTTCTGTCTGGGGGAGGCTGCACAGTTTGTGATGTTATATCTCTCTTTCCCGTCTCAGCACCATGAGCTCCAGGACCGAGTCATGTCCTCTGAGACCAAGGTGTCGGAAATGGAGCGGAGCATTGAGGACCTTCAGTGGGATATCGAGAAACTGCGTAAACATGAGCAGAAGTTAAACCGCCACCTGGCTGAGGCGCTGGAGCAGGTAGCTGGGGTTAGGTAGACGGGGAAGGCGAAGGAACAGGAGGAGCAGGCCTCTCACTGTGTAATGTCTCTGCAGCTGAATTCTGGGTATCACATCTCTGGCAGTTCCGGAAGCTTCCAGGGAGGTCAGACCACGCTGACTGTGCAGAAGGTAATGTCACCTTCTGTCCCTAGAATACATCCTTTTCCCCCTCCCAATTCCTGGAGCTCGTCCTCCCTTTACACCCCCCATTGGATTGCCGTCTCCCTTTCCAGTATGTACTGAGCGTGGACTCCCTGTGGGGTGTTTGGGAGCCAGTCCCCTGTGGGGTGTTTGGGAGCCAGTCCCCTGTGGGGTGTTTGGGAGCCAGTCCCCTGTGGGGGGTTTGGGAGACAGTCCTCTGTGGGGTGTTTGGGAGCCAGCCCTCTGTGTGCTGTGCGGTGTTTGGGAGCCAGTCCCCTGTGGGGTGTTTGGGAGCCAGTCCCCTGTGGGGTGTTTGGGAGCCAGTCCCCTGTGGGGTGTTTGGGAGCCAGTCCCCTGTGTGCTGTGGGGTGTTTGGGAGCCAGTCCCCTGTGTGCTGTGGGGTGTTTGGGAGCCAGTCCCCTGTGGGGTGTTTGGGAGCCAGTCCCCTGTGGGGTGTTTGGGAGCCAGTCCCCTGTGGGGTGTTTGGGAGCCAGTCCCCTGTGGGGTGTTTGGGAGCCAGTCCCCTGTGGGGTGTTTGGGAGCCAGTCCTCTGTGGGGTGTTTGGGAGCCAGCCCCCTGTGTGCTGTGCGGTGTTTGGGAGCCAGTCCCCTGTGGGGTGTTTGGGAGCCAGTCCCCTGTGTGCTGTGGGGTGTTTGGGAGCCAGTCCCCTGTGGGGTGTTTGGGAGCCAGTCCTCTGTGGGGTGTTTGGGAGCCAGTCCCCTGTGTGCTGTGGGGTGTTTGGGAGCCAGTCCCCTGTGGGGTGTTTGGGAGCCAGTCCCCTGTGGGGTGTTTGGGAGCCAGTCCCCTGTGGGGTGTTTGGGAGCCAGTCCTCTGTGGGGTGTTTGGGAGCCAGTCCCCTGTGCGGTGTTTGGGAGCCAGTCCCCTGTGGGGTGTTTGGGAGCCAGTCCCCTGTGGGGTGTTTGGGAGCCAGTCCCCTGTGTGCTGTGGGGTGTTTGGGAGCCAGTCCCCTGTGGGGTGTTTGGGAGCCAGTCCTCTGTGGGGTGTTTGGGAGCCAGTCCCCTGTGTGCTGTGGGGTGTTTGGGAGCCAGTCCCGTGTGCGGTGTTTGGGAGCCAGTCCCCTGTGTACTGAGTGCATTGTTGTTGTTTGCAGTTTGAGATGCTGAATGCGGAGTTGGAGCAGAACCAGGAGCTAGCCAATAACCACATGTGTGAGCTGGAGAAGCTGCAGAATGAGCTGCAGGCAGCTGTGCGTCTGAAGGAGAAGCTGAAGGTAGGAGGAAGTCTGTTGGATAATTGGGGATCTAATGCGACCTGATCTCATCCTCGGCCTGTTCTTCCCAGCTGGATCTGCGGACTCTTCCAGAGGAGACTGTGCGCGGCACACAGGATTTCCGCTGTCTGCAGTCTCAGTTCTCTGTGCTGTACAATGAGTCTCTGCAGGTAAAGACCCAGCTGGACGAAGCTCGCAGCCTGTTACTGAACACCAAGAACAGCCACCTGCGGCAGATTGAGCGAATGGAGGTAACTCCCTGATGATACATATATTCCTCTGTACATTATTATTATTACAACATCTGTTATTATGCCATGCGTTCTAACACGGAGATACTACGACTCCAAGGTTAAATGCAGACGCATATGGCCATCCCGCTAATATTGTGAGTCACTGAATCTCGCGTTATAGCATGGCTCATCTGTATTATCTTAACTGTAAAACAGAAAATCCTTGTGCCTGTTTGTCTGAAGCAGGAAAAACTCTGGAACCATGAAGTTTGCACAGCTTATTCATGATGGAATTTCTATGTGAACACATCTATTTTCAGCTCCCTACTTTGTTCCTTTCCCGAGTTATGAGTTAATTATATTTTGAGATAATTAGACATTGTTCTACATCACCAGTGATGTTATAATGGCAACTTTAGAACCTATGAAACCTATAATATAAGCTCTTCAGTATGGCAATCTCATTTGCTGTTGTTCTACTGCATTGGTAGAAATATGGAGGAATCGATTAAAATTTAAGAACAGATTTTTTTATAGATATTAACATTACTGACCTGGATGCTGACACTATGGACTTTGGGGATGGCCAAAAAGAGATGTCATCACTGGTGATATAGAACAATGAACCATCTTCACTGCAGTTCCATTTGCAAAGCAAATTGGCCCAACGTTCAGAACATTTTTGGGTACATTGGGGTCATACCGGCAGCCGAAATTCGAGCTACACAATATGCCCTGATGTGACCCTGAATAACCTTGCTGTTTGGCCCCCATGGTTAAATACATATGACTGCTTTAGAAACGAAAGCAGACTTAACCGAGGTGCATTAACAAGTCCAGCGGGGGAGGGATGCCTGGCAGGGTGGGGTACCATGTGGCACTGCAGGGAGAGGATTCAGCTGCATCTTGTGGTCTCTGAGCAGAGTGAGGAGCTCTCCGTCCAGAAGAAGCTGCGCACGGAGGTTATTCAGCTCGAGGACACACTCGCCCAAGTGCGGAAAGAATACGAGATGCTGCGGATTGAGTTTGAGCAGAACCTGGCTGCCAACGAACAAGCTGGTAAGTGAGAGTATCAAGGGGGAGCTGGGACTTCAGCAGGACCAGTAACCAACTCACCCATTGCCTCCAGGACCAATTAACCGGGAGATGCGTCATCTTATTGGCAGTCTGCAGAACCACAACCACCAGCTGAAAGGGGACGTCCAGCGATACAAGCGCAAGGTGCGAGATGCTCAGGGAGAAGTGAGCAAGGTGAGCAGCTACTAACCAGCACTGCCACGGGCTTTCTTTCCTCCTCCCATGGCAACCTTTCCATGGTATACCTCACCATCCAAAACAATCCAGATTCTAAACGTCCGCCCCCTGATAGAGCTATACAGAGCAAAGATTCTAAACATGTCCGCCCCCTGATAGAGCTATACAGAGCAAAGATTCTAACCAACATGTCTGCCCCTGTTAGAGCTATACAGAGCAAAGATTCTAAACATGTCCGCCCACTGATAGAGCTATACAGAGCAAAGATTCTAAAAAACATGTCCGTCCCCTGATAGAGCTATACAGAGCAAAGATTCTAAACAACATGTCCGCCCCCTGATAGAGCTATACAGAGCAAAGATTCTAAACAACATGTCCGCCCCCTGATAGAGCTATACAGAGCAAAGATTCTAAAAAACATGTCCGTCCCCTGATAGAGCTATACAGAGCAAAGATTCTAAACATGTCTGCCCCCTGATAGAGCTATACAGAGCAAAGATTCTAAACAACATGTCCGCCCCCTAATAGAGCTATACAGAGCAAAGATTCTAAACAACATGTCCTCCCCGATAGAGCTATACAGAGCAAAGATTCTAAATATGTCCGCCCCTGATAGAGCTATACAGAGCAAAAGATTCTAAACATGTCCTCCTCCTAATAGAGCTATACAGAGCAAAGATTCTAAACAACATGTCCACCCCCTGATAGAGCTATACAGAGCAAAGATTATAAACAACGTGTCCCCCCAATAGAGCTATACAGAGCAAAGATTCTAAACAACATGTCCTCCCCCTAATAGAGCTATACAGAGCAAAAGATTCTAAACAACATGTCCTCCCCCTAATAGAGCTATACAGAGCAAAAGATTCTAAACAACATGTCTGCCCCCTGATAGAGCTATACAGAGCAAAGATTCTAAACAACATGTCCGCCCCCTGATAGAGCTATACAGAGCAAAGATTCTAAACAACATGTCCGCCCCTGATAGAGCTATACAGAGCAAAGATTCTAAACAACATGTCCACCCCCTGATAGAGCTATACAGAGCAAAGATTCTAAACAACTTGTCCACCCCCTGATAGAGCTATACAGAGCAAAGATTCTAAACAACATATCCATCCCCTGATAGAGCTATACAGAGCAAAGATTCTAAACAACATGTCCGCCCCTGATAGAGCTATACAGAGCAAAGATTCTAAACAACATGTCCACCCCCTGATAGAGCTATACAGAGCCAAGGTTCTAAACAACATGTCCCCCCCGATAGAGCTATACAGGCAAAGAGGGTGCAATATGGTGCTTTGTTTGGATTCTCTCATTAAAGCATTTCTATGTAAAATGCCAGCACTATGTTTCAATTAAACATAAGTTATTTTGTCCATCAGTTGTTTTGTTGCTGCCATGTCCGGAGTCTGCAGACACTGGAAACGCGAAGGGGGAATTGGATTTAGTGGCCAGCAATATATTTGGGGTGCAGGGAGGTTAGGGGGCTACAACATGAGGGAAATTGGTACACTTTGTATCCTTACTGATCCTTTCTCCTAGATTCGTTTACAGGTGGGGGGCATGCCAGGCCCACCCGCCAGCCTTCTAGTGGGAGAAGGGTCTATTGCTGTGGTGAAGGAAGAGGAGCCTGATGTGAAGAAAGAGCCTGCGGGACTCCCAGTCCGTGATCCTGAGACCCCCACCACCCCAGAGATAAAGGAAGAGGAAATAAAGAGAGAATCTGAACGTGGGAAAACCCGCGAATCAGAGAGAGAGCGCGACAAGGAGCGAGATAAAGAACGGGAGCGAGACAAACAAAAAACAGAAGACACCAAGAGGAAAGATGCCGATATCCTCAAACAGCTGAGAACCGAACTCAAGTTAGTAATCCGCCCCAGACTGCCTCTCCCTAATATCCGCCCCAGACTGCCTCTCCCTAATATCCGCCCCAGACTGCCTCTCCCTAATATCTGCCCCAGACTGCCTCTCCCTAATATCTGCCCCAGACTGCCTCTCCCTAATATCCGCCCCAGACTGCCTCTCCCTAATATCCGCCCCAGACTGCCTCTCCCTAATATCCGCCCCAGACTGCCTCTCCCTAATATCCGCCCCAGACTGCCTCTCCCTAATATCCGCCCCAGGCTGCCTCTCCCTAATATCCGCCCCAGACTGCCTCTCCCTAATATCCGCCCCAGACTGCCTCTCCCTAATATCCGCCCCAGACTGCCTCTCCCTAATATCTGCCCCAGACTGCCTCTCCCTAATATCCGCCCCAGACTGCCTCTCCCTAATATCTGCCCAGGCCTCTCCCTAATATCCGCCCCAGGCTGCCTCTCCCTAATATCCGCCCCAGGCTGCCTCTCCCTAATATCCGACCCAGACTGCCTCTCCCTAATATCCGCCCCAGACTGCCTCTCCCTAATATCCGCCCCAGACTGCCTCTCCCTAATATCCGCCCCAGACTGCCTCTCCCTAATATCTGCCCCAGACTGCCTCTCCCTAATATCTGCCCCAGACTGCCTCTCCCTAATATCTGCCCCAGACTGCCTCTCCCTAATATCTGCCCCAGACTGCCTCTCCCTAATATCTGCCCCAGACTGCCTCTCCCTAATATCTGCCCCAGACTGCCTCTCCCTAATATCTGCCCCAGACTGCCTCTCCCTAATATCTGCCCCAGACTGCCTCTCTCTAATATCTGCCCCAGACTGCCTCTCCCTAATATCTGCCCCAGACTGCCTCTCCCTAATATCTGCCCCAGACTGCCTCTCCCTAATATCCGCCCCAGACTGCCTCTCCCTAATATCTGCCCCAGACTGCCTCTCCCTAATATCCGCCCCAGACTGCCTCTCCCTAATATCTGCCCCAGACTGCCTCTCCCTAATATCTGCCCCAGACTGCCTCTCCCTAATATCTGCCCCAGACTGCCTCTCCCTAATATCCGCCCCAGACTGCCTCTCCCTAATATCCGCCCCAGACTGCCTCTCCCTAATATCCGCCCCAGACTGCCTCTCCCTAATATCTGCCCAGGCCTCTCCCTAATATCCGCCCCAGACTGCCTCTCCCTAATATCTGCCCCAGACTGCCTCTCCCTAATATCTGCCCCAGACTGCCTCTCCCTAATATCTGCCCCAGACTGCCTCTCCCTAATATCTGCCCCAGACTGCCTCTCCCTAATATCTGCCCCAGACTGCCTCTCCCTAATATCCGCCCCAGACTGCCTCTCCCTAATATCCGCCCCAGACTGCCTCTCCCTAATATCTGCCCCAGACTGCCTCTCCCTAATATCCGCCCCAGACTGCCTCTCCCTAATATCCGCCCCAGACTGCCTCTCCCTAATATCCGCCCCAGACTGCCTCTCCCTAATATCCGCCCCAGACTGCCTCTCCCTAATATCTGCCCCAGACTGCCTCTCCCTAATATCTGCCCCAGACTGCCTCTCCCTAATATCTGCCCCAGACTGCCTCTCCCTAATATCTGCCCCAGACTGCCTCTCCCTAATATCTGCCCCAGACTGCCTCTCCCTAATATCCGCCCCAGACTGCCTCTCCCTAATATCTGCCCCAGACTGCCTCTCCCTAATATCCGCCCCAGACTGCCTCTCCCTAATATCCGCCCCAGACTGCCTCTCCCTAATATCCGCCCCAGACTGCCTCTCCCTAATATCCGCCCCAGACTGCCTCTCCCTAATATCCGCCCCAGACTGCCTCTCCCTAATATCTGCCCCAGACTGCCTCTCCCTAATATCTGCCCCAGACTGCCTCTCCCTAATATCCGCCCCAGACTGCCTCTCCCTAATATCCGCCCCAGACTGCCTCTCCCTAATATCCGCCCCAGGCTGCCTCTCCCTAATATCCGCCCCAGACTGCCTCTCCCTAATATCCGCCCCAGACTGCCTCTCCCTAATATCCGCCCCAGACTGCCTCTCCCTAATATCCGCCCCATAATATCTGCCCGCGTCTCTCCCTCTCCATAATATCTGCCCGCTCCTCTCCCTCTCCATAATATCTGCCCGCGTCTCTCCCTCTCCATAATATCTGCCCGCTCCTCTCCCTCTCCATAATATCTGCCCGCTCCTCTCCCTCTCCATAATATCTGCCCGCTCCTCTCCCTCTCCATAATATCTGCCCGCTCCTCTCCCTCTCCATAATATCTGCCCGCGTCTCTCCCTCTCCATAATATCTGCCCGCTCCTCTCCCTCTCCATAATATCTGCCCGCTCCTCTCCCTCTCCATAATATCTGCCCGCGTCTCTCCCTCTCCATAAAATCTGCCCGCTCCTCTCCCTCTCCATAATATCTGCCCGCTCCTCTCCCTCTCCATAATATCTGCCCGCTCCTCTCCCTCTCCATAATATCTGCCCGCGTCTCTCCCTCTCCATAATATCTGCCCGCTCCTCTCCCTCTCCATAATATCTGCCCGCGTCTCTCCCTCTCCATAATATCTGCCCGCGTCTCTCCCTCTCCATAATATCTGCCCGCTCCTCTCCCTCTCCATAATATCTGCCCGCTCCTCTCCCTCTCCATAATATCTGCCCGCGCCTCTCCCTCTCCATAATATCTGCCCGCGTCTCTCCCTCTCCATAATATCTGCCCGCTCCTCTCCCTCTCCATAATATCTGCCCGCTCCTCTCCCTCTCCATAATATCTGCCCGCTCCTCTCCCTCTCCATAATATCTGCCCGCTCCTCTCCCTCTCCATAATATCTGCCCGCGTCTCTCCCTCTCCATAATATCTGCCCGCTCCTCTCCCTCTCCATAATATCTGCCCGCTCCTCTCCCTCTCCATAATATCTGCCCGCTCCTCTCCCTCTCCATAATATCTGCCCGCGTCTCTCCCTCTCCATAATATCTGCCCGCGTCTCTCCCTCTCCATAATATCTGCCCGCGTCTCTCCCTCTCCATAATATCTGCCCGCTCCTCTCCCTCTCCATAATATCTGCCCGCGTCTCTCCCTCTCCATAATATCTGCCCGCGTCTCTCCATAATATCTGCCCGCTCCTCTCCCTCTCCATAATATCTGCCCGCGTCTCTCCCTCTCCATAATATCTGCCCGCTCCTCTCCCTCTCCATAATATCTGCCCGCTCCTCTCCCTCTCCATAATATCTGCCCGCGCCTCTCCCTCTCCATAATATCTGCCCGCGTCTCTCCCTCTCCATAATATCTGCCCGCGTCTCTCCCTCTCCATAATATCTGCCCGCTCCTCTCCCTCTCCATAATATCTGCCCGCTCCTCTCCCTCTCCATAATATCTGCCCGCTCCTCTCCCTCTCCATAATATCTGCCCGCGTCTCTCCCTCTCCATAATATCTGCCCGCGTCTCTCCCTCTCCATAATATCTGCCCGCGTCTCTCCCTCTCCATAATATCTGCCCGCTCCTCTCCCTCTCCATAATATCTGCCCGCGTCTCTCCCTCTCCCTAATATCTGCCCGCTCCTCTCCCTCTCCATAATATCTGCCCGCTCCTCTCCCTCTCCATAATATCTGCCCGCTCCTCTCCCTCTCCATAATATCTGCCCGCTCCTCTCCCTCTCCATAATATCTGCCCGCTCCTCTCCCTCTCCATAATATCTGCCCTCTCCTCTCCCTCTCCATAATATCTGCCCGCGTCTCTCCCTCTCCATAATATCTGCCCGCTCCTCTCCCTCTCCATAATATCTGCCCGCGTCTCTCCCTCTCCATAATATCTGCCCGCGTCTCTCCCTCTCCATAATATCTGCCCGCTCCTCTCCCTCTCCATAATATCTGCCCGCTCCTCTCCCTCTCCATAATATCTGCCCGCGCCTCTCCCTCTCCATAATATCTGCCCGCTCCTCTCCCTCTCCATAATATCTGCCCGCGTCTCTCCCTCTCCATAATATCTGCCCGCTCCTCTCCCTCTCCATAATATCTGCCCGCGTCTCTCCCTCTCCATAATATCTGCCCGCGTCTCTCCCTCTCCATAATATCTGCCCGCTCCTCTCCCTCTCCATAATATCTGCCCGCTCCTCTCCCTCTCCATAATATCTGCCCGCGTCTCTCCCTCTCCATAATATCTGCCCGCCCCTCTCCCTCTCCATAATATCTGCTCGCTCCTCTCCCTCTCCATAATATCTCCCCGCTCCTCTCCCTCTCCATAATATCTGCCCGCTCCTCTCCCTCTCCATAATATCTGCCCGCGTCTCTCCCTCTCCATAATATCTGCCCGCTCCTCTCCCTCTCCATAATATCTGCCCGCTCCTCTCCCTCTCCATAATATCTGCCCGCGTCTCTCCCTCTCCATAATATCTGCCCGCGTCTCTCCCTCTCCATAATATCTGCCCGCGTCTCTCCCTCTCCATAATATCTGCCCGCGTCTATCCCTCTCCATAATATCTGCCCGCTCCTCTCCCTCTCCATAATATCTGCCCGCTCCTCTCCCTCTCCATAATATCTGCCTGCTCCTCTCCCTCTCCATAATATCTGCCCGCGTCTCTCCCTCTCCATAATATCTGCCCGCTCCTCTCCCTCTCCATAATATCTGCCCGCGTCTCTCCCTCTCCATAATATCTGCCCGCGTCTCTCCCTCTCCCTAATATCTGCCCGCTCCTCTCCCTCTCCATAATATCTGCCCGCTCCTCTCCCTCTCCATAATATCTGCCCGCTCCTCTCCCTCTCCATAATATCTGCCCGCTCCTCTCCCTCTCCATAATATCTGCCCGCGTCTCTCCCTCTCCATAATATCTGCCCGCGTCTCTCCCTCTCCATAATATCTGCCCGCGTCTCTCCCTCTCCATAATATCTGCCCGCGTCTCTCCCTCTCCATAATATCTGCCCGCGTCTCTCCCTCTCCATAATATCTGCCCGCGTCTCTCCCTCTCCATAATATCTGCCCGCTCCTCTCCCTCTCCATAATATCTGCCCGCTCCTCTCCCTCTCCATAATATCTGCCCGCGTCTCTCCCTCTCCATAATATCTGCCCGCTCCTCTCCCTCTCCATAATATCTGCCCGCGTCTCTCCCTCTCCATAATATCTGCCCGCGTCTCTCCCTCTCCATAATATCTGCCCGCGTCTCTCCCTCTCCATAATATCTGCCCGCGTCTCTCCCTCTCCATAATATCTGCCCGCGTCTCTCCCTCTCCATAATATCTGCCCGCTCCTCTCCCTCTCCATAATATCTGCCCGCGTCTCTCCCTCTCCATAATATCTGCCCGCGTCTCTCCCTCTCCATAATATCTGCCCGCGTCTCTCCCTCTCCATAATATCTGCCCGCGTCTCTCCCTCTCCATAATATCTGCCCGCTCCTCTCCCTCTCCCTAATATCTGCCCGCGTCTCTCCCTCTCCATAATATCTGCCCGCGTCTCTCCCTCTCCATAATATCTGCCCGCTCCTCTCCCTCTCCATAATATCTGCCCGCTCCTCTCCCTCTCCATAATATCTGCCCGCTCCTCTCCCTCTCCATAATATCTGCCCGCGTCTCTCCCTCTCCATAATATCTGCCCGCGTCTCTCCCTCTCCATAATATCTGCCCGCTCCTCTCCCTCTCCATAATATCTGCCCGCTCCTCTCCCTCTCCATAATATCTGCCCGCTCCTCTCCCTCTCCATAATATCTGCCCGCGTCTCTCCCTCTCCATAATATCTGCCCGCTCCTCTCCCTCTCCATAATATCTGCCCGCGCCTCTCCCTCTCCCTAATATCTGCCCGCGCCTCTCCCTCTCCATAATATCTGCCCGCTCCTCTCCATAATATCTGCCCGCGTCTCTCCCTCTCCATAATATCTGCCCGCGTCTCTCCCTCTCCATAATATCTGTCCGCTCCTCTCCATAATATCTGCCCGCGTCTCTCCCTCTCCCTAATATCTGCCCGCGCCTCTCCCTCTCCATAATATCTGCCCGCTCCTCTCCATAATATCTGCCCGCGTCTCTCCCTCTCCATAATATCTGCCCGCTCCTCTCCCTCTCCATAATATCTGCCCGCTCCTCTCCCTCTCCATAATATCTGCCCGCTCCTCTCCCTCTCCATAATATCTGCCCGCTCCTCTCCCTCTTCATAATATCTGCCCGCTCCTCTCCATAATATCTGCCCGCGTCTCTCCCTCTCCATAATATCTGCCCGCTCCTCTCCCTCTCCCTAATATCTGCCCGCGTCTCTCCATAATATCTGCCCGCTCCTCTCCCTCTCCATAATATCTGCCCGCTCCTCTCCCTCTCCATAATATCTGCCCGCTCCTCTCCCTCTCCATAATATCTGCCCGCTCCTCTCCCTCTCCATAATATCTGCCCGCGTCTCTCCCTCTCCATAATATCTGCCCGCTCCTCTCCCTCTCCATAATATCTGCCCGCTCCTCTCCCTCTCCATAATATCTGCCCGCGTCTCTCCCTCTCCATAATATCTGCCCGCGTCTCTCCCTCTCCCTAATATCTGCCCGCTCCTCTCCCTCTCCATAATATCTGCCCGCTCCTCTCCCTCTCCATAATATCTGCCCGCGTCTCTCCCTCTCCATAATATCTGCCCGCTCCTCTCCCTCTCCATAATATCTGCCCGCGCCTCTCCCTCTCCATAATATCTGCCCGCTCCTCTCCCTCTCCATAATATCTGCCCGCTCCTCTCCCTCTCCATAATATCTGCCCGCGTCTCTCCCTCTCCATAATATCTGCCCGCTCCTCTCCCTCTCCATAATATCTGCCCGCGTCTCTCCCTCTCCATAATATCTGCCCGCGTCTCTCCCTCTCCATAATATCTGCCCGCTCCTCTCCCTCTCCATAATATCTGCCCGCTCCTCTCCCTCTCCATAATATCTGCCCGCTCCTCTCCCTCTCCATAATATCTGCCCGCGTCTCTCCCTCTCCATAATATCTGCCCGCGTCTCTCCCTCTCCATAATATCTGCCCGCTCCTCTCCCTCTCCATAATATCTGCCCGCTCCTCTCCCTCTCCATAATATCTGCCCGCTCCTCTCCCTCTCCCTAATATCTGCCCGCTCCTCTCCCTCTCCATAATATCTGCCCGCTCCTCTCCCTCTCCATAATATCTGCCCGCTCCTCTCCCTCTCCATAATATCTGCCCGCGTCTCTCCCTCTCCATAATATCTGCCCGCGTCTCTCCCTCTCCATAATATCTGCCCGCTCCTCTCCCTCTCCATAATATCTGCCCGCTCCTCTCCCTCTCCATAATATCTGCCCGCGTCTCTCCCTCTCCATAATATCTGCCCGCTCCTCTCCCTCTCCATAATATCTGCCCGCTCCTCTCCCTCTCCATAATATCTGCCCGCGTCTCTCCCTCTCCATAATATCTGCCCGCGCCTCTCCCTCTCCATAATATCTGCCCGCTCCTCTCCCTCTCCATAATATCTGCCCGCTCCTCTCCCTCTCCATAATATCTGCCCGCTCCTCTCCCTCTCCATAATATCTGCCCGCTCCTCTCACTCTCCATAATATCTGCCCGCTCCTCTCCCTCTCCATAATATCTGCCCGCGTCTCTCCCTCTCCATAATATCTGCCCGCTCCTCTCCCTCTCCATAATATCTGCCCGCTCCTCTCACTCTCCATAATATCTGCCCGCTCCTCTCCCTCTCCATAATATCTGCCCGCGTCTCTCCCTCTCCATAATATCTGCCCGCTCCTCTCCCTCTCCATAATATCTGCCCGCTCCTCTCCCTCTCCATAATATCTGCCCGCGCCTCTCCCTCTCCATAATATCTGCCCGCTCCTCTCCCTCTCCATAATATCTGCCCGCTCCTCTCCCTCTCCATAATATCTGCCCGCTCCTCTCCCTCTCCATAATATCTGCCCGCGTCTCTCCCTCTCCATAATATCTGCCCGCTCCTCTCCCTCTCCATAATATCTGCCCGCTCCTCTCCCTCTCCATAATATCTGCCCGCGTCTCTCCCTCTCCATAATATCTGCCCGCTCCTCTCCCTCTCCATAATATCTGCCCGCTCCTCTCCCTCTCCCTAATATCTGCCCGCTCCTCTCCTTCTCCATAATATCTGCCCGCTCCTCTCCCTCTCCATAATATCTCCCTCTCCATAATATCTGCCCGCTCCTCTCCCTCTCCATAATATCTGCCCGCTCCTCTCCCTCTCCATAATATCTGCCCGCGTCTCTCCCTCTCCCTAATATCTGCCCGCTCCTCTCCCTCTCCATAATATCTGCCCGCTCCTCTCCCTCTCCATAATATCTGCCCGCTCCTCTCCCTCTCCATAATATCTGCCCGCTCCTCTCCCTCTCCATAATATCTGCCCGCGTCTCTCCCTCTCCATAATATCTGCCCGCTCCTCTCCCTCTCCATAATATCTGCCCGCGCCTCTCCCTCTCCATAATATCTGCCCGCGTCTCTCCCTCTCCATAATATCTGCCCGCGCCTCTCCCTCTCCATAATATCTGCCCGCGCCTCTCCCTCTCCATAATATCTGCCCGCTCCTCTCCCTCTCCATAATATCTGCCCGCTCCTCTCCCTCTCCATAATATCTGCCCGCTCCTCTCCCTCTCCATAATATCTGCCCGCGTCTCACTAATACGTCTCATTTCAGAAAGGCCCAGGAAAGCCAGAAGGAGATGAAGCTGCTCTTGGATATGTACAAATCTGCCCCGAAAGAGCAAAGAGACAAAGTACAGCTCATGGCAGCGGAGAGAAAAACTAAAGCAGAGGTATAAAGCAGCCTTTCCCACCCATAGTGCTGGGCCCCCTTACCCGCAGGGCCTCCTTACCCGCTGGGCCCCCTTACCCGCTGGGCCCCCTTACCCGCTGGGCCCCCTTACCCGCTGGGCCCCCTTACCCGCTGGGCCCCCTTACCCGCTGGGCCCCCTTACCCGCTGGGCCCCCTTACCCGCTGGGCCCCCTTACCCGCTGGGCCTCCTTACCCGCTGGGCCCCCTTACCCGCTGGGCCCCCTTACCCGCTGGGCCCCCTTACCCGCTGGGCCTCCTTACCCGCTGGGCCTCCTTACCCGCTGGGCCCCCTTACCCGCTGGGCCCCCTTACCCGCTGGGCCTCCTTACCCGCTGGGCCCCCTTACCCGCTGGGCCTCCTTACCCGCTGGGCCCCTTTACCCGCTGGGCCCCCTTACCCGCTGGGCCCCCTTACCCGCTGGGCCTCCTTACCCGCTGGGCCCCCTTACCCGCTGGGCCCCCTTACCCGCTGGGCCCCCTTACCCGCTGGGCCCCCTTACCCGCTGGGCCCCCTTACCCGCTGGGCCTCCTTACCCGCTGGGCCCCCTTACCCGCTGGGCCCCCTTACCCGCTGGGCCCCCTTACCCGCTGGGCCTCCTTACCCGCTGGGCCTCCTTACCCGCTGGGCCCCCTTACCCGCTGGGCCCCCTTACCCGCTGGGCCCCCTTACCCTCCGTTTTTTGCAGGTGGAAGATCTGCGTACTCGAGTGCAGTCTCTCGAGGAGAAGGACCGGAGAGAGAGGAAGAAACTTGCAGATGAGGAAGCTCTGCGGAAAATCAAACTGGCCGAGGAGCAGATCGAGCATCTTCAACGAAAACTTAGCGCCACTAAGCAGGTGCGCACAGCGCCGAGTGTACTGCGCACAGCGCCGAGTGTACTGCGCACAGCGCCGAGTGTACTGCGCACGGCGCCGAGTGTACTGCGCACGGCGCCGAGTGTACTGCGCTGAGTGTACTGCGCACGGCGCCGAGTGTACTGTGCTGAGTGTACTGCGCACGGCGCCGAGTGTACTGCGTGAGTGTACTGCGTGAGTGTACTGCGCGCCGAGTGTACTGCGCGCCGAGTGTACTGCGCACGGCGCCGAGTGTACTGCGTGAGTGTACTGCGCACAGCGCCGAGTGTACTGCGCGCCGAGTGTACTGCGTGAGTGTACTGCGCACAGCGCCGAGTGTACTGCGTGAGTGTACTGCGCACGGCGCCGAGTGTACTGCGTGAGTGTACTGCGCACGGCGCCGAGTGTACTGCGCGCCGAGTGTACTGCGCGCCGAGTGTACTGCGCGCCGAGTGTACTGCGCGCCGAGTGTACTGCGCGCCGAGTGTACTGCGCGCCGAGTGTACTGCGTGAGTGTACTTCGCACGGCGCCGAGTGTACTGCGCACGGCGCCGAGTGTACCACAGCGCCGAGTGTACTGCGCACGGCGCCGAGTGTACTGCGTGAGTGTACTGCGCACGGCGCCGAGTGTACTGCGCACGGCGCCGAGTGTACTGCGTGAGTGTACTGCGTGAGTGTACTGCGCACGGCGCCGAGTGTACTGCGCACGGCGCCGAGTGTACCACAGCGCCGAGTGTACTGCGCACGACGCCGAGTGTACCACAGCGCCGAGTGTACTGCGCACGGCGCCGAGTGTACCACAGGCGCCGAGTGTACTGCGCACGGCGCCGAGTGTACTGCGCACGGCGCCGAGTGTACTGCGCACAACGCCGCGGCTCTATAATGAGTAAATACAGCGTTCTGTCTCGTTCAGGAGGAGGAGGCTCTGCTCTCGGAGATGGATGTGACCGGACAGGCATTTGAGGATATGCAGGAACAGAATATCCGTCTAATGCAGCAACTGCGGGAGAAAGATGACGCCAACTTCAAGCTCATGTCAGAGAGAATAAAATCCAATCAGATCCACAAACTGCTCCGAGAAGAGAAAGAGGAGCTGGCCGAGCAGGTCCAGGGGCTAAAAACTCAGGTTTCTATACTCCTCTGTCACTCCGCTCCTCCCGGGGCTGCCCACCGGCACTCCACTCCTCCCGGGGCTGCCCACCGGCACTCCGCTCCTCCCGGGGCTGCCCGCCGGCACTCCGCTCCTCCCGGGGCTGCCCGCCGGCACTCCGCTCCTCCCGGGGCTGCCCGCCGGCACTCCGCTCCTCCCGGGGCTGCCCGCCGGCACTCCGCTCCTCCCGGGGCTGCCCGCCGGCACTCCGCTCCTCCCGGGGCTGCCCGCCGGCACTCCGCTCCTCCCGGGGCTGCCCGCCGGCACTCCGCTCCTCCCGGGGCTGCCCCCCGGCACTCCGCTCCTCCCGGGGCTGCCCGCCGGCACTCCGCTCCTCCCGGGGCTGCCCTCAGGCACTCCGCTCCTCCCGGGGCTGCCCACAGGCACTCCGCTCCTCCCGGGGCTGCCCGCCCTCACTCCGCTCCTCCCGGGGCTGACAGCCGGCACTCCGCTCCTCCCGGGGCTGCCCGCCGGCACTCCGCTCCTCCCGGGGCTGCCCGCCGGCACTCCGCTCCTCCCGGGGCTGCCCGCCGGCACTCCGCTCCTCCCGGGGCTGCCCGCCGGCACTCCGCTCCTCCCGGGGCTGCTTCACAATTGATTGTGTTCCTGTCGCCCTGCAGGTAGACGCTCAGCTGTTACAGGTGCAGAAGCTGGAGGAGAGGGAGAGGTTATTACACACCTCGCTAGCTGCGATCGAGAAAGAGCTAGCTCTCCGAGCACAGGCTTTAGAAGTGCACAAAAGGAAGGTGAGTGTGCTGCCCCAACAAGACTCTGAGGCAGGATGAGAAATCAGCCATTGGCAAAGAGAGGGTTAAAGGGTGAAGAGGGAACAGTGTCTGAGATTCTCTGACAAACGGCAACATCCCCCATCACAAAAGTGGCAGCAACTGAAAATCCCTCCCCAACATTGCACCTCTGCCCTGCGCCCCCTCTCGCCCTGCTTTTCCTCCCCGGCCTTCAGCTACTCACCTTCCCCCTCCCGCTAACCGTACATTGGCCCCACTAGCTGAACACGCAGTGCAATAGAGCAGCAGGAAATGCTAGCAGAATGCTTGGTTGTATAGGGAGAGGTATTAGCAGAATACTTGGTTGTATAGGAAGAGGAACTGGTGAGACCTCACTTGGAGTATTGTACAGAGCGCTGGTGAGACCTCACTTGGAGTATTGTACAGAGCGCTGGTGAGACCTCACTTGGAGTATAGTACAGAGCGCTGGTGAGACCTCACTTGGAGTATTGTACAGAGCGCTGGTGAGACCTCACTAGGAGTATTGTACAGAGCGCTGGTGAGACCTCACTTGGAGTATTGTACAGAGCGCTGGTGAGACCTCACTTGGAGTATTGTACAGAGCGCTGGTGAGACCTCACTTGGAGTATTGTACGGAGCACTGGTGAGACCTCACTTGGAGTATTGTACAGAGCACTGGTGAGACCTCACTTGGAGTATTGTAAAGAGCGCTGGTGAGACCTCACTTGGAGTATTGTAAAGAGCACTGGTGAGACCTCACTTGGAGTATTGTACAGAGCGCTGGTGAGACCTCACTTGGAGTATTGTACAGAGCGCTGGTGAGACCTCACTTGGAGTATTGTACAGAGCGCTGGTGAGACCTCACTTGGAGTATTGTACAGAGCACTGGTGAGACCTCACTTGGAGTATTGTACAGAGCGCTGGTGAGACCTCACTTGGAGTATTGTACAGAGCGCTGGTAAGACCTCACTTGGAGTATTGTACAGAGCGCTGGTGAGATCTTACTTGGAGTATTGTACAGAGCACTGGTGAGACCTCACTTGGAATATTGTACAGAGCACTGGTGAGACCTCACTTGGAGTATTGTACAGAGCGCTGGTGAGACCTCACTTGGAGTATTGTACAGAGCACTGGTGACACCTCACTTGGAATATTGTACAGAGCACTGGTGAGACCTCACTTGGAGTATTGTACAGAGCGCTGGTGAGACCTCACTTGGAGTATTGTACAGAGCACTGGTGACACCTCACTTGGAGTATTGTACAGAGCGCTGGTGAGACCTCACTTGGAGTATTGTACAGAGCGCTGGTGAGACCTCACTTGGAGTATTGTACAGAGCGCTGGTGAGACCTCACTTGGAGTATTGTACAGAGCGCTGGTGAGACCTCACTTGGAGTATTGTACAGAGCGCTGGTGAGACCTCACTTGGAGTATTGTACAGAGCGCTGGTGAGACCTCACTTGGAGTATTGTACAGAGCGCTGGTGAGACCTCACTTGGAGTATTGTACATAGCGCTGGTGAGACCTCACTTGGAGTATTGTACAGAGCGCTGGTGAGACCTCACTTGGAGTATTGTACAGAGAGCTGGTGAGACCTCACTTGGAGTATTGTACGCAGTACTGGAGATCGTATCTCCAGAAGGATATTGATACTTTGGAGAGAGTTCAGAGAAGGGCTACTAAACTGGTTCATGGGTTGAAGGATAAAACTTACCAGGAAAGGTTAAAGCATCTTAACATGTATAGCTTGGAGGGGAGACGTAACAGGGGGGATATGATAGAAACATTTATATACATAAAGGGAATCAACACAGTAACAGAGGAGAGTATATTTAAAAGAAGAAAAACTACCACAACTAGAGGACATAGTCTTAGAGAGGCAACGATTTAAAAGTAATATCAGGAAGTATTACTTTACTGAGAGGGTAGTGGATGTATGGAATAGCCTGCCAGCAGAAGTGGTAGAGGTAAACACAGTCAAGGATTTTAATCATGCGTGGGATAGACACAAGGCTATATCCTAGCTATAAGACCGGGAACGGGGGACTAATAAAAGTACTCAAAAAAAATTGGGCAGACTAGATGGACCAAATGGTTCTTATCTGCCGACACATTCTATGTTTCTCTGTCCTCCAGGCAGTGGAAGCCGCCCAGCTGTCTGAAGACCTAAAGGTGCAGTTGGATCATGTTGTCAGCACCTTAAAGGACACACAGAGCTTTGTGTGCGACAATCGTAGCGCTAAAGAGAAGGAATCCTTCACCCTTAAAAGAGCTCAGGTAATGGGGAGCTCCCACAGACCCCCGTGTGACAGCCCTGTCCCTCCTGCTCCCACACACCTTCCCCTGTCCCTCCTGCTCCCACAGATCTTCCCCTGTCCTTCCTGCTCCCACAGACCTTCCACTGTGTGACAGCCCTGTCCCTCCTGCTCCCACAGACCTTCCCCTGTCCCTCCTGCTCCCACAGACCTTCCCCTGTCCCTCCTGCTCCCACAGACCTTCCCCTGTCCCTCCTGCTCCCACAGACCTTCCCCTGTGTGACAGCCCTGTCCCTCCTGCTCCCACAGACCTTCCCCTGTCCCTCCTGCTCCCACAGACCTTCCCCTGTCCCTCCTGCTCCCACAGACCTTCCCCTGTCCCTCCTGCTCCCACAGACCTTCCCCTTTCCCTCCTGCTCCCACAGACCTTCCCCTGTGTGACAGCCCTGTCCCTCCTGCTCCCACAGACCTTCCCCTGTCCCTCCTGCTCCCACAGACCTTCCCCTGTGTGACAGCCCTGTCCCTGCTGCTCCCACAGACCTTCCCCTGTCCCTCCTGCTCCCACAGACCTTCCCCTGTGTGACAGCCCTGTCCCTGCTGCTCCCACAGACCTTCCCCTGTCCCTTCTGCTCCCACAGACCTTCCCCTGTGTGACAGCCCTGTCCCTGCTGCTCCCACAGACCTTCCCCTGTCCCTCCTGCTCCCACAGACCTTCCCCTGTGTGACAGCCCTGTCCCTGCTGCTCCCACAGGCCTTCCCCTGTGTGACAGCCCTGTCCCTGCTGCTCCCACAGACCTTCCCCTGTGTGACAGCCCTGTCCCTGCTGCTCCCACAGACCTTCCCCTGTGTGACAGCCCTGTCCCTCCTGCTCCCACAGACCTTCCCCTGTGTGACAGCCCTGTCCCTCCTGCTCCCACAGACCTTCCCCTGTGTGACAGCCCTGTCCCTGCTGCTCCCACAGACCTTCCCCTGTGTGACAGCCCTGTCCCTGCTGCTCCCACAGACCTTCCCCTGTGTGACAGTAACTGTCCCTGCTGCTCCCACAGACCTTCCCCTGTGTGACAGCCCTGTCCCTGCTGCTCCCACAGACCTTCCCCTGTGTGACAGCCCTGTCCCTGCTGCTCCCACAGACCTTCCCCTGTGTGACAGCCCTGTCCCTGCTGCTCCCACAGACCTTCCCCTGTGTGACAGCCCTGTCCCTGCTGCTCCCACAGACCTTCCCCTGTGTGACAGCCCTGTCCCTGCTGCTCCCACAGACCTTCCCCTGTGTGACAGCCCTGTCCCTGCTGCTCCCACAGACCTTCCCCTGTGTGACAGCCCTGTCCCTGCTGCTCCCACAGACCTTCCCCTGTGTGACAGCCCTGTCCCTGCTGCTCCCACAGACCTTCCCCTGTGTGACAGGCCTGTCCCTCCTGCTCCCACAGACCTTCCCCTGTGTGACAGCCCTGTCCCTCCTGCTCCCACAGACCTTCCCCTGTCCCTCCTGCTCCCACAGACCTTCCCCTGTGTGACAGCCCTGTCCCTTACTGACTCTGTCTCACAGGAGGAGATCTCAAGACTACGCAGAAAACTAGAGAAACAGAAGAAAATGGAGGTGTACGCTGACGCAGACCAAATCCTACAAGAGGAAATTAAAGAATACAGGGTGAGGCGATACAGAGGGGATGCATTATGCTCACGGTATACCCTCCTCTGGCAGGAATCCTGATTGTTTCCCTGTGTTTCCAGGCTCGTCTGACATGTCCGTGCTGTAATACTCGGAAGAAAGATGCCGTGCTCACCAAGTGTTTCCACGTCTTCTGTTTTGACTGTGTGAAAACGCGATACGACTCCAGGCAGCGGAAATGTCCCAAGTGTAACGCGGCCTTCGGGGCACATGACTTCCATCGGATTTACATCAACTGAAAGAGACCCCACAAACTGAACCCTCCCCGTCCGGGACGTGTAATGCCTCCCCCGCCCGGGACGCGTAATGCCTCCCCCGCCCGGGACGCGTAATGCCTCCCCCGCCCGGGACGTGTAATGCCTCCCCCGCCCGGGACGCGTAATGCCTCCCCCGCCCGGGACATGTAATGCCTTGCGGACAATAAAGAGACCAACACAATTTAACAGTTTGTTTATCTGTGTCACCTGTGTAGCCATTATACATTGTGCTCTGCATGCTGCAAAACCATGTCAGTCTCCTCTCCCTGTGGGTGTGACACGGCACTGTGTCTCCTCTCCCTGTGGGTATGACAGGGCACTGTGTCTCCTCTCCCTGTGGGTATGACAGGGCACTGTGTCTCCTCTCCCTGTGGGTATGACAGGGCACTGTCTCTCCTCTCACTGTGGGTGTGACACGGCACTGTGTCTCCTCTCACTGTCGGTGTGACACGGCACTGTTCCTCCTCTCCCTGTGGGTATGACACGGCACTGTGTCTCCTCTCCCTGTGTTTGTGACACGGCACTGTGTCTCCTCTCCCTGTGGGTATGACACGGCACTGTGTCTCCTCTCCCTGTGGGTATGACACGGCACTGTGTCTCCTCTCCCTGTGGGTATGACACGGCACTGTGTCTCCTCTCCCTGTGGGTATGACACGGCACTGTCTCTCCTCTCCCTGTGGGTGTGACACGGCACTGTCTCTCCTCTCCCTGTGGGTGTGACACGAGACTGTGTTGCAGCCTTCTGTAGGTCTTCAGATGGCAGTCTGTTATATAATGTAACCCCCTAACAGTAAGGAAACCTTCTCTGTGTCTTCAGATGGCAGTCTGTTATACAATGTAATCCCCTAACAGTAAGGAAACCTTCTCTGTGTCTTCAGATGGCAGTGTATTATACAATGTAACCCTCTAACAGTAAGGAAACCTTCTCTGTGTCTTCAGATGGCAGTCTATTATACAATGTAACCCCTTAACAGTAAGGAAACCTTCTCTGTGTCTTCAGATGGCAGTCTATTATACAATGTAACCCCTTAACAGTAAGGAAACCTTCTCTGTGTCTTCAGATGGCAGTCTGTTATACAATGTAACCCCCTCACAGTAAGGAAACCTTCTCTGTGTCTTCAGATGGCAGTCTAGTATACGATGTAACCCCCTAACAGTAAATAAACCTCTATGTCTTTAGATGGCCATCTATTATACAATGTAATCCCCTAACAGTAAGGAAACCTCTGTGTCTTCAGATGGCAGTCTATTATACAATGTAACCCCCTAACAGTAAGGAAACCTTCTCTGTGTCTTCAGATGCAGTCTTTTATACAATGTAACCCCATAACAGTAAGGAAACCTTCTCTGTGTCTTCAGATGGCAGTCTATAATACAATGTAACCCCCTAACAGTAAGGAAACCTTCTCTGTGTCTTCAGATGGCAGTCTATTATACAATGTAACCTCCTAATAGTAAGGAAACCATCTCTGTGTCTTCAGATGGCAGTCTGTTATACAATGTAACCCCCTAACAGTAAGGAAACTTTCTCTGTGTCTTCAGATGGCAGTCTGTTATACAATGTAACCCCCTAACAGTAAGGAAACCTTCTCTATGTCTTCAGATGGCAGTCTATTATACAATGTAACCCCCTAACAGTAAGGAAACCTTCTCTATGTCTTCAGATGGCAGTCTATTATACAATGTAACCCTCTAACAGTAAGGAAACCTTCTCTGTGTCTTCAGATGGCAGTCTGTTATACAATGTAACCACCTAACAGTAAGGAAACCTTCTCTGTGTCTTCAGATGGCAGTCTATTATACAATGTAACCCTCTAACAGTAAGGAAACCTTCTCTATGTCTTCAGATGGCAGTCTATTATACAATGTAACCCCCTAACATTAAGGAGACCTTCTCTGTGTCTTCAGATGGCAGTCTATTATACAATGTAACCCCCTAACAGTAAGGAAACCTTCTCTGTGTCTTCAGATGGCAGTCTATTATACAATGTAACCTCCTAACAGTAAGGAAACCTTCTCTGTGTCTTCAGATGGCAGTCTATTATACAATGTAACCCCTTAACAGTAAGGAAACCTTCTCTGTGTCTTCAGATGGCAGTCTGTTATACAATGTAACCCCCTAACAGTAAGGAAACCTTCTCTGTGTCTTCAGATGGCAGTCTGCTATACAATGTAACCTCCTAACAGTAAGGAAACCTTCTCTATGTCTTCAGATGGCAGTCTATTATACAATGTAACCCCCTAACAGTAAGGAAACCTTCTCTGTGTCTTCAGATGGCAGTCTGTTATACAATGTAACCACCTAACAGTAAGGAAACCTTCTCTGTGTCTTCAGAGGGCAGTCTGTTATACAATGTAACCTCCTAACAGTAAGGAAACCTTCTCTGTGTCTTCAGATGGCAGTCTATTATACAATGTAACCTCCTAACAGTAATGAAACCTTCTCTATGTCTTCAGATGGCAGTCTATTATACAATGTAACCCCCTAACAGTAAGGAAACCTTCTCTGTGTCTTCAGATGGCAGTCTATTATACAATGTAACCCCCTAACAGTAAGGAAACCTTCTCTGTGTCTTCAGATGGCAGTCTATTATACAATGTAACCCCCTAACAGTAAGGAAACCTTCTCTGTGTCTTCAGATGGCAGTCTATTATACAATGTAACCCCCTAACAGTAAGGAAACCTTCTCTGTGTCTTCAGATGGCAGTCTGTTATATAATGTAACCCCCTAACATTAAGGAAACCTTCTCTGTGTCTTCAGATGGCAGTCTGTTATACAATGTAACCTCCTAACAGTAAGGAAACCTTCTCTGTGTCTTCAGATGGCAGTCTGTTATACAATGTAACCCCCTAACAGTAAAGAAACCTTCTCTGTGTCTTCAGAGGGCAGTCTATTATACAATGTAAACCCCTAACAGTAAGGAAACCTTCTCTGTGTCTTCAGATGGCAGTCTGTTATACAATGTAACCTCTTAACAGTAAGGAAACCTTCTCTGTGTCTTCAGATGGCAGTCTGTTATACAATGTAACCCCCTAACAGTAAAGAAACCTTCTCTGTGTCTTCAGAGGGCAGTCTATTATACAATGTAAACCCCTAACAGTAAGGAAACCTTCTCTGTGTCTTCAGATGGCAGTCTGTTATACAATGTAACCTCTTAACAGTAAGGAAACCTTCTCTGTGTCTTCAGATGGCAGTCTGTTATACAATGTAACCCCCTAACAGTAAAGAAACCTTCTCTGTGTCTTCAGAGGGCAGTCTGTTATACAATGTAACCTCCTAACAGTAAGGAAACCTTCTCTGTGTCTTCAGATGGCAGTCTGTTATACAATGTAACCCCTTAACAGTAAGGAAACCTTCTCTGTGTCTTCAGATGGCAGTCTGTTATACAATGTAACCCCCTAACAGTAAGGAAACCTTCTCTGTGTCTTCAGATGGCAGTCTGTTATACAATGTAACCCCCTAACAGTAAAGAAACCTTCTCTGTGTCTTCAGATGGCAGTCTATTATACAATGTAACCCCATAACAGTAAGGAAACCTTCTCTATGTCTTCAGATGGCAGTCTATTATACAATGTAACCCTCTAACAGTAAGGAAACCTTCTCTGTGTCTTCAGATGGCAGTCTATTATACAGTGTAACCCCCTAACAGTAAGGAGACCTTCTCTGTGTCTTCAGATGGCAGTCTATTATACAATGTAACCCCCTAACAGTAAGGAAACCTTCTCTGTGTCTTCAGATGGCAGTCTATTATACAATGTAACCCCCTAACAGTAAGGAAACCTTCTCTTTGTCTTCAGATGGCCGTCTATTATACAATGTAACCTCCTAACAGTAAGGAAACCTTCTCTATGTCTTCAGATGGCAGTCTGTTATACAATGTAACCCCCTAACAGTAAGGAAACCTTCTCTGTGTCTTCAGATGGCAGTATATTATACAATGTAACCCCCTAACAGTAAGGAAACCTTCTCTGTGTCTTCAGATGGCAGTCTATTATACAATGTAACCCCCTAACAGTAAGGAAACCTTCTCTGTGTCTTCAGATGGCAGTCTAGTATACGATGTAACCTCCTAACAGTAAGGAAACCTTCTCTGTGTCTTCAGATGGCAGTCTATTATACAATGTAACCCCCTAACAGTAAGGAAACCTTCTCTATGTCTTCAGATAGCAGTCTAGTATACGATGTAACCTCCTAACAGTAAGGAAACCTTCTCTGTGTCTTCAGATGGCAGTCTGTTATACAATGTAACCCCCTAACAGTAAGGAAACCTTCTCTGTGTCTTCAGATGGCAGTCTGTTATACAATGTAACCCCCTAACAGTAAGGAAACCTTCTCTATGTCTTCAGATGGCAGTCTGTTATACAATGTAACCCTCTAACAGTAAGGAAACCTTCTCTGTGTCTTCAGATGGCAGTCTATTATACAATGTAACCCCCTAACAGTAAGGAAACCTTCTCTGTGTCTTCAGATGGCAGTCTATTATACAGTGTAACCCCCTAACAGTAAGGAAACCTTCTCTATGTCTTCAGATGGCAGTCTATTATACAATGTAACCCCCTAACAGTAAGGAAACCTTCTCTGTGTCTTCAGATGGCAGTATATTATACAATGTAACCCTCTAACAGTAAGGAAACCTTCTCTATATCTTCAGATGGCAGTCTGTTATACAATGTAACCTCCTAACAGTAAGGAAACCTTCTCTGTGTCTTCAGATGGCAGTCTATTATACAATGTAACCCCCTAACAGTAAGGAAACCTTCTCTGTGTCTTCAGATGGCAGTCTATTATACAATGTAACCCCCTAACAGTAAGGAAACCTTCTCTGTGTCTTCAGATGGCAGTCTATTATACAATGTAACCTCCTAATAGTAAGGAAACCTTCTCTATGTCTTCAGATGGCAGTCTATTATACAATGTAACCCCCTAACAGTAAGGAAACCTTCTCTGTGTCTTCAGATGGCAGTCTATTATACAATGTAACCCCCTAACAGTAAGGAAACCTTCTCTGTGTCTTCAGATGGCAGTCTATTATACAATGTAACCCCCTAACAGTAAGGAAACCTTCTCTGTGTCTTCAGATGGCAGTCTATTATACAATGTAACCCCCTAACAGTAAGGAAACCTTCTCTGTGTCTTCAGATGGCAGTCTATTATACAATGTAACCCCCTAACAGTAAGGAAACCTTCTCTATGTCTTCAGATGGCAGTCTAGTATACGATGTAACCCCCTAACAGTAAATAAACCTCTATGTCTTTAGATGGCAGTCTATTATACAATGTAACCCCTAACAGTAAGGAAACCTTCTCTGTGTCTCCAGATGTCAGTCTGTTATACAATGTAACCTCCCTAGTGGCAGCGTATTACATTGGTCCCCCCATGTTTTTTTTTTATTTCACTGCCTGGCCACATGCCACAATAGAGGGCTTTGATGCCATAGGTTTAATACATGACAGCTGCCTAATATGTGCACAGTCTATTGTCTACAAGAACACCCAAATATTTTCCATAGAGAATCTACCTAACACACAAACAGTTACAGTATAATTAGCATTCGTGTGTTTCTTATCCAAGTGCAGGGCTCTGCTAATTATCTGCCCATTCTCTTATTTATTCTAAATCCCTTTGCAGAGAAATTACATTCTGCTCTGAATTTATTATTTTACATAATCATTTACACTGTCAATGTGGAGAAGAAAATGATCAAACATGATCTATCTGTTGGCAGAGTTGCAGCAAATGCATCATACCAGCAATATGTTTTAAATATGCCTGTAGTGTCCCCTGCGTATGACATCACTGTGTATTACAATGCCAGGGCATAGCACATCACTGTGTATTACAATGCCAGGGCATAGCACATCACTGTGTATTACAATGCCAGGGCATGGCACATCACTGTGTATTACAATGCCAGGGCACGGCACATCACTGTGTATTACAATGCCAGGGCATGGCACATCACTGTGTATTACAATGCCAGGGCACGGCACATCACTGTGTATTACAATGCCAGGGCATGACACATCACTGTGTATTACAATGCCAGGGCATGGCACATCACCGTGTATTACAATGCCAGGGCATGGCACATCACTGTGTATTACAATGCCAGGGCACGGCACATCACCGTGTATTACAATGCCAGGGCATGGCACATCACTGTGTATTACAATGCCAGGGCATGGCACATCACTGTGTATTACAATGCCAGGGCACGGCACATCACTGTGTATTACAATGCCAGGGCATGGCACATCACTGTGTATTACAATGCCAGGGCATGGCACATCACTGTGTATTACAATGCCAGGGCATGGCACATCACTGTGTATTACAATGCCAGGGCATGGCACATCACTGTGTATTACAATGCCAGGGCACGGCACATCACCGTGTATTACAATGCCAGGGCATGGCACATCACCGTGTATTACAATGCCAGGGCATGGCACATCACCGTGTATTACAATGCCAGGGCATGGCACATCACTGTGTATTACAATGCCAGGGCACGGCACATCACCGTGTATTACAATGCCAGGGCACGGCACATCACCGTGTATTACAATGCCAGGGCATGGCACATCACCGTGTATTACAATGCCAGGGCATGGCACATCACTGTGTATTACAATGCCAGGGCATGGCACATCACCGTGTATTACAATGCCAGGGCACGGCACATCACTGTGTATTACAATGCCAGGGCACGGCACATCACCGTGTATTACAATGCCAGGGCACGGCACATCACTGTGTATTACAATGCCAGGGCACGGCACATCACTGTGTATTACAATGCCAGGGCATGGCACATCACCGTGTATTACAATGCCAGGGCATGGCACATCACCGTGTATTACAATGCCAGGGCACGGCACATCACTGTGTATTACAATGCCAGGGCATGGCACATCACCGTGTATTACAATGCCAGGGCATGGCACATCACCGTGTATTACAATGCCAGGGCATGGCACATCACTGTGTATTACAATGCCAGGGCATGGCACATCACTGTGTATTACAATGCCAGGGCATGGCACATCACTGTGTATTACAATGCCAGGGCATGGCACATCACTGTGTATTACAATGCCAGGGCATGGCACATCACCGTGTATTACAATGCCAGGGCATGGCACATCACTGTGTATTACAATGCCAGGGCATGACACATCACTGTGTATTACAATGCCAGGGCATGGCACATCACCGTGTATTACAATGCCAGGGCATGGCACATCACCGTGTATTACAATGCCAGGGCATGGCACATCACCGTGTATTACAATGCCAGGGCATGGCACATCACCGTGTATTACAATGCCAGGGCATGGCACATCACTGTGTATTACAATGCCAGGGCATGGCACATCACTGTGTATTACAATGCCAGGGCATGGCACATCACCGTGTATTACAATGCCAGGGCATGGCACATCACTGTGTATTACAATGCCAGGGCATGGCACATCACTGTGTATTACAATGCCAGGGCATGGCACATCACTGTGTATTACAATGCCAGGGCATGGCACATCACCGTGTATTACAATGCCAGGGCATGGCACATCACTGTGTATTACAATGCCAGGGCATGGCACATCACTGTGTATTACAATGCCAGGGCATGGCACATCACCGTGTATTACAATGCCAGGGCATGGCACATCACTGTGTATTACAATGCCAGGGCATGGCACATCACCGTGTATTACAATGCCAGGGCATGGCACATCACTGTGTATTACAATGCCAGGGCATGGCACATCACCGTGTATTACAATGCCAGGGCATGGCACATCACCGTGTATTACAATGCCAGGGCATGGCACATCACCGTGTATTACAATGCCAGGGCATGGCACATCACCGTGTATTACAATGCCAGGGCATGGCACATCACTGTGTATTACAATGCCAGGGCACGGCACATCACTGTGTATTACAATGCCAGGGCATGGCACATCACTGTGTATTACAATGCCAGGGCATGGCACATCACCGTGTATTACAATGCCAGGGCATGGCACATCACCGTGTATTACAATGCCAGGGCATGGCACATCACCGTGTATTACAATGCCAGGGCATGGCACATCACTGTGTATTACAATGCCAGGGCATGGCACATTGAGATCTCCAAATACAAGCAGCTCACTTTTCTTATTTTGGGCACTAATATCACCCAGTAGTTTGTCAATAAGAGACTGAGCAGGGGAATTTGGTGGGCGATAGATCCTAACTAAGTACTAATGGTTGTGAGAATGGGTGTAATATTCTTCCGGCTATAACTTCAATAGTAGAGGGGGTACTTGATAAACAAAGGTCTATGAAATTCAATGTCTTATGTATGTATAGAACAATACATCCTCCCCTCTTATTTCTGTCTTTTCTGGAACAGATATAACCCTGTATTTGTATTGCAGAGTCTGGGGCTCTAGGGCTTAACCAGGACTCAGTGATGACAAGAGTTTTAGGTTTGTACACCTGACACCATGCTCTTAGTTCATCAATTTTGGGTAGAAGGCTGCGGATATTGCAATGGACACAGATAACAGAGTTAGGAATGTGGAAGACTTTCCTTTTAGCCTCAGGGACACAGAATAAGATTTAAACACACAGAAGGATGTCCAAAAACTGACACAAAATGGAGGTTGCTGGCATCCATCTTGTTATCCTTGGCTTCTGCTTTATTCATATGTACCAGTCTCGAGATTCCTTAGTGCTGATATACTCTGCCCTCTCCTGGCTGCTGGTATACTCTGTCCTCTCCTCACTGCTGGTATACTCTGCCCTCTACTCACTGCTGGTATACTCTGCCCTCTACTCACTGCTGGTATACTCTGCCCTCTCCTCACTGTTGGTATACTCTGCCCTCTACTCACTGCTGGTATACTCTGCCCTCTCCTCACTGCTGGTATACTCTGTCCACTCCTCACTGCTGGTATACTCTGCCCTCTCCTCACTGTTGGTATACTCTGTCCTCTCCTCACTGCTGGTATACTCTGCCCTCTACTGGCTGCTGGTATACTCAGTCCTTGCCTCACTGCTGTTATACTCTGCCCTCTCATCATTGCTGCTATTCTTTGCCCTCTCCTCGCTGCTAGTATACTCTGCCCTCTCCTGGCTGCTTGTATACTCTGTCGTCTCCTGGCTGCTGGTATACTCTCTCTTCTCCTCACTGCTGGTGTACTCTGTCCTCTTCTCACTGCTGGTATACTGTGTCCTCTCCTGGCTGCTGGTATACTCTTCCCTCTCCTCACTTCGGGTATACTATGCCCTCTCATCACTGCTGGTATACTCTGTCCTCTCCTCACTGATGGTATACTTTGCCCTCTCCTTACTGTTGGTATACTCTGTCCTCTCCTCACTGATGGTATACTTTGTCCTCTCCTCACTGATGGTATACTCTGTCCTCTCCTCACTGCAGGTATACTTTGCCCTCTCCTCACTGCTGGTATACTCTGTCCTCTCCTCACTGCTGGTATACTCTGTCCTCTCCTCACTGATGGTATACTTTACCCTCTCCTCACTGATGGTATACTTTGCCCTCTCCTCACTGCTGGTATACTCTGTCCTCTCCTCACTGCTGGTATACTTTGCTTTCTCCTAACTGTTGGTTCACTCTGTCCTCTCCTCACTGCTGGTATACTCTGCCCTCTCCTCACTGCTGGTATACTCTGTCCTCTCCTCACTGCTGGTATACTTTTCTTTCTCCTAACTGTTGGTTTACTCTGTCCTCTCCTCACTGCTGGTATACTCTGCCCTCTCCTCACTGATGGTATACTCTGTCCTCTCCTCACTGCTGGTATACTTTGCTTTCTCCTAACTGTTGGTTTACTCTGTCCTCTCCTCACTGCTGGTATACTCTGCCCTCTCCTCACTGCTGGTATACTCTGTCCTCTCCTCACTGCTGGTATACTCTGTCCTCTCCTCACTGCTGGTATACTCTGTCCTCTCCTCACTGCTGGTATACTTTGCTTTCTCCTAACTGTTGGTTTACTCTGTCCTCTCCTCACTGCTGGTATACTCTGTCCTCTCCTCACTGCTGGTATACTCTGTCCTCTCCTCACTGCTGGTATACTCTGTCCTCTCCTCACTGCTGGTATACTTTGCTTTCTCCTAACTGTTGGTTTACTCTGTCCTCTCCTCACTGCTGGTATACTCTTCCCTCTCCTCACTGCTGGTATACTCTGTCCTCTTCTGGCTGCTGGTATACTCTGCCCTCTCCTGGCTGCTGGTATACTCTGCCCTCTCCTCACTGCAGGCATACTCTGCCCTCTCCTCACTGCAGGTATACTCTGCCCTCTCCTGGCTGCTGGTATACTCTGCCCTCTCCTCACTGTTGGTATTCTCTGCCCTCTCCTCACTTCTGGTATACTCTTCCCTCTCCTCACTTCTGGTATACTATGCCCTCTCCTCACTGCTGGTATACTTTGCCCTCTCCTCACTGCTGGTATACTCTGCCCTCTACTCACTGCTGGTATACTCTGCCCTCTCCTCACTGCTGGTATACTCTGTCCACTCCTCACTGCTGGTATACTCTGCCCTCTCCTCACTGTTAGTATACTCAGTCCTTGCCTCACTGCTGTTATACTCTGCCCTCTCCTCATTTCTGCTATTCTTTGCCCTCTCCTCGCTGCTAGTATACTCTGCCCTCTCCTGGCTGCTGGTATACTCTGTCGTCTCCTGGCTGCTGGTATACTCTCTCTTCTCCTCACTGCTGGTATACTCTGCCCTCTCCTCACTGCTGGTATACTCTGCCCTCTCCTCACCGCTGGTATACTCTGCCCTCTCCTGGCTGCCGGTATACTTTGCCCTCTTTTCACTGCTGGTATACTCTGTCCTCTCCTCACTGCAGGTATACTCTGTCCTCTCCTGGCTGCTGGTATACTTTGCCCTCTCCTCATTGCTGGTATACTCTGCCCTCTCCTCACTGTTGGTATACTCTGCCCTCTCCTCACTGCTGGTATACTCTGCCCTCTCCTCACTGCTGGTATACTCTGTCCTCTCCTGGCTGCTGGTATACTCTGTCCTCTCCTCACTGTTGGTATTCTCTGCCCTCTCCTGGCTGCTGGTATACTCGGCCCTCTCCTCACTGCTGGTGTACTCTGCCCTCTCCTCTCTGCTGGTATACTCTGCCCTCTCCTGGCTGCTGGTATACTTTGCCCTCTCCTCTTTGCTGGTACACTCTGTCCTCTCCTCACTGTTGGTATACTCTGCCCTCTCCTCACTGCTGGTATACTCTGCCCTCTCCTCACTGCTGGTATACTCTGCCCTCTCCTCACTGCTGGTATACTCTGCCCTCTCCTCACTGCTGGTATACTCTGCCCTCTCCTCACTGCTGGTATACTCTATTTGTCAGGCGTTTGGTCATGCGCACTTCGCTCGCGCTTTTTGTCAGGCGTTTTGTCATGCGCACTTCGCTAGCGCTATTTGTCAGGTGTTTTGTCATGCGCACTTCGCTCGCGCTATTTGTCAGGCGTTTTGTCATGCGCACTTCGCTCGCGCTTTTTGTCAGGCGTTTTGTCATGCGCACTTCGCTAGCGCTATTTGTCAGGCGTTTTGTCATGCGCACTTCGCTAGCGCTATTTGTCAGCCGTTTTGTCATGCGCACTTCGCTAGCACTATTTGTCAGGCGTTTTGTCATGCGCACTTCGCTTGTGCTATTTGTCAGGCGTTTTGTCATGCGCACTTCGCTTGTGCTATTTGTCAGGCGTTTTGTCATGCGCACTTTGCTCGCGCTATTTGTCACGCTTTTTGTCATGCGCACTTCGCTCGCGCTATTTATCAGGCGTTTTGTCATGCGCACTTGTATTAACGGAACCCCTTAGCCCCCCCAGTATTAACTGAGCCTATTCTATGTAGCAGAGCCCTCCATATTAACTGAGCCCCTTTATATGAGCCCCCCTGTCTTAACTGACCCCCTCTATCAGCTGGCGAAGGGCTGCGAGAAATTTAACACGGAGTTAGGCAGCGCGCATGTGCAAAGGATCTCGACAATTTACGAAAAGGTGTGTGACTGGAGATACGAAAGGTGTGCGACTGGAGATACGAAAGGTGTGCGACTGGAGATACGAAAGGTGTGCGACTGGAGATACGAAAGGTGTGCGACTGGAGATACGAAAGGTGTGCGACTGGAGATACGAAAGGTGTGCGACTGGAGATACGAAAGGTGTGCGACTGGAGATACGAAAGGTGTGCGACTGGAGATACGAAAGGTGTGCGACTGGAGATACGAAAGGTGTGCGACTGGAGATACGAAAGGTGACGCTCCGGACTGGAGATACGAAAGGTGTGCGACTGGAGATACGAAAGGTGTGCGACTGGAGATACGAAAGGTGTGCGACTGGAGATACGAAAGGTGTGCGACTGGAGAAACGAAAGGTGTGCGACTGGAGATACGAAAGGTGTGCGACTGGAGATACGAAAGGTGTGCGACTGGAGATACGAAAGGTGTGCGACTGGAGATACGAAAGGTGTGCGACTGGAGATACGAAAGGTGTGCGACTGGAGATACGAAAGGTGTGCGACTGGAGATACGAAAGGTGTGCGACTGGAGATACGAAAGGTGTGCGACTGGAGATACGAAAGGTGTGCGACTGGAGATACGAAAGGTGTGCGACTGGAGATACGAAAGGTGTGCGACTGGAGATACGAAAGGTGTGCGACTGGAGATACGAAAGGTGACGCTCCGGACTGGAGAAACGAAAGGTGTGCGACTGGAGATACGAAAGGTGTGCGACTGGAGATACGAAAGGTGACGCTCCGGACTGGAGATACGAAAGGTGTGCGACTGGAGATACGAAAGGTGTGCGACTGGAGATACGAAAGGTGTGCGACTGGAGATACGAAAGGTGTGCGACTGGAGAAACGAAAGGTGTGCGACTGGAGATACGAAAGGTGTGCGACTGGAGATACGAAAGGTGTGCGACTGGAGATACGAAAGGTGTGCGACTGGAGATACGAAAGGTGACGCTCCGGACTGGAGATACGAAAGGTGTGCGACTGGAGATACGAAAGGTGTGCGACTGGAGATACGAAAGGTGTGCGACTGGAGATACGAAAGGTGTGCGACTGGAGATACGAAAGGTGTGCGACTGGAGATACGAAAGGTGTGCGACTGGAGATACGAAAGGTGTGCGACTGGAGATCCGAAAGGTGTGCGACTGGAGATACGAAAGGTGTGCGACTGGAGATACGAAAGGTGTGCGACTGGAGATACGAAAGGTGTGCGACTGGACGGTAACAAGGGTTGAAGCCTTGACGTGGCGTTTCTGCTCACATGGGTATCCATGTGCCAATTCAACCAACGTGAGTGACTAATACATGATTTGAATCATAAAAATATATACTTTCTTTTCAAATGTTTTTACTTTATATTACATAAAACATGTACCGATATTATATTCTGAGTGTGAGGAAAACATTTGTTTTCAATGTCTTTTTTTTCCCGAAACCATGAACACAGTGAGACAAGCCTGGGAAACGTGACAGGAAGAAAAGAAAGATTGAGAAAAGCATGTCTAACACAATGTGTAATCCCCAGAGCTGGCGCTCCTTTCTTCCTGTGCACAGTGGCGTCTGGCTGAGGTGCACCGCCTAGGATCGGCCTTGGGAGTGACTCTTAAATCAAATACATTTAGACCCGCATCAGGGAGTCCACCTTTGTGTAACTCCACATCCATCACACAACAACATAGGTGTTTATTATTTATTTATTTATTTATTTAATTTTAATAAAAAGTTTTAAAATGTCAGCATCTTCAGCAGGGCCGTCTTTAACGCGGGGCAAACGGGGCAGCTGCCCTGGGCCCATTTACTCCTGGGGGGCCCCAAGGCAGCTGTCCCGTGGGCCCCCAGCCCTGCTTGCCGCGTTCACAGCGCATTGCGCTTGTGAACGCTTTTTTTCCGGCAAGCCGCATCCGATGGATGCGACGGCCGAAAAAAAAAAAAGAAAAGAAACTGACGCCGGATGTGACGTCGCGTCACATCCGGTTTCTGTTTCCCTCCTCCGTGCAAGAGGGAAGACTGCACGGAGGAGACATCCAGCGGGGGACACGGAGCAGCTTCATGTAAGTGGGGGGGGGGGGGGGGGGGGGCTGGCACAATATTCCTGATATCTGATTGGCACTATATTACTGGGTATCTGATTGGCACAATATTCCTGGTATCTGACTGGCACTATATTACTGGGTATCTGATTGGCACAATATTACTGGGTATCTGACTGGCACAATATTACTGGGTATCTGATTGGCACTATATTACTGGGCATCTGACTGGCACTATATTACTGGGCATCTGACTGGCACTATATTACTGGGTATCTGATTGGCACTATATTACTGGGCATCTGACTGGCACTATATTCCTGGGTATCTGACTGGCACTATATTACTGGGCATCTGACTGGCACTATATTACTGGGTATCTGATTGGCACTATATTACTGGGTATCTGATTGGCACAATATTACTGGGTATCTGATTGGCACTATATTACTGGGTATCTGATTGGTACTATATTACTGGGTATCTGATTGGCACTATATTACTGGGTATCTGATTGGCACAATATTACTGGGTATCTGATTGGCACTATATTACTGGGTATCTGACTGGCACTATATTACTGGGTATCTGATTGGCACTATATTACTGGGTATCTGATTGGCACAATATTACTGGGCATCTGATTGGCACTATATTACTGGGTATCTGACTGGCACTATATTACTGGGTATCTGATTGGCACTATATTACTGGGTATCTGATTGGCACAATATTACTGGGCATCTGATTGGCACTATATTACTGGGTATCTGACTGGCACTATATTACTGGGTATCTGATTGGCACTATATTACTGGACATCTGATTGGCACTATATTACTGGGTATCTGATTGGCACTATATTACTGGGTATCTGACTGGCACTATATTACTGGGCATCTGATTGGCACTATATTACTGGGTATCTGACTGGCACTATATTACTGGGTATCTGATTGACACTATATTACTGGGTATCTGACTGGCACTATATTACTGGGTATCTGATTGGCACAATATTACTGGGTATCTGACTGGCACTATATTACTGGGTATCTGATTGGCACTATATTACTGGGTATCTGATTGGCACAATATTACTGGGTATCTGACTGGCACTATATTACTGGGTATCTGATTGGCACTATATTACTGGGTATCTGATTGGCACAATATTACTGGGCATCTGATTGGCACTATATTACTGGGTATCTGACTGGCACTATATTACTGGGTATCTGACTGGCACTATATTACTGGACATCTGATTGGCACAATATTACTGGGCATCTGATTGGCACTATATTACTGGGTATCTGACTGGCACTATATTACTGGGCATCTGATTGGCACTATATTACTGGGTATCTGACTGGCACTATATTACTGGGTATCTGATTGACACTATATTACTGGGTATCTGACTGGCACTATATTACTGGGTATCTGATTGGTACTATATTACTGGGTATCTGATTGGCACTATATTACTGGGTATCTGACTGGCACAATATTACTGGGCATCTGATTGGCACTATATTACTGGGTATCTGATTGGCACTATATTACTGGGCATCTGATTGGCACTATATTACTGGGTATCTGATTGGTACTATATTACTGGGTATCTGACTGGCACTATATTACTGGGTATCTGATTGGCACAATATTACTGGGTATCTGATTGGCACTATATTACTGGGTATCTGATTGGCACAATATTACTGGGTATCTGATTGGCACTATATTACTGGGTATCTGATTGACACTATATTACTGGGTATCTGACTGGCACTATATTACTTGGCATCTGATTGGCACTATATTACTGGGCATCTGATTGGCACTATATTACTGGGTATCTGATTGGCACTATATTACTGGACATCTGATTGGCACTATATTACTGGGCATCTGATTGGCACTATATTACTTGGCATCTGATTGGCACTATATTACTGGGTATCTGATTGGCACTATATTACTGGGTATCTGATTGGCACTATATTACTTGGCATCTGACTGGCACTATATTACTGGGCATCTGATTGGCACTATATTACTGGGCTTCTGATTGGCACTATATTACTGGGTATCTGATTGGCACTATATTACTTGGCATCTGATTGGCACTATATTACTGGACATCTGATTGGCACTATATTACTGGGCATCTGATTGGCACTATATTACTTGGCATCTGATTGACACTATATTACTGGGTATCTGATTGGCACTATATTACTGGGTATCTGATTGGCACTATATTACTTGGCATCTGACTGGCACTATATTACTGGGCATCTGATTGGCACTATATTACTGGGCATCTGATTGGCACTATATTACTGGGCATCTGACTGGCACAATATTACTGGGCTGTGGCTGGCACAATATTACTGGGCTCTGACTGGCACAATACTGGGCTCTGGCTGGCACAATATTACAGGCATCTGACTGGCATAATATTACAGGCATCTGACTGGCACAATATTACAGGCATCTGACTGGCACAATATTCCTGGCCTCTGACTGCACACTATTACAGGCATCTGACTGGCATAATATTACAGGCATCTGACTGGCATTATATTACAGGCATCTGGCTGGCATTATATTACAGGCATCTGGCTGGCACAATATTACTGGGCATCTGGCTGGCACTATATTACTGGCCTCTGACTGCACACTATTACAGGCATCTGACTGGCACAATATTACAGGCATCTGACAGGCACCATATTCCTGGGCTCTGACAGGCACAATATTCCTGGTATCTGACTGGCACAATATTCCTGGTATCTGACTGGCACAATATTCCTGGTATCTGACTGGCACAATATTATTGGTATCTGACTGGCACAATATTACTGGTATCTGACTGGCACATTATTACTGGGCTCTGACTGGCACAATATTGCAGGCATCTGACTGGCTATCACTATTAAAGACGGCCCTGATCTTCAGCTTCCAGCTCATGTCCTTCACTTGAGTCGCGTATTAATCTCTCAGTTCACTTTCTTGGTCACAAATGGTTTGTAACGTAAATCATCAAGTCTCCTGATAAGAGCCACCAGGGCCGGGATATTGGCACAACTGTGTGAAGCAATGATTTTGTAAATAAGTAACAAGCTAATAAAACACAGTAACAGCATACATTAAAAGCACGCCCATTTATACCATGAGGTAATGGTCAAACAAAGCAGGGCTCGGCCCCCCATGAAGTATCCCTGGTATTATAGGTTATACTCTCAGATGGGCTGGGGAAATAGACATGTCTGGCCAGTGTTGGAAGTAAAACCCCTTAAGGACGAAGGCTGTTTTTTTTTCAAAGCAAATTGATAGTGACAAAGAACGTGGAGGAAGTAATGAATGAAGTAATTAAGAGAGAAACAGAGGATTTCAAAACTTTGAATATAATACATTTCAAATTGCAGAGACAAACACATACTGTTTATGCCTGTGGACCTCAGGATCCTGTATGAAGCAGTCATAGTCTTGTTACTGAGGGATGGTGTGGTTCCAAAACAAAGAATGGTCCAGCGGGACAGGTAACCATTCCCCCGATATGAGGTGCGAGTAGTGCCCTGTGGAAGAAAACGTAAACATTTTAAACATGTCTGATCATATTACCAGGTTAATAATGACAGGAAAAGTTGCTGGGTGTAACAGTGCATTATTTAAAATTATGATTTAAATAATAGAACATTTTTATATTAAACACATAAGTATTAGAGTCACTCACCTTGGTTGAATTGGCGCATGGAGCAGTAACACCACGTCAACCCTTGTTACTGACCATTCACACAAAGAATCACACACCATACTGTTCATGCATTAAGACTTACACCTAATGCTGACTACACACAAATCTCTAATCACACACAAAAGTACACACCATGCATACACAACCAGACGTACCACTTATTCTTCAATACTCCACCGTGCACATGGTGTTCTTCATCTGCCTCGTATCGTGGCCTCCCATAGGAGAATGTGCTCATTACACACACATAAACCACACATGGTTAGAGTAAGTTTCTTCCAATGTTACAAGTTAGTTAAATATACATCATACATGTAAAAGAGTACAGTTTCCTCACCTTGGTGTACTTTCTTTCTGTATTGTTTGTGTTGCTGTATATTGATGGTCTTACGCGGCACCTACAAAAATTAAAACATATTTTACATTATGGTAGAAAATGTGTTTTTTCCCTTTTTCCAGTTTTTGGAATGATTTATAATAAACATATTTCTAGCGAGATGATTGGATCTATGAGGATTTTGAGGAAGAATACATATCTGCCTGATAAAGCTTTCATGCAGTGTGTTTATACTGGAGAAGGGCACAAGCTGTTTCCAGTTGTGCATCGGCTATCTCTTCTGCAGAGGTCTTTAATGGTTCTGGTCTGAAGAAACTCCTTGGCAAACTGTAAAATCATTTTTATAATTTGTAACCACAATTGACATTTATTATGAATAGTGTTTACAATGGTACCATCAAGATCAAAACTCCACAGCTGATGTGATGCATTAGCCAGGTATCCTATGTTTCTATTCCATTGGGCTCCTTGGACTTTAGGGATTTGCATCTTCAAGAACAGACTATTAAAAAATAACACGAAAAAACCCACAGGTTTTCATTGAAAGTTGTGCACATAAGTTTAACTAAGGCCACTTACCTCCAGTTGTGTTGCACTTTCAGTAGATAGTTCTGCACAGTTAATGCAGGGGGCTCTGCTACATTGAATAGGGTCATTTAATGCAGGGGGCTCTGCTACATTGAATAGGGTCATTTAATGCAGGGGGGGCTCTGCTACATAGAATAGGGTCATTTAATGCAGGGGGGGCTCTGCTACCTAGAATAGGGTCATTTAATGCAGGGGGCTCTGCTACATAGAATAGGGTCATTTAACAGGGGGCTCTGCTACATAGAATAGGGTCATTTAATGCAGGGGGCTCTGCTACATAGAATAGGGTCATTTAATGCAGGGGGGGCTCTGCTACATTGAATAGGGTCATTTAACAGGGGGCTCTGCTACATAGAATAGGGTAATTTAATGCAGGGGGCTCTGCTACATAGAATAGGGTAATTTAATGCAGGGGGCTCTGCTACATAGAATAGGGTCATTTAATGCAGGGGGCTCTGCTACATAGAAGAGGGTCATTTAATGCAGGGGGCTCTGCTACATAGAAGAGGGTCATTTAATGCAGGGGGGGCTCTGCTACATAGAACAGGGTCATTTAATGCAGGGGGGGCTCTGCTACATAGAACAGGGTCATTTAATGCAGGGGGCTCTGCTACACTGAATAGGGTCATTTAATGCAGGGGGCTCTGCTACATTGAACAGGGTCATTTAATGCAGGGGGCTCTGCTACATAGAATAGGGTCATTTAATGCAGGGGGGGCTCTGCTACATAGAACAGGGTCATTTAATGCAGGGGGCTCTGCTACATAGAATAGGGTCATTTAATGCAGGGGGCTCTGCTACATAGAAGAGGGTCATTTAATGCAGGGGGCTCTGCTACATAGAATAGGGTCATTTAATGCAGGGGGCTCTGCTACACAGAATAGGGTCATTTAACAGGGGGCTCTGCTACATAGAATAGGGTCATTTAATGCAGGGGGCTCTGCTACATTGAACAGGGTCATTTAATGCAGGGGGCTCTGCTACATAGAACAGGGTCATTTAATGCAGGGGGCTCTGCTACATAGAATAGGGTCATTTAATGCAGGGGGCTCTGCTACATAGAATAGGGTCAGTTAATGCAGGGGGCTCTGCTACATTAAACAGGGTCATTTAATGCAGGGGGCTCTGCTACATAGAACAGGGTCATTTAATGCAGGGGGCTCTGCTACATAGAATAGGGTCATTTAATGCAGGGGGCTCTGCTACATAGAATAGGGTCATTTAACAGGGGGCTCTGCTACATAGAATAGGGTAATTTAATGCAGGGGGCTCTGCTACATAGAATAGGGTCATTTAATGCAGGGGGCTCGGCTACATAGAATAGGGTCATTTAATGCAGGGGGCTCTGCTACACTGAATAGGGTCATTTAATGCAGGGGGCTCTGCTACATAGAATAGGGTCATTTAATGCAGGGGGCTCTGCTACATAGAATAGGGTCATTTAATGCAGGGGGCTCTGCTACATAGAATAGGGTCATTTAATGCAGGGGGCTCTGCTACACTGAATAGGGTCATTTAATGCAGGGGAGGCTCTGCTACATAGAATAGGGTCATTTAATGCAGGGGGCTCTGCTACACTGAATAGGGTCATTAAATGCAGGGGGCTCTGCTACATAGAATAGGGTCATTTAATGCAGGGGGCTCTGCTACATAGAATAGGGTCATTTAATACAGGGGGCTCTGCTACATAGAATAGGGTCATTTAATGCAGGGGGCTCTGCTTCATAGACTAGGGTCATTTAATGCAGGGGGCTCTGCTACATAGAATAGGGTCATTTAATGCAGGGGGCTCTGCTACATAGACTAGGGTCATTTAATGCAGGAGGCTCTGCTACATTGAATAGGGTCATTTAATGCAGGGGGCTCTGCTACATAGAATAGGGTCATTTAATGCAGGGGGCTCTGCTACATAGAATAGGGTCATTTAATGCAGGGGGGGCTCTGCTACATTGAACAGGGTCATTTAATGCAGGGGGCTCTGCTACATAGAATAGGGTCATTTAACAGGGGGCTCTGCTACATAGAATAGGGTCATTTAATGCAGGGGCTCTGCTACATAGAATAGGGTCATTTAATGCAGGGGGCTCTGCTACATAGAATAGGGTCATTTAATGCAGGGGGCTCTGCTACATAGAATAGGGTCATTTAATGCAGGGGGGGCTCTGCTACACTGAATAGGGTCATTTAATGCAGGGGGCTCTGCTACATAGAATAGGGTCATTTAATGCAGGGGGCTCTGCTACATAGAATAGGGTCAGTTAATGCAGGGGTCTCTGCTACATAGAATAGGGTCATTTAATGCAGGGGGCTCTGCTACATAGAATAGGGTCATTTAATGCAGGGGGCTCTGCTACATTGAACAGGGTCATTTAATGCAGGGGGCTCTGCTACATTGAATAGGGTCAGTTAATGCAGGGGGCTCTGCTACATAGAATAGGGTCATTTAATGCAGGGGGCTCTGCTACATAGAATAGGGTCATTTAATGCGAGGGGCTCTGCTACATAGAATAGGGTCATTTAATGCAGGGGGCTCTGCTACACTGAATAGGGTCATTTAATGCAGGGGGGGCTCTGCTACATAGAATAGGGTCATTTAATGCAGGGGGGGCTCTGCTACATAGAATAGGGTCATTTAATGCAGGGGGGCTCTGCTACATAGAATAGGGTCATTTAATGCAGGGGGCTCTGCTACATAGAATAGGGTCATTTAATGCAGGGGGGCTCTTCTACATAGAATAGGGTCATTTAATGCAGGGGGCTCTGCTACACTGAATAGGGTCATTTAATGCAGGGGGGGCTCTGCTACATAGAATAGGGTCATTTAACAGGGGGGCTCTGCTACATAGAATAGGGTCATTTAATGCAGGGGCTCTGCTACATAGAATAGGGTCATTTAATGCAGGGGGGGCTCTGCTACACTGAATAGGGTCATTTAATGCAGGGGGCTCTGCTACATAGAATAGGGTCAGTTAATGCAGGGGTCTCTGCTACATAGAATAGGGTCATTTAATGCAGGGGGCTCTGCTACATAGAATAGGGTCATTTAATGCAGGGGGCTCTGCTACATAGAATAGGGTCATTTAATGCAGGGGGGGCTCTGCTACACTGAATAGGGTCATTTAATGCAGGGGGGGCTCTGCTACACTGAATAGGGTCATTTAATGCAGGGGGCTCTGCTACATAGAATAGGGTCATTTAATGCAGGGGGCTCTGCTACATAGAATAGGGTCAGTTAATGCAGGGGTCTCTGCTACATAGAATAGGGTCATTTAATGCAGGGGGCTCTGCTACATAGAATAGGGTCATTTAATGCAGGGGGCTCTGCTACATTGAACAGGGTCATTTAATGCAGGGGGCTCTGCTACATTGAATAGGGTCAGTTAATGCAGGGGGCTCTGCTACATAGAATAGTGTCATTTAATGCAGGGGGCTCTGCTACATAGAATAGGGTCATTTAACAGGGGGCTCTGCTACATAGAATAGGGTAATTTAATGCAGGGGGCTCTGCTACATAGAATAGGGTCATTTAATGCAGGGGGCTCTGCTACATAGAATAGGGTCATTTAATGCAGGGGGCTCTGCTACATAGAATAGGGTCATTTAATGCAGGGGGCTCTGCTACATAGAATAGGGTCATTTAATGCAGGGGGGGCTCTGCTACACTGAATAGGGTAATTTAATGCAGGGGGCTCTGCTACATAGAATAGGGTAATTTAATGCAGGGGGCTCTGCTACATAGAACAGGGTCATTTAATGCAGGGGGCTCTGCTACATTGAATAGGGTCATTTAATGCAGGGGGCTCTGCTACATAGAATAGGGTCATTTAATGCAGGGGGCTCTGCTACATAGAATAGGGTCAATTAATGCAGGGGGGCTCTGCTACATTGAATAGGGTCATTTAATGCAGGGGGCTCTGCTACACAGAATAGGGTCATTTAATGCAGGGGGCTCTGCTACATAGAATAGGGTCATTTAATGCAGGGGGCTCTGCTACATAGAATAGGGTCATTTAATGCAGGGGGCTCTGCTACACAGAATAGGGTCATTTAATGCAGGGGGCTCTGCTACATAGAATAGGGTCATTTAATGCAGGGGGCTCTGCTACATAGAATAGTGTCATTTAATGCAGGGGGGGCTCTGCTACATTGAATAGGGTCATTTAATGCATGGGGCTCTGCTACACAGAATAGGGTCATTTAATGCAGGGGGCTCTGCTACATAGAATAGGGTCATTTAATGCAGGGGGCTCTGCTACACTGAATAGGGTCATTTAATGCAGGGGGGGCTCTGCTACATTGAACAGGGTCATTTAATGCGAGGGGCTCTGCTACATAGAATAGGGTCATTTAATGCAGGGGGCTCTGCTACATAGAATAGTGTCATTTAATGCAGGGGGGCTCTGCTACATAGAATAGGGTCATTTAATGCAGGGGGCTCTGCTACATAGAATAGGGTCATTTAATGCAGGGGGCTCTGCTACATAGAATAGGGTCATTTAATGCAGGGGGCTCTGCTACATAGAATAGTGTCATTTAATGCAGGGGGGGCTCTGCTACATAGAATAGGGTCATTTAATGCAGGGGGCTCTGCTACATAGAATAGGGTCATTTAATGCAGGGGGCTCTGCTACATAGAATAGGGTCATTTAATGCAGGGGGCTCTGCTACATAGAATAGGGTCATTTAACAGGGGGGCTCTGCTACATAGAATAGGGTAATTTAATGCAGGGGGGGGGCTCTGCTACATTGAATAGGGTCATTTAATGCAGGGGGCTCTGCTACATAGAATAGGGTCATTTAACAGGGGGCTCTGCTACATAGAATAGGTTCATTTAACAGGGGGCTCTGCTACATAGAATAGGGTAATTTAATGCAGGGGGGCTCTGCTACATAGAATAGTGTCATTTAATGCAGGGGGCTCTGCTACATTGAATAGGGTCATTTAATGCAGGGGGCTCTGCTACATAGAATAGGGTCATTTAATGCAGGGGGCTCTGCTACATAGAATAGGGTCAGTTAATGCAGGGGGCTCTGCTACATTGAATAGGGTCATTTAATGCAGGGGCTCTGCTACATAGAATAGGGTCATTTAATGCAGGGGGGGCTCTGCTACACTGAATAGGGTCATTTAATGCAGGGGGCTCTGCTACATAGAATAGGGTCATTTAATGCAGGGGGCTCTGCTACATAGAATAGGGTCATTTAATGCAGGGGGCTCTGCTACATAGAATAGGGTCATTTAATGCAGGGGGCTCTGCTACATAGAATAGGGTCATTTAATGCAGGGGGCTCTGCTACATAGAATAGGGTCATTTAATGCAGGGGGCTCTGCTACATAGAATAGGGTCATTTAATGCAGGGGGGCTCTGCTACATAGAATAGGGTCATTTAATGCAGGGGGGGCTCTGCTACACTGAATAGGGTCATTTAATGCAGGGGGCTCTGCTACATAGAATAGGGTCATTTAATGCAGGGGGGCTCTGCTACATTGAATAGGGTCATTTAATGCAGGGGGCTCTGCTACACAGAATAGGGTCATTTAATGCAGGGGGCTCTGCTACATTGAATAGGGTCATTTAATGCAGGGGGCTCTGCTACATAGAATAGGGTCATTTAATGCAGGGGGCTCTGCTACATAGAAGAGGGTCATTTAACAGGGGGGCTCTGCTACATAGAATAGGGTCATTTAATGCAGGGGGCTCTGCTACATTGAATAGGGTCATTTAATGCAGGGGGCTCTGCTACATAGAAAGGGGTCATTTAACAGGGGGCTCTGCTACATAGAATAGGGTCATTTAATGCAGGGGGCTCTGCTACACTGAATAGGGTCATTTAATGCAGGGGGGGCTCTGCTACATAGAATAGGGTCATTTAATGCAGGGGGCTCTGCTACATTGAACAGGGTCATTTAACAGGGGGCTCTGCTACATAGAATAGGGTCATTTAATGCAGGGGGCTCTGCTTCATTGAACAGGGTCATTTAATGCAGGGGGGGCTCTGCTACATAGAATAGGGTCATTTAATGCAGGGGCTCTGCTACATAGAATAGGGTCATTTAATGCAGGGGGCTCTGCTACATAGAATAGGGTCATTTAATGCAGGGGGCTCTGCTACATAGAATAGGGTCATTTAATGCAGGGGGCTCTGCTACATAGACTAGGGTCATTTAATGCAGGGGGCTCTGCTACATAGAATAGGGTCATTTAACAGGGGGGCTCTGCTACATAGAATAGGGTCATTTAATGCAGGGGGCTCTGCTACATTGAATAGGGTCATTTAATGCAGGGGGCTCTGCTACATAGAATAGGGTCATTTAATGCAGGGGGCTCTGCTACATTGAATAGGGTCATTTAATGCAGGGGGCTCTGCTACATAGAATAGGGTCATTTAATGCAGGGGGCTCTGCTACATAGAAGAGGGTCATTTAACAGGGGGGCTCTGCTACATAGAATAGGGTCATTTAATGCAGGGGGCTCTGCTACATTGAATAGGGTCATTTAATGCAGGGGGCTCTGCTACATAGAAAGGGGTCATTTAACAGGGGGCTCTGCTACATAGAATAGGGTCATTTAATGCAGGGGGCTCTGCTACACTGAATAGGGTCATTTAATGCAGGGGGGGCTCTGCTACATAGAATAGGGTCATTTAATGCAGGGGGCTCTGCTACATTGAACAGGGTCATTTAACAGGGGGCTCTGCTACATAGAATAGGGTCATTTAATGCAGGGGGCTCTGCTTCATTGAACAGGGTCATTTAATGCAGGGGGGGCTCTGCTACATAGAATAGGGTCATTTAATGCAGGGGCTCTGCTACATAGAATAGGGTCATTTAATGCAGGGGGCTCTGCTACATAGAATAGGGTCATTTAATGCAGGGGGCTCTGCTACATAGAATAGGGTCATTTAATGCAGGGGGGGCTCTGCTACATTGAACAGGGTCATTTAATGCAGGGGGCTCTGCTACATAGAATAGGGTCATTTAACAGGGGGCTCTGCTACATAGAATAGGGTCATTTAATGCAAGGGGCTCTGCTACATAGAATAGGGTCATTTAATGCAGGGGGCTCTGCTACATAGAATAGGGTCATTTAATGCAGGGGGCTCTGCTACATAGAATAGGGTCATTTAATGCAGGGGGCTCTGCTACATAGAATAGGGTCATTTAATGCAGGGGGCTCTGCTACATAGAATAGGGTCATTTAATGCGAGGGGCTCTGCTACATAGAATAGGGTCATTTAATGCAGGGGGCTCTGCTACACTGAATAGGGTCATTTAATGCAGGGGGGCTCTGCTACATAGAATAGGGTCATTTAATGCAGGGGGGGCTCTGCTACATAGAATAGGGTCATTTAATGCAGGGGGGCTCTGCTACATAGAATAGGGTCATTTAATGCAGGGGGCTCTGCTACATAGAATAGGGTCATTTAATGCAGGGGGGCTCTTCTACATAGAATAGGGTCATTTAATGCAGGGGGCTCTGCTACACTGAATAGGGTCATTTAATGCAGGGGGCTCTGCTACATAGAATAGGGTCATTTAACAGGGGGGCTCTGCTACATAGAATAGGGTCATTTAATGCAGGGGCTCTGCTACATAGAATAGGGTCATTTAATGCAGGGGGGGGGGCTCTGCTACACTGAATAGGGTCATTTAATGCAGGGGGCTCTGCTACATAGAATAGGGTCAGTTAATGCAGGGGTCTCTGCTACATAGAATAGGGTCATTTAATGCAGGGGGCTCTGCTACATAGAATAGGGTCATTTAATGCAGGGGGCTCTGCTACATAGAATAGGGTCATTTAATGCAGGGGGGGCTCTGCTACACTGAATAGGGTCATTTAATGCAGGGGGGGCTCTGCTACACTGAATAGGGTCATTTAATGCAGGGGGCTCTGCTACATAGAATAGGGTCATTTAATGCAGGGGGCTCTGCTACATAGAATAGGGTCAGTTAATGCAGGGGTCTCTGCTACATAGAATAGGGTCATTTAATGCAGGGGGCTCTGCTACATAGAATAGGGTCATTTAATGCAGGGGGCTCTGCTACATTGAACAGGGTCATTTAATGCAGGGGGCTCTGCTACATTGAATAGGGTCAGTTAATGCAGGGGGCTCTGCTACATAGAATAGTGTCATTTAATGCAGGGGGCTCTGCTACATAGAATAGGGTCATTTAACAGGGGGCTCTGCTACATAGAATAGGGTAATTTAATGCAGGGGGCTCTGCTACATAGAATAGGGTCATTTAATGCAGGGGGCTCTGCTACATAGAATAGGGTCATTTAATGCAGGGGGCTCTGCTACATAGAATAGGGTCATTTAATGCAGGGGGCTCTGCTACATAGAATAGGGTCATTTAATGCAGGGGGGGCTCTGCTACACTGAATAGGGTCATTTAATGCAGGGGGCTCTGCTACATAGAATAGGGTAATTTAATGCAGGGGGCTCTGCTACATAGAACAGGGTCATTTAATGCAGGGGGGGCTCTGCTACATAGAATAGGGTCATTTAATGCAGGGGGCTCTGCTACATTGAATAGGGTCATTTAATGCAGGGGGCTCTGCTACATAGAATAGGGTCATTTAATGCAGGGGGCTCTGCTACATAGAATAGGGTCATTTAATGCAGGGGGGCTCTGCTACATTGAATAGGGTCATTTAATGCAGGGGGCTCTGCTACACAGAATAGGGTCATTTAATGCAGGGGGCTCTGCTACATAGAATAGGGTCATTTAATGCAGGGGGGCTCTGCTACATTGAATAGGGTCATTTAATGCAGGGGGCTCTGCTACACAGAATAGGATCATTTAATGCAGGGGGCTCTGCTACATAGAATAGGGTCATTTAATGCAGGGGGCTCTGCTACACTGAATAGGGTCATTTAATGCAGGGGGGGCTCTGCTACATTGAACAGGGTCATTTAATGCGAGGGGCTCTGCTACATAGAATAGGGTCATTTAATGCAGGGGGGGCTCTGCTACATTGAACAGGGTCATTTAATGCGAGGGGCTCTGCTACATAGAATAGGGTCATTTAATGCAGGGGGCTCTGCTACATAGAATAGTGTCATTTAATGCAGGGGGGCTCTGCTACATAGAATAGGGTCATTTAATGCAGGGGGCTCTGCTACATAGAATAGGGTCATTTAATGCAGGGGGCTCTGCTACATAGAATAGGGTCATTTAATGCAGGGGGCTCTGCTACATAGAATAGTGTCATTTAATGCAGGGGGGGCTCTGCTACATAGAATAGGGTCATTTAATGCAGGGGGCTCTGCTACATAGAATAGGGTCATTTAATGCAGGGGGCTCTGCTACATAGAATAGGGTCATTTAATGCAGGGGGCTCTGCTACATAGAATAGGGTCATTTAACAGGGGGGCTCTGCTACATAGAATAGGGTAATTTAATGCAGGGGGGGGCTCTGCTACATTGAATAGGGTCATTTAATGCAGGGGGCTCTGCTACATAGAATAGGGTCATTTAATGCAGGGGGCTCTGCTACATAGAATAGGGTCATTTAATGTAGGGGGCTCTGCTACATAGAAGAGGGTCATTTAATGCAGGGGGCTCTGCTACATAGAAGAGGGTCATTTAATGCAGGGGGGGCTCTGCTACATAGAATAGGGTCATTTAATGCAGGGGGCTCTGCTACATAGAATAGGGTAATTTAATGCAGGGGGCTCTGCTACATAGAATAGGGTCATTTAACAGGGGGCTCTGCTACATAGAATAGTGTCATTTAATGCAGGGGGCTCTGCTACATTGAATAGGGTCATTTAATGCAGGGGGCTCTGCTACATAGAATAGGGTAATTTAATGCAGGGGGCTCTGCTACATAGAATAGGGTCATTTAATGCAGGGGGGGCTCTGCTACATAGAATAGGGTCAGTTAATGCAGGGGGCTCTGCTACATTGAATAGGGTCATTTAATGCAGGGGCTCTGCTACATAGAATAGGGTCATTTAATGCAGGGGGGGCTCTGCTACAATGAATAGGGTCATTTAATGCAGGGGGCTCTGCTACATAGAATAGGGTCATTTAATGCAGGGGGCTCTGCTACATAGAATAAGGTCATTTAATGCAGGGGGCTCTGCTACATAGAATAGGGTCATTTAATGCAGGGGGCTTAGCTACATAGAATAGGGTCATTTAATGCAGGGGGCTCTGCTACATAGAATAGGGTCATTTAATGCAGGGGGCTCTGCTACATAGAATAGGGTCATTTAATGCAGGGGGGCTCTGCTACATAGAATAGGGTCATTTAATGCAGGGGGGGCTCTGCTACACTGAATAGGGTCATTTAATGCAGGGGGCTCTGCTACATAGAATAGGGTCATTTAATGCAGGGGGGCTCTGCTACATTGAATAGGGTCATTTAATGCAGGGGGCTCTGCTACACAGAATAGGGTCATTTAATGCAGGGGGCTCTGCTACATTGAATAGGGTCATTTAATGCAGGGGGCTCTGCTACATAGAATAGGGTCATTTAATGCAGGGGGCTCTGCTACATAGAAGAGGGTCATTTAACAGGGGGGCTCTGCTACATAGAATAGGGTCATTTAATGGAGGGGGCTCTGCTACATTGAATAGGGTCATTTAATGCAGGGGGCTCTGCTACATAGAAGAGGGTCATTTAACAGGGGGCTCTGCTACATAGAATAGGGTCATTTAATGCAGGGGGCTCTGCTACACTGAATAGGGTCATTTAATGCAGGGGGGCTCTGCTACATTGAACAGGGTCATTTAATGCAGGGGGCTCTGCTACATTGAATAGGGTCATTTAATGCAGGGGGCTCTGCTACATAGAATAGTGTCATTTAATGCAGGGGGCTCTGCTACATAGAATAGGGTCATTTAATGCAGGGGGCTCTGCTACATAGAATAGGGTCATTTAACAGGGGGCTCTGCTACATAGAATAGGGTAATTTAATGCAGGGGGGCTCTGCTACATAGAATATTGTCATTTAATGCAGGGGGCTCTGCTACATAGAATAGGGTCATTTAATGCAGGGGTCTCTGCTACATAGAATAGGGTAATTTAATGCAGGGGGCTCTGCTACATAGAATAGGGTCATTTAATGCAGGGGGCTCTGCTACATAGAATAGGGTCATTTAATGCAGGGGGCTCTGCTACATAGAATAGGGTCATTTAATGCAGGGGGCTCTGCTACATAGAATAGGGTCATTTAATGCAGGGGGCTCTGCTACATAGAATAGGGTCATTTAACAGGGGGCTCTGCTACATAGAATAGGGTAATTTAATGCAGGGGGCTCTGCTACATAGAATAGGGTCAGTTAATGCAGGGGGCTCTGCTACATTGAATAGGGTCATTTAATGCAGGGGCTCTGCTACATAGAATAGGGTCATTTAATGCAGGGGGCTCTGCTACACTGAATAGGGTCATTTAATGCAGGGGGCTCTGCTACATAGAATAGGGTCATTTAATGCAGGGGGCTCTGCTACATAGAATAGGGTCATTTAATGCAGGGGGCTCTGCTACATAGAATAGGGTCATTTAATGCAGGGGGCTCTGCTACATAGAATAGGGTCATTTAATGCAGGGGGCTCTGCTACATAGAATAGGGTCATTTAATGCAGGGGGGGCTCTGCTACACTGAATAGGGTCATTTAATGCAGGGGGCTCTGCTACATAGAATAGGGTCATTTAATGCAGGGGGCTCTGCTACATAGAATAGGGTCATTTAATGCAGGGGGCTCTGCTACATAGAATAGGGTCATTTAATGCAGGGGGCTCTGCTACATAGAATAGGGTCATTTAATGCGAGGGGCTCTGCTACATAGAATAGGGTCATTTAATGCAGGGGGCTCTGCTACACTGAATAGGGTCATTTAATGCAGGGGGGCTCTGCTACATAGAATAGGGTCATTTAATGCAGGGGGGGCTCTGCTACATAGAATAGGGTCATTTAATGCAGGGGGGCTCTGCTACATAGAATAGGGTCATTTAATGCAGGGGGCTCTGCTACATAGAATAGGGTCATTTAATGCAGGGGGGCTCTTCTACATAGAATAGGGTCATTTAATGCAGGGGGCTCTGCTACACTGAATAGGGTCATTTAATGCAGGGGGCTCTGCTACATAGAATAGGGTCATTTAACAGGGGGGCTCTGCTACATAGAATAGGGTCATTTAATGCAGGGGCTCTGCTACATAGAATAGGGTCATTTAATGCAGGGGGGGGGGCTCTGCTACACTGAATAGGGTCATTTAATGCAGGGGGCTCTGCTACATAGAATAGGGTCAGTTAATGCAGGGGTCTCTGCTACATAGAATAGGGTCATTTAATGCAGGGGGCTCTGCTACATAGAATAGGGTCATTTAATGCAGGGGGCTCTGCTACATAGAATAGGGTCATTTAATGCAGGGGGGGCTCTGCTACACTGAATAGGGTCATTTAATGCAGGGGGGGCTCTGCTACACTGAATAGGGTCATTTAATGCAGGGGGCTCTGCTACATAGAATAGGGTCATTTAATGCAGGGGGCTCTGCTACATAGAATAGGGTCAGTTAATGCAGGGGTCTCTGCTACATAGAATAGGGTCATTTAATGCAGGGGGCTCTGCTACATAGAATAGGGTCATTTAATGCAGGGGGCTCTGCTACATTGAACAGGGTCATTTAATGCAGGGGGCTCTGCTACATTGAATAGGGTCAGTTAATGCAGGGGGCTCTGCTACATAGAATAGTGTCATTTAATGCAGGGGGCTCTGCTACATAGAATAGGGTCATTTAACAGGGGGCTCTGCTACATAGAATAGGGTAATTTAATGCAGGGGGCTCTGCTACATAGAATAGGGTCATTTAATGCAGGGGGCTCTGCTACATAGAATAGGGTCATTTAATGCAGGGGGCTCTGCTACATAGAATAGGGTCATTTAATGCAGGGGGCTCTGCTACATAGAATAGGGTCATTTAATGCAGGGGGGGCTCTGCTACACTGAATAGGGTCATTTAATGCAGGGGGCTCTGCTACATAGAATAGGGTAATTTAATGCAGGGGGCTCTGCTACATAGAACAGGGTCATTTAATGCAGGGGGGGCTCTGCTACATAGAATAGGGTCATTTAATGCAGGGGGCTCTGCTACATTGAATAGGGTCATTTAATGCAGGGGGCTCTGCTACATAGAATAGGGTCATTTAATGCAGGGGGCTCTGCTACATAGAATAGGGTCATTTAATGCAGGGGGGCTCTGCTACATTGAATAGGGTCATTTAATGCAGGGGGCTCTGCTACACAGAATAGGGTCATTTAATGCAGGGGGCTCTGCTACATAGAATAGGGTCATTTAATGCAGGGGGGCTCTGCTACATTGAATAGGGTCATTTAATGCAGGGGGCTCTGCTACACAGAATAGGATCATTTAATGCAGGGGGCTCTGCTACATAGAATAGGGTCATTTAATGCAGGGGGCTCTGCTACACTGAATAGGGTCATTTAATGCAGGGGGGGCTCTGCTACATTGAACAGGGTCATTTAATGCGAGGGGCTCTGCTACATAGAATAGGGTCATTTAATGCAGGGGGGGCTCTGCTACATTGAACAGGGTCATTTAATGCGAGGGGCTCTGCTACATAGAATAGGGTCATTTAATGCAGGGGGCTCTGCTACATAGAATAGTGTCATTTAATGCAGGGGGGCTCTGCTACATAGAATAGGGTCATTTAATGCAGGGGGCTCTGCTACATAGAATAGGGTCATTTAATGCAGGGGGCTCTGCTACATAGAATAGGGTCATTTAATGCAGGGGGCTCTGCTACATAGAATAGTGTCATTTAATGCAGGGGGGGCTCTGCTACATAGAATAGGGTCATTTAATGCAGGGGGCTCTGCTACATAGAATAGGGTCATTTAATGCAGGGGGCTCTGCTACATAGAATAGGGTCATTTAATGCAGGGGGCTCTGCTACATAGAATAGGGTCATTTAACAGGGGGGCTCTGCTACATAGAATAGGGTAATTTAATGCAGGGGGGGGCTCTGCTACATTGAATAGGGTCATTTAATGCAGGGGGCTCTGCTACATAGAATAGGGTCATTTAATGCAGGGGGCTCTGCTACATAGAATAGGGTCATTTAATGTAGGGGGCTCTGCTACATAGAAGAGGGTCATTTAATGCAGGGGGCTCTGCTACATAGAAGAGGGTCATTTAATGCAGGGGGGGCTCTGCTACATAGAATAGGGTCATTTAATGCAGGGGGCTCTGCTACATAGAATAGGGTAATTTAATGCAGGGGGCTCTGCTACATAGAATAGGGTCATTTAACAGGGGGCTCTGCTACATAGAATAGTGTCATTTAATGCAGGGGGCTCTGCTACATTGAATAGGGTCATTTAATGCAGGGGGCTCTGCTACATAGAATAGGGTAATTTAATGCAGGGGGCTCTGCTACATAGAATAGGGTCATTTAATGCAGGGGGGGCTCTGCTACATAGAATAGGGTCAGTTAATGCAGGGGGCTCTGCTACATTGAATAGGGTCATTTAATGCAGGGGCTCTGCTACATAGAATAGGGTCATTTAATGCAGGGGGGGCTCTGCTACAATGAATAGGGTCATTTAATGCAGGGGGCTCTGCTACATAGAATAGGGTCATTTAATGCAGGGGGCTCTGCTACATAGAATAAGGTCATTTAATGCAGGGGGCTCTGCTACATAGAATAGGGTCATTTAATGCAGGGGGCTTAGCTACATAGAATAGGGTCATTTAATGCAGGGGGCTCTGCTACATAGAATAGGGTCATTTAATGCAGGGGGCTCTGCTACATAGAATAGGGTCATTTAATGCAGGGGGGCTCTGCTACATAGAATAGGGTCATTTAATGCAGGGGGGGCTCTGCTACACTGAATAGGGTCATTTAATGCAGGGGGCTCTGCTACATAGAATAGGGTCATTTAATGCAGGGGGGCTCTGCTACATTGAATAGGGTCATTTAATGCAGGGGGCTCTGCTACACAGAATAGGGTCATTTAATGCAGGGGGCTCTGCTACATTGAATAGGGTCATTTAATGCAGGGGGCTCTGCTACATAGAATAGGGTCATTTAATGCAGGGGGCTCTGCTACATAGAAGAGGGTCATTTAACAGGGGGGCTCTGCTACATAGAATAGGGTCATTTAATGGAGGGGGCTCTGCTACATTGAATAGGGTCATTTAATGCAGGGGGCTCTGCTACATAGAAGAGGGTCATTTAACAGGGGGCTCTGCTACATAGAATAGGGTCATTTAATGCAGGGGGCTCTGCTACACTGAATAGGGTCATTTAATGCAGGGGGGCTCTGCTACATTGAACAGGGTCATTTAATGCAGGGGGCTCTGCTACATTGAATAGGGTCATTTAATGCAGGGGGCTCTGCTACATAGAATAGTGTCATTTAATGCAGGGGGCTCTGCTACATAGAATAGGGTCATTTAATGCAGGGGGCTCTGCTACATAGAATAGGGTCATTTAACAGGGGGCTCTGCTACATAGAATAGGGTAATTTAATGCAGGGGGGCTCTGCTACATAGAATATTGTCATTTAATGCAGGGGGCTCTGCTACATAGAATAGGGTCATTTAATGCAGGGGTCTCTGCTACATAGAATAGGGTAATTTAATGCAGGGGGCTCTGCTACATAGAATAGGGTCATTTAATGCAGGGGGCTCTGCTACATAGAATAGGGTCATTTAATGCAGGGGGCTCTGCTACATAGAATAGGGTCATTTAATGCAGGGGGCTCTGCTACATAGAATAGGGTCATTTAATGCAGGGGGCTCTGCTACATAGAATAGGGTCATTTAACAGGGGGCTCTGCTACATAGAATAGGGTAATTTAATGCAGGGGGCTCTGCTACATAGAATAGGGTCAGTTAATGCAGGGGGCTCTGCTACATTGAATAGGGTCATTTAATGCAGGGGCTCTGCTACATAGAATAGGGTCATTTAATGCAGGGGGCTCTGCTACACTGAATAGGGTCATTTAATGCAGGGGGCTCTGCTACATAGAATAGGGTCATTTAATGCAGGGGGCTCTGCTACATAGAATAGGGTCATTTAATGCAGGGGGCTCTGCTACATAGAATAGGGTCATTTAATGCAGGGGGCTCTGCTACATAGAATAGGGTCATTTAATGCAGGGGGCTCTGCTACATAGAATAGGGTCATTTAATGCAGGGGGGGCTCTGCTACACTGAATAGGGTCATTTAATGCAGGGGGCTCTGCTACATAGAATAGGGTCATTTAATGCAGGGGGCTCTGCTACATAGAATGGGGTCATTTAATGCAGGGGGCTCTGCTACATAGAATAGGGTAATTTAACAGGGGGCTCTGCTACATAGAATAGGGTAATTTAATGCAGGGGGCTCTGCTACATAGAATAGGGTCAGTTAATGCAGGGGGCTCTGCTACATTGAATAGGGTCATTTAATGCAGGGGCTCTGCTACATAGAATAGGGTCATTTAATGCAGGGGGCTCTGCTACACTGAATAGGGTCATTTAATGCAGGGGGCTCTGCTACATAGAATAGGGTCATTTAATGCAGGGGGCTCTGCTACATAGAATAGGGTCATTTAATGCAGGGGGCTCTGCTACATAGAATAGGGTCATTTAATGCAGGGGGCTCTGCTACATAGAATAGGGTCATTTAATGCAGGGGGCTCTGCTACATAGAATAGGGTCATTTAATGCAGGGGGGGCTCTGCTACACTGAATAGGGTCATTTAATGCAGGGGGCTCTGCTACATAGAATAGGGTCATTTAATGCAGGGGGCTCTGCTACATTGAATAATGTCATTTAATGCAGGGGGCTCTGCTACATAGAATAGGGTCATTTAATGCAGGGGGCTCTGCTACATAGAAGAGGGTCATTTAATGCAGGGGGCTCTGCTACACTGAATAGGGTCATTTAATGCAGGGGGCTCTGCTACATTGAATAGGGTCATTTAACAGGGGGGCTCTGCTACACTGAATAGGGTCATTTAATGCAGGGGGGCTCTGCTACATTGAATAGGGTCATTTAACAGGGGGGCTCTGCTACATAGAATAGGGTCATTTAATGCAGGGGGCTTTGCTACACTGAATAGGGTCATTTAATGCAGGGGGGGCTCTGCTACATAGAATAGGGTCATTTAATGCAGGGGGCTCTGCTACATTGAACAGGGTCATTTAACAGGGGGCTCTGCTACATAGAATAGGGTCATTTAATGCAGGGGGCTCTGCTTCATTGAACAGGGTCATTTAATGCAGGGGGGGCTCTGCTACATAGAATAGGGTCATTTAATGCAGGGGCTCTGCTACATAGAATAGGGTCATTTAATGCAGGGGGCTCTGCTACATAGAATAGGGTCATTTAATGCAGGGGGCTCTGCTACATAGAATAGGGTCATTTAATGCAGGGGGCTCTGCTACATAGAATAGGGTCATTTAACAGGAGGCTCTGCTACATAGAATAGGGTAATTTAATGCAGGGGGCTCTGCTACATAGAATAGGGTCAGTTAATGCAGGGGGCTCTGCTACATTGAATAGGGTCATTTAATGCAGGGGCTCTGCTACATAGAATAGGGTCATTTAATGCAGGGGGCTCTGCTACACTGAATAGGGTCATTTAATGCAGGGGGCTCTGCTACATAGAATAGGGTCATTTAATGCAGGGGGCTCTGCTACATAGAATAGGGTCATTTAATGCAGGGGGCTCTGCTACATAGAATAGGGTCATTTAATGCAGGGGGCTCTGCTACATAGAATAGGGTCATTTAATGCAGGGGGCTCTGCTACATAGAATAGGGTCATTTAATGCAGGGGGGGCTCTGCTACACTGAATAGGGTCATTTAATGCAGGGGGCTCTGCTACATAGAATAGGGTCATTTAATGCAGGGGGCTCTGCTACATTGAATAGGGTCATTTAATGCAGGGGGCTCTGCTACATAGAATAGGGTCATTTAATGCAGGGGGCTCTGCTACATAGAAGAGGGTCATTTAATGCAGGGGGCTCTGCTACACTGAATAGGGTCATTTAATGCAGGGGGCTCTGCTACATTGAATAGGGTCATTTAACAGGGGGGCTCTGCTACACTGAATAGGGTCATTTAATGCAGGGGGGCTCTGCTACATTGAATAGGGTCATTTAACAGGGGGGCTCTGCTACATAGAATAGGGTCATTTAATGCAGGGGGCTTTGCTACACTGAATAGGGTCATTTAATGCAGGGGGGGCTCTGCTACATAGAATAGGGTCATTTAATGCAGGGGGCTCTGCTACATTGAACAGGGTCATTTAACAGGGGGCTCTGCTACATAGAATAGGGTCATTTAATGCAGGGGGCTCTGCTACATTGAACAGGGTCATTTAATGCAGGGGGGGCTCTGCTACATAGAATAGGGTCATTTAATGCAGGGGCTCTGCTACATAGAATAGGGTCATTTAATGCAGGGGGCTCTGCTACATAGAATAGGGTCATTTAATGCAGGGGGCTCTGCTACATAGAATAGGGTCATTTAATGCAGGGGGGGCTCTGCTACACTGAATAGGGTCATTTAATGCAGGGGGCTCTGCTACATAGAATAGGGTCATTTAATGCAGGGGGCTCTGCTACATTGAATAGGGTCATTTAATGCAGGGGGCTCTGCTACATAGAATAGGGTCATTTAATGCAGGGGGCTCTGCTACATAGAAGAGGGTCATTTAACAGGGGGCTCTGCTACATAGAATAGGGTCATTTAATGCAGGGGGCTCTGCTACACTGAATAGGGTCATTTAATGCAGGGGGCTCTGCTACATTGAATAGGGTCATTTAACAGGGGGGCTCTGCTACACTGAATAGGGTCATTTAATGCAGGGGGGCTCTGCTACATTGAATAGGGTCATTTAACAGGGGGGCTCTGCTACATAGAATAGGGTCATTTAATGCGAGGGGCTCTGCTACATAGAATAGGGTCATTTAATGCAGGGGGCTTTGCTACACTGAATAGGGTCATTTAATGCAGGGGGGGCTCTGCTACATTGAACAGGGTCATTTAATGCAGGGGGCTCTGCTACATTGAACAGGGTCATTTAACAGGGGGGCTCTGCTACACTGAATAGGGTCATTTAATGCAGGGGGGCTCTGCTACATAGAATAGGGTCATTTAATGCAGGGGGCTCTGCTACATTGAACAGGGTCATTTAATGCAGGGGGCTCTGCTACACTGAATAGGGTCATTTAATGCAGGGGGGGCTCTGCTACATAGAATAGGGTCATTTAATGCAGGGGGGGCTCTGCTACATAGAATAGGGTCATTTAATGCAGGGGGCTCTGCTACATTGAACAGGGTCATTTAATGCAGGGGGCTCTGCTACATTGAATAGGGTCATTTAATGCAGGGGGCTCTGCTACATAGAATAGGGTCATTTAATGCAGGGGGCTCTGCTACATAGAATAGTGTCATTTAATGCAGGGGGCTCTGCTACATAGAATAGGGTCATTTAATGCAGGGGGCTCTGCTACATAGAATAGGGTCATTTAATGCAGGGGGCTCTGCTACATAGAATAGGGTCATTTAATGCAGGGGGCTCTGCTACATAGAATAGGGTCATTTAATGCAGGGGGCTCTGCTACATAGAATAGGGTCATTTAATGCAGGGGGGGCTCTGCTACACTGAATAGGGTCATTTAATGCAGGGGGCTCTGCTACATAGAATAGGGTCATTTAATGCAGGGGGCTCTGCTACATTGAATAGGGTCATTTAATGCAGGGGGCTCTGCTACATAGAAGAGGGTCATTTAACAGGGGGCTCTGCTACATAGAATAGGGTCATTTAATGCAGGGGGCTCTGCTACACTGAATAGGGTCATTTAATGCAGGGGGCTCTGCTACATTGAATAGGGTCATTTAACAGGGGGGCTCTGCTACACTGAATAGGGTCATTTAATGCAGGGGGGCTCTGCTACATTGAATAGGGTCATTTAACAGGGGGGCTCTGCTACATAGAATAGGGTCATTTAATGCGAGGGGCTCTGCTACATAGAATAGGGTCATTTAATGCAGGGGGCTTTGCTACACTGAATAGGGTCATTTAATGCAGGGGGGGCTCTGCTACATAGAATAGGGTCATTTAATGCAGGGGGCTCTGCTACATTGAACAGGGTCATTTAACAGGGGGGCTCTGCTACACTGAATAGGGTCATTTAATGCAGGGGGGGCTCTGCTACATAGAATAGGGTCATTTAATGCAGGGGGGGCTCTGCTACATAGAATAGGGTCATTTAATGCAGGGGGCTCTGCTACATAGAATAGGGTCATTTAATGCAGGGGGGGCTCTGCTACATAGAATAGGGTCAGTTAATGCAGGGGGCTCTGCTACATTGAATAGGGTCATTTAACAGGGGGGCTCTGCTACACTGAATAGGGTCATTTAATGCATGGGGGGCTCTGCTACATAGAATAGGGTCATTTAATGCAGGGGGGGCTCTGCTACATAGAATAGGGTCATTTAATGCAGGGGGCTCTGCTACATTGAACAGGGTCATTTAATGCAGGGGGCTCTGCTACATTGAATAGGGTCATTTAATGCAGGGGCTCTGCTACATAGAATAGGGTCATTTAATGCAGGGGGCTCTGCTACATAGAATAGGGTCAGTTAATGCAGGGGGCTCTGCTACATTGAATAGGGTCAGTTAATGCAGGGGGCTCTGCTACATTGAATAGGGTCATTTAACAGGGGGGCTCTGCTACACTGAATAGGGTCATTTAATGCAGGGGGGCTCTGCTACATAGAATAGGGTCATTTAATGCAGGGGGCTCTGCTACATAGAATAGGGTCATTTAATGCAGGGGGCTCTGCTACATTGAACAGGGTCATTTAATGCAGGGGGCTCTGCTACATAGAATAGGGTCATTTAATGCAGGAGCTCTGCTACATAGAATAGGGTCATTTAATGCAGGGGGCTCTGCTACATAGAATAGGGTCAGTTAATGCAGGGGGCTCTGCTACATTGAATAGGGTCATTTAATGCAGGGGGCTCTGCTACATAGAATAGGGTCATTTAATGCAGGGGGCTCTGCTACATTGAAAAATGTGTTTAGTAAGGGGCCCTGAAATTCCTGGTGGCGGCCCTGGTCACAATGCCCCCACAGAGCCCCTCCGGTGTCACAATACCTCCAGAGCCTCCCTGGTGTCACAATGCCCCCCACAAGGCCTTCCCAGTGTCACAATGCCTTGATAGAGCCACCCAGTGTCACAATGGCTCAATAGACCCACCCAGTTTCACAATACCCCCCCCCCAGATCACAATGCCCCCCCCCCCCCAGAGCAGCCCCAGTGTCACAATGCCTTGATAGAGCCACCCAGTGTTACAATACCCACCCAGAATTACAATGCCCCCCAGTGTCACAATGCCCCTACAGAGCCATCCCAGTGTCACAATGCCCCCACAGAGCCATCCCAGTGTCCCAATGCCTCAATAGAGCCACCCAGTTTCACAATACCCCCAGGGCCACCCCAGTGTTACAATACCCACCCAGAATTACAATGCCCCCCAGTGTCACAATGCCCCCACAGAGCCATCCCAGTGTCACAATGCCCCCACAGAGCCATCCCAGTGTCACAATGCCCCCACAGAGCCATCCCAGTGTCACAATGCCCCCACAGAGCCATCCCAGTGTCCCAATGCCTCGATAGAGCCACCCAGTTTCACAATACCCCCCAGGGCCACCCCAGTGTCACAATGGTCCCCCAGTGTCACAATGCCTTGATGGAGCCACCCAGTGTCACAATACCCCCCCCCCCCCCAGAGCTTTCACAGTGTCACAATGCCCCCCCAGTGTCACAATGCCCCTATAAAGCCTTCCCAGTGTTAGTGCCCCCCACAGAGCCTCCCCAGTGTTACAGTGCCCCCCACAGAGCCTCCCCAGTGTTACAGTGCCCCCCACAGAGCCTCCCCAGTGTTACATTGCCCTTATAGAGCCAGTGTTAGACAGCGTGAGGGCATTTGACGCCATCTGCCCCTGTTCTGCTAGCTGAAATCTACTAAAGTCATGTAAATGTTTGCTTTGTATCATGTATTCTCTGTACAAAGAGCTGGATATACTCCTGGTATGATTATAAACCTAGGTGGATGTATTTTATTGACACATTCATCAGCTTTATCACTGTATTTACTAAGTTGCACATTATGGAGAATGACTGGAGTACAGAATGACTGGGATACAGAATGACTGGGAAACAGAATGACTGGGATACAGAATGACTGGGATACAGAATGACTGGGAAACAGAATGACTGGGGTACAGGGTGACTGGGATACAGAATGACTGGGGTACAGAATGACTGGGATACAGAGTGACTGGGGTACAGAATGACTGGGGTACAGAATGACTGGGGTACAGAATTACTGGGGTACTGAGTGACTGGGGTACAGAGTGACTGGGGTACTGAGTGACTGGGGTACAGAGTGACTGGGGTACAGAATTACTGGAGTACTGAGTGACTGGGGTACAGAGTGACTGGGGTACTGAGTGACTGGGGTACAGAATGACTGGGATACAGAGTGACTGGGGTACAGAGTGACTGGGGTACAGGTAGACATCCCTTCTGTCACTCTCTGGCTGAGGGCAATGGCTCTTGCAGTTCAGCTTCTTCTGTTTTATTGCCGAGTACTGTCTCTTCTGGATCCTGCGCACTTTGTTCTGTCACCATCCTGTCCTTGTAGCGCGTAAAGAAACCACACTGTGGGCAACAGGAGAGGAAAAGGTGAAATATAACCCGGTACACATATCCTGCCCAGAATCTACCCCTCATATGAGTAACCTGCCCAGCATGTGCCCCCTTTATGGGTACCGTGCCCTAATACACCCCGTGTGTATCCTGGCCTCCAAATCCCACATATGGGTACCGTCCTAAATATGGGTAGCCTGTTCAAAATGTACCACGCATATGAGTACCCTGCTTGGGTAGCACACAACTACTGGGTGCCGGGACATGTCTTGCATGTGCAATCTGGGTGCTGGGGAATGTGCTTGGTGTGCAATCTGGGTGCTGGTTGAGGCATGTCCTGGGTGTGTAATCTTGGAGTTGATTGAGGCATGTCCTGGGTGTGTAATCTTGGAGTTGGCGGAGGCATGTCCTGGGTGTGTAATCTTGTGGTTGGCGGAGGCATGTCCTAGGTGTGTAATCTTGGAGTTGGCGGAGGCATGTCCAGGGTGTGTAATCTTGGTGCTGGTTGGCGCATGTCCTGGGTGTGTAATGTGGGTGCTGGTTGGGGCATGTCCTGGTTGTGTAATCTGGGTGCTGGTTGGCGCATGTCCTGGTTGTGTAATCTGGGTGCTGGTTGGGGCATGTCCTGGGTGTGTAATGTGGGTGCTGGTTAGTGCATGTCCTGGAAGTGTAATCTTGGTGCTGGTTGGCGCATGTCCTGGGTGTGTAATGTGGGTGCTGGTTGGTGCATGTCCTGGGGGTGTAATCTGGGTGCTGGTTGGCGCATGTCCTGGGGGTGTAATCTGGGTGCTGGTTGGCGCATGTCCTGGGAGTGTAATCTGGGTGCTGGTTGGGGCCTGTCCTGGGTGTGTAATCTGGGTGCTGGTTGAGGCATGTCCTGGTTGTGTAATCTGGGTGCTGGTTGGGGCCTGTCCTGGGGGTGTAATCTGGGTGCTGGTTGGCACATGTCCTGGGGGTGTAATCTGGGTGCTGGTTGGCGCATGTCCTGGGTGTGTAATCTGGGTGCTGGTTGGCGCATGTCCTGGGTGTGTAATGTGGGTGCTGGTTGGTGCATGTCCTGGGTGTGCAATCTGGGTGCTGGTTGGCGCATGTCCTGGGTGTGTAATCTGGGTGCTGGTTGGCGCATGTCCTGGGTGTGCAATCTGGGTGCTGGTTGGCGCATGTCTTGGGAGTGTAATGTGGGTGCTGGTTGGCGCATGTCCTGGGAGTGTAATCTGGGTGCTGGTTGACGCATGTCCTGGGTGTGTAATCTGGGTGCTGGTTGGTGCATGTCCTGGGTGTGTAATCTGGGTGCTGGTTGACGCATGTCCTGGGTGTGTAATCTGGGTGCTGGTTGGCGCATGTCCTGGGTGTGTAATCTGGGTGCTGGTTGGCGCATGTCCTGGGAGTGTAATCTGGGTGCTGGTTGGCGCATGTCCTGGGAGTGTAATCTGGGTGCTGGTTGGCGCATGTCCTGGGAGTGTAATCTGGGTGCTGGTTGACGCATGTCCTGGGTGTGTAATCTGGGTGCTGGTTGGCGCATGTCCTGGGTGTGTAATCTGGGTGCTGGTTGGCGCATGTCCTGGGTGTGTAATCTGGGTGCTGGTTGGCGCATGTCCTGGGTGTGTAATCTGGGTGCTGGTTGGCGCATGTCCTGGGAGTGTAATCTGGGTGCTGGTTGGCGCATGTCCTGGGAGTGTAATCTGGGTGCTGGTTGGCGCATGTCCTGGGTGTGTAATCTGGGTGCTGGTTGGCGCATGTCCTGGGTGTGTAATCTGGGTGCTGGTTGGCGCATGTCCTGGGTGTGTAATCTGGGTGCTGGTTGACGCATGTCCTGGGAGTGTAATCTGGGTGCTGGTTAGTGCATGTCCTGGGAGTGTAATCTGGGTGCTGGTTGGCGCATGTCCTGGGTGTGCAATCCAGGGGCTCTGGCAAGACTTTTTGGTGCAATCTTGTTCTGTAAGGGGCACCCAAATTTTTGATTGTTTACCTGCATATCTGCACCTCTCCTCCTCTCCCAAATAATGCATGATTACCCTCCCCCTCTCTCCATTTCCCACCTCTATTAACCTTGACCATTTGCAGCTGTCCCTTACCTTGTATAGCAGGACACTGATCATTATCAGCAAGATGATGCCCCCCACACTGCCCGCAGCGATGTACAGCGTGTGATTGGGCAGCACCAGAAGCTCCACATGGGTGATGACCTGTGATGTAAGATGAGTTATAATAAAGTCCTTTCACCTGTGTCCCCACCCCCCCCCCTCAGTGGACTGCCCCCACTCTTCTGCCCCCCTCAGTGAAGGTTCCCCTCAGTCCTGCCCACCTTCTCTACTGGCCCACCTCCCATGTTAAGTGAAGGTTCCCCGGCTCTGTCCCCTTGGGGAAGGTACCCTCCTCTCTTCACCCCTGGGGAAGGTTCTCTTCTCTTTCCCCCCTCTGGGAAACCTCCCCCCATCCCTCCCCCTTGTCCCCTTGGGGAAGGTTCAGTTACCTGTGCTGTGTGGAACATGTCACTGTCACTGTGGTACCTGCTCCTATTATATTGGATGGTCAGTGTGCTGTTCAAGCTGATGGATGCAGGTACCTGCCAGTCACATGGAAGAGACATGTTAGCGTGTTACACCGGCAGTGTTACATGATGTAACCCCTATAGAACCATATTCATATCTGTGACAACCATTGAGCACAAGGCTGGCTATAATATTCAGGACTCCATGTTAGTTTCAGAGCTGGATACAAAATGGAAACAGCTCTGCTAAGCAGAGATGGAGACCTGGGATTGTGTAATACCGTCCTGGAGCAGCCTGGAGAATCCATCCCAAGCTACAGAGCTGTTTGTATCAGAGAACAGTGAAGGAATCTTAGGACCAGTTAAAGTAGCAGACACTCCTCTCCCTGACAATAATTATAGGCCCCATCTTTGTGCACCAACTAGTAGTACGTGACTCCCATTAGGGTGAAGCCTGGGGCGGACAGCAGTATTGGTTGTGTGTGGGGGAATATTGTCTATTGCATTCTTAACGACTTTACTGCAATTATTTTCCTGTCAAATCATTGCATGGTGTTTTACTGTGGATACAAAGTGGATTTTTCAATGTGCAGCAGAAAAAGCCCAGAAAAAAGCTGAAACTAAAAAACAGACGAAAATGGGAAAAAATATCAGTGCCCAAATCTATTACATGCTGGCACGTGTATTACCTTCCATGACCCATTTGGTCTCAGCTCCCCGGTCACATGTATGTTCGTCTCAGTCAAATTTCCAAGAATGCACCGAAATTCCTGGAGATGACATCACTATATGACCTCACTGTGTGACAGCACAGCTCTCAATCAGACACAGTAAATGATTACCTTATGTCCCGTCGATTGCATGCTCTGCATGTGGATCACTGGATCGCAAATCGCAGGTGGACCCTAAACACACAATCACAGTGTTACACACACACACACCATGATTCCCAACACAAAACACACAATAACTCGTCTCCTTGGACCTCACCCCTCGGACACTCCAGATGTCCCACACCACCACGTCTGCTCCCGAAGTCACGACAGACACAGCCAGCTGTCTGGGGGTCCAGCCCCGCTCCACATTCTTAATCTGCAGAGGTCAAACATGGACTATTAGCTGTGAGGTCATCATTAGACAGGATTGGCACATTATAGACTTTGACTAGCCCCTGCCTTGGACACAGAGGTATATTACATTTATTGTATGTATTCACCTGGTATATAACGTTTATCGTATGTATTCACCTGGTATATAACGTTTATAGTTTGTATTCACCTTGTATATAACATTTATCGTATGTATTCACATTGTATATAACATTTATCGTATGTATTCACATTGTATATAACATTTATAGTATGTATTCACCTGGTCTATAACATTTATCATATGTATTCACCTGGTATATAACATTTATCGTATGTATTCACCTTGTATATAACATTTATCGTATGTATTCACCTTGTATATAACATTTATCGTATGTATTCACCTTGTATATAACATTTATAGTATGTATTCACCTGGTCTATAACATTTATCGTATGTATTCACCTGGTCTATAAAGTTTATCGTATGTATTCACTGTTACATAACGTTTATCGTATGTATTCACCTGGTCTATAACATCTATCATATGTATTCACCTGGTATATAACCTTTATCGTATGTATTCACCTGGTCTATAAAGTTTATCGTATGTATTCACTGTTACATAACGTTTATCGTATGTATTCACCTGGTCTATAAAGTTTATCGTATGTATTCACTGTTACATAACGTTTATCGTATGTATTCACCTGGTCTATAACATTTATCGTATGTATTCTCCTGGTACATAACGTTAATTGTATGTATTCACCTGGTACATAACATTTATCGTATGTATTCACCTGGTACATAACGTTTATTGTATGTATTCACCTGATATATAACGTTTATCGTATGTATTCACCTGGTACATAACGTTTATCGTATGTATTCACCTGGTACATAACGTTTATCGTATGTATAAACCTGGTTTATAACGTTTATCGTATGTATTCACCTAGTCTATAACGTTTATCGTATGTATTCACCTGGTATATAACGTTAATCGTATGTATTCACCTGGTCTATAAAGTTTATCGTATGTATTCACCTGGTAAATAACGTTTATTGTATGTATTCACCTGGTACATAACGTTTATCGTATGTATTCACCTGGTACATAACGTTTATCGTATGTATAAACCTGGTTTATAACGTTTATCGCATGTATTCACCTGGTACATAACGTTTATCGTATGTATAAACCTGGTTTATAACGTTTATCGCATGTATTCACCTGGTACATAACGTTAATCGTATGTATGCACCTGGTACATAACGTTTATCGTATGTATTCACCTGGTATATAACGTTTATCGTATGTATTCACCTGGTATATAACGTTTATCGTATGTATTCTCCTGGTACATAACGTTTATCGTATGTATTCACCTGGTACATAACGTTAATCGTATGTATTCACCTGGTATATAACGTTTATCGTATGTATTCTCCTGGTATATAACGTTTATCGTATGTATTCACCTGGTACATAACGTTAATCGTATGTATTCACCTTGTATATAACGTTTATCGTATGTATTCTCCTGGTATATAACGTTTATCGTATGTATTCACCTGGTATATAACGTTTATCGTATGTATTCACCTGGTACATAACGTTTATCATATGTATTCACCTGGTATATAACGTTTATCGTATGTATTCACCTGGTATATAACGTTTATCGTATGTATTCACCTGGTCTATAAAGTTTATGGTATGTATTCACCTGGTATATAACGTTTATCGTATGTATTCACCTGGTATATAACGTTTATCGTATGCATTCACCTGGTATACGTGGGTCACCACACGCCGCTGATCACTGTCACTGAAATTGACGTATTTCGTGGATTTGTCTAGTCTGCAAGAGATTGTTACACACTGCGAACAATTGTCACAAATACACACACAAACAAACAGCAAGCTCCTGCATGAGCATAGCTACCCACTCACCATTTGTCAAGTACAAACACATAAGAGATAGTAACACATAGTAAGGTGTACACACCCACGCACAGGACATACACATAGTAAGGTGTACGTACACACACACACACACACACACACACACACACACACAGGACATACACATAGTAAGGTGTACACACACACACATACAGGACATACACATAGTAAGGTGGACACACACACACACATACAGGACATACACATAGTAAGGTGTACACACACACACACATACAGGACATACACATAGTAAGGTGTACACACACACACATACAGGACATACACATAGTAAGGTGTACACACACACACACACACACACATACAGGACATACACATAGTAAGGTGTACACACACACACACATACAGTACATACACATAGTAAGGTGTACACACACACACACACACATACAGGACATACACATAGTAAGGTGTACACACACACACATACAGGACATACACATAGTAAGGTGTAAACACACACACACACAGGACATACACATAGTAAGGTGTACACACACACACATACAGGACATACACATAGTAAGGTGTAAACACACACACATACAGTACATACACATAGTAAGGTGTACACACACACACACATACAGGACATACACATAGTAAGGTGTACACACACACACAGGACATACACATAGTAAGGTGTACACACACACACACACACACACACAGGACATACACATAGTAACATGTACACACACACACACACACACAGGACATACACATAGTAACATGTACACACACACACGGTAGTAACCTTTGGCTACTACAGGTACTGTTATTACATTTCTCATGATGTTCAGCCAACCAAATGAGATGTGCATTCCACAGCAGCTAGAGTATTAATCCATACTGGTATAATAGCTAATAGCCACGGCACTGCTTCTTTGTGTATTCAATGTCCTCTCTAAACCTGACCCCAACACTGCTTCCTTGTGTATTCAATGTCCTCTCTAAACCTGACCCCAACACTGCTTCCTTGTGTATTCATTGTCCTCTCTAAACCTGACCCCAACACTGCTTCTTTGTGTATTCATTGTCCTCTCTAAACCTGACCCCAACACTGCTTCCTTGTGTATTCATTGTCCTCTCTAAACCTGACCCCAACACTGCTTCCTTGTGTATTCAATGTCCTCTCTAAACCTGACCCCAACACTGCTTCCTTGTGTATTCAATGTCCTCTCTAAACCTGACCCCAACACTGCTTCCTTGTGTATTCATTGTCCTCTCTAAACCTGACCCCAACACTGCTTCCTTGTGTATTCATTGTCCTCTCTAAACCTGACCTCAACACTGCTTCTTTGTGTATTCAATGTCCTCTCTAAACCTGACCTCAACACTGCTTCTTTGTGTATTCATTGTCCTCTCTAAACCTGACCCCAACACTGCTTCCTTGTGTATTCATTGTCCTCTCTAAACCTGACCCCAACACTGCTTCTTTGTGTATTCATTGTCCTCTCTAAACCTGACCCCAACACTGCTTCTTTGTGTATTCATTGTCCTCTCTAAACCTGACCCCAACACTGCTTCCTTGTGTATTCATTGTCCTCTCTAAACCTGACCCCAACACTGCTTCTTTGTGTATTCATTGTCCTCTCTAAACCTGACCCCAACACTGCTTCCTTGTGTATTCATTGTCCTCTCTAAACCTGACCCCAACACTGCTTCTTTGTGTATTCATTGTCCTCTCTAAACCTGACCCCAACACTGCTTCCTTGTGTATTCAATGTCCTCTCTAAACCTGACCTCAACACTGCTTCTTTGTGTATTCATTGTCCTCTCTAAACCTGACCCCAACACTGCTTCCTTGTGTATTCATTGTCCTCTCTAAACCTGACCCCAACACTGCTTCCTTGTGTATTCATTGTCCTCTCTAAACCTGACCCCAACACTGCTTCCTTGTGTATTCATTGTCCTCTCTAAACCTGACCCCAACACTGCTTCTTTGTGTATTCATTGTCCTCTCTAAACCTGACCCCAACACTGCTTCCTTGTGTATTCATTGTCCTCTCTAAACCTGACCCCAACACTGCTTCTTTGTGTATTCAATGTCCTCTCTAAACCTGACCCCAACACTGCTTCCTTGTGTATTCAATGTCCTCTCTAAACCTGACCCCAACACTGCTTCCTTGTGTATTCATTGTCCTCTCTAAACCTGACCCCAACACTGCTTCTTTGTGTATTCAATGTCCTCTCTAAACCTGACCCCAACACTGCTTCCTTGTGTATTCAATGTCCTCTCTAAACCTGACCTCAACACTGCTTCTTTGTGTATTCATTGTCCTCTCTAAACCTGACCCCAACACTGCTTCCTTGTGTATTCATTGTCCTCTCTAAACCTGACCCCAACACTGCTTCCTTGTGTATTCATTGTCCTCTCTAAACCTGACCCCAACACTGCTTCTTTGTGTATTCATTGTCCTCTCTAAACCTGACCCCAACACTGCTTCCTTGTGTATTCATTGTCCTCTCTAAACCTGACCCCAACACTGCTTCTTTGTGTATTCAATGTCCTCTCTAAACCTGACCCCAACACTGCTTCCTTGTGTATTCAATGTCCTCTCTAAACCTGACCCCAACACTGCTTCTTTGTGTATTCATTGTCCTCTCTAAACCTGACCCCAACACTGCTTCTTTGTGTATTCATTGTCCTCTCTAAACCTGACCCCAACACTGCTTCTTTGTGTATTCATTGTCCTCTCTAAACCTGACCCCAACACTGCTTCCTTGTGTATTCATTGTCCTCTCTAAACCTGACCCCAACACTGCTTCCTTGTGTATTCATTGTCCTCTCTAAACCTGACCCCAACACTGCTTCCTTGTTTATTTGTAGACTTGAGCGGACACCTGGATGTTCGGGTTGGAGAGGTTCGAGCGAAACAGTACGGGTCCATGTTCAAACTTGACCCCGGACTTGACCCCATTGAAGTCAACGGGGACACGGACTTTTGGCCACTAAAATGCCTCTAAAATAGTCATGGAAAGGGCTAGAGGGCTGCCAAAGGAATTAAAATGTGGGTAAGAGTAGGACAAGTGCCCTGCAAACAAATATGGATAGGGAAATAACTTCAAATAACATAAAATACATACAAATTACAAATACTGTACTATTTAGCACCCAAAACAATTAGAATTAGGTTCTATTTGACTCTCAGATGTAATACATGTAATGCTATTGCCTATTCTAGAAACCGAAAGTCTATAAACCGAATAACTTTCGGTTTAAAGACTTTCGGTTTATAGCCGAATCTCGAACTCCATCACGGACATACAGTGAAATGTCTGAGTTCGGGTTCATGGCACGGACACCGTAATATCCGGTCCGGACCCGAATAGTGGGGTCCAGGTTCGCTCAACACTATTTATTTGTTGTTCTTTACAATCCTGACTTCAGCTTCCTTGTTTATTCGTTCTCCTCTCCAATCCTGACCTCAGCTTCCTTGTTTATTCGTTGTCCTCTCCAATCCTGACCTCGGCTTCCTTGTTTATTCATTGTCCTCTCCAATCCTGACCTCAGCCTCCTTGTTTATTCATTGTCCTCTCCAATCCTGACATCGGCTTCCTTGTTTATTCATTGTCCTCTCGAATCCTGACCTCGGCTTCCTTGTTTATTCATTGTCCTCTCCAATCCTGACCTCGGCTTCCTTGTTTATTCATTGTCCTCTCCAATCCTGACCTCGGCTTACTTGTTTATTCGTTCTCCTCTCCAATCCTGACCTCAGCTTCCTTGTTTATTCGTTGTCCTATCCAATCCTGACCTTGGCTTCCTTGTTTATTCGTTCTCCTCTCCAATCCTGACCTCGGCTTCCTTGTTTATTCATTGTCCTCTCCAATCCTGACCTCGGCTTCCTTGTTTATTCATTGTCCTCTCCAATCCTGACCTCAGCCTCCTTGTTTATTCATTGTCCTCTCCAATCCTGACCTCGGCTTACTTGTTTATTCATTGTCCTCTCCAATCCTGACCTCGGCTTCCTTGTTGATTCATTGTCCTCTCCAATCCTGACCTCGGCTTCCTTGTTTATTCATTGTCCTCTCCAATCCTGACCTCAGCTTCCTTGTTTATTCGTTGTCCTCTCCAATCCTAACCTTGGCTTCCTTGTTTATTCATTGTCCTCTCCAATCCTGACCTCGGCTTCCTTGTTTATTCATTGTCCTCTCCAATCCTGACCTCGGCTTCCTTGTTTATTCGTTGTCCTCTCTAATCCTGACCTCGGCTTCCTTGTTTATTCATTGTCCTCTCCAATCCTGACATCGGCTTCCTTGTTTATTCGTTGTCCTCTCCAATCCTGACCTTGGCTTCCTTGTTTATTCGTTGTCCTCTCCAATCCTGACCTCAGCCTCCTTGTTTATTCGTTGTCCTCTCTAATCCTGACCTCAGCTTCCTTGTTTATTCGTTGTCCTCTCCAATCCTAACCTTGGCTTCCTTGTTTATTCATTGTCCTCTCCAATCCTGACCTCGTCTTCCTTGTTTATTCATTGTCCTCTCCAATCCTGACCTCGGCTTCCTTGTTTATTCGTTGTCCTCTCTAATCCTGACCTCGGCTTCCTTGTTTATTCGTTGTCCTCTCCAATCCTGACTTCAGCTTCCTTGTTTATTCATTGTCCTCTCCAATCCTGACCTCGGCTTCCTTGTTTATTCATTGTCCTCTCCAATCCTGACCTCGGCTTCCTTGTTTATTCATTGTCCTCTCCAATCCTGACCTCGGCTTCCTTGTTTATTCATTGTCCTCTCCAATCCTGACCTCGGCTTCCTTGTTTATTCATTGTCCTCTCCAATCCTGACCTCGGCTTCCTTGTTGATTCATTGTCCTCTCCAATCCTAACCTCGGCTTCCTTGTTTATTCATTGTCCTCTCCAATCCTGACCTCGGCTTCCTTGTTTATTCATTGTCCTCTCTGCTTCTCCCTCCCTTGCTGCTGCTACAGTGGACCTGTTTCATTTTCAGGGGAAGCTAGTGTCCCCTCTCCCCCCGGACCCCTTTGTTCACAGCAGTAGGAGTTGATCATAGTAACGTTAATACTCACGCCTTGGTAATAACATTAATTTGTTTCAGGACCAGAAACTGTTGTTTTGCGATATTGTCGGCCAGAGTATCATTTGTCTCATTCATGCTGCAAGAAAAGAACATGTCATGCAATATCTAGCGTTATATAATGTAATATTATACAGTATGATTTATTACATGATACTGTCTTCTATAGATGTCATGCAATATCTAGCGTTATATAATGTAATATTATACAGTATGATTTATTACATGATACTGTCTTCTATAGATGTCATGCAATATCTAGCGTTATATAATGTAATATTATACAGTATGATTTATTACATGATACCGTCTTCTATAGATGTCATGCAATATCTAGCGTTATATAATGTAATATTATACAGTATGATTTATTACATGATACTGTCTTCTATAGATGTCATGCAATATCTAGCGTTATATAATGTAATATTATCCAGTATGGTTTATTACATGATACCGTCTTCTATAGATGTCATGCAATATCTAGCGTTATATAATGTAATATTATACAGTATGATTTATTACATGATACCGTCTTCTATAGATGTCATGCAATATCAAGCGTTATATAATGTAATATTATACAGTATGATTTATTACATGATACTGTCTTCTATAGATGTCATGCAATATCTAGCGTTATATAATGTAATATTATACAGTATGATTTATTACATGATACTGTCTTCTATAGATGTCATGCAATATCTAGCGTTATATAATGTAATATTATACAGTATGATTTATTACATGATACTGTCTTCTATAGATGTCATGCAATATCTAGCGTTATATAATGTAATATTATACAGTATGATTTATTACATGATACTGTCTTCTATAGATGTCATGCAATATCTAGCGTTATATAATGTAATATTATACAGTATGATTTATTACATGATACTGTCTTCTATAGATGTCATGCAATATCTAGCGTTATATAATGTAATATTATACAGTATGATTTATTACATGATACTGTCTTCTATAGATGTCATGCAATATCTAGCGTTATATAATGTAATATTATACAGTATGATTTATTACATGATATTGTCTTCTATAGATGTCATGCAATATCTAGCGTTATATAATGTAATATTATACAGTATGATTTATTACATGATACTGTCTTCTATAGATGTCATGCAATATCTAGCGTTATATAATGTAATATTATACAGTATGATTTATTACATGATACTGTCTTCTATAGATGTCATGCAATATCTAGCGTTATATAATGTAATATTATACAGTATGATTTATTACATGATACTGTCTTCTATAGATGTCATGCAATATCTAGCGTTATATAATGTAATATTATACAGTATGATTTATTACATGATACCGTCTTCTATAGATGTCATGCAATATCTAGCGTTATATAATGTAATATTATACAGTATGGTTTATTACATGATACTGTCTTCTATAGATGTCCTGCAGTGTGTGGTACTAGTAGTTTGTAGCAGTGGCAGTGTGTGGCACTGGTAGTTTGTAGCAGTGGCAGTGTGTGGTACTGGTATTTTGTGGCAGTGGCAGTGTGTGGTACTGGTAGTTTGTAGCAGTTGCAGTGTGTGGTACTGGTAGTTTGTAGCAGTGGCAGTGTGTGGTACTGGTAGTTTGAAGCAGTAGCAGTGTGTGGTACTGGTAGTTTGTAGCAGTGGCAGTGTGTGGTACTGGTAGTTTGTGGCAGTGGCAGTGTGTGGTACTGGTAGTTTGTAGCAGTGGCAGTGTGTGGTACTGGTAGTTTGAAGCAGTAGCAGTGTGTGGTACTGGTAGTTTGTAGCAGTGGCAGTGTGTGGTACTGGTAGTTTGAAGCAGTAGCAGTGTGTGGTACTGGTAGTTTGTAGCAGTGGCAGTGTGTGGTACTGGTAGTTTGTAGCAGTGGCAGTGTGTGGCACTGGTAGTTTGTAGCAGTGGCAGTGTGTGGCACTGGTGGTTTGTGGCAGTGTGTGGTACTGGTAGTTCGTATCAGTGGCAGTGTGTGGCACTCGAAGTTTGTGGCACTAGCAGTCTGTGGCACTGGTAGTTTGTGGCAGTGGCAGTGTGTGGTACTGGTAGTTTGTAGCTGTGGCAGTATGTGGCACTGGTAGTTTGTAGCAGTGGCAGTGTGTGGCACTGGTAGTTTGTGGCAGTGGCATTGTGTGGTACTGGTAGTTTGTAGCAGTGGCAGTGTGTGGTACTGGTAGTTTGTATCAGTGGCAGTGTGTGGCACTGGTAGTTTGTATCAGTGGCATTGTGTGGTACTGGTAGTTTGTAGCTGTGGCAGTATGTGGCACTGGTAGTTTGTAGCAGTGGCAGTGTGTGGCACTGGTAGTTTGTGGCAGTGGCATTGTGTGGTACTGGTAGTTTGTAGCAGTGGCAGTGTGTGGTACTGGTAGTTTGTATCAGTGGCAGTGTGTGGCACTGGTAGTTTGTAGCAGTGGCAGTGTGTGGCACTGGTAGTTTGTGGCAGTGGCAGTGTGTGGTACTGGTAGTTTGTAGCAGTGGCAGTGTGTGGCACTGGTAGTTTGTAGCAGTGGCAGTGTGTGGTACTGGTAGTTTGTGGCAGTGGCAGTGTGTGGTACTGGTAGTTTGTGGCAGTGGCAGTGTGTGGTACTGGTAGTTTGTGGCAGTGGCAGTGTGTGGCACTGGTAGTTTGTGGCAGTGGCAGTGTGTGGCACTGGTAGTTTGTGGCAGTGGCAGTGTGTGGCACTGGTAGTTTGTGGCAGTGGTAGTGTGTGGCACTGGTAGTTTGTGGTAGTGTGTGGCACTGGTAGTTTGTGGCAGTGGCAGTGTGTGGTACTTTGGTAGTTTGTGGCAGTGGCAGTGTGTGGTACTGGTAGTTTGTGGCAGTGGCAGTGTGTGGCACTGGTAGTTTGTAGCAGTGGCAGTGTGTGGCACTGGTAGTTTGTGGCAGTGGCAGTGTGTGGTACTGGTAGTTTGTGGCAGTGGCAGTGTGTGGTACTGGTAGTTTGTGGCAGTGGCAGTGTGTGGCACTGGTAGTTTGTGGCAGTGGCAGTGTGTGGCACTGGTAGTTTGTAGCAGTGGCAGTGTGTGGCACTGGTAGTTTGTGGCAGTGGCAGTGTGTGGTACTGGTAGTTTGTGGCAGTGGCAGTGTGTGGCACTGGTAGTTTGTGGCAGTGGCAGTGTGTGGCACTTTGAACATATCTCACCTCATCGCCTTTGCTTCTATAGTCAGTGTCTCCGGCCAGGAGACATTGGGAGAAACATGAAACATAACATCAATCACAGCCTGTAAGAAAGACCCCGTTACTATAAGGACAGAACCCCCCCCCCCCCTTTCAGCACTTTTTATCAATTCTCTATCTCCCCCCCTGACAGTAATATCAGACTCCCTAGATCTGCTCTCAACAGTACCTTATTGTGATATCACTGTCCCACCCACTCCTGCCCCCGCACCACCCCCATATCATTGTCCCACCCACTCCTGCCCCAGCACCACCCACATATTACTGCCCCACCCACTCCTGCCCCAGCACCACCCACATATTACTGCCCCACCCACTCCTGCCCCTGCACCACCCACATATCATTGTCCCACCCACTCCTGCCCCAGCACCATCCACATATTACTGCCCCACCCACTCCTGCCCCTGCACCTCCCACATATCATTGCCCCACCCACTCCTGCCCCTGCACCACCCACATATCATTGTCCCACCCACTCCTGCTCCACCACCCACATATCATTGTCCCACCCACTCCTGCCCCCGCACCACCCACATATCATTGTCCCACCCACTCCTGCCCTGCACCAACCACATATCATTGTCCCACCCACTCCTGCTCCACCACACACATATCATTGCCCCACCCACTCCTGTCCCCGCACCACACACATATCATTGTCCCACCCACTCCTGCCCCCGCACCACCCACATATCATTGTCCCACCCACTCCTGCCCCTGCACCACCCACATATCACTGTCCCACCCACTCCTGCCCCTGCACCACCTACATATCATTGCCCCACCCACTCCTGTCCCCGCACCACCCACATATCATTGTCCCACCCACTCCTGCCCCCGCACCACCCACATATCATTGTCCCACCCACTCCTGCTCCACCACCCACATATCATTGTCCCACCCACTCCTGCTCCACCACCCACATATCACTGTCCCACCCACTCCTGCCCCTGCACCACCCACATATCATTGTCCCACCCACTCCTGCCCCCGCACCACCCACATATCACTGTCCCACCCACTCCTGCCCTTGCACCACCCACATATCATTGTCCCACCCACTCCTGCCCCCGCACCACCCACATATTACTGTCCCACCCACTCTTGTCCCCGCACCACCCACATATCATTGTCCCACCCACTCCTGCCCCCACACCACCCCCATATCATTGTCCCACCCACTCCTGCCCCCGCACCACCCACATATCACTGTCCCACCCACTCCTGCCCTCGCACCTCCCACATATCATTGTCCCACCCACTCCTGCCCTGCACCACCCACATATCATTGTCCCACCCACTCCTGCTCCACCACACACATATCATTGCCCCACCCACTCCTGTCCCCGCACCACCAACATATCATTGTCCCACCCACTCCTGCCCCCGCACCACCCACATATCATTGTCCCACCCACTCCTGCCCCTGCACCACCCACATATCATTGTCCCATGCACTCCTGCCCCCGCACCTCCCACATATCACTGTCCCACCCACTCCTGCTCCACCACCCACATATCACTGTCCCACCCACTCCTGCTCCACAACCCACATATCACTGTCCCACCCACTCCTGCCCCTGCACCACCCACATATCATTGCCCCACCCACTCCTGCCCCTGCACCACCCACATATCACTTTCCCAGCCACTCCTGCCCCCCGCACCACCCACATATCATTGTCCCACCCACTCCTGCCCCCGCACCACCCACATATCATTGCCCCACCCACTCCTGCCCCCGCACCACCCACATATCACTGTCCCACCCATTCCTGCCCTGCACCACCCACATATCATTGTCCCACCCACTCCTGCTCCACCACACACATATCATTGCCCCACCCACTCCTGTCCCCGCACCACCCACATATCATTGTCCCACCCACTCCTGCCCCCGCACCACCCACATATCATTGTCCCACCCACTCCTGCCCCCGCATCACCCACATATCATTGTCCCACCCACTCCTGCCCTGCACCACCCACATATCATTGTCCCACCCACTCCTGCTCCACCACACACATATCATTGCCCCACCCACTCCTGTCCCCGCACCACCCACATATCATTGTCCCACCCACTCCTGCCCCCGCACCACCCACATATCATTGTCCCACCCACTCCTGCCCCTGCACCACCCACATATCATTATCCCATGCACTCCTGCCCCCGCACCTCCCACATATCATTGTCCCACCCACTCCTGCCCCCGCACCACCCACATATCATTGCCCCACCCACTCCTGCCCCCGCCCCTCCCACATATCACTGTCCCACCCACTCCTGCTCCACCACCCACATATCACTGTCCCACCCACTCCTGCTCCACCACCCACATATCACTGTCCCACCCACTCCTGCCCCTGCACCACCCACATATCACTTTCCCAGCCACTCCTGCCCCCCGCACCACCCACATATCATTGTCCCACCCACTCCTGCCCCCGCACCACCCACATATCATTGCCTCACCCACTCCTGCCCCCGCACCACCCACATATCACTGTCCCACCCATTCCTGCCCTGCACCACCCACATATCATTGTCCCACCCACTCCTGCTCCACCACACACATATCATTGCCCCACCCACTCCTGTCCCCGCACCACCCACATATCATTGTCCCACCCACTCCTGCCCCCGCACCACCCACATATCATTGTCCCACCCACTCCTGCCCCCGCATCACCCACATATCATTGTCCCACCCACTCCTGCCCTGCACCACCCACATATCATTGTCCCACCCACTCCTGCTCCACCACACACATATCATTGCCCCACCCACTCCTGTCCCCGCACCACCCACATATCATTGTCCCACCCACTCCTGCCCCCGCACCACCCACATATCATTGTCCCACCCACTCCTGCCCCTGCACCACCCACATATCATTGTCCCATGAACTCCTGCCCCCGCACCTCCCACATATCATTGTCCCACCCACTCCTGCCCCCGCACCACCCACATATCATTGCCCCACCCACTCCTGCCCCCGCACCACCCACATATCATTGCCCCACCCACTCCTGTCCCCGCACCACCGACATATCATTGCCCCACCCACTCCTGCCCCTGCACCTCCCACATATCATTGTCCCACACACTCCTGCCCCTGCACCTCCCACATATCATTGTCCCACCCACTCCTGCCCCTGCACCTCCCACATATCATTGTCCCACCCACTCCTGCCCCCGCACCACCCACATATCATTGCCCCACCCACTCCTGCCCCCGCACCACCCACATATCATTGTCCCACCCACTCCTGCCCCCGCACCACCCACATATCATTGCCCCACCCACTCCTGTCCCCGCACCACCCACATATCATTGCCCCACCCACTCCTGCCCCTGCACCTCCCACATATCATTGTCCCACACACTCCTGCCCCTGCACCTCCCACATATCATTGTCCCACCCACTCCTGCCCCTGCACCTCCCACATATCATTGTCCCACCCACTCCTGCCCCCGCACCACCCACATATCATTGCCCCACCCACTCCTGCCCCCGCACCACCCACATATCATTGTCCCACCCACTCCTGCCCCCGCACCACCCACATATCATTGTCCCACCCACTCCTGCCCCTGCACCACCCACATATCATTGTCCCACCCACTCCTGCCCCTGCACCACCCACATATCATTTTCCCACCCACTCCTGCCCTGCACCACCCACATATCATTGTCCCACCCACTCCTGCTCCACCACACACATATCATTGCCCCACCCACTCCTGTCCCCGCACCACCCACATATCATTGTCCCACCCACTCCTGCCCCCGCACCACCCACATATCATTGTCCCACCCACTCCTGCCCCTGCACCACCCACATATCATTGTCCCGTGCACTCCTGCCCCCGCACCTCCCACATATCATTGTCACACCCACTCCTGCCCCCGCACCACCCACATATCATTGCCCCACCCACTCCTTCCCCCGCACCACCCACATATCATTGTCCCACCCACTCCTGCCCTCGCACCTCCCACATATCATTGTCCCACCCACTCCTGCCCTGCACCACCCACATATCATTGTCCCACCCGCTCCTGCTTCACCACCCACATATCATTGTCCCACCCACTCCTGCCCCCGCACCACCCACATATCATTGTCCCATGCACTCCTGCCCCCGCACCACCCACATATCATTGTCCCATGCACTCCTGCCCCCGCACCACCCACATATCATTGTCCCATCCACTCCTGCCCTCGCACCTCCCACATATCATTGTCCCACCCACTCCTGCCCCTGCACCACCCACATATCATTGTCCCACCCACTCCTGCCCTCGCACCTCCCACATATCATTGTCCCACCCACTCCTTCCCCTGCACCACCCACATATCATTGTCCCACCCACTCCTGCCCTCGCACCACCCACATATCACTGATCCACCCACTCCTGCCCTCGCACCTCCCACATATCATTGTCCCACCCACTCCTGCCCCTGCACCACCCACATATCATTGTCCCACCCACTCCTGCCCTCGCACCTCCCACATATCATTGTCCCACCCACTCCTGCCCCTGCACCACCCACATATCATTGTCCCACCCACTCCTGCCCTCGCACCACCCACATATCACTGATCCACCCACTCCTGCCCCTGCACCTCCCACATATCATTGCCCCACCCACTCCTGCCCCCGCACCACCCACATATCATTGTCCCACCCACTCCTGCCCCCGCACCACCCACATATCACTGATCCACCCACTCCTGCCCCTGCACCACCCACATACCACTGTCTCTCTGTGTCCTGCCTCGGCACTGCCCAAACTGTCCCACCCACTCCTAAACTATCATCGCCCCCTTATCTGCTCTCATTATCTCACCAATTTCCCGTGTCTCAGCTTCGGCTCGCTCATGTTGCAGATGGTCATTTTTGGTTCAGACTGATGGCAGCTCAGTGGGACTCGCCTTAAAAACTGGAGAAAACCCACTGAATTATTACTTCTCCCTACAGGCCGGAAACAGAATCTGCAATGTGAATATACCTCTATGGCAGCCTTATGGAAGGACAGACCCTCCGGGTAGGAAAGCGTCAAGGTCATCTGGTGACCAACTTCCCCCATGTTCCTTAATTCCAAGGACACGGCGTGCGGGGGCTTCTCACGGACCACCAGGTTACTGTGTCTGAAACCAACAAACAGTCTGATAATACAGTGCCCCCCAACATGGTGTAAAGGACATGCTAACAGGTCGATCTGAAGGTACATACCCCCTGAAACTCAGGCTGAGATCCGATCCACAGATACCCCCATTTTCACAGATTCGAAACGGAATCTTACAAAAAAACAAAATATTTTAAATAAACCTCAATATTACAGCTTGTTTGCAACTGTCTGACCCTGAGTAACCTCCCCCCAGGGGCCAGCTAACCCTGAGTAACATCCCCCCAGGGGCCAGCTAACCCTGAGTAACCTCCCCCAGGGGCCAGCTAACCCTGAGTAACCTCGCCCCCAGGGACCATCTAACCCTGAGCAACCTCCCCCCAGGGGCCATCTAACCCTGAGCAACCTCCCCCCAGGGGCCAGCTAACCCTGAGTAACCTCCCCCAGGGGCCAGCTAACCCTGAGTAACCTCCCCCAGGGGCCAGCTAACCCTGAGTAACCTCCCCCAGGGGCCAGCTAACCCTGAGTAACCTCGCCCCCAGGGACCATCTAACCCTGAGCAACCTCCCCCCAGGGGCCATCTAACCCTGAGCAACCTCCCCCCAGGGGCCAGCTAACCCTGAGTAACCTCCCCCAGGGGCCAGCTAACCCTGAGTAACCTCCCCCAGGGGCCAGCTAACCCTGAGTAACCTCACCCCAAGGGGCCATCTAACCCTGAGCAACCTCCCCCCCAGGGGCCATCTAACCCTGAGCAACCTCCCCCCAGGGGCCAGCTAACCCTGAGTAACCTCGCCCCCAGGGACCATCTAACCCTGAGCAACCTCCCCCCAGGGGCCAGCTAACCCTGAGTAACCTCGCCCCCAGGGACCATCTAACCCTGAGCAACCTCCCCACAGGGGCCAGATAACCATGAGTAACCTCGCCCCCAGGGACCATCTAACCCTGAGCAACCTCCCCCCCAGGGGCCAGCTAACCCTGAGTAACCTCCCCCCAGGGGCCAGCTAACCCTGAGCAACCTACCCCATTTTCACAGATTCGAAACGGAATCTTACAAAAAACAAAATATTTTAAATAAACCTCAATATTACAGCTTGTTTGCAACTGTCTGACCCTGAGTAACCTCCCCCCAGGGGCCAGCTAACCCTGAGTAACATCCCCCCAGGGGCCAGCTAACCCTGAGTAACCTCCCCCAGGGGCCAGCTAACCCTGAGTAACCTCGCACCCAGGGACCATCTAACCCTGAGCAACCTCCCCCCAGGGGCCATCTAACCCTGAGCAACCTCCCCCCAGGGGCCAGCTAACCCTGAGTAACCTCCCCCAGGGGCCATCTAACCCTGAGTAACCTCCCCCAGGGGCCAGCTAACCCTGAGTAACCTCACCCCAAGGGGCCATCTAACCCTGAGCAACCTCCCCCCAGGGGCCATCTAACCCTGAGCAACCTCCCCCCAGGGGCCAGCTAACCCTGAGCAACCTCCCCCCAGGGGCCAGCTAACCCTGAGTAACCTCGCCCCCAGGGACCATCTAACCCTGAGCAACCTCCCCCCAGGGGCCAGCTAACCCTGAGTAACCTCGCCCCCAGGGACCATCTAACCCTGAGCAACCTCCCCACAGGGGCCAGATAACCATGAGTAACCTCGCCCCCAGGGACCATCTAACCCTGAGCAACCTCCCCCCCAGGGGCCAGCTAACCCTGAGTAACCTCCCCCCAGGGGCCAGCTAACCCTGAGCAACCTACCCCCAGGGGCCAGCTAACCCTGAGTAACCTCGCCCCCAGGGGCTAGCTAACCCTGAGTAACCTCCCCCCAGGGGCCATCTAACCCTGAGTAACCTCCCCCCAGGGGCCATCTAACCCTGAGTAACCTCTCCCAGGGACTGTCTAACCCTGAGTAACCTCCCCCCAGGGGTCATCTAACCCTGAGTAACCTCTCCCAGAGACTGTCTGACCCTGAGTAACCTCTCCCAGGGACTGTCTGACCCTAAGTAACCTCCCCCCAGGGGCCAGATAACCCTGAGTAACCTCTCCCAGGGACTATCTGACCTGAGTAACCTCCTCCTAGGGGCCATCTAACCCTGAGTAACCTCTTCCAGGGACTGTCTGACCCCGAGTAACCTCCCCCCAGGGGCCATCTAACCCTGAGTAACCTCTCCTAGGTATTGTCTAACCCTGAGTAACCTCTCCTAGGGACTGTCTAACCCTGAGTAACCTCCCCAGGGACCATCTAACCCTGAGTAACCTCCCCAGGGACCATCTAACCCTGAGTAACATCTCACAGGGACCGTCTAACTCCCAAGTAACTTCCCCCCAGTGACCGTCTAACTCCAAAGTAACATCCTCCCCAGGGACTGTCTAATCCTGAGTAACCTCCCCCAGGGACCGTCTAACCCAGAGTAGCCTCCCCCAGGGACCGTCTAACCCAGAGTAGCCTCCCCCAGGGACCGTCTAACCCTGAGTAACCTCCCCAGGGACCATCTAACCCTGAGTAACCTCCCCAGGGACCATCTAACTCTGAGTAACCTCCCCAGGGACCGTCTAACCCTGAGTAACCTCCCCAGGGACCGTCTAACCCTGAGTAACCTCCCCAGGGACCGTCTAACTCTGAGAAACCTCCCCAGGGACCGTCTAACTCTGAGTAACCTCCCCTAACCCACCAGGGACAGTCTAATGCTGAGTAATACCAGCATCTCCACAGTACTGCAGCACACTTGGAGTGAGAATTATACCTGGGAGCTGGCGTTGAGATTACTGAAGGGTGACAAGAGCCAAAGAGAGACCTCCTGACGTGAAGTGAGAGACACCTGTATGGGTGAGACATCCTCCATCGAACAATCCTGAAATGCAAGAAATAGAGAACATTTATTAGCGAGACAGCGAGAGCTGCATCCTCCAATCCCTAATGTAATCAGCAGCCTCAACATGAGACACTGCGATGCTCGCCCTCACCATGAAAGAGAAACTGCGATGCTCGCCCTCACCATGACAGAGAGACACTGCGATGCATGCCCTCACCATGACAGAGAGACACTGCGATGCTCTCCCTCACCATGAAAGAGAAACTGCGATGCTCGCCCTCACCATGACAGAGAGACACTGCGATGCTTGCCCTCACCATGACAGAGAGACACTGCGATGCTTGCCCTCACCATGACAGAGAGACACTGCGATGCTCTCCCTCACCATGAAAGAGAAACTGCGATGCTCGCCCTCACCATGACAGAGAGACACTGCGATGCTCTCCCTCACCATGACAGAGACACCTCGATGCTCGCCCTCACCATGACAGAGATACTGCGATGCTCGCCCTCACCATGAAAGAGAAACTGCGATGCTCGCCCTCACCATGACAGAGAGACACTGCGATGCTTGCCCTCACCATGACAGAGAGACACTGCGATGCTCTCCCTCACCATGACAGAGACACCTCGATGCTCGCCCTCACCATGACAGAGATACTGCGATGCTCGCCCTCACCATGACAGAGACACTGCGATGCTCGCCCTCACCATGACAGAGATACTGCGATGCTTGCCCTCACCATGACAGAGACACCTCGATGCTCGCCCTCACCATGACAGAGACATCTCGATGCTCGCCCTCACCATGACAGAGACACTGCGATGCTTGCCCTCACCATGACAGAGACACCTCGATGCTTGCCCTCACCATGACAGAGAGACACTGCGATGCTCGCCCTCACCATGACAGAGACACCTTGATGCTCGCCCTCACTATGACAGAGAAACCTTGATGCTCGCCCTCACTATGACAGAGACACCTCGATGCTCTCCCTCACCATGACAGAGACACTGCGATGCTCGCCCTCACCATGACAGAGAGACACTGCGATGCTCGCCCTCACCATGACAGAGAGACACTGCGATGCTCGCCCTCACCATGACAGAGAGACACTGCGATGCTCGCCCTCACCATGACAGAGACACTGCGATGCTCGCCCTCACCATGACAGAGAGACACTGCGATGCTCGCCCTCACCATGACAGAGACACCTTGATGCTCGCCCTCACCATGACAGAGACACTGCGATGCTCGCCCTCACCATGACAAAGACACTGTGATGCTCGCCCTCACCATGACAAAGACACCTTGATGCTCTCCCTCACCATGACAGAGACACCTCGATGCTCGCCCTCACCATGACAGAGAGACACTGCGATGCTTGCCCTCACCATGACAGAGACACCTCGATGCTTGCCCTCACCATGACAGAGACACTGCGATGCTCGCCCTCACCATGACAGAGACACCTCGATGCTTGCCCTCACCATGACAGAGACACTGCGATGCTTGCCCTCACCATGACAGAGACACCTTGATGCTCGCCCTCACCATGACAGAGACACTGCGATGCTCGCCCTCACCTTGACAGAGACACCTTGATGCTCGCCCTCACCATGACAGAGACACTGCGATGCTTGCCCTCACCATGACAGAGACACTGCGATGCTCGCCCTCACCATGACAGAGACACCTCGATGCTTGCCCTCACCATGACAGAGACACCTCGATGCTCGCCCTCACCATGACAGAGACACTGCGATGCTCGCCCTCACCATGACAGAGACACCTCGATGCTCGCCCTCACCATGACAGAGACACTGCGATGCTCGCCCTCACCATGACAGAGACACCTCGATGCTCGCCCTCACCATGACAGAGACACTGCGATGCTCTCCCTCACCATGACAGAGACACTGCGATGCTCGCCCTCACCATGACAGAGACACTGCGATGCTTGCCCTCACCATGACAGAGACACCTCGATGCTCGCCCTCACCATGACAGAGACACCTCGATGCTTGCCCTCACCATGACAGAGAGACACTGCGATGCTCGCCCTCACCATGACAGAGACACCTTGATGCTCGCCCATACCATGACAGAGACACTGCGATGCTCGCCCTCACCATGACAGAGAGACACTGCGATGCTTGCCCTCACCATGACAGAGACACCTCAATGCTCTCCCTCACTATGACAGAGACACTGCGATGCTTGCCCTCACCATGACAGAGACACCTCGATGCTCGCCCTCACCATGACAAAGACACCTCGATGCTCGCCCTAACCATGACAAAGACACTGCGATGTTTGCCCTCACCATGACAGAGACACTGCGATGCTTGCCCTCACCATGACAGAGACACTGTGATGCTTGCCCTCACCATGACAGAGACACCTCGATGCTCGCCCTCACCATGACAGAGAGACACTGCGATGCTCGCCCTCACCATGACAGAGACACTGTGATGCTCGCCCTCACCATGACAGAGACACTGCGATGCTCGCACTCACCATGACAGAGAGACACTGCGATGCTCGCCCTCACCATGACAGAGAGACACTGCGATGCTTACCCTCACCATGACAGAGACACTGCGATGCTCTCCCTCACCATGACAGAGAGACACTGCGATGCTCACCCTCACCATGACAGAGACACCTCGATGCTCGCCCTCACCATGACAGAGAGACACTGCGATGCTCGCCCTCACCATGACAGAGACACTGCGATGCTTGCCCTCACCATGACAGAGAGACACTGCGATGCTTGCCCTCACCATGACAGAGACACTGCGATGCTTGCCCTCACCATGACAGAGACACTGCGATGCTTGCCCTCACCATGACAGAGACACTGCGATGCTCGCCCTCACCATGACAGAGACACTGCGATGCTTGCCCTCACCATGACAGAGACACCTCGATGCTCGCCCTCACCATGACAAAGAGACACTGCGATGCTCGCCCTCACCATGACAGAGAGACACTGCGATGCTCGCCCTCACCATGACAGAGAGACACTGCGATGCTTGCCCTCACCATGACAGAGACACTGCGATGCTCTCCCTCACCATGACAGAGAGACACTGCGATGCTCGCCCTCACCATGACAGAGACACCTCGATGCTCGCCCTCACCATGACAGAGACACTGCGATGCTCGCCCTCACCATGACAGAGACACCTCGATGCTCGCCCTCACCATGACAGAGACACTGTGATGCTCTCCCTCACCATGACAGAGACACTGCGATGCTTGCCCTCACCATGACAGAGACACTGCGATGCTTGCCCTCACCATGACAGAGACACCTCGATGCTCGCCCTCACCATGACAGAGACACCTCGATGCTCGCCCTCACCATGACAGAGACACTGCGATGCTTGCCCTCACCATGACAGAGACACTGCGATGCTTGCCCTCACCATGACAGAGACACCTCGATGCTTGCCCTCACCATGACAGAGAGACACTGCGATGCTCGCCCTCACCATGACAGAGACACCTTGATGCTCGCCCATACCATGACAGAGACACTGCGATGCTCGCCCTCACCATGACAGAGACACCTCCATGCTCGCCCTCACCATGACAGAGACACTGCGATGCTCGCCCTCACCATGACAGAGACACCTCGATGCTCGCCCTCACCATGACAGAGACACTGCGATGCTCTCCCTCACCATGACAGAGACACTGCGATGCTCTCCCTCACTATGACAGAGACACTGCGATGCTCGCCCTCACCATGACAGAGAGACACTGCGATGCTCGCCCTCACCATGACAGAGAGACACTGCGATGATTGCCCTCACCATGACAGAGACACCTCAATGCTCTCCCTCACTATGACAGAGACACTGCGATGCTTGCCCTCACCATGACAGAGACACCTCGATGCTCGCCCTCACCATGACAAAGACACCTCGATGCTCGCCCTAACCATGACAAAGACACTGCGATGTTTGCCCTCACCATGACAGAGACACTGCGATGCTTGCCCTCACCATGACAGAGACACTGTGATGCTTGCCCTCACCATGACAGAGACACCTCGATGCTCGCCCTCACCATGACAGAGAGACACTGCGATGCTCGCCCTCACCATGACAGAGACACTGTGATGCTCGCCCTCACCATGACAGAGACACTGCGATGCTCGCACTCACCATGACAGAGAGACACTGCGATGCTCGCCCTCACCATGACAGAGAGACACTGCGATGCTTACCCTCACCATGACAGAGACACTGCGATGCTCTCCCTCACCATGACAGAGAGACACTGCGATGCTCACCCTCACCATGACAGAGACACCTCGATGCTCGCCCTCACCATGACAGAGAGACACTGCGATGCTCGCCCTCACCATGACAGAGAGACACTGCGATGCTTGCCCTCACCATGACAGAGACACTGCGATGCTTGCCCTCACCATGACAGAGACACTGCGATGCTTGCCCTCACCATGACAGAGAGACACTGCGATGCTTGCCCTCACCATGACAGAGACACTGCGATGCTTGCCCTCACCATGACAGAGACACTGCGATGCTTGCCCTCACCATGACAGAGACACTGCGATGCTCGCCCTCACCATGACAGAGACACTGCGATGCTTGCCCTCACCATGACAGGGACACCTCGATGCTCGCCCTCACCATGACAAAGAGACACTGCGATGCTCGCCCTCACCATGACAGAGAGACACTGCGATGCTCGCCCTCACCATGACAAAGAGACACTGCGATGCTTGCCCTCACCATGACAGAGACACTGCGATGCTCTCCCTCACCATGACAGAGAGACACTGCGATGCTCGCCCTCACCATGACAGAGACACCTCGATGCTTGCCCTCACCATGACAGAGACACTGCGATGCTCGCCCTCACCATGACAAAGAGACAATGCGATGCTTGACCTCCCCATGACAGAGACACTGCAATGCTTGCCCTCACCATGACAGAGACACTGCGATGCTCTCCCTCACCATGACAGAGAGACACTGCGATGCTCGCCCTCACCATGACAGAGACACCTCGATGCTTGCCCTCACCATGACAGAGACACTGCGATGCTCGCCCTCACCATGACAAAGAGACACTGCGATGCTTGACCTCACCATGACAGAGACACCTCGATGCTCGCCCTCACCATGACAGAGACACCTCGATGCACTCCCTCACCATGACAGAGACACCTCGATGCTCGCCCTCACCATGACAGAGATACCTCGATGCTCTCCCTCACCATGACAGAGAGACACTGCGATGCTCGCCCTCACCATGACAGAGATACCTCGATACTCGCCCTCACCATGACAGAGACACCTCGATGCTTGCCCTCACCATGACAGAGACACCTCGATGCTCGCCCTCACCATGACAGAGAGACACTGCGATGCTTGCCCTCACCATGACAGAGACACTGCAATGCTCTCCCTCACCATGACAGAGACACTGCGATGCTTGCCCTCACCATGACAGAGACACTGCGATGCTCGCCCTCACCATGACAGAGACACTGCGATGCTCGCCCTCACCATGACAGAGACACAGCGATGCTCGCCCTCACCATGACAGAGACACCTCGATGCTTGCCCTCACCATGACAGAGACACTGCGATGCTCGCCCTCACCATGACAGAGACACCTAGATGCTTGCCCTCGCCATGACAGAGACACCTCGATGCTCGCCCTCACCATGACAGAGACACCTCGATGCTCGCCCTCACCATGACAAAGACACCTTGATGCTCGCCCTCACCATGACAGAGACACCTTGATGCTCGCCCTCACATGACAGAGACACCTCGATGCTCGCCCTCACCATGACAGAGACACTGCGATGCTTGCCCTCACCATGACAGAGAGACACCTCGATGCTCGCCCTCACCATGACAGAGACACCTCGATGCTTGCCCTCACCATGACAGAGACACCTTGATGCTCGCCCTCACCATGACAGAGACACCTCGATGCTCGCCCTCACCATGACAAAGACACCTCGATGCTCACCCTCACCATGACAGAGACACTGCGATGCTTGCCCTCACCATGACAGAGACACCTCGATGCTCGCCCTCACCATGACAGAGATACTGCGATGCTCTCCCTCACCATGACAGAGACACTGCGATGCTTGCCCTCACCATGACAGAGACACTGCGATGCTCGCCCTCACCATGACAGAGAGACACTGCGATGCTTGCCCTCACCATGACAGAGACACTGCGATGCTTGCCCTCACCATGACAGAGAGACACTGCGATGCTTGCCCTCACCATGACAGAGACACTGCGATGCTCGCCCTCACCATGACAAAGAGACAATGCGATGCTTGACCTCACCATGACAGAGACACTGCAATGCTTGCCCTCACCATGACAGAGACACTGCGATGCTCTCCCTCACCATGACAGAGAGACACTGCGATGCTCGCCCTCACCATGACAGAGACACCTCGATGCTTGCCCTCACCATGACAGAGACACTGCGATGCTCGCCCTCACCATGACAAAGAGACACTGCGATGCTTGACCTCACCATGACAGAGACACCTCGATGCTCGCCCTCACCATGACAGAGACACCTCGATGCACTCCCTCACCATGACAGAGACACCTCGATGCTCGCCCTCACCATGACAGAGATACCTCGATGCTCTCCCTCACCATGACAGAGAGAACCTGCGATGCTCGCCCTCACCATGACAGAGATACCTCGATACTCGCCCTCACCATGACAGAGACACCTCGATGCTTGCCCTCACCATGACAGAGACACCTCGATGCTCGCCCTCACCATGACAGAGAGACACTGCGATGCTTGCCCTCACCATGACAGAGACACTGCAATGCTCTCCCTCACCATGACAGAGACACTGCGATGCTTGCCCTCACCATGACAGAGACACTGCGATGCTCGCCCTCACCATGACAGAGACACTGCGATGCTCGCCCTCACCATGACAGAGACACAGCGATGCTCGCCCTCACCATGACAGAGACACCTCGATGCTTGCCCTCACCATTACAGAGACACTGCGATGCTCGCCCTCACCATGACAGAGACACCTAGATGCTTGCCCTCGCCATGACAGAGACACCTCGATGCTCGCCCTCACCATGACAGAAACACCTCGATGCTCGCCCTCACCATGACAAAGACACCTTGATGCTCGCCCTCACCATGACAGAGACACCTTGATGCTCGCCCTCACCATGACAGAGACACCTCGATGCTCGCCCTCACCATGACAGAGACACTGCGATGCTTGCCCTCACCATGACAGAGAGACACCTCGATGCTCGCCCTCACCATGACAGAGACACCTCGATGCTTGCCCTCACCATGACAGAGACACCTTGATGCTCGCCCTCACCATGACAGAGACACCTCGATGCTCGCCCTCACCATGACAAAGACACCTCGATGCTCAACCTCACCATGACAGAGACACTGCGATGCTTGCCCTCACCATGACAGAGACACCTCGATGCTCGCCCTCACCATGACAGAGATACTGCGATGCTCTCCCTCACCATGACAGAGACACTGCGATGCTTGCCCTCACTATGACAGAGACACTGCGATGCTCGCCCTCACCATGACAGAGACACTGCGATGCTCGCCCTCACCATGACAGAGAGACACTGCGATGCTTGCCCTCACCATGACAGAGACACTGCGATGCTTGCCCTCACCATGACAGAGAGACACTGCGATGCTTGCCCTCACCATGACAGAGACACTGCGATGCTTGCCCTCACCATGACAGAGACACTGCGATGCTCGCCCTCACCATGACAGAGACACCTCGATGCTCTCCCTCACCATGACAGAGACACTGCGATGCTTGCCCTCACCATGACAGAGACACCTTGATGCTCGCCCTCACCATGACAGAGACACCTCGATGCTCGCCCTCACCATGACAGAGACACCTCGATGCTCTCCCTCACCATGACAGAGACACTGCGATGCTTGCCCTCACCATGACAGAGACACTGCGATGCTCGCCCTCACCATGACAGAGACACCTCGATGCTCTCCCTCACCATGACAGAGACACTGCGATGCTTGCCCTCACCATGACAGAGACACCTTGATGCTCGCCCTCACCATGACAGAGACACCTCGATGCTCGCCCTCACCATGACAGAGACACTGCGATGCTTGCCCTCACCATGAAATTGAGAGATTGTGATGCTTGCTCTCCCCATGAGATAGAGAGATTGTGATGCTTGCTCTCCCCATGAGATAGAGGGATTGTGATGCTTGCTCTCCCCATGAGATAGAGGGATAGTGATGCTTGCTCTCACCATGAGATAGAGGGATAGTGATGCTTGCTCTCACCATGAGATAGAGGGATAGTGATGCTTGCTCTCCCCATGAGATAGAGGGATTGTGATGCTTGCTCTCCCCATGAGATAGAGGGATAGTGATGCTTGCTCTCCCCATGAGATAGAGGGATTGTGATGCTTGCTCTCCCCATGAGATAGAGGGATTATGATGCTTGCTCTCCCCATGAGATAGAGGGATAGTGATGCTTGCTCTCCCCATGAGATAGAGGGATAGTGATGCTTGCTCTCCCCATGAGATAGAGGGATAGTGATGCTTGCTCTCCCCATGAGATAGAGGGATAGTGATGCTTGCTCTCCCCATGAGATAGAGGGATTGTGATGCTTGCTCTCCCCATGAGATAGAGGGATAGTGATGCTTGCTCTCCCCATGAGATAGAGGGATAGTGATGCTTGCTCTCCCCATGAGATAGAGGGATAGTGATGCTTGCTCTCCCCATGAGATAGAGGGATAGTGATGCTTGCTCTCCCCATGAGATAGAGGGATAGTGATGCTTGCTCTCACCATGAGGTAGAGGGAGAGATTGTGACACTCGGCCCCTTCTGTCCGGATCCTGAACGAATCATTCATCTCTCTCTTGTGGTTTTCCAATGACACTCGGATAAAGGGGAGTCCAGGATCCAGGGTGAGAGTGTAACGTAACAGGACATCCAGCTCTCCTGTAAGATAGCAGAAGGCACACTGCAGACCAATCTCCCTGGTGACAGAGGGGTATCAGAGGGACGGTGGTCTGTACCTGTATAAACTGGGGTCAGAATTCTAGAGGTCACACAAACCACAGCGGACAACTCGCTCTCACAGGTACTGGACTCCGCGGTCGGAATGGGGATTTCCTGGGGCTTGAATGTCACATTGACCATTAAGTGCAGGAGTGGGTGGGATCTGCAAAGGAGGGAAGATAGTGTAAAGTGTCCTGGATGTCAACTGACCCTCACCCCAACAAAAAATCTCTAACCTATGCAGGGTCACCTTCCCCCACGATCCCACTAAAACATCGGTCAGTCCATCTCTCGTCATGTCAAGGACTCCATGGACTGACAGACCGAAGCTCCGTGTCCCAGGGGCTCCAAAAATGCGCTGAGGATTAGAAGCACACCACAAAGGGTTAACATAATCAGACCCTCCCACTGCCAGTCCTTTACTCTGTCCCTCCCTGACTATAGCATATGACAGATAATAACCATTCAGCCATCCAGTCTGCCCAATTATCTGAATACTTTCATTAGTCCCTGGCCTTATCTTATATCTAGGATAGTCTTATACCTATCCCATGCATGCTTAAACTCCTTCACTGTATTAACCTCTACCACTTCTACTGGAAGACTATTCCATGCATCCACTACCCTCTCAGTAATGTAATACTTTCATTAGTCCCTGGCCTTATCTTATATCTAGGATAGTCTTATACATATCCCATGCATGCTTAAACTCCTTCACTGTATTAACCTCTACCACTTCTACTGGAAGACTATTCCATACATCCACTACCCTCTCAGTAATGTAATACTTGCATTAGTCCCTGGCCTTATCTTATATCTAGGATAGTCTTATACATATCCCATGCATGCTTAAACTCCCTCACTGTATTAACCTCTACCACTTCTACTGGAAGACTATTCCATACATCCACTACCCTCTCAGTAATGTAATACTTTCATTAGTCCCTGGCCTTATCTTATATCTAGGATAGCCATATACCTATCCCACGCATGCTTAAACTCCTTCACTGTATTAACCTCTACCACGTCTACTGGAAGACTATTCCATACATCCACTACCTTCTCAGTAATGTAATACTTGCATTAGTCCCTGGCCTTATCTTATATCTAGGATAGTCTTATACATATCCCATGCATGCTTAAACTCCTTCACTGTATTAACCTCTACCACTTCTACTGGAAGGCTATTCCATGCATCCACTACCCTCTCAGTAATGTAATACTTTCATTAGTCCCTGGCCTTAGCTTATATCTAGGATAGCCTTATACCTATCCCATGCATGCTTAAACTCCTTCACTGTATTAACCTCTACCACTTCTACTGGAAGACTATTCCATACATCCACTACCCTCTCAGTAATGTAATACTTTCATTAGTCCCTGACCTTATCTTATATCTAGGATAGCCTTATACCTATCCCATGCATGCTTAAACTCCTTCACTGTATTAACCTCTACCACTTCTACTGGAAGACTATTCCATACATCCACTACCCTCTCAGTAATGTAATACTTTCATTAGTCCCTGGCCTTATCTTATATCTAGGATAGCCTTATACCTATCCCATGCATGCTTAAACTCCTTCATTGTATTAACCTCTACCACTTCTACTGAAAGACTATTCCATGCATCCACTACCCTCTCAGTAAAGTAATACTTCCTGATATTATGTTTAAATCGTTGCCCATCTAATTTCAGACTATGTCCTCTAGTTGTGGTAGTTTATCTTCATATAAATATACTCTCCTCCGTTACTGTGTTGATTCCCTTTATGTATATAAATGTTTCTATCATATCCCCCTGTTACGTCTCCCCTCCAAGCTATACATGTTAAGATGCTTTAACCTTTCCTGGTAAGTTTTATCCTTCAACCCATGAACCAGTTTAGTAGCCCTTCTCTGAACTCTCTCCAAAGTATCAATATCCTTCATGAGATACGGTCTCCAGTACTGCGTACAATACTCCAAATGAGGTCTCACCAGCGCTCTGTACAATACTCCAAGTGAGGTCTCACCAGCGCTCTGTACAATACTCCAAGTGAGGTCTCACCAGTGCTCTGTACAATGCTCCAAGTGAGGTCTCACCAGCGCTCTGTAAAATACTCCAAGTGAGGTCTCACCAGCGCTCCGTACAATGCTCCAAGTGAGGTCTCACCAGCGCTCTGTACAATACTCCAAGTGAGGTCTCACCAGCGCTCCGTACAATACTCCAAGTGAGGTCTCACCAGCGCTCTGTACAATACTCCAAGTGAGGTCTCACCAGCGCTCTGTACAATACTCCAAGTGAGGTCTCACCAGCGCTCTGTACAATACTCCAAGTGAGGTCTCACCAGCGCTCTGTACAATACTCCAAGTGAGGTCTCACCAGCGCTCTGTACAATACTCCAAGTGAGGTCTCACCAGCGCTCCGTACAATACTCCAAGTGAGGTCTCACCAGCGCTCTGTACAATACTCCAAGTGAGGTCTCACCAGCGCTCTGTACAATACTCCAAGTGAGGTCTCACCAGCGCTCTGTACAATACTCCAAGTGAGGTCTCACCAGCGCTCTGTACAATACTGCAAGTGAGGTCTCACCAGCGCTCTGTACAATACTCCAAGTGAGGTCTCACCAGCGCTCTGTACAATACTCCTAGTGAGGTCTCACCAGCGCTCTGTACAATACTCCAAGTGAGGTCTCACCAGCGCTCTGTACAATACTCCAAGTGAGGTCTCACCAGCGCTCTGTACAATACTCCAAGTGAGGTCTCACCAGTGCTCTGTACAATGCTCCAAGTGAGGTCTCACCAGCGCTCCGTACAATGCTCCAAGTGAGGTCTCACCAGCGCTCTGTACAATACTCCAAGTGAGGTCTCACCAGCGCTCCGTACAATACTCCAAGTGAGGTCTCACCAGCGCTCTGTACAATACTCCAAGTGAGGTCTCACCAGCGCTCTGTACAATACTCCAAGTGAGGTCTCACCAGCGCTCTGTACAATACTCCAAGTGAGGTCTCACCAGCGCTCTGTACAATACTCCTAGTGAGGTCTCACCAGCGCTCTGTACAATACTCCAAGTGAGGTCTCACCAGCGCTCTGTACAATACTCCAAGTGAGGTCTCACCAGTTCCTCTTCCTATACAACCAAGTATTCTGCTAATACCTCTCCCTATACAATCAAGCATTCTGCTAATACCTCTCCCTATACAGCCACGCATTCTGCTACTTCATCTCCCTATCCAGCCAAGCATTCTGCTAATACCTCTCCCTATTTAACCAAGCATTCTGCTAATACCTCTCCCTATACAACCAAGCATTCTGCCAAAACCTCTTCCTATACAACCAAGCATTCTGCTAATATCTCTCCCTATTTAACCAAGCATTCTGCTAATACCTCTCCCTATACAACCAAGTATTCTGCCAAAACCTCTTCCTATACAACCAAGCATTCTGCTAATACCTCTCCCTATACAACCAAGTATTCTGCCAAAACCTCTTCCTCTACAACCAAGCATTCTGCTAATACCTCTCCCTATACAGCCAAGCATTCTGCAAAAACCTCTCCCTATACAGCCAAGCATTCTGCTAATACCTCTCCCTATACAGGCAAGCATTCTGTCAATACCTCTCCCTATACAATCAAAAATTATGTTAATAACTTTTCATATACAGCCAAGCATTCTGCTAATACCTCTCCCTATACAACCAAGCATTCTACTAATACCTCTCCCTATACAGCCAAGGATTCTACTAATACCTCTCCCTATACAGCCAAGATTATTCTAATACCTCTCCCTATACAGCCAAGCATTCTGCTAATACCTCTCCCTATACAGCCAAGCATTCTATTAATAACTTTCCATATACAGCCAAGCATTCTGCCAATACATCTCCCTATACAGCCAAGCATTTTGCTAATACCTCTCCCTATACAGCCAAGCATTCTGTTAATAACTTTCCATATACAGCCAAGCATTCTGCCAATACCTCTCCCTATACAGCCAAGCATTCTGCTAATACCTCTCCTTATACAGCCAAGAATTCTGCTAATACCTCTCCCTATACAGCCAAGCATTCTGCTAATACCTCTCCCTAAATAGCCAAGCATTCTGCTAATACCTCTCCCTATACAGCCAAGCATTCTGCTAATACCTCTCCCTAAATAGCCAAGCATTCTGCTAATACCTCTCCCTATACAATCAAACATTCTGCTAATACCTCTCCCTATACAGCCAAGCATTCAGCTAATACCTCTCCCTATACAACCAAGCATTCTGCTAATACCTCTCCCCATACAACCAAGCATTCTGCTAATACCTCTCCCTATACAGCCAAGGATTCTGCTAATACCTCTCCCTATACAACCATGCATTGTGCTAATACCTCTCCCTATACAACCAAGCATTCTGCTAATACCTCTCCCTATACAGCCAAGCATACCGCCAATACCTCTCCCTATACAACCAAGCATTCTGCTAATACCTCTCCCTATACAATCAAAAATTATGTTAATAACTTTCCATATACAGCCAAGCATTCTGCTAATACCTCTCCCTATACAACCAAGCATTCTGCTAATACCTCTCCCTATACAGCCAAGGATTCTGCTAATACCTCTCCCTATACAACCAAGCATTGTGCTAATACCTCTCCCTATACAACTAAGCATTCTACTAATACCTCTCCCTATACAGCCAAGCATTCTGCTAATACCTCTCCTTATACAGCCAAGAATTCTGCTAATACCTCTCCCTATACAGCCAAGCATTCTGCTAATACCTCTCCCTATACAGCCAAGCATTCTGCTAATACCTCTCCCTATACAGCCAAACATTCTGCTAATACCTCTCCCTATACAGCCAAGCATTCAGCTAATACCTCTCCCTATACAACCAAGCATTCTGCTAATACCTCTCCCCATACAACCAAGCATTCTGCTAATACCTCTCCCTATACAGCCAAGGATTCTGCTAATACCTCTCCCTATACAACCAAGCATTGTGCTAATACCTCTCCCTATACAGCCAAGAATTATGCTAATACCTCTCCTTATACAGCCAAGAATTCTGCTAATACCTCTCCCTATACAGCCAAGCATTCTGCTAATACCTCTCCCTAAATAGCCAAGCATTCTGCTAATACCTCTCCCTATACAGCCAAGCATTCTGCTAATACCTCTCCCTATACAACCAAGCATTCTACTAATACCTCTCCCTATACAGCCAAGCATTCTGCTAATACCTCTCCCTATACAGCCAAGCATTCTGCTAATACCTCTCCCTATACAACCAAGCATTCTACTAATACCTCTCCCTATACAACCAAGCATTCTACTAATACCTCTCCCTATACAACCAAGCATTCTGCTAATACCTCTCCTTATACAGCCAAGAATTCTGTTAATACCTCTCCCTATACAGCCAAGCATTCTGCTAATACCTCTCCCTAAATAGCCAATCATTCTGCTAATACGTCTCCCTATACAGCCAAGCATTCTGCTAATACCTCTCCCTATACAACCAAGCATTCTACTAATACCTCTCCCTATACAGCCAAGCATTCTGCTAATACCTCTCCCTATACAGCCAAGCATTCTGCTAATACCTCTCCCTATACAACCAAGCATTCTACTAATACCTCTCCCTATACAACCAAGCATTCTACTAATACCTCTCCCTATACAACCAAGCATTCTGCTAATACCTCTCCCTATACAGCCAAGCATTCTGCTAATACCTCTCCCTATACAGGCAAGCATTCTGTCAATACCTCTCCCTATACAATCAAAAATTATGTTAATAACTTTTCATATACAGCCAAGCATTCTGCTAATACCTCTCCCTATACAACCAAGCATTCTACTAATACCTCTCCCTATACAGCCAAGGATTCTACTAATACCTCTCCCTATACAGCCAAGATTATTCTAATACCTCTCCCTATACAGCCAAGCATTCTGCTAATACCTCTCCCTATACAGCAAAGCATTCTATTAATAACTTTCCATATACAGCCAAGCATTCTGCTAATACCTCTCCCTATACAACCAAGCATTCTACTAATACCTCTGCCTATACAACCAAGAATTCTACTAATACCTCTCCCTATACAACCAAGCATTCTGCTAATACCTCTCCCTATACAACCAAGCATTCTGCTAATACCTCTCCCCATACAGCCAAGCATTCTGCTAATACCTCTCCCTATACAGCCAAGCATTATGCTAGCATTTCCTCCTGTACTATTCCATTGTCTATCACTGATCTCTCCTCCTTACCTGGCTGTAGGCCATTTGCACCCCTGTGGCATCTCCTTTAAATATATAAAGAGCCCCCATGCCATCCAGCTCATAAGGGGCTCCAACAGCCACCTCGCTGATCCCATCTCCATCTAGATCGCTAAGGGAAGAGACGGCAGCTCCAAACTGTGCGAAGGGATGACCCGGTTCTCCACGGAGCTGGGCTGAGCAGGACAGATTTCCCTATGACAGAGAGGGAGAGTCAAACAGATCACTATACACCCCCCAACCCCCCGTACCCACCTATGACAGACCCCTCCAGCACTGGGGTTCTTGGAGAGATCTAATGGCTTGCCTCCTCCCTATACATTATGGGCCCTGGCATTGGGATTTGGGTATAGTGGGTAAGGCTGCATTTTGCACCCAGACTGTGCCTCTGTAATCCTCACTCACCCTGGATTATGGGCCATGTTTAATATGGTTATTAGGTCAGATTCTGTTAGTATGTTGGTCTATGTGTAATGTATAATTTTGTGAGCAGACCACTCTGATCACAATATGTCACAGGGGAGTAAAGGACAATGGTTCATAGTTTACCCCCTGTAGTGCAGACAGCCTGTCTGCTGCTTAGGTGGGATTTAAACTAATTGTCATGTGATTTTGTATATCTGTTGCAATGCTGGTTCATTGCTGTTTAGTTCCTGTTTGATTATATGTTAATGTGTTGCCGAGTGTTATGGTAACTGGATTATGTCTGAATATAGAGTCTGTTACTGCTGTTTCCAAGTTACTGGTCCTGTCTGGTGGCTGATCTAAGGAAGCAGACTTCTGACAGAGGTACCCAGTCGGGGCACCAGGGGGTCCGTCACCCCCACACACACACCTTCCCCGGCAATGACTCACCTTCTGAAACAGACAGACAGACACCCGACCACCCCACCGCTTCTCCACAAAGTGAGGGGCTGAAATCAGCACCAAATGTGAAAGACCTTCTGTATAACGTTCAGAGACGGCAATCTCCGCACCAAAGTACGAGCTGACCTGAGAGAGCGAGAGGGAGAGAAGTGACCTCTGAACCCCACAAACCCTCATCATGTCACCCACAATGAATTACCCGAACATTGTGTCACAAATTGTAATACCAGACCACTCCCACGTTATATTACTAGCTACACACCCGACCCGCGTGTACGAGGCCACTCCCACGTTATATTACTAGCTACACACCCGACCCGCGTGTACGAGGCCACGCCCACGCTATATTACTAGCTACACACCCGACCAGCGTGTACGAGGCCACTCCCACGTTATATTACTAGCTACACACCCGACCCGTGTGTACGAGGCCACTCCCACGTTATATTACTAGCTACACACCCGACCCGCGTGTACGAGGCCACTCCCACGTTATATTACTAGCTACACACCCGACCCGTGTGTACGAGGCCACTCCCACGTTATATTACTAGCTACACACCCGACCCGCGTGTACGAGGCCACTCCCACGTTATATTACTAGCTACACACCCGACCCGCGTGTACGAGGCCACTCCCACGTTATATTACTAGCAACGTACCCGACCCGCGTGTACGAGGCCACTCCCACGTTATATTACTAGCTACACACCCGACCCGCGTGTACGAGGCCACTCCCACGTTATATTACTAGCTACGTACCCGACCCGCGTGTACGAGGCCACTCCCACGTTATATTACTAGCTACACACCCGACCCGCGTGTACGAGGCCACTCCCACGTTATATTACTAGCTACACACCCGACCCGCGTGTACGAGGCCACTCCCACGTTATATTACTAGCTACACACCCGACCTGTGTGTACGAGGCCACTCCCACGTTATATTACTAGCTACACACCCGACCCGCGTGTACGAGGCCACTCCCACGTTATATTACTAGCTACACACCCTACCCGCGTGTACGAGGCCACTCCCACGTTATATTATTAGCTACACACCCGACCCGCGTGTACGAGGCCACTCCCACGTTATATTACTAGATACGCACCCGACCCGTGTGTACGAGGCCACTCCCACGCTATATTACTAGCTACCCACCCGACCTGTGTGTACGAGACCACTCCCACGTTATATTACTAGCTACACACCCGACCCGCGTGTACGAGACCACTCCCACGTTATATTAATAGCTACACACCCGACCCGCGTGTACGAGGCTACTCCCACGTTATATTACTAGCTACACACCCGACCCGCGTGTACGAGGCCACTCCCACGTTATATTACTAGCTACGTACCCGACCAGCGTGTACGAGGCCACTCCCACGCTATATTACTAGCTACACACCCGACCCGCGTGTACGAGGCCACTCCCACGCTATATTATTAGCTACGTACCCGACCCGTGTGTACGAGGCCACTCCCACGTTATATTACTAGCTACACACCCGACCCGTGTGTACGAGGCCACTCCCACGTTATATTACTAGCTACACACCCGACCCGTGTGTACGAGGCCACTCCCACGTTATATTACTAGCTACGTACCCGACCCGCGTGTACGAGGCCACTCCCACGTTATATTACTAGCTACACACCCGACCCGCGTGTACGAGGCCACTCCCACGTTATATTACTAGCTACGTACCCGACCCGCGTGTACGAGGCCACTCCCACGTTATATTACTAGCTACACACCCGACCTGTGTGTACGAGGCCACTCCCACGTTATATTACTAGCTACACACCCGACCCGCGTGTACGAGGCCACTCCCACGTTATATTATTAGCTACACACCCGACCCGCGTGTACGAGGCCACTCCCACTCTATATTACTAGATACGCACCCGACCCGTGTGTACGAGGCCACTCCCACGCTATATTACTAGCTACACACCCGACCTGTGTGTACGAGACCACTCCCACGTTATATTACTAGCTACACACCCGACCCGCGTGTACGAGACCACTCCCACGTTATATTACTAGCTACACACCCGACCCGCGTGTACGAGGCCACTCCCACGTTATATTACTAGCTACACACCCGACCCGCGTGTACGAGGCCACTCCCACGTTATATTACTAGCTACGTACCCGACCCGCGTGTACGAGGCCACTCCCACGCTATATTACTAGCTACACACCCGACCCGCGTGTACGAGGCCACTCCCACGCTATATTACTAGCTACACACCCGACCTGTGTGTACGAGGCCACTCCCACGTTATATTACTAGCTACGCACCCGACCCGTGTGTACGAGGCCACTCCCACGCTATATTACTAGCTACACACCCGACCCGTGCGTACGAGGCCACTCCCACGTTATATTACTAGCTACACACCCGACCCGCGTGTACGAGGCCACTCCCACGCTATATTACTAGCTACGCACCCTACCTGTGTGTACGAGGCCACTCCCACGCTATATTACTAGCTACACACCCGACCCGTGCGTACGAGGCCACTCCCACGTTATATTACTAGCTACACACCCGACCCGAGTGTATGAGGCCACTCCCACGTTATATTACTAGCTACACACCCTACCTGTGTGTACGAGGCCACTCCCACGCTATATTACTAGCTACACACCCTACCTGTGTATACGAGGCCACTCCCACGTTATATTACTAGCTACACACCCTACCTGTGTGTACGAGGCCATTCCCACGCTATATTACTAGCTACACACCCGACCTGTGTGTACGAGGCCACTCCCACGTTATATTACTAGCTACACACCCGACCCGCGTGTACGAGGCCACTCCCACGTTATATTATTAGCTACACACCCGACCCGCGTGTACGAGGCCACTCCCACTCTATATTACTAGATACGCACCCGACCCGTGTGTACGAGGCCACTCCCACGCTATATTACTAGCTACACACCCGACCTGTGTGTACGAGACCACTCCCACGTTATATTACTAGCTACACACCCGACCCGCGTGTACGAGACCACTCCCACGTTATATTACTAGCTACACACCCGACCCGCGTGTACGAGGCCACTCCCACGTTATATTACTAGCTACACACCCGACCCGCGTGTACGAGGCCACTCCCACGTTATATTACTAGCTACGTACCCGACCCGCGTGTACGAGGCCACTCCCACGCTATATTACTAGCTACACACCCGACCCGCGTGTACGAGGCCACTCCCACGCTATATTACTAGCTACACACCCGACCTGTGTGTACGAGGCCACTCCCACGTTATATTACTAGCTACGCACCCGACCCGTGTGTACGAGGCCACTCCCACGCTATATTACTAGCTACACACCCGACCCGTGCGTACGAGGCCACTCCCACGTTATATTACTAGCTACACACCCGACCCGCGTGTACGAGGCCACTCCCACGCTATATTACTAGCTACGCACCCTACCTGTGTGTACGAGGCCACTCCCACGCTATATTACTAGCTACACACCCGACCCGTGCGTACGAGGCCACTCCCACGTTATATTACTAGCTACACACCCGACCCGAGTGTATGAGGCCACTCCCACGTTATATTACTAGCTACACACCCTACCTGTGTGTACGAGGCCACTCCCACGCTATATTACTAGCTACACACCCTACCTGTGTATACGAGGCCACTCCCACGTTATATTACTAGCTACACACCCTACCTGTGTGTACGAGGCCATTCCCACGCTATATTACTAGCTACACACCCGACCCGTGCGTACGAGGCCACTCCCACGTTATATTACTAGCTACACACCCGACCCGCGTGTACGAGGCCACTCCCACGTTATATTACTAGCTACACACCCGACCCGCGTGTACGAGGCCACTCCCACGTTATATTACTAGCTACGCACCCGACCCGTGTGTACGAGGCCACTCCCACGTTATATTACTAGCTACACACCCGACCCGTGCGTACGAGGCCACTCCCACGCTATATTATTAGCTACGTACCCGACCCGTGTGTACGAGGCCACTCCCACGTTATATTACTAGCTACACACCCGACCCGTGTGTACGAGGCCACTCCCACGTTATATTACTAGCTACACACCCGACCCGTGTGTACGAGGCCACTCCCACGTTATATTACTAGCTACGTACCCGACCCGTGTGTACGAGGCCACTCCCACGTTATATTACTAGCTACGTACCCAACCCGTGTGTACGAGGCCACTCCCACGTTATATTTCTAGCTACACACCCGACCTGTGTGTACGAGACCACTCCCACGCTATATTACTAGCTACGCACCCGACCCGTGTGTACGAAGCCACTCCCACGTTATATTACTAGCTACACACCTGACCCGCGTGTACGAGGCCACTCCCATGTTATATTACTAGCTACGTACCCGACCCGTGTGTACGAGGCCACTCCCACGTTATATTTCTTGCTAAACACCCGACCTGTGTGTACGAGACCACTCCCACGCTATATTACTAGCTACGCACCCGACCCGTGTGTACGAGGCCACTCCCACGTTATATTACTAGCTACACACCCGACCCGTGTGTACGAGGCCACTCCCACGTTATATTACTAGCTACGTACCCGACCCGTGTACGAGGCCACTCCCACGTTATATTACTAGCTACGCACCCGACCCGTGTGTACGAGGCCACTCCCACGTTATATTACTAGCTACGCACCCGAGCCGCGTGTACGAGGCCACTCCCACGTTATATTACTAGCTACACACCCGACCCGTGTGTACGAGGCCACTCCCACGTTATATTACTAGCTACGCACCCGACCCGTGTGTACGAGGCCACTCCCACGTTATATTACTATATACGCACCCGACCTGTGTGTACGAGGCCACTCTCACTCTATATTACTAGCTACGCACCCGACCCGCGTGTACGAGGCCACTCCCACTCTATATTACTAGCTACACACCCGACCTGTGTGTAAGAGGCCACTCCCACGCTATATTACCAGCTACACACCCGACCTGTGTGTACGAGACCACTCCCATGTTATATTACTAGATACGCACCCGACCCGTGTGTACGAGGCCACTCCCACTCTATATTACTAGTTACACACCCGACCCGTGTGTACGAGGCCACTCCCACTCTATATTACTAGTTACACACCTGACCCGTATGTACGAGGCCACTCCCACTCTATATTACTAGTTACACACCTGACCCGTGTGTACGAGGCCACTCCCACTCTATATTACTAGTTACACACCTGACCCGTGTGTACGAGGCCACTCCCACGCTATATCACTAGTTACACACCTGACCCGCGTGTACGAGGCTACTCCCACACTATATTACTAGTTACACACCTGACCCGCGTGTACGAGGCCACTCCCACGTTATATTACCAGCTACACACCCGACCCGTGTGTACGAGTGCACTCCCACTCTATATTACTAGTTACACACCCGACCCGTGTGTACGAGGCCACTCCAACTCTATATTACTAGTTACACACCTGACCCGTGTGTACGAGTCCACTCCCACGTTATATTACTAGCTACCCACCCGACCTGCGTGTGCGAGGCCACTCCCACTCTATATTACTAGATACGCACCCGACCTGTGTGTACGAGGCCACTCCCACGCTATATTACCAGCTACAGACCCGACCTGTGTGTACGAGGCCACTCCCACGCTATATTACCAGCTACACACCCGACCTGTGTGTACGAGGCCACTCCCACGCTATATTACCAGCTACACACCCGACCTGTGTGTACGAGGCCACTCCCACGTTATATTACTAGCTACGCACCCGACCCGTGTGTACGAGGCCACTCCCACGTTATATTACTAGCTACGCGCCTGACCCGCGTGTACGAGGCCACTCCCACGCTATATTATTAGCTACGTACCCGACCCGTGTGTACGAGGCCACTCCCACGCTATATTACAAGCTACACACCCGACCCGAGTGTACGATGCCACTCCCACGCTATATTACTAGCTATGCACCTGACCCGTATGTAAGAGGCCACTCCCACGCTATATTACTAGCTATGCACCTGACCCGCGTGTACGAGGCCACTCCCACGCTATATTACTAGCTACGCACCCGACCTGTGTGTACGAGGCCACTCCCACGTTATATTACTAGCTACGCACCCGACCCGTGTGTACGAGGCCACTCCCACGTTATATTACTAGCTACGCACCTGACCCGCGTGTACGAGGCCACTCCCACGCTATATTATTAGCTACGTACCCGACCCGTGTGTACGAGGCCACTCCCACGCTATATTACAAGCTACACACCCGACCCGAGTGTACGATGCCACTCCCACGCTATATTACTAGCTATGCACCTGACCCGTATGTAAGAGGCCACTCCCACGCTATATTACTAGCTATGCACCTGACCCGCGTGCACGAGGCAACTCCCACGCTATATTACTAGCTACGCACCCGACCTGTGTGTACGAGGCCACTCCCACGTTATATTACTAGCTACGCACCCGACCCATGTGTACGAGGCCACTCCCACGTTATATTACTAGCTACGCACCTGACCCGCGTGTACGAGGCCACTCCCACGCTATATTACCAGCTACACACCCGAGCCACGTGTACGAGGCCACGCCCACGCTATATTACTAGCTACACACCAGACCCGAGTGTACGATGCCACTCCCACGCTATATTACCAGCTACACACCCGAGCCACGTGTACGAGGCCACGCCCACGCTATATTACTAGCTACACACCAGACCCGAGTGTACGATGCCACTCCCACGCTATATTACTAGCTACGCACCTGACCCGCGTGTACGAGGCCACTCCCACGCTATATTACTAGCTACGCACCCGACCCGCGTTTACGAGGCCACTCCCACGTTATATTACTAGCTAGCACCCGACCCGCGTGTACGAGGCCACTCCCACGCTATATTACTAGCTATGCACCTGACCCGTATGTAAGAGGCCACTCCCACTCTATATTACTAGCTACGCACCCGACCCGCGTTTAAGAGCCCACTCCCACTCTATATTACTAGCTACGCACCCGACCCGCGTTTACGAGGCCACTCCCACGCTATATTACCAGCTACACACCCGAGCCACGTGTACGAGGCCACGCCCACGCTATATTATTGAATGGGTCACTCACCTGTTCGCCGTGTAGTCTGTTTATCTCTTCCCATCCTGTGCTGTGTTTTTGCAGTAGAATCACCTGGCCTCTATAATTATATCTCGGGGCCCCGGCCAAACAGAACAAGCCCTCTGGGGCTCGCATCAGTCTGACAGAGTAACCTACAGACATTAAGAAACAGACCTGGTTTTACCAAAGAGAACATGCCTGGCCCATGTCATGGGAGAGACTGTCACCAACACACTCCTTATCCTTAAATGTATAGAATAGAAATGATCTAATGTTCACCAAACTACAGCAAATGCATAATTATGAGAAACGTGTTAAATGGGTCTGTGGAGTCTCCGGCTTATGACATCACCTGTAACTTAATTACACACCCGACCTGATTGCATATCAGTCACAGGTGATGTCATAAGCAGGCGACTCCACAAAACATATAAATTGTGGTGGACATTGACTGGATAATGCATAGTTGCCAACCTCGGCCATATTTCCAAGGACACATATTTGTACCACATGCTGCAGAAAGAGCATGCAAAGTGCAGCCAAGCAGTATGTAAGATGGATATACACACAGACACAATCCAATTAATTAATCAGGATGGAGACCACATAGGGTTAGGATTAGCATTATTACCATGATTAATTATTTGGATTCTGTCTGTGTGTATATCCATCCTACACTTTGCATGCTCTGTCTGCAGCATGTGGTACAAATATGTGTCCCTGGAAACATGGCCGATGTTGGCACCCATGATAATGGGGAGTCAGAGGACCCTGTACCCGGCTAGTTAGCTATCTCTCTACAACTCTCTACAACAGCTCAGTCTGTTTAAAGCCTGCTCTCCAGAAACAGACCCCCTGGTCCCATTGCCCCTCACCCAGATATCCAAAGTGGCGGTCCTGTGCCACAGACATGTTTATAAGTGTGTCATGTGTAGAGTCAATCTCCAGAATCCCCCCGGACCACTCAAAGATTCCAGGATCCCCCAGCAGGAGGTGACCCTGAAATGAGAACAATGGACATGCACTCAAACACCATTCTCTCTGCTTGCAAAGTGATTACCCGCCCTCTCTGCATGGCTTGGGTGCAAGGGGGGACGCCCCTCTCTACATGGCTTGGGTGCAAGGGGGGACGCCCCTCTCTGCATGGCTTGGGTGCAAGGGGGGACGCCCCTCTCTGCATGGCTTGGGTGCAACGGGGACACACCTCTCTGCATGGCTTGGGTGCAAGGGGGGAAGCCCCTCTCTGCATGGCTTGGGTGCAAGGGGGACACCCCTCTCTGCATGGCTTGGGTGCAAGGGGGGAAGCCCCTCTCTGCATGGCTTGGGTGATGGGGGGACGCCCCTCTCTGCCTGGTTTGGGTGATGGGGGGATGCCCCTATCTGCATGGTTTGGGTGATGGGGGGGCGCCCCTCTCTGCATGGTTTGGGTGATGGGGGGCGCCTCTATCTGCATGGCTTGGGTGATGGGGGGACGCCCCTCTCTGTATGGTTTGGGTGATGGGGGGCGCCTCTATCTGCATGGCTTGGGTGATGGGGGGTGCCCCTCTCTGTATGGTTTGGGTGATGGGGGACGCCCCTCTCTGCATGGTTTGGGTGATGGGGGACGCCCCTCTCTGCATGGTTTGGGTGATGGGGGGTGCCCCTCTCTGCATGGTTTGGGTGATGGGGGGCGCCTCTATCTGCATGGCTTGGGTGATGGGGTGACGCCCCTCTCTGCATGGTTTGGGTGATGGGGGGACGCCCCTCTCTGCATGGTTTGGGTGATGGGGGGTGCCCCTCTCTGCATGGTTTGGGTGATGGGGGGACGCCCCTCTCTGCATGGTTTTGGTGATGGGGGGATGCCCCTCTCTGCATGGTTTGGGTGATTGGGGGATGCCCCTCTCTGCATGGTTTGGGTGATGGGGGGTGCCCCTCTCTGCATGGTTTGGGTGATGGGGGTGCCCCTCTCTGCATGGTTTGGGTGATGGGGGGACGCCCCTCTCTGCATGGTTTGGGTGATGGGGGGATGCCCCTCTCTGCATGGTTTGGGTGATGGGGGGATGCCCCTCTCTGCATGGTTTGGGTGATGGGGGGATGCCCCTCTCTGCATGGTTTGGGTGATGGGGGGGCGCCCCTATCTGCATGGCTTGGGTGCATCCATATATTCTCACAGCCTTTGGGGATGAAAGCATGTGGGAGGATTATTGTAGGACCCCCTGTAACATTCTCACCTGGAATAGATCTGCACTGAGACTGGCTGAGGAAAACTCTCTTGGGAAACTGGAACTGTGCGAGACACCTGCAGAGATTAAACAACGCGTCACCACCAGACTCCGCCCACCACGCAGGAGCCACCCATTCAGCTAGCTCCCCGCCTCACCCTCGATGGAGACGATTTTACGCTCGATTTCTGCAAACAGGTCTTTGAGTTGGGAGATGTTCTGCAGCACACGCGTGTGCTCCTCCGAGGGGGCAGAAGCCAGGGACTGCAGATATTTCCGAGTCGCATTGGTCCCAAAGTTGTTGCCAATCTGTGTCCAAAAGAATGAGACTATTTACCATACACAGCCCGCCAGCTCCATACTGACCCCAAAGTCTTCCATTCTCATACTGAAAGAGGCCTAGGCACTGTAGGCAGTCCAGTAGGAGTAACAGACACCTAATATAGAGGCCCGAGCAGGATGATTTCTGATAGTTCATGACGGGTTATTCTCTGGTCAGCGACTGTCACGCTAGCTTAGCACAGAGACAGACCCTCGCTTCCAAAAAGGACCCACAGAGTGGACCTGAGAGATCATTATCTGACGGGTGGGGTGACACTGTCAGTACAAACCAGCCACCCCCCACTGGCTCTGCCTCGGCTCTGTGGCAGAGCTGAGAGTAAAGCAGTGTGTATCTCTAAAGATACATGTTGGGTTTACTTGGGAGAAGGGGACACAATGTTCCTGATGACATCATGTCAGTATCGCAGCCATATTGGTCTAGTGGGTGGGGCCCTGAATGGTCCAATCCCAGGCTTGGGAAGTGAGCATGATCCAATCATGTCGCTACGGATTACAGTGATGTGAGAGCGCTCAGGACACCACTGCCATATATAAGCGCAGCTCACAGTATGACAGCCAGTGCGTTCTCACCCCGATGATGTAGCGCGTCACTTGGCGCTTCTCAATCTCCTTTATAACGGTAGAGTTGTCATAATCATTGGCCTCTCCATCAGTCAGCATCAGCAGGACCTTCTTGGCGTTGGGCCGCGAGCCTGCTCTAGGGGTGAACACTTCATTCCTGCGAGAGGGTGACATGGGGTGAGATCAACTGGGGCCATCTCAGGACCGTCTAATACCCCAGACCCTCCAAACGCCCTGTATTAGATCAGCATGCCCCCTGCACACTGTATTAGATCGGCATGTCCCCTTTACACTGTATTTACCCTGTATTAGCTTTGCATGCCCCCTGCACCCTACATTAGATCAGCATACCCCCTGCACTCTGTATTTACCCTGTATCCCCTCTAACACGCTAGCCTCATTAGCCATCCCCTCTAACACGCTAGCCTCACTAGACATCCCCTCTAACACGCTAGCCGTCCCCTCTGACCCGCTAGCCTGACTAGCCATCCCCTCTAACACGCTAGCCTCACTAGCAATCCCCTCTAACACGCTAGCCTCATTAGCAATCCCCTCTAACACGCTAGCCTCATTAGCCATCCCCTCTGACCGCTAGCCTGACTAGTCATCCCCTTTGAACCGCTAGCCTGACTAGCCATCCCCTCTAACATGCTAGCCTCACTAGCCGTCCCCACTAACACGCTAGCCATCCCCTCTGACCAGCTCGCCTGACTAGTTGTCCCCTCTGACCAACTATCCTGACTAGCAGTTCCCTCTGAGCTGCTAACCACACTAGCCGTCCCCTCTGACCCATTAGCCACACTAGCCGTCCCCTCTGACCCGCTAGTCTCACTAGCCGTCCCCTCTAACATGCTAGCCTCACTAGCCATCCCCTCTAACACGCTAGCCATCCCCTTTGACCCGCTAGCCACACTAGCCATCCCCTTTGACCCGCTAGCCACACTAGCCGTACCCTCTGACCAGCTAGCCTGACTAGTCCTCACCTCTGACCCGCTAGCCTGACTAGTCCTCCCGTCTGACCAGCTAGCCTGACTAGTCCTCCCGTCTGACCCGCTAGCCTGACTAGTCCTCCCGTCTGACCCGCTAGCCTGACTAGTCCTCCCGTCTGACCCGCTAGCCTGACTAGTCCTCCCGTCTGACCCGCTAGCCTGACTAGTCCTCCCGTCTGACCCGCTAGCCTGACTAGTCCTCCTGTCTGACCCGCTAGCCTGACTAGTCCTCCCGTCTGACCCGCTAGCCTGACTTATATGATTAATATTTCCGTGAGATCATTCATGTGGCTGTTGTATAAATATTATTATTTGAGATGATATCTGGCTCCTCCCCCCTGAAGCGATATATTGTGTTACCGCGCATACTCACAGAGTGTGGTTTAACGCTTTGTATGCAAACGACAGTCCCGTCAGTTGTGTGAAATTCTCCAGCAGGGGGTCCGGGTCGGGATTGGCCTGATATTCTCTAAAGTCAAATTCTGTCTTCGCTTTTGTTGCAAATTGGACGGCAGCAAACTACACAAAGAGAGGCGCACATGGTGGGATTAGCGGGTGTGGTCAACTCAGCATGTGCCGTGTGGTCAGGTTAGGTTAGGGTTAGCGTGTGGTCGAGGCGGGTTAGGATTAGCGTGTGGTCGAGGCGGGTTAGGATTAGCGTGTGGTCGAGGCGGGTTAGGTTCAGCGTGTGGTCGAGGCGGGTTAGGTTCAGCGTGTGGTCGAGGCGGGTTAGGTTCAGCATGTGGTCGAGGTGGGTTAGGTTCAGCATGTGGTCGAGGCGGGTTAGGATTAGCGTGTGGTCGAGGTGGGTTAGGTTCAGCATGTGGTCGAGGCGGGTTAGGATTAGCGTGTGGTCGAGGCGGGTTAGGTTCAGCGTGTGGTCGAGGCGGGTTAGGTTCAGCGTGTAATCGAGGCGGGTTAGGTTCAGCGTGTGGTCGAGGTGGGTTAGGTTCAGCGTGTGGTCAAGGCGGGTTAGGTTCAGCGTGTGGTCGAGGCGGGTTAGGATTAGCGCGTGGTCGAGGTGGGTTAGGATTAGCGCGTGGTCGAGGCGGGTTAGGATCAGCGTGTGGTCGAGGCGGGCTAGGTTCAGCGTGTGGTCGAGGCGGGTTAGGTTCAGCGTGTGGTCGAGGCGGGTTAGGTTCAGCGTGTGGTCGAGGCGGGTTAGGTTCAGCGTGTGGTCGAGACGGGTTAGGTTCAGCGTGTGGTCGAGGCGGGTTAGGTTCAGCGTGTGGTCGAGGCGGGTTAGGTTCAGCGTGTGGTCGAGGCGGGTTAGGTTCAGCATGTGGTCGAGGCTGTTTAGGGTTAGCGTGTGGTCGAGGCGGGCTAGGTTCAGCGTGTGGTCGAGGCTGTTTAGGGTTAGCGTGTGGTCGAGGCGGGTTAGGATTAGCGCGTGGTCGAGGCGGTTCTGTTTTTCTCACATTAACGCTGCTGTTCTGCAGACTTCTCATTGCGCTTTTCATGAATTCCAGGATGGCTTTAATCTCCACGTCACCCATCCCAGTGGATCCATCGACCAAGAAGCAGAGATCCACCTCCGCCTTCTGACAGGCTGTGGGAAACGGAGGGGATGGGGGGTTTAATGGGGGGTAGAATGGGAGGGGTTGAGAGAGCTTAAGGGGGTAGAAGGGTTGAGAACCTGTTAATATAGATCTACCCCATTCCTTACCTCGATACCCTGGGGTGAGTTCTTTAGACACAGACAAACTCGAATTAAGATTGTAGCAGGCGCCATTCATATATAACACACGATCACAGTCACGGGGGGTCCCGAGACCACATACCTTTTAATAAACAAGGAAACTAAAGGTTAGTGAGAGCTCCATGAAATACAGGATTGGGGATACGAGAGGGACGGAGGGGACACGAGGGACGGAGGGGACATGACGGGGGACGGAGGGGACACGAGAGGGACGGAGGGGACACAACTGGGGACGGAGGGGACACGACGGGGGACGGAGGGGATACGAGAGGGACGGAGGGGACACGACGGGGGACGGAGGGGACACGACGGGGGACAGAGGGGACACGACGGGGGACGGAGGGGACACGAGGGACGGAGGGGATACGAGAGGGACGGAGGGGACACGACGGGGGACGGAGGGGACACAACGGGGGACGGAGGGGACACGACGGGGGACGGAGGGGACACAACGGGGGACGGAGGGGACACGACGGGGGACGGAGGGGACACGAGAGGGACGGAGGGGACACGACGGGGGTCGGAGGGGACACGACGGGGGACGGAGGGCACATGACGGGGACGGAGGGGACACAACGGGGGACGGAGGGGACATGAGAGGGACGGAGGGGACACGACGGGGGACGGAGGGGACACGACGGGGGTCGGAGGGGACACAACGGGGGACGGAGGGGACGGAGGGGACGGAGGGGACACGAGGGACGGGGTCCGTCACATCCGGTATCTGGTTTGAAGATTTATTGGGATTATTTGTTTGCGAAAATGATGGGGGGTTTGGTGTGAGGAACAATTGAGGGGATTAGAAAGAGGCCGCTGGTAATTTAGGGCGTTGGGGTGTGGCTATGAGTTCATATGCGATTTGGGGGTGTCTATCAATGCATTCTCAGAGTATGCAGATACTCAGCAGTAATATACAATCCCAAATACTTACAAGAACCTCTCCCGCAACCTGATCCACTTCCAGGGTCAACCCAAAGTGTCTGGAGTGTCCTGGGCACAGAAGAGACAACACAGTGCTTAATGTACAGCATGAGAGAGAGAGAGAGACAGAGAGAGAGAGAGAGAGGGGGAGAGAGAGAGAGAGAGAGAGTGAGACAGAGAGACAGAGACAGAGAGAGAGAGAGAGACAGAGAGAGAGAGAGAGAGGGGGAGAGAGAGAGAGAGACAGAGAGAGCAGCACAAGAGTGAGAGAGAGACAGAGCAGCACGAGAGAGAGAGAGAGACAGAGCAGCACGAGAGAGAGAGAGACAGAGAGACAGAGAGAGCAGCACGAGAGAGAGAGAGAGAGACAGAGCAGCACGAGAGAGAGAGAGACAGAGAGACAGAGAGAGCAGCACAAGAGTGAGAGAGAGAGACAGAGCAGCACGAGAGAGAGAGACAGAGAGACAGAGAGAGCAGCACAGAGAGAGAGAGAGACAGAGAGCAGCACGAGAGAGACAGAGAGAGAGACAGAGAGAGAGAGAGAAGTGTTACTCACTGGGAGGACTGGTGACAGTATATGATTCCCCAGAGACACTATATATGTGTAGATCTCCTGACTCTGGGTTCCCCACTATGATCCTGTGGAGGCACGAGAGGGTGAGGGGAGGGTGAGAGGGTGAGGAGAGGGTGAGAGGGTGAGGGGAGGGTGAGAGGGTGAGGGGAGGGTGAGAGGGTGAGGAGTGGGTGAGAGGGTGAGGGGAGGGCGAGAGGGTGAGGAGAGGGTGAGGAGTGGGTGAGAGGGTGAGGGGAGGGCGAGAGGGTGAGGGGAGGGTGAGAGGGTGAGGAGTGGGTGAGAGGGTGAGGGGAGGGCGAGAGGGTGAGGGGAGGGTGAGGAGTGGGTGAGAGGGTGAGGGGAGGGCGAGAGGGTGAGGGGAGGGCGAGAGGGTGAGGAGAGGGTGAGGAGTGGGTGAGAGGGTGAGGGGAGGGCGAGAGGGTGAGGGGAGGGTGAGAGGGTGAGGAGTGGGTGAGAGGGTGAGGAGAGGGTGAGGAGTGGGTGAGAGGGTGAGGGGAGGGCGAGAGGGTGAGGAGAGGGTGAGGAGTGGGTGTGAGGGTGAGAGGGTGAGGGGAGGGTGAGAGGGTGAGAGGGTGAGGGGAGGGTGAGAGGGTGAGAGGGTGAGGAGAGGGTGAGAGGGTGAGGAGTGGGTGAGAGGGTGAGGGGAGGGTGAGAGGGTGAGGAGAGGGTGAGGAGTGGGTGAGGGGAGGGTGAGAGGGTGAGGAGTGGGTGAGGGGAGGGTGAGAGGGTGAGGGGAGGGTGAGAGGGTGAGGAGTGGGTGAGAGGGTGAGGAGTGGGTGAGGGGAGGGTGAGAGGGTGAGGAGTGGGTGAGGGGAGGGTGAGAGGGTGAGGAGTGGGTGAGAGGGTGAGGAGTGGGTGAGAGGGTGAGGAGTGGGTGAGAGGGTTAGAGATCCTGTCATTGTGGTGACAGGGGCAGCCCATGTCTGGTGCACCCCCCCTCGCCCTAATATCTCACCTCTCCCCACTGGTGGAATTAAACTGTCTCACTCTGTAACCAAAGAGACCTCCGGATGTGAATGATCTCTCAGCAGAGACTGCCAGGTTGTACCCTGATGTGAAACCAAACCCTGCAAGAAATAGAGTAACGTGAGCTGGAGACAGTCAGGGTACGAGAGTGCCACTGTGGGTGGTTGGCGTGCGAGGCTGGCAGCATGTGAGGAGGTTGGTGTGTGAGGCTGGCAGCATGTCAGGTGGTTGGTGTGCGAGGCTGGCAGCATGTCAGGTGGTTGGTGTGTGAGGATGGCAGCATGTCAGGTGGTTGGTGTGCAAGGATGGCAGCATGTCAGGGGGTTGGTGTGCAAGGGGGTTGGTGTGCGAGGATGGCAGCATGTCAGGTGGTTGGTGTGCGAGGATGGCAGCATGTCAGGTGGTTGGTGTGCAAGGATGGCAGCATGTCAGGTGGTTGGTGTGTGAGGGGGTTGGTGTGCGAGGATGGCAGCATGTCAGGTGGTTGGTGTGTGAGGGGGTTGGTGTGCGAGGATGGCAGCATGTCAGGTGGTTGGTGTGCAAGGATGGCAGCATGTCAGGGGGTTGGTGTGTGAGGGGGTTGGTGTGCGAGGATGGCAGCATGTCAGGGGGTTGGTGTGCGAGGATGGCAGCATGTCAGGTGGTTGGTGTGCGAGGATGGCAGCATGTCAGGGGGTTGGTGTGCGAGGATGGCAGCATGTCAGGTGGTTGGTGTGCGAGGATGGCAGCATGTCAGGTGGTTGGTGTGCAAGGATGGCAGCATGTGAGGAGGTTGGTGTGCGAGGATGGCAGCATGTCAGGTGGTTGGTGTGCGAGGATGGCAGCATGTCAGGTGGTTGGTGTGCGAGGATGGCAGCATGTCAGGTGGTTGGTGTGTGAGGATGGCAGCATGTCAGGGGGTTGGTGTGTGAGGCTGGCAGCATGTCAGGTGGTTGGTGTGCGAGGATGGCAGCATGTCAGGGGGTTGGTGTCTGAGGATGGCAGCATGTCAGGGGGTTGGTGTGCAAGGATGGCAGCATGTCAGGTGGTTGGTGTGTGAGGATGGCAGCATGTCAGGTGGTTGGTGTGCGAGGCTGGCAGCATGTCAGGGGGTTGGTGTGTGAGGATGGCAGCATGTCAGGTGGTTGGTGTGTGAGGATGGCAGCATGTCAGGTGGTTGGTGTGTGAGGATGGCAGCATGTCAGGTGGTTGGTGTGTGAGGATGGCAGCATGTCAGGTGGTTGGTGTGCGAGGATGGCAGCATGTCAGGGGGTTGGTGTGTGAGGCTGGCAGCATGTCAGGGGGTTGGTGTGTGAGGATGGCAGCATGTCAGGTGGTTGGTGTGCGAGGATGGCAGCATGTCAGGTGGTTGGTGTGCGAGGATGGCAGCATGTCAGGGGGTTGGTGTGCGAGGATGGCAGCATGTGAGGAGGTTGGTGTGCGAGGATGGCAGCATGTCAGGTGGTTGGTGTGCGAGGATGGCAGCATGTCAGGTGGTTGGTGTGCGAGGATGGCAGCATGTCAGGGGGTTGGTGTGCGAGGATGGCAGCATGTGAGGAGGTTGGTGTGCGAGGATGGCAGCATGTCAGGTGGTTGGTGTGCGAGGATGGCAGCATGTCAGGTGGTTGGTGTGCGAGGATGGCAGCATGTCAGGGGGTTGGTGTGCGAGGATGGCAGCATGTCAGGTGGTTGGTGTGCGAGGATGGCAGCATGTCAGGTGGTTGGTGTGTGAGGATGGCAGCATGTCAGGTGGTTGGTGTGTGAGGATGGCAGCATGTCAGGTGGTTGGTGTGCGAGGCTGGCAGCATGTCAGGGGGTTGGTGTGCGAGGATGGCAGCATGTCAGGGGGTTGGTGTGCGAGGATGGCAGCATGTCAGGGGGTTGGTGTGCGAGGATGGCAGCATGTCAGGTGGTTGGTGTGCGAGGATGGCAGCATGTCAGGTGGTTGGTGTGCAAGGATGGCAGCATGTCAGGTGGTTGGTGTGTGAGGATGGCAGCATGTCAGGTGGTTGGTGTGTGAGGATGGCAGCATGTCAGGTGGTTGGTGTGCGAGGATGGCAGCATGTCAGGTGGTTGGTGTGCGAGGATGGCAGCATGTCAGGGGGTTGGTGTGCGAGGATGGCAGCATGTGAGGAGGTTGGTGTGCGAGGATGGCAGCATGTCAGGTGGTTGGTGTGCGAGGATGGCAGCATGTCAGGTGGTTGGTGTGCGAGGATGGCAGCATGTCAGGGGGTTGGTGTGCGAGGATGGCAGCATGTCAGGTGGTTGGTGTGCGAGGATGGCAGCATGTCAGGTGGTTGGTGTGTGAGGATGGCAGCATGTCAGGTGGTTGGTGTGTGAGGATGGCAGCATGTCAGGTGGTTGGTGTGCGAGGCTGGCAGCATGTCAGGGGGTTGGTGTGCGAGGATGGCAGCATGTCAGGGGGTTGGTGTGCGAGGATGGCAGCATGTCAGGGGGTTGGTGTGCGAGGATGGCAGCATGTCAGGTGGTTGGTGTGCGAGGATGGCAGCATGTCAGGTGGTTGGTGTGCAAGGATGGCAGCATGTCAGGTGGTTGGTGTGTGAGGATGGCAGCATGTCAGGTGGTTGGTGTGTGAGGATGGCAGCATGTCAGGTGGTTGGTGTGCGAGGATGGCAGCATGTCAGGTGGTTGGTGTGCGAGGATGGCAGCATGTCAGGTGGTTGGTGTGCGAGGATGGCAGCATGTCAGGTGGTTGGTGTGCGAGGATGGCAGCATGTCAGGGGGTTGGTGTGCGAGGATGGCAGCATGTCAGGGGGTTGGTGTGTGAGGATGGCAGCATGTCAGGTGGTTGGTGTCTGAGGATGGCAGCATGTCAGGTGGTTGGTGTGCGAGGATGGCAGCATGTCAGGTGGTTGGTGTGCGAGGATGGCAGCATGTCAGGTGGTTGGTGTGCGAGGATGGCAGCATGTCAGGAGGTTGGTGTGTGAGGATGGCAGCATGTCAGGGGGTTGGTGTGCGAGGATGGCAGCATGTCAGGTGGTTGGTGTGTGAGGATGGCAGCATGTCAGGGGGTTGGTGTGCGAGGATGGCAGCATGTCAGGGGCTTGGTGTGTGAGGATGGCAGCATGTCAGGTGGTTGGTGTGCGAGGATGGCAGCATGTCAGGTGGTTGGTGTGCGAGGATGGCAGCATGTCAGGTGGTTGGTGTGCGAGGATGGCAGCATGTCAGGTGGTTGGTGTGCGAGGATGGCAGCATGTCAGGGGGTTGGTGTGCGAGGATGGCAGCATGTCAGGGGGTTGGTGTGTGAGGATGGCAGCATGTCAGGTGGTTGGTGTCTGAGGATGGCAGCATGTCAGGTGGTTGGTGTGCGAGGATGGCAGCATGTCAGGTGGTTGGTGTGCGAGGATGGCAGCATGTCAGGTGGTTGGTGTGCGAGGATGGCAGCATGTCAGGAGGTTGGTGTGTGAGGATGGCAGCATGTCAGGGGGTTGGTGTGCGAGGATGGCAGCATGTCAGGTGGTTGGTGTGTGAGGATGGCAGCATGTCAGGGGGTTGGTGTGCGAGGATGGCAGCATGTCAGGGGCTTGGTGTGTGAGGATGGCAGCATGTCAGGTGGTTGGTGTGCGAGGATGGCAGCATGTCAGGTGGTTGGTGTGCGAGGATGGCAGCATGTCAGGTGGTTGGTGTGCGAGGATGGCAGCATGTCAGGGGGTTGGTGTGCGAGGCTGGCAGCATGTCAGGTGGTTGGTGTGCGAGGCTGGCAGCATGTCAGGTGGTTGGTGTGCGAGGATGGCAGCATGTCAGGTGGTTGGTGTCTGAGGATGGCAGCATGTCAGGGGGTTGGTGTGCGAGGATGGCAGCATGTCAGGGGGTTGGTGTGCGAGGATGGCAGCATGTCAGGTGGTTGGTGTGCGAGGATGGCAGCATGTCAGGTGGTTGGTGTGTGAGGATGGCAGCATGTCAGGGGGTTGGTGTGCGAGGATGGCAGCATGTCAGGGGCTTGGTGTGTGAGGATGGCAGCATGTCAGGTGGTTGGTGTGCGAGGATGGCAGCATGTCAGGTGGTTGGTGTGTGAGGGGGTTGGTGTGCGAGGATGGCAGCATGTCAGGTGGTTGGTGTGCGAGGATGGCAGCATGTCAGGGGGTTGGTGTGCAAGGATGGCAGCATGTCAGGTGGTTGGTGTGCGAGGATGGCAGCATGTCAGGTGGTTGGTGTGTGAGGATGGCAGCATGTCAGGTGGTTGGTGTGTGAGGATGGCAGCATGTCAGGGGGTTGGTGTGCGAGGATGGCAGCATGTCAGGGGGTTGGTGTGCGAGGCTGGCAGCATGTCAGGTGGTTGGTGTGCGAGGATGGCGGCATGTCAGGTGGTTGGTGTGCGAGGATGGCAGCATGTCAGGTGGTTGGTGTGTGAGGATGGCAGCATGTCAGGTGGTTGGTGTGCGAGGATGGCAGCATGTCAGGTGGTTGGTGTGTGAGGATGGCAGCATGTCAGGTGGTTGGTGTGTGAGGCTGGCAGCATGTCAGGTGGTTGGTGTGCGAGGATGGCAACATGTCAGGGGGTTGGTGTGCGAGGATGGCAGCATGTCAGGTGGTTGGTGTGTGAGGATGGCAGCATGTGAGGGGGTTGGTGTGCGAGGATGGCGGCATGTCAGGTGGTTGGTGTGCGAGGATGGCGGCATGTCAGGTGGTTGGTGTGCGAGGATGGCAGCATGTCAGGTGGTTGGTGTGTGAGGATGGCAGCATGTCAGGGGGTTGGTGTGCGAGGATGGCAGCATGTCAGGGGGTTGGTGTGCGAGGATGGCAGCATGTCAGGGAGTTGGTGTGTGAGGCTGGCAGCATGTCAGGGGGTTGGTGTGTGAGGATGGCAGCATGTCAGGGGGTTGGTGTGCGAGGATGGCAGCATGTCAGGGAGTTGGTGTGTGAGGCTGGCAGCATGTCAGGGGGTTGGTGTGTGAGGATGGCAGCATGTCATGGGGTTGGTGTGCGAGGATGGCAGCATGTCAGGTGGTTGGTGTGCGAGGATGGCAGCATGTCATGGGGTTGGTGTGCGAGGATGGCAACATGTCAGGGGGTTGGTGTGCGAGGATGGCAGCATGTCAGGTGGTTGGTGTGCGAGGATGGCAGCATGTCAGGTGGTTGGTGTGCGAGGATGGCAGCATGTCAGGGGGTTGGTGTGCAAGGATGGCAGCATGTCAGGGGGTTGGTGTGTGAGGATGGCAGCATGTCAGGGGGTTGGTGTGTGAGGATGGCAGCATGTCAGGTGGTTGGTGTGCGAGGATGGCAGCATGTCAGGTGGTTGGTGTGTGAGGCTGGCAGCATGTCAGGTGGTTGGTGTGCGAGGATGGCAGCATGTCAGGTGGTTGGTGTGCGAGGATGGCAGCATGTCAGGTGGTTGGTGTGCGAGGATGGCAGCATGTCAGGGGGTTGGTGTGCGAGGCTGGCAGCATGTCAGGTGGTTGGTGTGCGAGGATGGCAGCATGTCAGGTGGTTGGTGTGCAAGGATGGCAGCATGTCAGGTGGTTGGTGTGTGAGGGGGTTGGTGTGCGAGGATGGCAGCATGTCAGGTGGTTGGTGTGTGAGGGGGTTGGTGTGCGAGGATGGCAGCATGTCAGGTGGTTGGTGTGCAAGGATGGCAGCATGTCAGGGGGTTGGTGTGTGAGGGGGTTGGTGTGCGAGGATGGCAGCATGTCAGGTGGTTGGTGTGCGAGGATGGCAGCATGTCAGGGGGTTGGTGTGCGAGGATGGCAGCATGTCAGGTGGTTGGTGTGTGAGGATGGCAGCATGTCAGGTGGTTGGTGTGTGAGGATGGCAGCATGTCAGGTGGTTGGTGTGCGAGGATGGCAGCATGTCAGGTGGTTGGTGTGCGAGGATGGCAGCATGTCAGGTGGTTGGTGTGTGAGGATGGCAGCATGTCAGGGGGTTGGTGTGTGAGGCTGGCAGCATGTCAGGGGGTTGGTGTGCGAGGATGGCAGCATGTCAGGTGGTTGGTGTGCGAGGATGGCAGCATGTCAGGGGGTTGGTGTCTGAGGATGGCAGCATGTCAGGGGGTTGGTGTGTGAGGATGGCAGCATGTCAGGTGGTTGGTGTGTGAGGATGGCAGCATGTCAGGGGGTTGGTGTGTGAGGATGGCAGCATGTCAGGTGGTTGGTGTGCGAGGCTGGCAGCATGTCAGGTGGTTGGTGTGTGAGGCTGGCAGCATGTCAGGGGGTTGGTGTGCGAGGATGGCAGCATGTCAGGGGGTTGGTGTGTGAGGATGGCAGCATGTCAGGTGGTTGGTGTGTGAGGATGGCAGCATGTCAGGTGGTTGGTGTGCGAGGATGGCAGCATGTCAGGGGGTTGGTGTGTGAGGATGGCAGCATGTCAGGTGGTTGGTGTGCGAGGATGGCAGCATGTCAGGTGGTTGGTGTGCGAGGATGGCAGCATGTCAGGGGGTTGGTGTGCGAGGATGGCAGCATGTGAGGAGGTTGGTGTGCGAGGATGGCAGCATGTCAGGTGGTTGGTGTGCGAGGATGGCAGCATGTCAGGTGGTTGGTGTGCGAGGATGGCAGCATGTCAGGGGGTTGGTGTGCGAGGATGGCAGCATGTGAGGAGGTTGGTGTGCGAGGATGGCAGCATGTCAGGTGGTTGGTGTGCGAGGATGGCAGCATGTCAGGTGGTTGGTGTGCGAGGATGGCAGCATGTCAGGGGGTTGGTGTGCGAGGATGGCAGCATGTCAGGTGGTTGGTGTGCGAGGATGGCAGCATGTCAGGTGGTTGGTGTGTGAGGATGGCAGCATGTCAGGTGGTTGGTGTGTGAGGATGGCAGCATGTCAGGTGGTTGGTGTGCGAGGCTGGCAGCATGTCAGGGGGTTGGTGTGCGAGGATGGCAGCATGTCAGGGGGTTGGTGTGCGAGGATGGCAGCATGTCAGGGGGTTGGTGTGCGAGGATGGCAGCATGTCAGGTGGTTGGTGTGCGAGGATGGCAGCATGTCAGGTGGTTGGTGTGCAAGGATGGCAGCATGTCAGGTGGTTGGTGTGTGAGGATGGCAGCATGTCAGGTGGTTGGTGTGTGAGGATGGCAGCATGTCAGGTGGTTGGTGTGCGAGGATGGCAGCATGTCAGGTGGTTGGTGTGCGAGGATGGCAGCATGTCAGGTGGTTGGTGTGCGAGGATGGCAGCATGTCAGGTGGTTGGTGTGCGAGGATGGCAGCATGTCAGGGGGTTGGTGTGCGAGGATGGCAGCATGTCAGGGGGTTGGTGTGTGAGGATGGCAGCATGTCAGGTGATTGGTGTCTGAGGATGGCAGCATGTCAGGTGGTTGGTGTGCGAGGATGGCAGCATGTCAGGAGGTTGGTGTGTGAGGATGGCAGCATGTCAGGGGGTTGGTGTGCGAGGATGGCAGCATGTCAGGTGGTTGGTGTGTGAGGATGGCAGCATGTCAGGGGGTTGGTGTGCGAGGATGGCAGCATGTCAGGGGCTTGGTGTGTGAGGATGGCAGCATGTCAGGTGGTTGGTGTGCGAGGATGGCAGCATGTCAGGTGGTTGGTGTGCGAGGATGGCAGCATGTCAGGTGGTTGGTGTGCGAGGATGGCAGCATGTCAGGGGGTTGGTGTGCGAGGCTGGCAGCATGTCAGGTGGTTGGTGTGCGAGGCTGGCAGCATGTCAGGTGGTTGGTGTGCGAGGATGGCAGCATGTCAGGTGGTTGGTGTCTGAGGATGGCAGCATGTCAGGGGGTTGGTGTGCGAGGATGGCAGCATGTCAGGGGGTTGGTGTGCGAGGATGGCAGCATGTCAGGTGGTTGGTGTGCGAGGATGGCAGCATGTCAGGTGGTTGGTGTGTGAGGATGGCAGCATGTCAGGGGGTTGGTGTGCGAGGATGGCAGCATGTCAGGGGCTTGGTGTGTGAGGATGGCAGCATGTCAGGTGGTTGGTGTGCGAGGATGGCAGCATGTCAGGTGGTTGGTGTGTGAGGGGGTTGGTGTGCGAGGATGGCAGCATGTCAGGTGGTTGGTGTGCGAGGATGGCAGCATGTCAGGGGGTTGGTGTGCAAGGATGGCAGCATGTCAGGTGGTTGGTGTGTGAGGATGGCAGCATGTCAGGTGGTTGGTGTGCGAGGATGGCAGCATGTCAGGTGGTTGGTGTGTGAGGATGGCAGCATGTCAGGTGGTTGGTGTGTGAGGATGGCAGCATGTCAGGGGGTTGGTGTGCGAGGATGGCAGCATGTCAGGGGGTTGGTGTGCGAGGCTGGCAGCATGTCAGGGGGTTGGTGTGTGAGGATGGCAGCATGTCAGGTGGTTGGTGTGCGAGGATGGCAGCATGTCAGGTGGTTGGTGTGCGAGGATGGCAGCATGTCAGGTGGTTGGTGTCTGAGGATGGCAGCATGTCAGGGGGTTGGTGTGCAAGGATGGCAGCATGTCAGGGGGTTGGTGTGCGAGGATGGCAGCATGTCAGGTGGTTGGTGTGTGAGGATGGCAGCATGTCAGGTGGTTGGTGTGCGAGGATGGCAGCATGTCAGGTGGTTGGTGTGTGAGGATGGCAGCATGTCAGGTGGTTGGTGTGTGAGGATGGCAGCATGTCAGGTGGTTGGTGTGCGAGGATGGCGGCATGTCAGGTGGTTGGTGTGCGAGGATGGCAGCATGTCAGGTGGTTGGTGTGTGAGGATGGCAGCATGTCAGGTGGTTGGTGTGCGAGGATGGCAGCATGTCAGGTGGTTGGTGTGTGAGGATGGCAGCATGTGAGGGGGTTGGTGTGCGAGGATGGCGGCATGTCAGGGGGTTGGTGTGCGAGGCTGGCAGCATGTCAGGTGGTTGGTGTGCGAGGATGGCAGCATGTCAGGTGGTTGGTGTGTGAGGATGGCAGCATGTCAGGTGGTTGGTGTGTGAGGCTGGCAGCATGTCAGGTGGTTGGTGTGCGAGGATGGCAGCATGTCAGGTGGTTGGTGTGTGAGGATGGCAGCATGTCAGGTGGTTGGTGTGTGAGGATGGCAGCATGTCAGGTGGTTGGTGTGTGAGGATGGCAGCATGTCAGGTGGTTGGTGTGCAAGGATGGCAGCATGTCAGGGGGTTGGTGTGTGAGGATGGCAGCATGTCAGGTGGTTGGTGTGTGAGGATGGCAGCATGTCAGGGGGTTGGTGTGTGAGGCTGGCAGCATGTCAGGGGGTTGGTGTGCAAGGATGGCAGCATGTCAGGGGGTTGGTGTGTGAGGATGGCAGCATGTCAGGTGGTTGGTGTCTGAGGATGGCAGCATGTCAGGTGGTTGGTGTGTGAGGCTGGCAGCATGTCAGGGGTTGGTGTGCGAGGATGGCAGCATGTCAGGTGGTTGGTGTGCGAGGATGGCAGCATGTCAGGGGTTGGTGTGCAAGGATGGCAGCATGTCAGGGGGTTGGTGTGTGAGGCTGGCAGCATGTCAGGGGTTGGTGTGCAAGGATGGCAGCATGTCAGGTGGTTGGTGTGCGAGGATGGCAGCATGTCAGGTGGTTGGTGTGCGAGGATGGCAGCATGTGAGGGGGTTGGTGTGTGAGGATGGCAGCATGTCAGGTGGTTGGTGTGCGAGGATGGCAGCATGTGAGGGGGTTGGTGTCTGAGGATGGCAGCATGTCAGGTGGTTGGTGTGTGAGGCTGGCAGCATGTCAGGGGTTGGTGTGCGAGGATGGCAGCATGTCAGGGGGTTGGTGTGCGAGGATGGCAGCATGTGAGGGGGTTGGTGTGCGAGGATGGCAGCATGTGAGGGGGTTGGTGTCTGAGGATGGCAGCATGTCAGGTGATTGGTGTGCGAGGATGGCAGCATGTCAGGGGGTTGGTGTGCGAGGATGGCAGCATGTCAGGTGGTTGGTGTGCGAGGATGGCAGCATGTGAGGGGGTTGGTGTCTGAGGATGGCAGCATGTCAGGTGGTTGGTGTGTGAGGCTGGCAGCATGTCAGGGGTTGGTGTGCGAGGCTGGCAGCATGTCAGGGGGTTGGTGTGCAAGGATGGCAGCATGTCAGGTGGTTGGTGTGCGAGGATGGCAGCATGTCAGGTGGTTGGTGTGCGAGGATGGCAGCATGTCAGGTGGTTGGTGTGCGAGGATGGCAGCATGTCAGGTGGTTGGTGTGTGAGGCTGGCAGCATGTCAGGTGGTTGGTGTGCGAGGATGGCAGCATGTCAGGGGGTTGGTGTGTGAGGATGGCAGCATGTCAGGTGGTTGGTGTGCGAGGATGGCAGCATGTCAGGGGGTTGGTGTGCGAGGATGGCAGCATGTCAGGTGGTTGGTGTGTGAGGATGGCAGCATGTCAGGTGGTTGGTGTGCGAGGATGGCAGCATGTCAGGTGGTTGGTGTGCGAGGATGGCAGCATGTCAGGTGGTTGGTGTGCGAGGATGGCAGCATGTCAGGTGGTTGGTGTGCGAGGATGGCAGCATGTCAGGTGGTTGGTGTGCAAGGATGGCAGCATGTCAGGTGGTTGGTGTGCGAGGATGGCAGCATGTCAGGGGGTTGGTGTGCGAGGATGGCAGCATGTCAGGGGGTTGGTGTGCAAGGATGGCAGCATGTCAGGTGGTTGGTGTGCGAGGATGGCAGCATGTCAGGTGGTTGGTGTGCGAGGATGGCAGCATGTCAGGGGGTTGGTGTGCGAGGATGGCAGCATGTCAGGTGGTTGGTGTGCGAGGATGGCAGCATGTCAGGTGGTTGGTGTGCGAGGATGGCAGCATGTCAGGGGGTTGGTGTGTGAGGCTGGCAGCATGTCAGGGGGTTGGTGTGCAAGGATGGCAGCATGTCAGGTGGTTGGTGTGCGAGGATGGCAGCATGTCAGGTGGTTGGTGTGCGAGGATGGCAGCATGTCAGGGGGTTGGTGTGCGAGGATGGCAGCATGTCAGGTGGTTGGTGTGCGAGGATGGCAGCATGTCAGGTGGTTGGTGTGCGAGGATGGCAGCATGTCAGGGGGTTGGTGTGCGAGGATGGCAGCATGTCAGGTGGTTGGTGTGCAAGGCTGGTGACAAGTCAGTATAATTAAGCAGAATTGGCTGCAGTGAGGTTTTACCTTGAAGTTGCAGGACAGCCAAAAACATATATTGTATAACATGCGTCATCCTGCGAGACAGTCCTGCAGACAGCACATCACTGTAAATCAGATGGTAGGATAATGTGTCAGATTAAGTTTATAATGAGAGAGCCTGACACACCGGTCGGAGAGAGCCTGAGACGCCGGTCTGAGAGAGCCTGACACGCCGGTCTGAGAGAGCCTGACACGCCGGTCTGAGAGAGCCTGACACCCAGTGCTGAGAGAGCCTGACACGCCGGTCTGAGAGAGCCTGACACGCCGGTCTGAGAGAGCCTGACACGCCGGTCTGAGAGAGCCTGACACCCAGTGCTGAGAGAGCCTGACACGCCGGTCTGAGAGAGCCTGACACGCCGGTCTGAGAGAGCCTGACACGCCGGTCTGAGAGAGCCTGACACCCAGTGCTGAGAGAGCCTGACACACCGGTCTGAGAGAGCCTGACACCCAGTGCTGAGAGAGCCTGACACGCCGGTCTGAGAGAGTCTGACACCCAGTGCTGAGAGAGCCTGACACGCCGGTCTGAGAGAGTCTGACACCCAGTGCTGAGAGAGCCTGACATGCCGGTCTGAGAGAGCCTGACACGCCGGTCTGAGAGAGCCTGACACGCCGGTCTGAGAGAGTCTGACACCCAGTGCTGAGAGAGCCTGACATGCCGGTCTGAGAGAGCCTGACACGCCGGTCTGAGAGAGCCTGACACGCCGGTCTGAGAGAGCCTGACACGCCGGTCTGAGAGAGCCTGACACGCCGGTCTGAGAGAGCCTGACACGCCGGTCTGAGAGAGTCTGACACGCCGGTCTGAGAGAGCCTGACACACCGGTCTGAGAGAGCCTGACACGCCGGTCTGAGAGAGCCTGACACGCCGGTCTGAGAGAGCCTGACACGCCGGTCTGAGAGAGCCTGACACCCAGTGCTGAGAGAGCCTGACACGCCGGTCTGAGAGAGCCTGACACGCCGGTCTGAGAGAGCCTGACACGCCGGTCTGAGAGAGCCTGACACGCCGGTCTGAGAGAGCCTGACACGCAGGTCTGAGAGAGTCTGACACGCCGGTCTGAGAGAGCCTGACACCCAGTGCTGAGAGAGCCTGACACGCCGGTCTGAGAGAGACTGACACGCCGGTCTGAGAGAGCCTGACACGCCGGTCTGAGAGAGTCTGACACGCCGGTCTGAGAGAGCCTGACACGCCGGTCTGAGAGAGTCTGACACGCCGGTCTGAGAGAGCCTGACACGCCGGTCTGAGAGAGCCTGACACGCCGGTCTGAGAGAGCCTGACACGCCGGTCTGAGAGAGTCTGACACGCCGGTCTGAGAGAGCCTGACACGCCGGTCTGAGAGAGCCTGACACGCCGGTCTGAGAGAGTCTGACACGCCGGTCTGAGAGAGCCTGACACGCCGGTCTGAGAGAGTCTGACACGCCGGTCTGAGAGAGCCTGACACGCCGGTCTGAGAGAGTCTGACACGCCGGTCTGAGAGAGCCTGACACGCCGGTCTGAGAGAGTCTGACACGCCGGTCTGAGAGAGCCTGACACCCAGTGCTGAGAGAGTCTGACACGCCGGTCTGAGAGAGCCTGACACGCCGGTCTGAGAGAGTCTGACACACCGGTCTGAGAGAGCCTGACACCCAGTGCTGAGAGAGCCTGACACGCCGGTCTGAGAGAGCCTGACACGCCGGTCTGAGAGAGCCTGACACCCAGTGCTGAGAGAGCCTGACACGCCGGTCTGAGAGAGCCTGACACGCCGGTCTGAGAGAGCCTGACACGCAGGTCTGAGAGAGCCTGACACGCCGGTCTGAGAGAGCCTGACACGCCGGTCTGAGAGAGCCTGACACGCCGGTCTGAGAGAGCCTGACACGCCGGTCTGAGAGAGTCTGACACGCCGGTCTGAGAGAGCCTGACACCCAGTGCTGAGAGAGCCTGACACGCCGGTCTGAGAGAGACTGACACGCCGGTCTGAGAGAGCCTGACACGCCGGTCTGAGAGAGTCTGACACGCCGGTCTGAGAGAGCCTGACACGCCGGTCTGAGAGAGTCTGACACGCCGGTCTGAGAGAGCCTGACACGCCGGTCTGAGAGAGCCTGACACGCCGGTCTGAGAGAGCCTGACACGCCGGTCTGAGAGAGCCTGACACGCCGGTCTGAGAGAGTCTGACACGCCGGTCTGAGAGAGCCTGACACGCCGGTCTGAGAGAGCCTGACACGCCGGTCTGAGAGAGTCTGACACGCCGGTCTGAGAGAGCCTGACACGCCGGTCTGAGAGAGTCTGACACACCGGTCTGAGAGAGCCTGACACGCCGGTCTGAGAGAGTCTGACACGCCGGTCTGAGAGAGCCTGACACGCCGGTCTGAGAGAGTCTGACACGCCGGTCTGAGAGAGCCTGACACCCAGTGCTGAGAGAGTCTGACACGCCGGTCTGAGAGAGCCTGACACGCCGGTCTGAGAGAGTCTGACACACCGGTCTGAGAGAGCCTGACACGCCGGTCTGAGAGAGCCTGACACGCCGGTCTGAGAGAGCCTGACACCCAGTGCTGAGAGAGCCTGACACGCCGGTCTGAGAGAGCCTGACACCCAGTGCTGAGAGAGCCTGACACGCCGGTCTGAGAGAGCCTGACACGCCGGTCTGAGAGAGCCTGACACCCAGTGCTGAGAGAGTCTGACACGCCGGTCTGAGAGAGCCTGACACGCCGGTCTGAGAGAGCCTGACACCCAGTGCTGAGAGAGCCTGACACACCGGTCTGAGAGAGCCTGACAAGCCGGTCTGAGAGAGCCTGACACGCCGGTCTGAGAGAGCCTGACACGCCGGTCTGAGAGAGCCTGACACCCAGTGCTGAGAGAGCCTGACACACCGGTCTGAGAGAGCCTGACACGCCGGTCTGAGAGAGTCTGACACGCCGGTCTGAGAGAGCCTGACACACGAGACTTATCCCAGTGAGGGTTAACCCTGATACCGCATTATCCCAGTGAGGGTTAACCCTGATACCGCATTATCCCAGTGAGGGTTAACCCTAATACCTCATTATCCCAGTGAGGGTTAACCCTGATACCGCATTATCCCAGTGAGGGTTAACCCTAATACCTCATTATCCCAGCAGGGGTTAACCCTAATACCTCATTACCCCAGCGAGGGTTAACCCTGATACCTCATTATCCCAGCGAGGGTTAAACCTAATACCTCATTATCCCAGCAGGTGTTAACCCTAATACCTCATTATCCCAGCAAGGGTTAACCCTAATACCTCATTATCCCAGCGAGGGTTAAACCTAATACCTCATTATCCCAGCAGGTGTTAACCCTAATACCTCATTATCCCAGCGAGGGTTAACCCTAATACCTCATTATCCCAGCAGGGGTTAACCCTAATACCTCATTATCCCAGCAGGGGTTAACCCTAATACCTCACTATCCCAGCGAGGGTTAACATACCTCATTATCCCACCAGGGGTTAACCCTGATACCTCATTATCCCAGCAGGGGTTAACCCTAATACCTCATTATCCCAGCGAGGGTTAACCCTAATACCTCACTATCCCAGCGAGGGTTAACATACCTCATTATCCCAGCAGGGGTTAACCCTAATACCTCATTATCCCAGCGAGGGTTAAGATACCTCATTATCCCAGCAGGGGTTAACCCTGATACCTCACTATCCCAGCGAGGGTTAACATACCTCATTATCCCAGCAGGGGTTAACCCTAATACCTCATTATCCCAGCCGGGGTTAACCCTAATACCTCACTATCCCAGCGAGGGTTAACCCTAATACCTCACTATCCCAGCGAGGGTTAACATACCTCACTATCCCAGCGAGGGTTAACATACCTCATTATCCCAGCAGGGGTTAACCCTAATACCTCATTATCCCAGCCGGGGTTAACCCTAATACCTCACTATCCCAGCGAGGGTTAACCCTAATACCTCATTATCCCAGCGAGGGTTAACATACCTCATTATCCCAGCAGGGGTTAACCCTGATACCTCATTATCCCAGCAGGGGTTAACCCTAATACCTCACCTCTTCCACTGCTGGAACCAAAGAGACCTCTGCATCGGACAGTGAATGTTCTCTCGCATGTGACTGCCGGGTTTTACTCTGCATGAGGTGCACAGCTTTGAAGAGTAACTAACTGCAATCATCCTGTGCTGTGGTTTAGAGGGAGGAGGAGGAAGGAAACAGGGTGAGCACAGAGCAGAGTAACGAGAGAGCACAGAGAGAGCAGAGGCAGAGTAACGAGAGAGCACAGAGAGAGCAGAGGCAGAGTAACGAGAGAGCACAGAGAGAGCAGAGTCAGAGTAACGAGAGAGCACAGAGAGAGCAGAGGCAGAGTAACGAGAGAGCACAGAGAGAGCAGAGTCAGAGTAACGAGAGAGAGCAGAGGCAGAGTAATGAGAGAGCACAGAGAGAGCAGAGGCAGAGTAATGAGAGAGCACAGAGAGAGCAGAGTCAGAGTAACGAGAGAGCACAGAGAGAGCAGAGTCAGAGTAATGAGAGAGCACAGAGAGAGCAGAGGCAGAGTAACGAGAGAGCACAGAGAGAGCAGAGGCAGAGTAATGAGAGAGCACAGAGAGAGCAGAGGCAGAGTAACGAGAGAGCACAGAGAGAGCAGAGGCAGAGTAACGAGAGAGCACAGAGAGAGCAGAGGCAGAGTAACGAGAGAGCACAGAGAGAGCAGAGGCAGAGTAACGAGAGAGCACAGAGAGAGCAGAGTCAGAGTAACGAGAGAGCACAGAGAGAGCAGAGGCAGAGTAACGAGAGAGCACAGAGAGAGCAGAGTCAGAGTAACGAGAGAGAGCAGAGGCAGAGTAATGAGAGAGCACAGAGAGAGCAGAGGCAGAGTAACAAGAGAGCACAGAGAGAGCAGAGTCAGTGTAACGAGAGAGCACAGAGAGAGCAGAGGCAGAGTAACGAGAGAGCGCAGAGAGAGCAGAGGCAGAGTAACGAGAGAGAGCAGAGGCAGAGTAATGAGAGAGCACAGAGAGAGCAGAGGCAGAGTAACGAGTGAGCACAGAGAGAGCAGAGGCAGAGTAACGAGAGAGAGCAGAGGCAGAGTAATGAGAGAGCACAGAGAGAGCAGAGGCAGAGTAACGAGAGAGCACAGAGAGAGCAGAGTCAGTGTAACGAGAGAGCACAGAGAGAGCAGAGGCAGAGTAACGAGAGAGCACAGAGAGAGCAGAGGCAGAGTAACGAGAGAGAGCAGAGGCAGAGTAATGAGAGAGCAGAGGCAGAGTAATGAGAGAGCACAGAGAGAGCAGAGGCAGAGTAACGAGAGAGCACAGAGAGAGCAGAGGCAGAGTAACGAGAGAGCAGAGGCAGAGTAACGAGAGAGCACAGAGAGAGCAGAGGCAGAGTAACGAGAGAGCACAGAGAGAGCAGAGGCAGAGTAACGAGAGAGCACAGAGAGAGCAGAGGCAGAGTAACGAGAGAGCAGAGGCAGAGTAACGAGAGAGCACAGAGAGAGCAGAGGCAGAGTAACGAGAGAGCACAGAGAGAGCAGAGGCAGAGTAACGAGAGAGCACAGAGAGAGCACAGGCAGAGTAATGAGAGAGCAGAGGCAGTGTAACGAGAGAGCACAGAGAGAGCAGAGGCAGAGTAATGAGAGAGCACAGAGAGAGCAGAGGCAGAGTAACGAGAGAGCACAGAGAGAGCAGAGGCAGAGTAATGAGAGAGCACAGAGAGAGCAGAGGCAGAGTAACGAGAGAGCACAGAGAGAGCAGAGGCAGAGTAACGAGAGAGCACAGAGAGAGCAGAGGCAGAGTAACGAGAGAGCACAGAGAGAGCAGAGGCAGAGTAACGAGAGAGCAGAGGCAGAGTAACGAGAGAGCACAGAGAGAGCAGAGGCAGAGTAACGAGAGAGCACAGAGAGAGCAGAGGCAGAGTAACGAGAGAGCACAGAGAGAGCAGAGGCAGAGTAACGAGAGAGCACAGAGCAGAGTAACGAGAGAGCACAGAGAGAGCAGAGGCAGAGTAACGAGAGAGCACAGAGAGAGCAGAGGCAGAGTAACGAGAGAGCGCAGAGCAGAGTAATGAGAGAGCACAGAGAGAGCAGAGCCAGAGTAACGAGAGAGCACAGAGCAGAGTAACGAGAGAGCACAGAGAGAGCAGAGGCAGAGTAACGAGAGAGCAGAGGCAGTGTAACGAGAGAGCAGAGGCAGTGTAACGAGAGAGCAGAGGCAGTGTAACGAGATAGCACAGAGAGAGCAGAGGCAGTGTAACGAGAGAGCAGAGGCAGAGTAACGAGAGAGCACAGAGAGAGCAGAGGCAGAGTAACGAGAGAGCACAGAGAGAGCAGAGGCAGAGTAACGAGAGAGCAGAGGCAGTGTAACGAGAGAGCAGAGGCAGAGTAACGAGAGAGCACAGAGAGAGCAGAGGCAGAGTAACGAGAGAGCAGAGGCAGAGTAACGAGAGAGCACAGAGAGAGCAGAGGCAGAGTAACGAGAGAGCAGAGGCAGTGTAACGAGAGAGCACAGAGAGAGCAGAGGCAGAGTAACGAGAGAGCACAGAGAGAGCAGAGGCAGAGTAACGAGAGAGCAGAGGCAGTGTAACGAGATAGCACAGAGAGAGCAGAGGCAGTGTAACGAGAGTGCACAGAGAGAGCAGAGGCAGAGTGACGAGAGAGCACAGAGAGAGCAGAGGCAGAGTAACGAGAGAGCAGAGGCAGTGTAACGAGATAGCACAGAGAGAGCAGAGGCAGAGTAACGAGAGAGCACAGAGAGAGCAGAGGCAGAGTAACGAGAGAGCAGAGGCAGTGTAACGAGATAGCACAGAGAGAGCAGAGGCAGAGTAACGAGAGAGCAGAGGCAGAGTAACGAGAGAGCAGAGGCAGTGTAACGAGAGAGCACAGAGAGAGCAGAGGCAGAGTAATGAGAGAGCACAGAGAGAGCAGGGCATGATCTGTTTCCCCCTGATGTGTGCCCATTACCGGCAGGACAGTACAAACATCCATTTTTTTTCACCCATATCACACTAAGCCAGGCCTGGGTGCAGGAGTATTATGACACACAGGACTGTCTTAACATTGAAAGCCCCTGGGCAAAGCAAGCCAATAGGGCCCCCCTAACCGCACCCCTAACTCTGCCCCAGACAACAAAAAATGATGTGCGACAACGATTAATCACCACAGCATGTCCAGTGTGATCATCTTGCACACTTACTAAATAGTCCAGATCATCATCATGTCACTAGTCACATATTTCTAGAAGAAGATCATATCAACTATTGCCCCAACACCCAGATTGCACCTTGTTTGCTCCCAGGACTTGCCTCTCTTCCTTGATGGCACCCAGAATTTACCCCAGTTTGCACTCAGAATCAGAGGCGTCACTAGGGTTGGTGTCACCCCCCTGGATATCCTCCAATACCCTGTCAAACAGATTCCTTAGTAATGCCAGATGGCCCATTAAATATGCCACATACAGGAGCCCCATAACTATGCTACACACAGGAGCCCCATAACTATGCCACACACAGGAGCCCCATAACTATGCCACACACAGGAGCCTCATAACTATGACACACACAGGAGCCCCATAACTATGCCACATACAGGAGCCCCATAACTATGACACACACAGGAGCCTCATAACTATGCCACACACAGGAGCTCCATAACTATGCCACACACAGGAGCCCCATAACTATGACACACACAGGAGCTCCATAACTATGACACACACAGGAGCCCCATAACTATGCCACATCCAGGAGCCCCATAACTATGACACACACAGGAGCCTCATAACTATGACACACACAGGAGCCCCATAACTATGCCACACACAGGAGCCTCATAACTATGACACACACAGGAGCCCCATAACTATGCCACATACAGGAGCCCCATAACTATGACACACACAGGAGCCTCATAACTATGCCACACACAGGAGCCTCATAACTAAACTATGCCACACACAGGAGCCCCATAACTATGCCACACACAGGAGCCCCATAACTATGCCACACACAGGAGCCCATAACTATGCCACACACAGGAGCCCCATAACTATGCCACACACAGGAGCCCCATAACTATGCCACACACAGGAGCCTCATAACTATGACACACACAGGAGCCCCATAACTATGACACACACAGGAGCCCCGTAACTATGCCACACACAGCAGCCCCATAACTATGCCACACACAGGAGCCCCATAACTATGCCACACACAGGAGCCCCATAACTATGCCACACACAGGAGCCCCATAACTATGCCACATACAGGAGCCCCATAACTATGCCACACACACAGGAGCCCCATAACTATGCCACACACAGGAGCCCATAACTATGCCACACACAGGAGCCCATAACTATGCCACACACAGGAGCCCCATAACTATGCCACACACAGGAGCCCCATAACTATGCCACACACAGGAGCCCCATAACTATGACACACACAGGAGCCTCATAACTATGACACACACAGGAGCCCCATAACTATTCCACACACAGGAGCCCCATAACTATGCCACACACAGGAGCCTCATAACTATGACACACACAGGAGCCCCATAACTATGCCACATACAGGAGCCCCATAACTATGACACACACAGGAGCCTCATAACTATGCCACACACAGGAGCCTCATAACTAAACTATGCCACACACAGGAGCCCCATAACTATGCCACACACAGGAGCCCCATAACTATGCCACACACAGGAGCCCATAACTATGCCACACACAGGAGCCCCATAACTATGCCACACACAGGAGCCCCATAACTATGCCACACACAGGAGCCTCATAACTATGACACACACAGGAGCCCCGTAACTATGACACACACAGGAGCCCCGTAACTATGCCACACACAGCAGCCCCATAACTATGCCACACACAGGAGCCCCATAACTATGCCACACACAGGAGCCCCATAACTATGCCACACACAGGAGCCCCATAACTATGCCACATACAGGAGCCCCATAACTATGCCACACACACAGGAGCCCCATAACTATGCCACACACAGGAGCCCCATAACTATGCCACACACAGGAGCCCCATAACTATGCCACACACAGGAGCCCATAACTATGCCACACACAGGAGCCCATAACTATGCCACACACAGGAGCCCCATAACTATGCCACACACAGGAGCCCCATAACTATGCCACACACAGGAGCCCCATAACTATGCCACACACAGGGGCCCCATAACTATGCCACACACAGGAGCCCCATAACTATGCCACACACAGGAGCCTCATAACTATGCCACACACAGGAGCCCCATAACTATGACACACACAGGAGCCCCATAACTATGCCACACACAGGAGCCCCATAACTATGCCACACACAGGAGCCCCATAACTATGCCACACACAGGAGCCCCATAACTATGCCACATACAGGAGCCCCATAACTATGCCACACACACAGGAGCCCCATAACTATGCCACACACAGGAGCCCCATAACTATGCCACACACAGGAGCCCCATAACTATGCCACACACAGGAGCCCATAACTATGCCACACACAGGAGCCCATAACTATGCCACACACAGGAGCCCCATAACTATGCCACACACAGGAGCCCCATAACTATGCCACACACAGGGGCCCCATAACTATGCCACATACAGGAGCCCCATAACTATGCCACACACAGGAGCCTCATAACTATGCCACACACAGGAGCCCCATAACTATGCCACACACAGGAGCCCATAACTATGCCACACACAGGAGCCCCATAACTATGCCACACACAGGAGCCCCATAACTATGCCACACACAGGAGCCCCATAACTATGCCACATACAGGAGCCCCATAACTATGCCACACACACAGGAGCCCCATAACTATGCCACACACACAGGAGCCCCATAACTATGCCACACACAGGAGCCCCATAACTATGCCACACACAGGAGCCCCATAACTATGCCACACACAGGAGCCCATAACTATGCCACACACAGGAGCCCATAACTATGCCACACACAGGAGCCCCATAACTATGCCACACACAGGAGCCCCATAACTATGCCACACACAGGAGCCCCATAACTATGCCACACACAGGGGCCCCATAACTATGCCACACACAGGAGCCCCATAACTATGCCACACACAGGAGCCTCATAACTATGCCACACACAGGAGCCCCATAACTATGACACACACAGGAGCCCCATAACTATGCCACACACAGGGGCCCCATAACTATGCCACATACAGGAGCCCCATAACTATGCCACACACAGGAGCCTCATAACTATGCCACACACAGGAGCCCCATAACTATGACACACACAGGAGCCCCATAACTATGACACACACAGGAGCCCCATAACTATGACACACACAGGAACCCCATAACTATGCCACACACAGGAGCCCCATAACTATGCCACACACAGGAGCCCCATAACTATGCCACACACAGGGGCCCCATAACTATGCCACATACAGGAGCCCCATAACTATGCCACACACAGGAGCCCCATAACTATGACACACACAGGAGCCCCATAACTATGACACACACAGGAGCCCCATAACTATGACACACACAGGAACCCCATAACTATGCCACACACAGGAGCCCCATAACTATGCCACACACAGGAACCCATAACTATACAATACTGATGAAGAAAAAGAATCGACAGCCTGCCCTAAACCACCACATCTGTGGACCACTGTGACAGAACCCTCCAGCACTGGGGGTCTTGGAGAGAACTAATGGCTTTCCTCCTTCCTATAGATTATGAACCCTGGCATTAAAAGGGGGTTTTAGATTTGTGAAGGTGGGCACAGTGGGTAAGTTTGCACTTTGCATCGATTACAGTGCGTCACAGGGTAGTATTGTCATGGTAACTGGACTGCAGCTCTAACAGTGCTCCAAATAAATTTGTATTTGTTATATTTCATGCCATGTTTAAAGCTGTACAAGTTCTGTGTGGCTCATCCCTTGTTCTCTGTTAATTAGTTAGACTGTTAAATGATTACGTCCATTGTATGCCTGTAACAATGTAATGACTGGACCTAGTGGGGAGCTACAGTGGCCTCCCCCTAGTACTGTATGCTAATCCCATGTTGATGTAATTATGTCTGTATATATGTGTGCTGTTCCTGTAATAAATTGTCATTCTTACTGAACTCTAACACTGGTATCATCTAGGGACGTTAGAGCAGATCACACTAAAGCTCATGTAAGGGGTAACTAATCACAGCACTGGTTTGGATTGCAAGGAAGCAGAGCTTTTAACGGAGGTATCAGTCGGAGTACCAAGGGTTCCGTTACAACCACATTTCTCATTGTGCTCAGCCAGCAGTAAGGAAGCCATTTGGCTCCTGTAGCTGGCAGGCTATATGATGACAACTATATTTCACCACCCACTGGGGTGTACACGCCTAGATGGGCAGACAATATGATGATAACGACATCTAGGTGTACACACCTCATGTCTTCTATTGCCCCATCCCCTCAGTCATCTCTTTCCTCTTGTATGTCTTCTATTACCCCATTCCCTCAGTCATCTCTTTCCTCTTGTATGTCTTCTATAGCCCCATCCCGTCAGTCATCTCTTTCCTCTTGTATGTCTTCTATTACCCCATCCCCTCAGTCATCTCTTTCCTCTTGTATGTCTTCTATTGCCCCATCCCGTCAGTCATCTCTTTCCTCTTGTATGTCTTCTATTGCCCCATCCCGTCAGTCATCTCTTTCCTCTTGTATGTCTTCTATTGCCCCATCCCGTCAGTCATCTCTTTCCTCTTGTATGTCTTCTATTACCCCATCCCGTCAGTCATCTCTTTCCTCTTGTATGTCTTCTATTGCCCCATCCCGTCAGTCATCTCTTTCCTCTTGTATGTCTTCTATTGCCCCATCCCGTCAGTCATCTCTTTCCTCTTGTATGTCTTCCATTACCCCATCCCGTCAGTCATCTCTTTCCTCTTGTATGTCTTCCATTACCCCATCCCGTCAGTCATCTCTTTCCTCTTGTATGTCTTCTATTACCCCATCCCGTCAGTCATCTCTTTCCTCTTGTATGTCTTCCATTACCCCATCCCGTCAGTCATCTCTTTCCTCTTGTATGTCTTCCATTACCCCATCCCGTCAGTCATCTCTTTCCTCTTGTATGTCTTCTATTGCCCCATCCCCTCAGTCATCTCTTTCCTCTTGTATGTCTTCTATTGCCCCATCCCCTCAGTCATCTCTTTCCTCTTGTATGTCTATTACCCCATCCCGTGATAAGGGAAGGAGGTCTCATGGAAAGTAGAATTGGGGGCCTACCCTAGCCTTTACAAAGCAGTACCACCAGCCAGTCGTGGTTAGCATGGTAAGATAGAGAGTTGATGTGATGTCAGAGAGGTGAGAGTAGTAATTAGTTATACTATGTAACGTTAGCTATCGGAGTTAAGGGGCTGGCAGAGTGAACTTTATATGTTAGGATGTATTTTATTGGATGTTTAAAACTTATGGTGTGGGCCTAATATAGGAAGATAAGGTGGGGGTGGGATACAGCGACAGCCCTCCATACATGTATTAATACAAAATCATACACAGAAGTGAGGATTTCTAATGGATTTCAGCACGGAGGATTTATACATTGATCTAGAAGCAAATAAAATGACTTGGAAGTTATAGATAATCGGATCTGTTACTGAAACTCCCACGCTATGGTAGAATAAAATCTAACATGGAGTTTGTCCTGTGTGAGAGTATTACTCACAGCTAGTTCACAGAAAGCCAGAGACGCCACTTCCCTCTCTCCGCCCATTACAGGAATAAAAAGGTACAAAATTAAACTCTTCCTGTTTGTGGGTAAAGTGACAAGTGAAACTCAGATGGAAGATGATCCCACCAACACAGTGACACACCAACAGTCACACATAGCAACACACCAACAGCGACGCACCAACATCCACCATGAAAATAAAAACACAACCAACAAATTGTATAAAACTCACAACTTTATAACATAAAAACAAACTCTAGAATGAGAATAATCATCCAGCCAATACCCTGTCTGGCTGTACAGAGGGGGCTGCTAATGGCGTCAGTCCTGTGTGCCGCCAGCTCCAGGCTCAGAGCCGTATTCCGTGTACTTCTTGGCACTTCCATGGACGCGGCTGGCCGGGTACTTCTTGGCATTTAGCTCCATCTTTCTGAGCACAGCTTGAGGAAGATCCACACGACACTTCTCAGCCAACTCCAGGAGGTAGATAAGGACATCACTCAGCTCATGTGACAGATCATCTCTCTGAGACGCCGACCAGCCTGGGAGACCTTCTGCCACCTCACCCTGCCACTGACTGCGGAGAGACAGAGTTAATATGAGACCGGACGAGAAAGAAAAAAAAAAAAAAAAAAAAAAAAAATACATTTCGATAGACACTTACAATAGCTCCGCCAGTTCCCCAACTTCCCCAACCAGAGCGAGAAGGAGATTACGCGGTTGGTGAAACTGACTCCAGTTTCTATCCTGAGTGAATCTGTGCTGCAGATGCCGGCTGCGTAAAGAGAGTACAGAGTATTACTCCCCAGTGCCCCCACACCCCCATTCACCTGCCCGAAAATCCCCCGTGCCCCACACCCCCATTCACCCACCCGACACTGCCCCGTGCCCCACACCCCCATTCACCCGCCCGACACTGCCCCGTGCCCCACACGCCCATTCACCCGCCCGACACTGCCCGTGCCCCACACTCCCATTCACCCGCCCGACACTGCCCCGTGCCCCACACGCCCATTCACCCGCCCGACACTGCCCCGTGCCCCACACGCCCATTCACCCGCCCGACACTGCCCCGTGCCCCACACGCCCATTCACCCGCCCGACACTGCCCCGTGCCCCACACGCCCATTCACCCGCCCGACACTGCCCCGTGCCCCACACGCCCATTCACCCGCCCGACACTGCCCCGTGCCCCACACGCCCATTCACCCGCCCGACACTGCCCCGTGCCCCACACGCCCATTCACCCGCCCGACACTCCCCCGCGCCCCACTTAAACGTCCGACACTCCCCCGCCCGATTAAGCCACCCGTTCCCTCACAGCCACTCACATATCTTCCATTGTTGGAGACACACTGAATCGGAACTCTGGCTGCAGGGGCTCAGGGGAGCTTTGCCCATTGGAAGCGGCCTGGAAACAATGCGAGACAAAGTCAGATACACCTGACCACCCACGCAAACCCACCCAACACCGTACAAGGGCAGTGACACCCCAGACAAACCTAGAGCAATCTATATAGCCTGTGAAGGACCCCTCCATTGCTGGGGCCTACCTTTCGATTATGAACCCTGGGATTGAATAGAGGTTCTGCTTTAGGGAGGTGGGTACAGTGGGTAAGTTTGCACTTTGCACTGACTTTGCTCCCAGATTGCACCTTCTGTAATCCTGACTCACCCTGGATTATGTGTTATAACTGTATGTTTAACCCCTTCACAACCAACTCATGTATTTAAGCTGGCGGTGCGCACACTGGTCTGAAACGGGTCCAGGACTCTGCCTCGCTCCCGAGGCCAAGTGATAACATGCAAATTAGATGTCATTGTGTTCACACATTACCAATAATGTAATTCTAGTGAATCAGAGTGGGACCTGCAAGTAAAAAAGAAAGGAATCCAAACATTTCCCTTGCTGATTAGTCTGTTACTGTGATCAGTTTCCTTCCTTCTTTATGGCCCTCATTTTGTTCTTTTTCCCCCCAAATTATTTTTGCAATTTAAAGTTCTTTTTAATAAAGAAATATTACGGTTATATATTAATTTAGTTAGTTTTTTTTACAGGGTTTTAGAAGCTATGTTTGTATTAGTTGGGATAATGTTGCACTAGATGTGTAACATTATTACGGAGAAAATATAGGGGAAAACATTTATGTATAGGGTATCAAAAGAAAGCTCTAATTGTCCTTTAAAAAAAAACATACATATAACTTGTATGGGTGGGTTAACTGAGAGAGAGGAAAATTATGTTTAAAAAAAAAAAAAAAAAACATATCAAAAAAGTGTCACTAGGGTTAGTGTCACCCCCTGGATTTCCTCCCATACCAAACAGGTTCCTTCCAATGCCAGTCAGATGGCCCATTAACTATGCCACACACAGGAGCCCCATAACTATGCCACACACAGGAGCCCCATAACTATGCCACACACAGGAGCCCCATAACTATGCCACACACAGGAGCCCCATAACTATGCCACACACAGGAGCCCCATAACTATGCCACATACAGAAGCCCATAACTATGCCACATACAGGAGCCCCATAACTATGCCACACGTGGGACCGCCATTAATTATGCCACACACAGGAGCCCCATAACTATGCCACACACAGGAGCCCCATAACTATGCCACACACAGGAGCCCCATAACTATGCCACACACAGGAGCCCCATAACTATGCCACATACAGAAGCCCATAACTATGCCACATACAGGAGCCCCATAACTATGCCACACGTGGGACCGCCATTAATTATGCCACACACAGGAGCTCAACAAGGTGACAATTGTACAATTCTAAACAATATATATCCATACAGACATCTCTCTCTATAACTAGTTGCATTTATACTTATTTGATTTTTTTAAATATTATATTCAACAATTTTGATATTTAACAAAAAGGTTATTGAAAAATTGCATTCCTTGTTTTTATTCCTTTCCTCTGCACACACATCGCACTATAGTACATCTCTCACACATCGCACTATAGTACATCTCTCACACATATCGCACTATAGTACATCTCTCACACACATCGCACTATAGTACATCTCTCACACACACATATCGCACTATAGTACATCTCTCTCACACACACATCGCACTATAGTACATCTCTCTCACACACACATCGCACTATAGTACATCTCTCTCACACACACATCGCACTATAGTACATCTCTCTCACACACACATCGCACTATAGTACATCTCTCACACACACATATCGCACTATAGTACATCTCTCACACACACATATCGCACTATAGTACATCTCTCTCACACACACATCGCACTATAGTACATCTCTCTCACACACACATCGCACTATAGTACATCTCTCACACATATCGCACTATAGTACATCTCTCACACACATCGCACTATAGTACATCTCTCTCACACACATCGCACTATAGTACATCTCTCTCACACACATCGCACTATAGTACATCTCTCTCACATCGCACTATAGTACATCTCTCACACATCGCACTATAGTACATCTCTCACACATCGCACTATAGTACATCTCTCACACATCGCACTATAGTACATCTCTCACACATATCGCACTATAGTACATCTCTCACATATCGCACTATAGTACATCTCTCACACACATCGCACTATAGTACATCTCTCACACATATCGCACTATAGTACATCTCTCACATATCGCACTATAGTACATCTCTCTCACATATCGCACTATAGTACATCTCTCACACATCGCACTATAGTACATCTCTCACACATCGCACTATAGCACATCTCTCACATATCGCACTATAGTACATCTCTCACACATATCGCACTATAGTACATCTCTCACATATCGCACTATAGTACATCTCTCACACATCGCACTATAGTACATCTCTCTCACACACATATCGCACATCTCTCACACATCGCACTATAGTACATCTCTCACACATATCGCACTATAGTACATCTCTCACACATATCGCACTATAGTACATCTCTCACATATCGCACTATAGTACATCTCTCACATATCGCACTATAGTACATCTCTCACACATCGCACTATAGTACATCTCTCTCACACATATCGCACTATAGTACATCTCTCTCACACATATCGCACTATAGTACATCTCTCACATATCGCACTATAGTACATCTCTCACACATCGCACTATAGTACATCTCTCACACATATCGCACTATAGTACATCTCTCTCACACATCGCACTATAGTACATCTCTCTCACACATCGCACTATAGTACATCTCTCACACACATCGCACTATAGTACATCTCTCACACACATCGCACTATAGTACATCTCTCACACACATCGCACTATAGTACATCTCTCACATATCGCACTATAGTACATCTCTCACATATCGCACTATAGTACATCTCTCACATATCGCACTATAGTACATCTCTCTCACACATATCGCACTATAGTACATCTCTCACATATCGCACTATAGTACATCTCTCACATATCGCACTATAGTACATCTCTCACATATCGCACTATAGTACATCTCTCTCACACATATCGCACTATAGTACATCTCTCACATATCGCACTATAGTACATCTCTCACACATCGCACTATAGTACATCTCTCACACATATCGCACTATAGTACATCTCTCTCACACATCGCACTATAGTACATCTCTCTCACATATCGCACTATAGTACATCTCTCTCACATATCGCACTATAGTACATCTCTCACACACACATCGCACTATAGTACATCTCTCACACATATCGCACTATAGTACATCTCTCACATATCGCACTATAGTACATCTCTCACACATATCGCACTATAGTACATCTCTCACACATATCGCACTATAGTACATCTCTCACACATATCGCACTATAGTACATCTCTCACACATCGCACTATAGTACATCTCTCACATATCGCACTATAGTACATCTCTCACATATCGCACTATAGTACATCTCTCACATATCGCACTATAGTACATCTCTCTCACATATCGCACTATAGTACATCTCTCACACATCGCACTATAGTACATCTCTCACATATCGCACTATAGTACATCTCTCACACATATTGCACTATAGTACATCTCTCTCACATATCGCACTATAGTACATCTCTCTCACATATTGCACTATAGTACATCTCTCTCACACATATCGCACTATAGTACATCTCTCTCACATATCGCACTATAGTACATCTCTCTCACATATCGCACTATAGTACATCTCTCTCACATATCGCACTATAGTACATCTCTCACACATATCGCACTATAGTACATCTCTCTCACATATCGCACTATAGTACATCTCTCACACATCGCACTATAGTACATCTCTCTCACATATCGCACTATAGTACATCTCTCACACATCGCACTATAGTACATCTCTCACACACACATATCGCACTATAGTACATCTCTCACACACACATATCGCACTATAGTACATCTCTCACACATCGCACTATAGTACATCTCTCACATATCGCACTATAGTACATCTCTCACATATCGCACTATAGTACATCTCTCTCACATATCGCACTATAGTACATTTCTCACACATCGCACTATAGTACATCTCTCACACATATCGCACTATAGTACATCTCTCACACATCGCACTATAGTACATCTCTCACATATCGCACTATAGTACATCTCTCACATATCGCACTATAGTACATCTCTCACACATATCGCACTATAGTACATCTCTCACATATCGCACTATAGTACATCTCTCACATATCGCACTATAGTACATCTCTCACATATCGCACTATAGTACATCTCTCACACATCGCACTATAGTACATCTCTCACACATCGCACTATAGTACATCTCTCACACACATCGCACTATAGTACATCTCTCACACACATCGCACTATAGTACATCTCACACACATCGCACTATAGTACATCTCTCACATATCGCACTATAGTACATCTCTCTCACATATCGCACTATAGTACATCTCTCTCACATATCGCACTATAGTACATCTCTCACATATATCGCACTATAGTACATCTCTCACATATATCGCACTATAGTACATCTCTCACATATCGCACTATAGTACATCTCTCTCACATATCGCACTATAGTACATCTCTCACATATCGCACTATAGTACATCTCTCACACATCGCACTATAGTACATCTCTCACACATCGCACTATAGTACATCTCTCACACACATCGCACTATAGTACATCTCTCACACACATCGCACTATAGTACATCTCACACACATCGCACTATAGTACATCTCTCACATATCGCACTATAGTACATCTCTCTCACATATCGCACTATAGTACATCTCTCTCACATATCGCACTATAGTACATCTCTCACATATATCGCACTATAGTACATCTCTCACATATATCGCACTATAGTACATCTCTCACATATCGCACTATAGTACATCTCTCTCACATATCGCACTATAGTACATCTCTCACATATCGCACTATAGTACATCTCTCACATATCGCACTATAGTACATCTCTCACATATCGCACTATAGTACATCTCTCTCACATATCGCACTATAGTACATCTCTCACATATCGCACTATAGTACATCTCTCACATATCGCACTATAGTACATCTCTCACACACACATATCGCACTATAGTACATCTCTCACACATCGCACTATAGTACATCTCTCACACATCGCACTATAGTACATCTCTCTCACATATCGCACTATAGTACATCTCTCACACATATCGCACTATAGTACATCTCTCACACATATCGCACTATAGTACATCTCTCACACATCGCACTATAGTACATCTCTCACATATCGCACTATAGTACATCTCTCACATATCGCACTATAGTACATCTCTCACATATCGCACTATAGTACATCTCTCTCACATATCGCACTATAGTACATCTCTCACACATCGCACTATAGTACATCTCTCACATATCGCACTATAGTACATCTCTCACACATATTGCACTATAGTACATCTCTCTCACATATCGCACTATAGTACATCTCTCTCACATATTGCACTATAGTACATCTCTCTCACACATATCGCACTATAGTACATCTCTCTCACATATCGCACTATAGTACATCTCTCTCACATATCGCACTATAGTACATCTCTCTCACATATCGCACTATAGTACATCTCTCACACATATCGCACTATAGTACATCTCTCACACATATCGCACTATAGTACATCTCTCACACATCGCACTATAGTACATCTCTCACATATCGCACTATAGTACATCTCTCTCACATATCGCACTATAGTACATCTCTCACATATCGCACTATAGTACATCTCTCACACATCGCACTATAGTACATCTCTCACACATCGCACTATAGTACATCTCTCACACATCGCACTATAGTACATCTCTCACATATCGCACTATAGTACATCTCTCACACATCGCACTATAGTACATCTCTCACTATAGTACATCTCTCACACATATCGCACTATAGTACATCTCTCACATATCGCACTATAGTACATCTCTCACACATCGCACTATAGTACATCTCTCACACATATCGCACTATAGTACATCTCTCACACATATCGCACTATAGTACATCTCTCACACATATCGCACTATAGTACATCTCTCACACATATCGCACTATAGTACATCTCTCTCACACATCGCACTATAGTACATCTCTCACATATCGCACTATAGTACATCTCTCACACATATCGCACTATAGTACATCTCTCACACATATCGCACTATAGTACATCTCTCTCACACATATCGCACTATAGTACATCTCTCACACATCGCACTATAGTACATCTCTCACATATCGCACTATAGTACATCTCTCACACATATCGCACTATAGTACATCTCTCTCACACATCGCACTATAGTACATCTCTCACACACATCGCACTATAGTACATCTCTCACACATCGCACTATAGTACATCTCTCACACATCGCACTATAGTACATCTCTCTCACACATCGCACTATAGTACATCTCTCACACATATCGCACTATAGTACATCTCTCTCACACATCGCACTATAGTACATCTCTCACATATCGCACTATAGTACATCTCTCACATATCGCACTATAGTACATCTCTCACACACATCGCACTATAGTACATCTCTCACATATCGCACTATAGTACATCTCTCACACACATCGCACTATAGTACATCTCTCACACACATCGCACTATAGTACATCTCTCACACATCGCACTATAGTACATCTCTCACACATCGCACTATAGTACATCTCTCACACATATCGCACTATAGTACATCTCTCACATATCGCACTATAGTACATCTCTCACATATCGCACTATAGTACATCTCTCACACACATCGCACTATAGTACATCTCTCACACATCGCACTATAGTACATCTCTCACACATCGCACTATAGTACATCTCTCACACATCGCACTATAGTACATCTCTCACACATCGCACTATAGTACATCTCTCACATATCGCACTATAGTACATCTCTCTCACATATCGCACTATAGTACATCTCTCTCACATATCGCACTATAGTACATCTCTCACCTCCATGTCACACGTGGATCTGTAAACACTTCTTGGGGCGTCGCTTAAGAAAAATGACCAGCCAATCACAACACAGCTCCACCCACCAATCACAACACAGCTCCACCCACCAATCACAACACAGCTCCACCCACCAATCACAACACAGCTCCACCCACCAATCAAAGTGCTTACCCACCAATCACAGTACAGTCTTTACCCGCCAACACAACAAGGAGAACAACCTACACTACAGTACGGTATCCGTCCGCCAATCAATCACAACAAGGATAACAACTTGCACTACAGGACGGTATCCGTCCGCCAATCAATCACAACAAGGATAACAACTTGCACTACAGGACGGTATCCGTCCGCCAATCAATCACAACAAGGATAACAACTTGCACTACAGGACGGTATCCGTCCGCCAATCAATCACAACAAGGATAACAACTTGCACTACAGGACGGTATCCGTCCGCCAATCAATCACAACAAGGATAACAACTTGCACTACAGTACGGTATCCGTCCGCCAATCAATCACAACAAGGATAACAACCTGCACTACAGGACGGTATCCGTCCGCCAATCAATCACAACAAGGATAACAACCTGCACTACAGGACGGTATCCGTCCGCCAATCACAACAAGGATAACAACCTGCACTACAGGACGGTATCCGTCCGCCAATCACAACAAGGATAACAACCTGCACTACAGTACGGTATCCGTCCGCCAATCAATCACAACAATGATAACAACCTGCACTACAGGACGGTATCCGTCCGCCAATCAATCACAACAATGATAACAACCTGCACTACAGGACGGTATCCGTCCGCCAATCACAACAAGGATAACAACCTGCACTACAGGTCGGTATCCGTCCGCCAATCAATCACAACAAGGATAACAACCTGCACTACAGGACGGTATCCGTCCGCCAATCACAAATCACAAAAGCTGTACATCGTCATCAAAAGGTTTTCGCGTGCTGCTCCTCTCCCAGAACCCTTTGCGCTAGATAATGCTGAGCCTGACTAGGAAGCCCCGTCTGTCAGTCTATGTCTTCCTCCCAGCCCCGTCTGTCAGTCTATGTCTTCCTCCCAGCCCCGTCTGTCAGTCTATGTGTTCCTCCCAGCCCTGTCTGTCAGTCTATGTCTTCCTCCCAGGACCGTCTGTCAGTCTATGTATTCCTCCCAGGACCGTCTGTCAGTCTATGTCTTCCTCCCAGCCCCGTCTGTCAGTCTATGTCTTCCTCCCAGCCCCGTCTGTCAGTCTATGTATTCCTCCCAGCCCCGTCTGTCAGTCTATGTCTTCCTCCCAGGACCGTCTGTCAGTCTATGTCTTCCTCCCAGGACCGTCTGTCAGTCTATGTCTTCCTCCCAGCCCTGTCTGTCAGTCTATGTCTTCCTCCCAGCCCCGTCTGTCAGTCTATGTCTTCCTCCCAGCCCCGTCTGTCAGTCTATGTCTTCCTCCCAGGACCGTCTGTCAGTCTATGTCTTCCTCCCAGGACCGTCTGTCAGTCTATGTCTTCCTCCCAGCCCTGTCTGTCAGTCTATGTCTTCCTCCCAGCCCCGTCTGTCAGTCTATGTCTTCCTCCCAGCCCCGTCTGTCAGTCTATGTCTTCCTCCCAGCCCCGTCTGTCAGTCTATGTCTTCCTCCCAGCCCTGTCTGTCAGTCTATGTCTTCCTCCCAGCCCTGTCTGTCAGTCTATGTCTTCCTCCCAGCCCCGTCTGTCAGTCTATGTGTTCCTCCCAGCCCCGTCTGTCAGTCTATGTATTCCTCCCAGCCCTGTCTGTCAGTCTATGTCTTCCTCCCAGCCCCGTCTGTCAGTCTATGTCTTCCTCCCAGCCCCGTCTGTCAGTCTATGTCTTCCTCCCAGCCCCGTCTGTCAGTCTATGTCTTCCTCCCAGCCCCGTCTGTCAGTCTATGTCTTCCTCCCAGGACCGTCTGTCAGTCTATGTATTCCTCCCAGGACCGTCTGTCAGTCTATGTATTCCTCCCAGGACCGTCTGTCAGTCTATGTCTTCCTCCCAGCCCCGTCTGTCAGTCTATGTCTTCCTCCCAGCCCCGTCTGTCAGTCTATGTATTCCTCCCAGCCCCGTCTGTCAGTCTATGTATTCCTCCCAGCCCTGTCTGTCAGTCTATGTCTTCCTCCCAGGACCGTCTGTCAGTCTATGTATTCCTCCCAGGACCGTCTGTCAGTCTATGTATTCCTCCCAGCCCTGTCTGTCAGTCTATGTCTTCCTCCCAGCCCTGTCTGTCAGTCTATGTCTTCCTCCCAGCCCCGTCTGTCAGTCTATGTCTTCCTCCCAGCCCCGTCTGTCAGTCTATGTCTTCCTCCCAGCCCCGTCTGTCAGTCTATGTGTTCCTCCCAGCCCTGTCTGTCAGTCTATGTGTTCCTCCCAGCCCTGTCTGTCAGTCTATGTCTTCCTCCCAGCCCCGTCTGTCAGTCTATGTCTTCCTCCCAGCCCCGTCTGTCAGTCTATGTGTTCCTCCCAGCCCCGTCTGTCAGTCTATGTGTTCCTCCCAGCCCTGTCTGTCAGTCTATGTATTCCTCCCAGCCCCGTCTGTCAGTCTATGTCTTCCTCCCAGCCCCGTCTGTCAGTCTATGTCTTCCTCCCAGCCCCGTCTGTCAGTCTATGTCTTCCTCCCAGCCCCGTCTGTCAGTCTATGTCTTCCTCCCAGCCCCGTCTGTCAGTCTATGTCTTCCTCCCAGCCCCGTCTGTCAGTCTATGTCTTCCTCCCAGCCCCGTCTGTCAGTCTATGTCTTCCTCCCAGCCCCGTCTGTCAGTCTATGTCTTCCTCCCAGCCCCGTCTGTCAGTCTATGTCTTCCTCCCAGCCCCGTCTGTCAGTCTATGTCTTCCTCCCAGCCCCGTCTGTCAGTCTATGTCTTCCTCCCAGCCCCGTCTGTCAGTCTATGTCTTCCTCCCAGACCCGTCTGTCAGTCTATGTATTCCTCCCAGACCCAAACCTCCGGCCCTGTGTATCCCGTGTACAGACATTTACCAATTCTACGTCTCTGTCTCTCTCTATCTTTCTCTATTTCTCTCTCTTTCTCTCATACTGCAAAATGACTTGTGTGTGTGTGGAGTTACCCACGACTCTGTCCCCCAAATAGAGGGTTTATGACCCAACGTCACTATTAAAAAAGAAAACCTCAAAAGGCCTACACATCTTGTTAGGGAGGTGCTAGCTTTTATAGATAACCTAGAACAAATCTATTGTGCTTCATGGACCCTCCCCATGTTATATTCTCTCCCAGCTGATCTCTGGCCCCTCCCCATGTTATATTCTCTCCCAGCTGATCTCTGGCCCCTCCCCATGTTATATTCTCTCTCAGCTGATCTCTTGCCCCTCCCCTTGTTATATTCTCTCCCAGCTGATCTCTCGCCCCTCCCCCAGGTTATATTCTCTCCCAGCTGATCTCTCGCCCCTCCTCATGTTATATTCTCTCCCAGCTGATCTCTCGCCCCTCCCCCAGGTTATATTCTCTCCCAGCTGATCTCTCGCCCCTCCCCCAGGTTATATTCTCTCCCAGCTGATCTCTGGCCCCTCCCCATGTTATATTCTGTCCTAGCTGATCTCTCGCCCCTCCCCATGTTATATTCTGTCCTAGCTGATCTCTCGCCCCTCCCCATGTTATATTCTGTCCTAGCTGATCTCTCGCCCCTCCTCATGTTATATTCTCTCCCAGCTGATCTCTCGCCCCTCCTCATGTTATATTCTCTCCCAGCTGATCTCTCGCCCCTCCCCCAGGTTATATTCTCTCCCAGCTGATCTCTCGCCCCTCCCCCAGGTTATATTCTCTCCCAGCTGATCTCTGGCCCCTCCCCATGTTATATTCTGTCCTAGCTGATCTCTCGCCCCTCCCCATGTTATATTCTGTCCTAGCTGATCTCTCGCCCCTCCTCATGTTATATTCTCTCCCAGCTGATCTCTCGCCCCTCCCCCAGGTTATATTCTCTCCCAGCTGATCTCTCGCCCCTCCTCATGTTATATTCTCTCCCAGCTGATCTTTCGCCCCTCCCCCAGGTTATATTCTGTTCCAGGTGATCTCTGGCCCCTCCCCCATGTTATATTCTCTCCCAGCTGATCTCTCGCCCCTCCTCATTATATACCGTATTTGCTCGATTATAAGACGACCCTGATTATAAGACGACCCACCCAAATTTGTACATTCCTTTAGGAAAAAAACTAAAAGCCTGCTTATAAGACTACCCTATAGGAAAAAAGTTTAACTTGTATATATGTAAATTGCTTTTTAATATTTAATAAAAAGTTTATATTATTCAAATGCATTTCTTGTTTTTATTTGCTTTTATGTGCCAATGCGGCCTCTCTCCCGCTCCCCCAGCTGTCTCTCTCTCCCCCCAAAACTTATATCTTGTCTCTATCTATCCCCCCTCCCCTTTTCTCTCTGTCACCCTCCCTCTCCTTGTCTGTGTCTCCCCCCTCCCCCCCTTGTCGGTCTGTGTCCTCCCCCTCCCACTCCCTTTGTCTCTCTCTGTCCCCCTCCCTCCCCTTGTCTGTGTCTCCCCCCCCCCTTGTCTGTCTGTGTCCTCCCCCTCCCTTTGTCTCTCTCTAACCCCCCCTCCCCTTGTCTGTCTGTGTCCTCCGTCCCCCCCTCCCCCTTACCTCGATCCCTGGTGGCTAGTGGTGGCAGCCGGGGGATGTCTGCACGATACGTGCACACATCCTCCATGCTGCCCGACACGGCAGTCTATTATGACGGAGAGCTGGTCCGTCATAATAGACTGCCGTGTCGGGCAGCATGGAGGATGTCTGCACGTATCGTGCAGACATCCCCCAGCTGCCCGATTCTCCCTGGTGCCTAGTGGGGCAGCAGAGGATGTCTGCGCGATGAGCGCAGACCTCCCCTGCTGCCGCCCGGCACGATCGCCGGGACCTCTGTGACGAAAGCGCAAGTACCTGGCTTCTTCACAGAAGCCCCAGCGGTCGTGCCGGGCGGAAGCAGGGGAGTCTGTGCTCATCGCGCAGACATCCCCTGCTGTTAGAGAGGGGGATCCAGGTCCCCTGCAGCTCTGCTGGGGACCTGGATCCATGTCTTATAATCTGACCTCAATTTGAGGTCAGATTATAAGAAGACCTCGAATGTAAAACGAGGAGGATTTTTCAGAGCATTTGCTCTGAAAAAAACCTCGTCTTATATTCGAGCAAATACGGTATTCTATCCCAGCTGATCTCTGGCCCCTCCCCCATGTTATATTCTCTCCCAGTTGATCTTTCGCCCCTCCTCGTGTTATTTTCTCTCCCAGCTGATCTCTCGCCCCTCCCCCATGTTATATTCTCTCCCAGCTGATCTCTGGCCCCTCCCCATGTTATATTCTCTCCCAGCTGATCTCTGGCCCCTCCCCCAGGTTATGTTCTCTCCCAGCTGATATCTTGCCCCTCCCCCAGGTTATATTCTCTCCCAGCTGATCTCTCGCCCCTCCCCATGTTATATTTTCTCCCAGCTGATCTCTGGCCCCTCCCCCAGGTTATGTTCTCTCCCAGCTGATATCTTGCCCCTCCCCCAGGTTATATTCTCTCCCAGCTGATCTCTCGCCCCACCTCCAGGTTATATTCTCTCCCAGCTGATCTCTCGCCCCTCCCCCATGTTATATTCTCTCCCAGCTGATCTCTCGCCCCTCCCCATGTTATATTCTCTCCCAGCTGATCTCTCGCCCCTCCCCCATGTTATATTCTCTCCCAGCTGATCTCTTGCCCGTCCCCCATGTTATATTCTCTCCCAGCTGATCTCTCGCCCAGCTGATCTCTCGCCCCTCCCCCATGTTATATTCTCTCCCAGCTGATCTCTCGCCCCTCCCCCATGTTATATTCTCTCCCAGCTGATCTCTCGCCCCTCCCCCATGTTATATTCTGTCCTAGCTGATCTCTCGCCCCTCCCCATGTTATATTCTCTCCCAGCTGATTCCTCGCCCCTCCTCATGTTATATTCTCTCCCAGCTGATCTCTCGCCCCTCCCCCAGGTTATATTCTCTCCCAGCTGATCTCTCGCCCCTCCCCATGTTATATTCTCTCCCAGCTGATCTCTGGCCCCTCCCCATGTTATATTCTCTCCCAGCTGATCTCTCGCCCCTCCCCATGTTATATTCTCTCCCAGCTGATCTCTCGCCTCTCCCCCATGTTATATTCTCTCCCAGCTGATCTCTTGCCCGTCCCCCATGTTATATTCTCTCCCAGCTGATCTCTCGCCCAGCTGATCTCTCGCCCCTCCCCCATGTTATATTCTCTCCCAGCTGATCTCTCGCCCCTCCCCCATGTTATATTCTCTCCCAGCTGATCTCTCGCCCCTCCCCCATGTTATATTCTGTCCTAGCTGATCTCTCGCCCCTCCCCATGTTATATTCTCTCCCAGCTGATTCCTCGCCCCTCCTCATGTTATATTCTCTCCCAGCTGATCTCTCGCCCCTCCCCCATGTTATATTCTCTCCCAGCTGATCTCTCGCCCCTCCCCATGTTATATTCTCTCCCAGCTGATCTCTCACCCCTCCCCATGTTATATTCTCTCCCAGCTGATCTCTCGCCCCTCCCCATGTTATATTCTCTCCCAGCTGATCTCTTGCCCCTCCCCCAGGTTATATTCTCTCCCAGCTGATCTCTCGCCCCTCCCCCATGTTATATTCTGTCCTAGCTGATCTCTCGCCCCTCCCCATGTTATATTCTCTCCCAGCTGATCTCTCGTCCCTCCCCATGTTATATTCTCTCCCAGCTGATCTCTCGCCCCTCCTCATGTTATATTCTCTCCCAGCTGATCTCTAGCCCCTCCCCCATGTTATATTCTCTCCCAGCTGATCTCTCGCCCCTCCCCCAGGTTATATTCTCTCCCAGCTGATCTCTCGCCCTTCCTCATGTTATATTCTCTCCCAGCTGATCTCTCGCCCCTCCCCATGTTATATTCTCTCCCAGCTGATCTCTCGCCCCTCCCCATGTTATATTCTCTCCCAGCTGATCTCTCGCCCCTCCCCATGTTATATTCTCTCCCAGCTGATCTCTCGCCCCTCCCCATGTTATATTCTCTCCCAGCTGATCTCTCGCCCCTCCCCATGTTATATTCTCTCCCAGCTGATCTCTCGCCCCTCCTCATGTTATATTCTCTCCCAGCTGATTCCTCGCCCCTCCTCATGTTATATTCTCTCCCAGCTGATCTCTCGCCCCTCCCCATGTTATATTCTCTCCCAGCTGATCTCTCGCCCCTCCCCATGTTATATTCTCTCCCAGCTGATCTCTCGTCCCTCCCCATGTTATATTCTCTCCCAGCTGATCTCTCGCCCCTCCTCATGTTATATTCTCTCCCAGCTGATCTCTCGCCCCTCCCCCAGGTTATATTCTCTCCCCCCTCCTCATGTTATATTCTCTCCCTGTTGTTTTCTGTTCTGTCCCACTATGTGTTGTATTGAGGTCAATGTGTAACTGGCTATTTACATAGTGATAGTACATAGGGTATATGTATCAAGCTGTGTAATTGCTGTAAATGTCAGGGAAGGAGAGGAATCCATCTGAAAGGTAAGACTCTGTGATTAGGGATAAAAATTGTCTGCCATGCTATGTTCTAAATACACTTAACATTAGTCTCAATCCTATGTTTTACCGGCCTGCTGCTAAAATACTGGCTGGGTAGCAAACCTAGCTGTGACCAGTATCATGGAGCAGAAATCAACTGTGTGTGTATAGGAAACGATGTGGGATAGTGTATGTGTACAGGGGAGCAGTGTGAGAGACTCTGGGTGTACAGGGGAGCGGTGTGAGAGACTGGGAGGACAGGGGAGTAGTGTGAGAGACTCTGGGTGTACAGGGGAGCAGCGTGAGAGACTCTGGGTGTACAGGGGAGCGGTGCGAGAGACTCTGGGTGTACAGGGGAGCGGTGTGAGAGACTCTGCGTGTACAGCGGAGCGGTGTGAGAGACTCTGGGAGGACAGGGGAGCGGTGTGAGAGACTCTGCGTGTACAGGGGAGCGGTGTGAGAGACTCTGGGTGTACAGGGGAGCGGTGTGAGAGACTCTGGGTGTACAGGGGAGCGGTGTGAGAGACTCTGGGTGTACAGGGGAGCGGTGTGAGAGACTCTGGGTGTACAGGGGAGCGGTGTGAGAGACTCTGGGTGTACAGGGGAGCGGTGTGTGAGAGACTCTGGGTGTACAGGGGAGCGGTGCGAGAGACTCTGGGTGTACAGGGGAGCGGTGCGAGAGACTCTGGGTGTACAGGGGAGCGGTGCGAGAGACTCTGGGTGTACAGGGGAGCGGTGCGAGAGACTCTGGGTGTACAGGGGAGCGGTGCGAGAGACTCTGGGTGTACAGGGGAGCGGTGTGAGAGACTCTGGGTGTACAGGGGAGCGGTGTGAGAGACTCTGGGTGTACAGGGGAGCGGTGTGAGAGACTCTGGGTGTACAGGGGAGCGGTGTGAGAGACTCTGGGTGTACAGGGGAGCGGTGTGTGAGAGACTCTGGGTGTACAGGGGAGCGGTGTGTGAGAGACTCTGGGTGTACAGGGGAGCGGTGTGAGAGACTCTGGGTGTACAGGGGAGCGGTGCGAGAGACTCTGGGTGTACAGGGGAGCGGTGTGAGAGACTCTGGGTGTACAGGGGAGCGGTGTGAGAGACTCTGGGTGTACAGGGGAGCGGTGTGAGAGACTCTGGGTGTACAGGGGAGCGGTGTGTGAGAGACTCGCGTTGTGTGAGAGACTCGCGTTGTGTGAGAGACTCTGGGAGGACAGGGGAGCGGTGTGAGAGACTCTGGGTGTACAGGGGAGCGGTGTGAGAGACTCTGGGTGTACAGGGGAGCGGTGTGAGAGACTCTGGGTGTACAGGGGAGCGGTGTGTGAGAGACTCTGGGTGTACAGGGGAGCGGTGTGTGAGAGACTCTGGGTGTACAGGGGAGCGGTGTGTGAGAGACTCGCGTTGTGTGAGAGACTCTGGGAGGACAGGGGAGCATGATATTTGGGGTACCCTATCGCTGGTTATGCGGTGAGTTCTATATATCCCTCTCTTTATTATCCAGTCTTCCCATTATGGCCTCTGAAGATTTCGCTCTCCTTCTGCCCCGGCCCCGCCTGCAGCAGTTGGCTCGTGATTGGCTGGCAGAGGATGCTCCGTGGCTGGATGTGGCAGGATGGGCAGCTTCTCACGGAAAGAGGGGTTGTCAGGAGGAGGCTGTATTACTGTGCAAGTCTGCGGGGGTGCTGGCAGGGAGCCCGTTCTTTCAGGCGGTGTGTGAGGAAGCTGGCTGCTCCGTGATATGGGAACGTATGGAAGGAGAGTGGCTCGAACCTGTGACCAGAGCAGCCACAATCCAAGGTAATCCAAACATCCCATGTTTATCTGTTATCACCCTGGGAAATGTCTGTCACCAGCAGACTGGCCTCTCCCGCCATGCTCTGCCTCTGTCACCAGCAGACTGGCCTCTCCCGCCATGCTCTGCCTCTGTCACCAGCAGATTGGCCTCTCCCGCCATGCTCTGCCTCTGTCACCAGCAGACTGGCCTCTCCCGCCATGCTCTGCCTCTGTCACCAGCAGACTGGCCTCTCCCGCCATGCTCTGCCTCTGTCACCAGCAGATTGGCCTCTCCCGCCATGCTCTGCCTCTGTCACCAGCAGACTGGCCTCTCCCGCCATGCTCTGCCTCTGTCACCAGCAGACTGGCCTCTCCCGCCATGCTCTGCCTCTGTCACCAGCAGACTGGCCTCTCCCGCCATGCTCTGCCTCTGTCACCAGCAGACTGGCCTCTCCCGCCATGCTCTGCCTCTGTCACCAGCAGACTGGCCTCTCCCGCCATGCTCTGCCTCTGTCACCAGCAGACTGGCCTCTCCCGCCATGCTCTGCCTCTGTCACCAGCAGACTGGCCTCTCCCGCCATGCTCTGCCTCTGTCACCAGCAGACTGGCCTCTCCCGCCATGCTCTGCCTCTGTCACCAGCAGACTGGCCTCTCCCGCCATGCTCTGCCTCTGTCACCAGCAGACTGGCCTCTCCCGCCATGCTCTGCCTCTGTCACCAGCAGACTGGCCTCTCCCGCCATGCTCTGCCTCTGTCACCAGCAGACTGGCCTCTCCCGCCATGCTCTGCCTCTGTCACCAGCAGACTGGCCTCTCCCGCCATGCTCTGCCTCTGTCACCAGCAGACTGGCCTCTCCCGCCATGCTCTGCCTCTGTCACCAGCAGACTGGCCTCTCCCGCCATGCTCTGCCTCTGTCACCAGCAGACTGGCCTCTCGCGCCATGCTCTGTCACCTCTGTCACCAGATAGAGAAATACAGAGCAAAGATTCTAACAACATGTCCTACCCTGATAGAGCTATACAGAGCAGAGATTCTAACAACATGTCCTACCCTGATAGAGCTATACAGAGCAAAGATTCTAACAACATGTCCTACCCTGATAGAGCTATACAGAGCAAAGATTCTAACAACATGTCCTACCCTGATAGAGCTATACAGAGCAAAGATTCTAACAACATGTCCTACCCTGATAGAGCTATACAGAGCAAAGATTCTAAACAACATATCCGCCCCCTGATAGAACCATACAGAGCAAAGATTCTAAACAACATTTCCTACCCTGATAGAGCTATACAGAGCAAAGATTCTAAACAACATGTCCGCCCCCTGATAGAACCATACAGAGCAAAGATTCTAAAAAACATGTCCTACCCTGATAGAGCTATACAGAGCAAAGATTCTAAACAACATGTCGGCCCCCTGATAGAGCTATACAGAGTAAAGATTCTAAACACCATGTCAGCACCCTGATAGAGCTATACAGAGCAAAGATTCTAAACAACATGTCCTCCCCCTGATAGAGCTGTACAGAGTAAAGATTCTAAACAACATGTCCGCCCCCTGATAGAGCTGTACAGAGCAAAGATTCTAAACAACATGTCCGCCCCCTGATAGAGCTGTACAGAGCAAAGATTCTAACATGTCCGCCCCCTGATAGAGCTATACAGAGCAATGATTCTAAACATGTCCGCCCCCTGATATTGCTATACAGAGCAAAGATTCTAAACAACATGTCCGACCCCTGATATTGCTATACAGAGCAGATTCTAAACAACATGTCCGACCCGTGATAGAGCTATACAGAGCAAAGATTCTAAACAACATGTCCGCCCCCTGATAGAACCATACAGAGTAAAGATTCTAAACAACATGTCCGCCCCCTGATAGAGCTGTACAGAGCAAAGATTCTAACAACATGTCCGCCCCCTGATAGAGCTATACAGGGCAATGATTCTAAACATGTCCGCCCCCTGATATTGCTATACAGAGCAATGATTCTAAACAACATGTGTGCCCCCTGATAGAGCTATACAGAGCAAAGATTCTAAACAACATGTCTGCTCCCTAATAGAGCTATACAGAGAAAAGATTCTAAACAACATGTCCGCCCCCTGATAGAGCTATATGGATTACTTTAGTTCATATTTTTATAATAAAGCATTTCTATGTTTAAAAAAAATAAAAAAAAATGGTCATTTTTTAAAAACACCTAAAGCTGTCAGTTTATAGATTAAACATTTGCCCTTAAAGGGCCTCTGTCACCCAAACACTGCTTATACTGTGACTGTATCCCCCAAACACTGCTTATACTGTGACTGTATCCCCCAAACACTGCTTATACTGTGACTGTCTCACCCAAACACTGCTTATACTGTGACTGTCTCACCCAAACACTGCTTATACTGTGACTGTCTCACCCAAACACTGCTTATACTGTGACTGTCTCACCCAAACACTGCTTATACTGGGACTGTCTCACCCAAACACTGCTTATACTGGGACTCTAGAGAATACAAAGATATTTTCCTTTATTCACCATACAAGCAGCATTTAGGGGACGGGGTCTGCGGTCTGCGCAGCGTTTAGGGGACGGGGTCCGCGGTGTTTAGGGGAAGGAGTCCGCGGTGTTTAGGGGAAGGGGTCCGCGGTGTTTAGGGGAAGGGGTCCGCGGTCTGAGCGGTGTTTAGGGGAAGGGGTCCGCGGTCTGAGCGGTGTTTAGGGGAAGGGGTCCACGGTCTGAGCGGTGTTTAGGGGAAGGGGTCCGCGGTCTGAGCAGCGTTTAGGGGACGAGGGGTCTGTGGTCTGAGCAGTGTTTAGAGGAAAGGGTCCGCGGTCTGAGCAGCGTTTAGGGGACGGGGCGTTTAGGCTGCTGCATTGATAAAGGGTAGCATCGTGCACCCCACCACATGGCTGCTGAGTTTCCTGTGTAGCGAGATTCTCATCTCTTGCCGCAAGATGAACAAGTGTCTCATTCCCAGGCCGGGTCAATGACCTCCTCTTGGCCGAGAGGCCGGCTCTCAATGTCCTGTCTCGGGTCAGCGGAGTGGCCACGCTCGCCAGAGAAGTGACACGAATGTCCAAGGCTACCGGCTGGCTGGGGCAAGTAACCGGGACCAGGAAGACCACTCCCGGTTTCCGTCTGGCGGAGAAGTACGGACTGCTGGTGGGTGGAGCCGGGACTCATCGATATGGAACGAACGACTTACTCATGCTGAAAGACAATCACCTGTGGGCAATGGGGGGAATCGGACAGGTGAGGAGAGCTGGCCATGACATGAACAGATCTATATATATCACCAACTGTATCCATAGCTTGGTACAGAGCATAGAAGGGAATACATACAGACTAATAAGAGAGGGAGAGAGCCCGGCTAGTAACAGTGGGAGCTGGGTGGGTTTGGCCAGATGTTAATTAATGGGTGTTCTAGTGGGATGAATAGTAAGCTTCCTTATTCCTAACAGTATTTGGGGACAGTGAGAGCTGGGTGGGTTTGGCCAGAGGTTAATTAATGGGTTTTCTAGTGGGATGAATAGTAAGCTTCCTTATTACTTCCAGTATTTGGGGACAGTGGGAGCTGGGTGGGTTTGGCCAGAGGTTAATTAATGGGTGTTCTAGTGGGATAAATAGTAAGCTTCCTTATTCCTAACAGTATTTGGGGACAGTGGGAGCTGGGTGGGTTTGGCCAGAGGTTAATTAATGGGTGTTCTAGTGGGATAAATAGTAAGCTTCCTTATTCCTAACAGTATTTGGGGACAGTGAGAGTTGGGTGGGTTTGGCCAGAGGTTAATTAATGGGTGTTCTAGTGGGATGAATAGTAAGCTTCCTTATTACTTCCAGTATTTGGGGACAGTGGGAGCTGGGTGGGTTTGGCCAGAGGTTAATTAATGGGTGTTCTAGTGGGATGAATAGTAAGCTTCCTTATTCCTAACAGTATTTGGGGACAGTGGGAGCTGGGTGGGTTTGGATAGACGTTGTGGATGTTCTCACACTGCCCCTGTGGTCTCTCTGTCTTGCAGGCTGTGGTGGGGGTCCGGACTCTGATTGGACGCACGTTAAAGATTGAGATTGAGTGCCGGTGTTTGCAGGAGGCGCTAGAGGCTGCTGAAGCTGGTGCTGACATTGTTATGTTGGATAATCTACCTCCTGAGGTGCCTGTGGATGTATTCTCCCTCTAGATCATTCTTGTGCAGTGAAATTCATTGGGCGTTATTCATGGAAAAGGGAATTGAGGCAGGAATTTCAAACTTAAGGCCAATGTAGCAGCGTGTAGCGGCACGTAGCGCTGTGTAGCACCATGTAGTGGTGGCGCTTAGCAGCGTGTAGCACCGTGTAGCACCATGTAGTGGTGGCGCTTAGCACCGTGTAGCACCATGTAGCACCGTGTAGCACCATGTAGTGGTGGCGCTTAGCAGCATGTAGCACTGTGTAGCACCATGTAGTGGTGGCGCTTAGCACCGTGTAGCACCGTGTAGCACCATGTAGTGGTGGCGCTTAGCAGCATGTAGCACCGTGTAGCACCATGTAGCACCGTGTAGCACCATGTAGTGGTGGCGCTTAGCAGCATGTAGCACCGTGTAGCACCATGTAGCACCGTGTAGCACCATGTAGTGGTGGCGCTTAGCAGCATGTAGCACCGTGTAGCACCATGTAGTGGTGGCGCTTAGCAGCATGTAGCACCGTGTAGCACCATGTAGTGGTGGCGCTTAGCACCATGTAGCACCGTGTAGCACCATGTAGTGGTGGCGCTTAGCACCATGTAGTGGTGGCGCTTAGCAGCATGTAGCACCATGTAGTGGTGGCGCTTAGCAGCATGTAGCACCGTGTAGCACCATGTAGCACCGTGTAGCACCATGTAGTGGTGGCGCTTAGCAGCATGTAGCACCGTGTAGCACCATGTAGTGGTGGCGCTTAGCAGCATGTAGCACCGTGTAGCACCATGTAGTGGTGGCGCTTAGCAGCATGTAGCACCGTGTAGCAGCATGTTTCCAACTCTTCTACATTAGCCTAAAGATTGTGGCTGTGGCTCTGGAGGGTGGGGAGGACTTGTCCACTGGCTGCAGATGGGTTGAATGTTAGGGTGGCTGTGGGTATGGACGGTCTGGTTTGCGGAGCAGGCACTCGTCCTCTGCCTGCAGATGGGTTGGCTGTTAGGCTGGCTGTGGCTGTGGCTGTGGAGGGTTAGGTCTGCGGAGCAGGCACTCGTCCTCTGCCTGCAGATGGGTTGGCTTTAGCTATGGAGGGTCAGTTCTGTGGGGGAGGACTCGTCCACTGGCTGCAGATGGGTTGGCTGTTAGGCTGGCTGTGGCTCTATAGGGTCAGGTCTGCGAAGCAGGCACTCGTCCTCTAGCTGCAGATGGGTTGGCTGTTAGGGTGGCTGTGGCTCTAGAGGGTCAGGTCTGCGAAGCAGGCACTCGTCCTCTGGCTGCAGATGGGTTGGCTGTTAGGGTGGCTGTGGCTCTAGAGGGTCAGGTCTGCGAAGCAGTCACTCGTCCTCTAGCTGCAGATGGGTTGGCTGTTAGGGTGGCTGTGGCTCTAGAGGGTCAGGTCTGCGAAGCAGGCACTCGTCCTCTAGCTGCAGACGGGTTGGCTGTTAGGGTGGCTGTGGCTCTAGAGGGTCAGGTCTGCGAAGCAGGCACTCGTCCTCTAGCTGCAGATGGGTTGGCTGTGGCAATGGAGGGTCAGGGCCTCATGGGAGGGACTCATTCTCTGGCTGCTAGGGTGGCTGTGGCTCTGAAGGGTCAGGTCTGCAGGTCCGTGGAGCGACTGTCTAACTCTGCCTCTCTTTGTCTCTTGCAGTCACTCCATGAAGCTGCACTGGCCGTGAAGTTGCGTTATCCTGGGGTTGTGGTGGAGGCATCGGGGGGCATTACTCCAAACAATCTGTTACAGTTCCTTGGCCCTCACATTGACATGGTCTCCATGGGCTGCCTCACTCAGGGGTCACCAAGCGTTGATTTCTCATTCAAGCTGGCCCGAGGCTTGCAGGACCGGCCTTGAATACCCACCACCAGCCCACGGACTGCCAGGCTCTCCGTACAGTAGCGATGCTGTTAGAAGAGGGGATAGTTGGTGATGTCGTCTGAGATGGGGTTAAGGGGAGCGTAGGTGCTGTCCACCGGTGATCATCTGGAAATAAATGGAGAAATGCTGATTTGCAGGGGTCAGTAACTCATTGTATGCCTTGCAAACCTGTCTATTAAATGTCTGCTCCCATCCTTCCCCCCGCAAGGGTCCAGCTTTATTAAAATGTATTCTACATTTATCCCATGACACTTGCTAAACTGCTTGAGAGGGTCTCAGCTAATTCTACACACATCTGGTCACAGGGCAGCAGCTCCGATACCCCAGGTGAAGAGCCATTAGATAAAGGGTGGTGTCCCCTCCCTCCGCCTGCCATGTGCTCTCGGGGAGGAGCTGGTGCTTGGCCCTGGCATGCTATGCATGAATCATTGTAGTGGTAAAAGTGCTATTATTACATCTGCTGAACTCTTCCTTGTGCCTTTTTGTGAAAATGCTGCATTTACTGTCCTGTGCCCCCTTAGTGCAGGTTTTACATCCATGTAAAGGGGGTAATTAATTATAGACAGTAGATCAGTAAGGAATATAGATTCCAGCAGTCTGCTGTAACTGATTCTCTACTGCCACCTTCTGGTATGATCTGGAATTACACACTGCCCCTGACCACAAGGACTCACAGAACTGTCCAGAAACGGGACAAATGGAAACTAGTAGGAAAGACCCCCTTTTCCTTTCTCCCCTTTATGATGGCTGGAGGCATAAGATGCGCGCCCCCTCTTGCTATTGCCGTTACAAGTATGCACAAAGCCATTTTGGATACTGGAGGCAGCCCATGCACACACAAATGGAGATATTCCCAGAATCCTCTACAGAGAGGAAGGATGGATGTCCTATATTCATTAATCTGGAACTGTATGAACATGAGACCGACAGCAAACGATGGAAACATATAAACACTGCCAGGAAGTATTACATTACTGAGAGGGTAGTGGATGCATGGAATAGTCTTCCAGCAGAAGTGGTAGAGGTTAATACAGTGAAGGAGTTTAAGCATGCATGGGATAGGTATAAGGCTATCCTAGATATAAGATAAGGCCAAGGACTAATGAAAGTATTACATTACTGAGAGGGTAGTGGATGTATGGAATAGTCTTCCAGTAGAAGTGGTAGAGGTTAATACAGTGAAGGAGTTTAAGCATGCATGGGATAGGTATAAGGCTATCCTAGATATAAGATAAGGTCAGGGACTAATGAAAGTATTACATTACTGAGAGGGTAGTGGATGCATGGAATAGTCTTCCAGTAGAAGTGGTAGAGGTTAATACAGTGATGGAGTTTAAGCATGCATGGGATAGGTATAAGGCTATCCTAGATATAAGATAAGGCCAGGGACTAATGAAAGTATTACATTACTGAGAGGGTAGTGGATGTATGGAATAGTCTTCCAGTAGAAGTGGTAGAGGTTAATACAGTGAAGGAGTTTAAGCATGCATGGGATAGGTATAAGGCTATCCTAGATATAAGATAAGGCCAGGGACTAATGAAAGTATTACTTTACTGAGAGGGTAGTGGATGTATGGAATAGTCTTCCAGTAGAAGTGGTAGAGGGTAATACAGTGAAGGAGTTTAAGCATGCATGGGATAGGTATAAGGCTATCCTAGATATAAGATAAGGCCAGGGACTAATGAAAGTATTACTTTACTGAGAGGGTAGTGGATGTATGGAATAGTCTTCCAGTAGAAGTGGTAGAGGTTAATACAGTGAGGGAGTTTAAGCATGCATGGGATGGGTATAAGGCTATCCTAGATATAAGATAAGGACAGGGACTAATGAAAGTATTACATTACTGATAGGGTAGTGGATGCATGGAATAGTCTTCCAGTAGAAGTGGTAGAGGTTAATACAGTGAAGGAGTTTAAGCATGCATGGGATAGGTATAAGGCTATCCTAGATATAAGATAAGGTCAGGGACTAATGAAAGTATTACATTACTGAGAGGGTAGTGGATGTATGGAATAGTCTTCCAGTAGAAGTGGTAGAGGTTAATACAGTGAGGGAGTTTAAGCATGCATGGGATGGGTATAAGGCTATCCTAGATATAAGATAAGGTCAGGGACTAATGAAAGTATTACATTACTGATAGGGTAGTGGATGCATGGAATAGTCTTCCAGTAGAAGTGGTAGAGGTTAATACAGTGAGGGAGTTTAAGCATGCATGGGATGGGTATAAGGCTATCCTAGATATAAGATAAGGTCAGGGACTAATGAAAGTATTACATTACTGATAGGGTAGTGGATGCATGGAATAGTCTTCCAGTAGAAGTGGTAGAGGGTAATACAGTGAAGGAGTTTAAGCATGCGTGGGATAGGTATAAGGCTATCCTAGATATAAGATAAGGTCAGGGACTAATGAAAGTATTACTTTACTGAGAGGGTAGTGGATGCATGGAATAGTCTTCCAGTAGAAGTGGTAGAGGTTAATACAGTGAAGGAGTTTAAGCATGCGTGGGATAGTGTAAGGCTATCCTAGATATAAGATAAGGGCAGGGACTAATGAAAGTATTACATTACTGATAGGGTAGTGGATGTATGGAATAGTCTTCCAGTAGAAGTGATAGAGGTTAATACAGTGAAGGAGTTTAAGCATGCGTGGGATAGGTATAAGGCTATCCTAGATATAAGATAAGGGCAGGGACTAATGAAAGTATTACATTACTGATAGGGTAGTGGATGTATGGAATAGTCTTCTAGTAGAAGTGGTAGAGGTTAATACAGTGAAGGAGTTTAAGCATGCATGGGATAGGTATAAGGCTATCCTAGATATAAGATAAGGCCAGGGACTAATGAAAGTATTACTTTACTGAGAGGGTAGTGGATGTATGGAATAGTCTTCCAGTAGAAGTGGTAGAGGTTAATACAGTGAAGGAGTTTAAGCATGCATGGGATAGGTATAAGGCTATCCTAGATATAAGATAAGGCCAGGGACTAATGAAAGTATTACTTTACTGAGAGGGTAGTGGATGTATGGAATAGTCTTCCAGTAGAAGTGGTAGAGGGTAATACAGTGAAGGAGTTTAAGCATGCGTGGGATAGGTATAAGGCTATCCTAGATATAAGATAAGGTCAGGGACTAATGAAAGTATTACATTACTAAGAGGGTAGTGGATGTATGGAATAGTCTTGCAGTAGAAGTGGTAGAGGTTAATACAGTGAAGGAGTTTAAGCATGCATGGGATAGCTATAAGGCTATCCTAGATATAAGATAAGGCCAGGGACTAATGAAAGGATTACTTTACTGAGAGGGTAGTGGATGTATGGAACAGTCTTCCAGTAGATGTGGTAGAGGTTAATACAGTGAAGGAGTTTAAGCATGCATGGGATAGGTATAATGCTATCCTAGATATAAGATAAGGTCAGGGACTAATGAAAGTATTACATTACTGAGAGTGTAGTGGATGTATGGAACAGTCTTCCAGTAGATGTGGTAGAGGTTAATACAGTGAAGGAGTTTAAGCATGCGTGGGATAGGTATAAGGCTATCCTAGATATAAGATAAGGCCAAGGACTAATGAAAGTATTACATTACTGAGAGGGTAGTGGATGCATGGAATGGTCGGATGTATATCGCCCGTCTCACAGTCGGATTTATATCGCCCCTGTCTCACAGTTGGATTTATATCGCCCGTCTCACAGTCGGATTTATATCGCCCCTGTCTCACAGTCGGATTTATATCGCCCGTCTCACAGTCGGATTTATATCGCCCCTGTCTCACAGTCGGATTTATATCGCCCGTCTCACAGTTGGATTTATATCGCCCCTGTCTCACAGTCGGATTTATATCGCCCCTGTCTCACAGTCGGATTTATATCGCCCGTCTCACAGTCGGATTTATATCGCCCGTCTCACAGTCGGATTTATATCGCCCCTGTCTCACAGTTGGATTTATATCGCCCGTCTCACAGTCGGATTTATATCGCCCCTGTCTCACAGTCGGATTTATATCACCCCTGTCTCACAGTCAGGCTTTATATCGCCCCTGTCTCACAGTCAGGCTTTATATCGCCCCTGTCTCACAGTCGGATTTATATCGCCCCTGTCTCACAGTTGGATTTATATCGCACCTCTTTGACCTTGATGTAGAATTTGGAGTTCCAGGTACATACTTGTCTATTTACACAGAATTGTCTCACAAATAGAATAAAAAGTTGATTTTTTTTTTTATTGAAGTTCTTCCAGTGAGGAATCCATATTACTGGTTAAGACATCGAGGAACAAAGTGTGTGAAGGGAAGAGGAAGGAGGGGAAGGGCTGTTGGAGCGCAGATCTGGGGGCAACAAGTAGAGTTCTCCCCCTTCCAGGACCCCCCAAGAGAAATAAATTACAGTTGTGTCTTTGGATGAATTTACAAAATAAGACGCAATATACAGCAGGTTGAGGGTGGCACGGGATTATGCTCCCCCCGAGAGGCAAGCTGGCCCCCGTTTATTCCTGATCTTTATCCTCTCCGTGGGTGATCACATAGCAGATGTTTTTGTAATCTACGTTGCCAGCCACATCAGGGGGGAAAGCTGTCCACATGTTCTTAATCTGTGTGGGAGAGAGAGACATTAGCTATGTTCAGGTGGTCTGGGGGTACACTATCACTAGTGACACAAGATTTGCAGCAGGGTAGATGATTCTTAGAGGGTAGTGGATGTATGGAATAGTCTTCCAGTAGCAGTGGTAGAGGTTAATACAGTGAAGGAGTTTAAGCATGCATGGGATAGGTATAAGGCTATCCTAGATATAAGATAAGACCAGGGACTAATGAAAGTATTACATTACTGAGAGGGTAGTGGATGTATGGAATAGTCTTCCAGTATAAGTGGTAGAGGTTAATACAGTGAAGGAGTTTAAGCATGCATGGGATAGGTATAAGGCTATCCTAGATATAAGATAAGACCAGGGACTAATGAAAGTATTACATTACTGAGAGGGTAGTGGATGTATGGAATAGTCTTCCAGTATAAGTGGTAGAGGTTAATACAGTGAAGGAGTTTAAGCATGCATGGGATAGGTATAAGGCTATCCTAGATATAAGATAAGGTCAGGGACTAATGAAAGTATTACTGTACTGAGAGGGTAGTGGATGTATGGAATAGTCTTCCAGTAGAAGTGGTAGAGGTTAATACAGTGAAGGAGTTTAAGCATGCATGGGATAGGTATAAGGCTATCCTAGATATAAGATAAGGCCAGGGACTAATGAAAGTATTACATTACTGAGAGGGTAGTGGATGTATGGAATAGTCTTCCAGTATAAGTGGTAGAGGTTAATACAGTGAAGGAGTTTAAGCATGCATGGGATAGGTATAAGGCTGTCCTAGATATAAGATAAGGCCAGGGACTAATGAAAGTATTACATTACTGAGAGGGTAGTGGATGTATGGAATAGTCTTCCAGTAGAAGTGGTTGAGGTTAATACAGTGAAGGAGTTTAAGCATGCATGGGATAGGTATAAGGCTATCCTAGATATAAGATAAGGTCAGGGACTAATGAAAGTATTACATTACTGAGGGGGTAGTGGGTGTATGGAATAGTCTTCCAGTAGATGTTTAAGCATGCATAAGGGATGATGATTTTCCATCCAAAAGAAATAGGGGCAGATGGGATGTGTGTGATGGCTGCTGGTACAGTCTGAGCCTCTATGTATAACTTCCCCCATGTTGCCCCCCTGCCAGGTACTCACCTCCTCTGCAGTGAATCTGTCACACTGTGTGGTGAGAAGTTCCTCAAGGCTGAGGGTGGGATAAATGGGAAGATAAGCTGACATTAATACCCCACATAGTGAGAGTAACAGAGGTGTTAGTTTGAGGTGGTGGTTGGGGGTGATGTGGGGTACGTAATGGGTATTAAGTGAAGGTTTTGATAACTTACAACTGCTTCTTGATGGAGCCTTTGCCCTCAGGATCCAGCACCTTGAAAGCCCCAGTGATGACATCCTCGGGATCAGCACCTGTTGGGCAGAGTAAGTCAGGCTGGGGGTTCACTCATACAGGCTAGTGCTCACTCACACTCAGATCTACCCTTACCCTTCAGCTTCTCTCCGAACATGGTGAGGAAGACTGTGAAGTTGATGGGTCCAGAGGCTTCTTTAATCATTTCTTCCAGCTCTTCATTCTTTACATTCAGGCGGCCTGAGAGGGAGAGATTCATTAACCCTAATGGATAACGGCCCCCAACGATATCCGGCCCCCAAAATCCTGCCCTCCCCCCATATCCTGCTTCCAGGTTATCCTAACCCCTTCGGATATCCTGCCTCCTCCCAGTATTCTACCCCCAATATGCTGCCCCCCGATATTCTGCCTCCCCCTGATATCCTTTCCCCTGATATCATGCCCGCTACAGACCTGGGGCAATGTTCTAAAAGCACTGTAATCACCATGGAAACCAATGCAATGTTCCCGCTGATGACATCACTTTTGGAACTAGTTCTCTTAGACTAGGTGACGTGTGAGTGTGCACTCACCCATAGCGGCAAATGTGTCTCTCAGATCCTCCTTGTCAATGATGCCATCTCTGTTCTGATCAATCACTGTGAAAGCCTGGAAAGGGACAGACATTGGGGTATTAGATAGAGGGAGATATTCAGCAAATAAGAGTCAATAACATGACAGTGTGTAAAGCTGTAACTCTGCATTATCCATGGCCAGCTGAGCTCTCTATATATTCTTCTATACATTGTGCAGGGTCTGGTGAGTTTCTCCTGCTAGAAGAGCAGAGTTGGCCCTGTATAATGTATTGTTATAAAGTGACAGTGTGTAAAGATGTAACTCTGCATTATCCATGGCCAGCTGAGCTCTTCTATATATTCTTCTATACATTGTGCAGGGTCTGGTGAGTTTCTCCTGCTAGAAGAACAGAGTTGGCCCTGTATAATGTATTGTTATAAAGTGACAGTGTGTAAAGATGTAACTCTGCATTATCCATGGCCAGCTGAGCTCTTCTATATATTCTTCTATACATTGTGCAGGGCCTGGTGAGTTTCTCCTGCTAGAAGAACAGAGTTGGCCCTGTATAATGCATTGTTATAAAGTGACAGTGTGTAAAGATGTAACTCTGCATTATCCATGGCCAGCTGAGCTCTTCTATATATTCTTCTATACATTGTGCAGGGCCTGGTGAGTTTCTCCTGCTAGAAGAACAGAGTTGGCCCTGTATAATGCATTGTTATAAAGTGACAGTGTGTAAAGATGTAACTCTGCATTATCCATGGCCAGCTGAGCTCTTCTATATATTCTTCTATACATTGTGCAGGGCCTGGTGAGTTTCTCCTGCTAGAAGAACAGAGTTGGTCCTGTATAATGCATTGTTATAAAGTGACAGTGTGTAAAGATGTAACTCTGCATTATCCATGGCCAGCTGAGCTCTTCTATATATTCTTCTATACATTGTGCAGGGCCTGGTGAGTTTCTCCTGCTAGAAGAACAGAGTTGGTCCTGTATAATGCATTGTTATATTGTGACAGTGTGTAAATATGTAACTCTGCATCATCCATGGCCAGCTGAGCTCCTCTATATATTCTACTATACATTGTGCAGGGTCTGGTGAGTTTCTCCTGCTAGAAGAACAGAGTTGGCCCTGTATAATGCATTGTTATAAAGTGACAGTGTGTAAATATGTAACTCTGCATCATCCATGGCCAGCTGAGCTATTCTATATATTCTTCTATACATTGTGCAGGGTCTGGTGAGTTTCTCCTGCTAGAAGAACAGAGTTAGTCCTGTATAATGCATTGTTATAAAGTGACAGTGTGTAAAGATGTAACTCTGCATTATCCATGGCCAGCTGAGCTCTTCTATATATTCTTCTATACATTGTGCAGGGTCTGGGGAGTTTCTCCTGCTAGAAGAACAGAGTTGGTCCTGTATAATGCATTGTTATAAAGTGACAGTGTGTAAAGATGTAACTCTGCATTATCCATGGCCAGCTGAGCTCTTCTATATATTAATATATACATTGTGCAGGGCCTGGTGAGTTTCTCCTGCTAGAAGAACAGAGTTGGCCCTGTATAATGCATTGTTATAAAGTGACAGTGTGTAAATATGTAACTCTGCATCATCCATGGCCAGCTGAGCTCCTCTATATATTCTACTATACATTGTGCAGGGTCTGGTGAGTTTCTCCTGCTAGAAGAACAGAGTTAGTCCTGTATAATGCATTGTTATAAAGTGACAGTGTGTAAAGATGTAACTCTGCATTATCCATGGCCAGCTGAGCTCTTCTATATATTCTTCTATACATTGTGCAGGGTCTGGGGAGTTTCTCCTGCTAGAAGAACAGAGTTGGTCCTGTATAATGCATTGTTATAAAGTGACAGTGTGTAAAGATGTAACTGTGCATTATCCATGGCCAGCTGGGCTCTTCTATATATTAATATATACATTGTGCAGGGCCTGGTGAGTTTCTCCTGCTAGAAGAACAGAGTTGGCCCTGTATAATGCATTGTTATAAAGTGACAGTGTGTAAAGATGTAACTCTGCATTATCCATGGCCAGCTGAGCTCTTCTATATATTCCTCTATACATTGTGCAGGGTCTGGTGAGTTTCTCCTGCTAGAAGAACAGAGTTGGTCCTGTATAATGCATTGTTATAAAGTGACAGTGTGTAAAGATGTAACTCTGCATCATCCATGGCCAGCTGAGCTCTTCTATATATTCCTCTATACATTGTGCAGGGTCTGGGGAGTTTCTCCTGCTAGAAGAACAGAGTTGGCCCTGTATAATGCATTGTTATAAAGTGACAGTGTGTAAAGATGTAACTCTGCATTATCCATGGCCAGCTGAGCTCTTCTATATATTCTTCTATACATTGTGCAGGGCCTGGTGAGTTTCTCCTGCTAGAAGAGCAGAGTTGGCCCTGTATAATGTATTGTTATAAAGTGACAGTGTGTAAAGATGTAACTCTGCATTATCCATGGCCAGCTGAGCTCTTCTATATATTCTTCTATACATTGTGCAGGGCCTGGTGAGTTTCTCCTGCTAGAAGAACAGAGTTGGCCCTGTATAATGCATTGTTATAAAGTGACAGTGTGTAAAGATGTAACTCTGCATTATCCATGGCCAGCTGAGCTCTTCTATATATTCTTCTATACATTGTGCAGGGCCTGGTGAGTTTCTCCTGCTAGAAGAACAGAGTTGGCCCTGTATAATGCATTGTTATAAAGTGACAGTGTGTAAAGATGTAACTCTGCATTATCCATGGCCAGCTGAGCTCTTCTATATATTCTTCTATACATTGTGCAGGGCCTGGTGAGTTTCTCCTGCTAGAAGAACAGAGTTGGTCCTGTATAATGCATTGTTATAAAGTGACAGTGTGTAAAGATGTAACTCTGCATTATCCATGGCCAGCTGAGCTCTTCTATATATTCTTCTATACATTGTGCAGGGCCTGGTGAGTTTCTCCTGCTAGAAGAACAGAGTTGGTCCTGTATAATGCATTGTTATATTGTGACAGTGTGTAAATATGTAACTCTGCATCATCCATGGCCAGCTGAGCTCCTCTATATATTCTACTATACATTGTGCAGGGTCTGGTGAGTTTCTCCTGCTAGAAGAACAGAGTTGGTCCTGTATAATGCATTGTTATAAAGTGACAGTGTGTAAATATGTAACTCTGCATCATCCATGGCCAGCTGAGCTCCTCTATATATTCTACTATACATTGTGCAGGGTCTGGTGAGTTTCTCCTGCTAGAAGAACAGAGTTAGTCCTGTATAATGCATTGTTATAAAGTGACAGTGTGTAAAGATGTAACTCTGCATTATCCATGGCCAGCTGAGCTCTTCTATATATTCTTCTATACATTGTGCAGGGTCTGGGGAGTTTCTCCTGCTAGAAGAACAGAGTTGGTCCTGTATAATGCATTGTTATAAAGTGACAGTGTGTAAAGATGTAACTCTGCATTATCCATGGCCAGCTGAGCTCTTCTATATATTAATATATACATTGTGCAGGGCCTGGTGAGTTTCTCCTGCTAGAAGAACAGAGTTGGCCCTGTATAATGCATTGTTATAAAGTGACAGTGTGTAAAGATGTAACTCTGCATTATCCATGGCCAGCTGAGCTCTTCTATATATTCCTCTATACATTGTGCAGGGTCTGGGGAGTTTCTCCTGCTAGAAGAACAGAGTTGGCCCTGTATAATGCATTGTTATAAAGTGACAGTGTGTAAAGATGTAACTCTGCATTATCCATGGCCAGCTGAGCTCTTCTATATATTCTTCTATACATTGTGCAGGGCCTGGTGAGTTTCTCCTGCTAGAAGAACAGAGTTGGCCCTGTATAATGCATTGTTATAAAGTGACAGTGTGTAAAGATGTAACTCTGCATTATCCATGGCCAGCTGAGCTCTTCTATATATTCCTCTATACATTGTGCAGGGTCTGGTGAGTTTCCCCTGCTAGAAGAACAGAGTTGGCCCTGTATAATGCATTGTTATAAAGTGACAGTGTGTAAAGATGTAACTCTGCATTATCCATGGCCAGCTGAGCTCTTCTATATATTCTTCTATACATTGTGCAGGGTCTGGTGAGTTTCTCCTGCTAGAAGAACAGAGTTGGCCCTGTATAATGCATTGTTATATAGTGACAGTGTGTAAAGATGTAACTCTGCATTATCCATGGCCAGCTGAGCTCTTCTATATATTCTTCTATACATTGTGCAGGGTCTGGTGAGTTTCTCCTGCTAGAAGAGCAGAGTTGGCCCTGTATAATGCATTGTTATATAGTGACAGTGTGTAAAGATGTAACTCTGTATTATCCATGGCCAGCTGAGCTCTTCTATATATTCTTCTATACATTGTGCAGGGTCTGGTGAGTTTCTCCTGCTAGAAGAACAGAGTTGGCCCTGTATAATGCATTGTTATATAGTGACAGTGTGTAAAGATGTAACTGTGCATTATCCATGGCCAGCTGAGCTCTTCTATATATTCTTCTATACATTGTGCAGGGTCTGGTGAGTTTCTCCTGGTAGAAGAACAGAGTTGGCCCTGTATAATGCATTGTTATAAAGTGACAGTGTGTAAAGATGTAACTGTGCATTATCCATGGCCAGCTGAGCTCTTCTATATATTATCTATACATTGTGCAGGGTCTGGTGAGTTTCTCCTGCTAGAAGAACAGAGTTGGCCCTGTATAATGCATTGTTATAAAGTGACAGCGTGTAAAGATGTAACTCTGTATTATCCATGGCCAGCTGAGTTCTTCTATATATTATCTATACATTGTGCAGGGTCTGGTGAGTTTATCCTGCTAGAAGAACAGAGTTGGCCCTGTATAATGCATTGTTATAAAGTGACAGTGTGTAAAGATGTAACTCTGCATTATCCATGGCCAGCTGAGCTCTTCTATATATTCTTCTATACATTGTGCAGGGCCTGGTGAGTTTCTCCTGCTAGAAGAACAGTGTTGGCCTTGTATAATGCATTGTTATAAAGTGACAGTGTGTAAAGATGTAACTCTGCATTATCCATGGCCAGCTGAGCTCTTCTATATATTATTCTATACATTGTGCGGGGTATGGTGAGTTTCTCCTGCTAGAAGAACAGAGTTGGCCCTGTATAATGCATTGTTATATAGTGACAGTGTGTAAAGATGTAACTCTGCATTATCCATGGCCAGCTGAGCTCTTCTATATATTCTTCTATACATTGTGCAGGGTCTGGTGAGTTTCTCCTGCTAGAAGAACAGAGTTGGCCCTGTATATTGCATTGTTATAAAGTGACAGTGTGTAAAGATGTAACTCTGCATTATCCATGGCCAGCTGAGCTCTTTTATTTATTCTTCTATACATTGCGCAGGGTCTGGTGAGTTTCTCCTGCTAGAAGAACAGAGTTGGCCCTGTATAATGTATTGTTATAAAGTGACAGTGTGTAAAGATGTAACTCTGCATTATCCATGGCCAGCTGAGCTCTTCTATATATTCCTCTATACATTGTGCAGGGCCTGGTGAGTTTCTCCTGCTAGAAGAACAGAGTTGGCCCTGTATAATGCATTGTTATAAAGTGACAGTGTGTAAAGATGTAACTCTGCATTATCCATGGCCAGCTGAGCTCTTCTATATATTCCTCTATACATTGTGCAGGGTCTGGTGAGTTTCTCCTGCTAGAAGAACAGAGTTGGTCCTGTATAATGCATTGTTATAAAGTGACAGTGTGTAAAGATGTAACTCTGCATTATCCATGGCCAGCTGAGCTCTTCTATATATTCTACTATACATTGTGCAGGGTCTGGTGAGTTTCTCCTGCTAGAAGAACAGAGTTGGCCCTGTATAATGCATTGTTATAAAGTGACAGTGTGTAAAGATGTAACTCTGCATTATCCATGGCCAGCTGAGCTCTTCTATATATTATCTATACATTGTGCAGGGTCTGGTGAGTTTATCCTGCTAGAAGAACAGAGTTGGTCCTGTATAATGCATTGTTATATAGTGACAGTGTGTAAAGATGTAACTCTGCATTATCCATGGCCAGCTGAGCTCTTCTATATATTCCTCTATACATTGTGCAGGGTCTGGTGAGTTTATCCTGCTAGAAGAACAGAGTTGGTCCTGTATAATGCATTGTTATATAGTGACAGTGTGTAAAGATGTAACTCTGCATTATCCATGGCCAGCTGAGCTCTTCTATATATTCTTCTATACATTGTGCAGGGCCTGGTGAGTTTCTCCTGCTAGAAGATCAGAGTTGGTCCTGTATAATGTATTGTTATAAAGTGACAGTGTGTAAAGATGTAACTCTGCATTATCCATGGCCAGCTGAGCTCTTCTATATATTCTTCTATACATTGTGCAGGGTCTGGTGAGTTTCTCCTGCTAGAAGAACAGAGTTGGTCCTGTATAATGCATTGTTATAAAGTGACAGTGTGTAAAGATGTAACTCTGCATTATCCATGGCCAGCTGAGCTCTTCTATATATTCTTCTATACATTGTGCAGGGTCTGGTGAGTTTATCCTGCTAGAAGAACAGAGTTGGTCCTGTATAATGCATTGTTATAAAGTGACAGTGTGTAAAGATGTAACTCTGCATTATCCATGGCCAGCTGAGCTCTGCTATATATTCCTCTATACATTGTGCAGGGTCTGGTGAGTTTCTCCTGCTAGAAGAACAGAGTTGGCCCTGTATAATGTATTGTTATAAAGTGACAGTGTGTAAAGATGTAACTCTGCATTATCCATGGCCAGCTGAGCTCTCTATATATTCTATACATTGTGCAGGGTCTGGTGAGTTTCTCCTGCTAGAAGAACAGAGTTGGCCCTGTATAATGCATTGTTATAAAGTGACAGTGTGTAAAGATGTAACTCTGCATTATCCACGGCCAGCTGAACTCTTCTATATATTCCTCTATACATTGTGCAGGGTCTGGTGAGTTTCTCCTGCTAGAAGAACAGAGTTGGTCCTGTATAATGCATTGTTATAAAGCGACAGTGTGTAAAGATGTAACTCTGCATTATCCATGGCCAGCTGAGCTCTTCTATATATTCTTCTATACAGTGTGCAGGGTCTGGTGAGTTTCTCCTGCTAGAAGAACAGAGTTGGCCCTGTATAATGCATTGTTATAAAGTGACAGTGTGTAAAGATGTAACTCTGCATTATCCATGGCCAGCTGAGCTCTCTATATATTCTTCTATACATTGTGCAGGGCCTGGTGAGTTTCTCCTGCTAGAAGAACAGAGTTGGTCCTGTATAATGCATTGTTATAAAGTGACAGTGTGTAAAGATGTAACTCTGCATTATCCATGGCCAGCTGAGCTCTTCTATATATTCTATACATTGTGCAGGGCCTGGTGAGTTTCTCCTGCTAGAAGAACAGAGTTGGCCCTGTATAATGCATTGTTATAAAGTGACAGTGTGTAAAGATGTAACTCTGCATTATCCATGGCCAGCTGAGCTCTTCTATATATTCTTCTATACATTGTGCAGGGTCTGGTGAGTTTCTCCTGCTAGAAGAACAGAGTTGGCCCTGTATAATGCATTGTTATAAAGTGACAGTGTGTAAAGATGTAACTCTGTATTATCCATGGCCAGCTGAGCTCTTCTATATATTAATATATACATTGTGCAGGGCCTGGTGAGTTTCTCCTGCTAGAAGAACAGAGTTGGTCCTGTATAATGCATTGTTATATAGTGACAGTGTGTAAAGATGTAACTCTGCATTATCCATGGCCAGCTGAGCTCTTCTATATATTCTTCTATATATTGTGCAGGGTCTGGTGAGTTTCTCCTGCTAGAAGAACAGAGTTGGCCCTGTATAATGCATTGTTATATAGTGACAGTGTGTAAAGATGTAACTCTGCATTATCCATGGCCAGCTGAGATCTTCTATATATTCTTCTATACATTGTGCAGGGCACTGTCACTTTATAACAATGCATAATGTAGAAGATATTCAGCCCTGCACCCTGTATAGTTAGTGCTAGTGATATTATAATCTCTCTGATGCTTTATCACTAGATAAAATGCATATTCCAGGGCTGTACTGGGAAGCATTACTAATGAATATGCATCTTACATAAATAAAACGGCCTAACCAGACCCCCCTTACCCGTGACTGACAGATTGAGCCACTCTATATATAGCTCAGCCCCCTCTCCTCACACCTGTCCCCTCTCCATCATTTTCTGCTGAGTGTTTTGCAGCCCCTCTGCCAGGAAACTCCCATGCCCCAATAATCCCACTTCCACAGATAGGGGTAAGATGGGTGGGTTCCACTCGCACAGGGCTGAGTATGAGTGTCACTCCAGCCAAGCTCACTCACCTCCTTAAACTCCTGGATCTGGGTTTGGTCAAACATGGACAGTACGTTGGACGAACCTCCTTCCGCTGCCTTTCTCTTGGCTTTCTTTGCTGGTGCCTGGGGGGAGAAAAAGGGTCGGTTTAATGTACAGAAGGGAGAGAAAGGGGGGTTCTAGGGGACAGGGAGAGATAGGGGGGATTCTGGGGGACAGGGAGAGATAGGGGGATTCTGGGGGACAGGGTGAGATAGGGGGGATTCTGGGGGACAGGAAGATATAGGGGGGATTCTGGGGGACAGGGTGAGATAGGGGGATTCTGGGGGACAGGAAGATATAGGGGGGATTCTGGGGGACAGGGTGAGATAGGGGGATTCTGGGGGACAGGGAGAGATAGGGGGATTCTGGGGGACAGGAAGATATAGGGGGGATTCTGGGGGACAGGGTGAGATAGGGGGATTCTGGGGGACAGGGTGAGATGGGGGGATTCTGGGGGACAGGGAGAGATAGGGGGATTCTGGGGGACAGGGTGAGATAGGGGGGATTCTGGGGGACGGGGTGAGATAGGGGGATTCTGGGGGACAGGAAGATATAGGGGGGATTCTGGGGGACAGGGTGAGATAGGGGGATTCTGGGGGACAGGGTGAGATAGGGGGGATTCTGGGGGACAGGGTGAGATAGGGGGGATTCTGGGGGACAGGGTGAGATAGGGGGGATTCTGGGGGACAGGGTGAGATAGGGGGATTCTGAGGGACAGGAAGAGATAGGGGGATTCTGAGGGACAGGGAGAGATAGGGGGATTCTGAGGGACAGGAAGAGATAGGGGGATTTGGGGGGACAGGGAGAGATAGGGGGGATTCTGGGGGATGGGGTGAGATAGGGGGATTCTGGGGGACGGGGTGAGATAGGGGGATTCTTGGGGACAGGGTGAGATAGGGGGATTCTGGGGGACAGGGTGAGATAGGGGGTTTCTGGGGGACAGGGTGAGATAGGGGGATTCTGGGGGACAGGGAGAGATAGGGGGATTCTGGGGGACAGGGTGAGATAGGGGGATTCTGGGGAACAGGATGAGATAGGGGGATTCTGGGGGACAGGGTGAGATAGGGGGTTTCTGGGGGATGGGGTGAGATAGGTGGATTCTGGGGGACAGGGAGAGATAGGGGGATTCTGGGGGACAGGGTGAGATAGGTGGATTCTGGGGGACAGGGTGAGATAGGGGGATTCTGGGGGACGGGGTGAGATAGGGGGATTCTGGGGGATGGGGTGAGATGGGGGATTCTGGGGGACAGGAGAAGATAGGCATATTTGGGGAGACAGGGTAAAATGGGGTGACTGGGCACACAGTGAGATGGGGAAATAAGGGGCTCTGAGGGACGGATTCACTATAGAAACAGAGGAGGTTTAAGGGTGAGTGTTTGAGGGTATATTGGGGGTATATTGATACATTATGCTGCTATGGCAAAAAGGGTTGGTTCTGTACAGGGAGAATATACATTAAACACACTGAGAGTCATGATGTTTTTAAATGATAAATTAAAGCCAGGTTTACCAAGAATAAGAGAACCAATCCCCAAGGTAAAGGAGCAGCCCAATCCCCAAGGTAAAGGAGCAGCCCAATCCCCAAGGTAAAGGAGCAGCCCAATCCCCAAGGTAAAGGAGCAGCCCAATCCCCAAGGTAAAGGAGCAGCCCAATCCCCAAGGTAAAGGAGCAGCCCAATCCCCAAGGTAAAGGAGCAGCCCAATCCCCAAGGTAAAGGAGCAGCCCAATTCCCAAGGTAAAGGGGAGCAGCCCAATCCCCAAGGTAGGGGAGCAGACCAATCCCCAAGGTAGGGGAGCAGCCCAATCCCCAAGGTAAAGGGGCAGCCCAATCCCCAAGGTAAAGGGGCAGCCCAATCCCCAAGGTAAAGGGGCAGCCCAATCCCCAAGGAAAAGGGGCAGCCCAATCCCCAAGGTAGGGGGCAGCCCAATCCCCAAGGTAGGGGGCAGCCCAATCCCCAAATGCCTTTCCTAAGGACTAAAGTACACATAGATATAATGCACTGTGCTTTATACTTGGCCAATCTCCTCGCAGCCCCCTGGACACATATTCTGTATGTTAACACATGGCTGATGCCCCCTCTATCCTCCGCTGGGGATCCTCACACTTACCATGTCCTCGGGTGAGCTGGGTACTTGTCCTGATCAGAAGGAGAGAGTGACATGGGTTGGGAGCCCCTGGGTGGGATTATATACCCCTCTGGCACAAGACGCTGCTTCTAACTTTAGCCCCATCCTCAACTTTGGCTGTAAGGAGAAGGGAGGAGGAGGAACTGGGACAAAACTGTCCCTTCCAAAATAGCCCAGGACTCTCAAGGCGTCTTCTGTCTCCTTTCTTGGACACACAAGGAGGAAAAGTGACAGCTGCACCAATCTGCTTGGTGGGGGGATACGGTGAGACAAGAGGGGGGCGAAGAGAAATTAAGAGAATGGGGATTTCTTAATTATACAGAGGTGAGGTGGAAGATTAGCCCAAATCCCACCAGGAGAATGTTATACATCAGGGGCAAATACCCCAGGTAGGACCACCACCTCTTCTTGAAAATTACTGCCCATGTAATATCCTCCATAGACTCAACACTGGCCTAAAGTGCTGGGTGGAAGCTGTATCCCCAGGGGCATACACCAGTGGGCAAAGAATTTACAGCAGGGCAGAGATTAGCCCCAATCCCCAGCTCTCTGTACACTGCTCCCAAATAACCCCAGAACATGGCTCTTTATTACAAACACAAACAGGAGTAAATGCACTCCAGCTTTAATCTCAGGGTGAATGGGGCAGATTATCAGGGTGAATGGGGCAGATTCTCAGGGTGATTGGGGCAGATTCTCAGAGTGAAAGGGGCAGATTATCAGCGTGAATGGGGCAGATTCTCAGATTGATTGGGGCAGATTCTCAGGGTGAATGGGGCAGATTCTCAGAGTGAAAGGGGCAGATTATCAGAGCGAATGGGGCAGATTCTCAGAGTGAATGGGGCAGTAAGCATGATGTGAGCACATGCCATGTGTAGTAAGCATGATGTAAACGCATGCCATGTGTAGTAAGCATGATGTGGGCGCATGCCATGTGTAGTAAGCATGATGTTGGCGCATGCCATCTGTAGTAAGCATGATGTGAGTGCATGCCATGTGTAGTAGGAATGATGTGAGCACATGCCATATGTAGTAACCATGATGTGAGTGCATGCAATGTGTAGTAAGCATGATGTGAGTGCATGCCATATGTAGTAAGAATGATGTGAGCGCATGCCATATGTAGTAAGCATGATGTGAGCGCATGCCATGTGTAGTAAGCTTGATGTGGGCGCATGCCATGTGTAGTAAGCATGATGTGGGCGCATGCCATGTGTAGTAAGCATTATGTGGGCGCATGCCATGTGTAGTAAGAATGATGTGAGCGCATGCCATGTGTAGAAAGCATGATGTGGGCGCATGCCATGTGTAGTAAGCATGATGTGGGCGCATGCCATGTGTAGTAAGCTTGATGTGGGCGCATGCCATGTGTAGTAAGAATGATGTGGGAGCGCATGCCATGTGTAGTAAGCATGATGTGGGCGCATGCCATGTGTAGTAAGAATGATGTGAGCGCATGCCATGTGTAGTAAGCATGATGGGGGCGCATGCCATGTGTAGTAAGAATGATGTGAGCGCATGCCATGTGTAGTAAGCATGATGTGGGCGCATGCCATGTGTAGTAAGAATGATGTGGGTGCATGCCATGTGTAGTAAGCATGATGTGAGCGCATGCCATGTGTAGTAAGCATGATGTGGGTGCATGCCATGTGTAGTAAGCATGATGTGGGCGCATGCCATGTGTAGTAAGCATTATGTGGGCGCATGCCATGTGTAGTAAGAATGATGTGAGCGCATGCCATGTGTAGAAAGCATGATGTGGGCGCATGCCATGTGTAGTAAGCATGATGTGGGCGCATGCCATGTGTAGTAAGAATGATGTGGGTGCATGCCATGTGTAGTAAGCATGATGTGAGCGCATGCCATGTGTAGTAAGCATGATGTGGGTGCATGCCATGTGTAGTAAGCATGATGTGAGCGCATGCCATGTGTAGTAAGCATGATGTGGGTGCATGCCATGTGTAGTAAGCATGATGTGGGTGCATGCCATGTGTAGTAAGAATGATGTGGGTGCATGCCATGTGTAGTAAGCATGATGTGGGCGCATGCCATGTGTAGTAAGAATGATGTGAGCGCATGCCATGTGTAATAAGCATGATGTGGACGCATGCCATGTGTAGTAAGAATGATGTGGGTGCATGCCATGTGTAGTAAGCATGATGTGAGCGCATGCCATGTGTAGTAAGCATGATGTGGGTGCATGCCATGTGTAGTAAGCATGATGTGAGCGCATGCCATGTGTAGTAAGCATGATGTGGGTGCATGCCATGTGTAGTAAGCATGTGGGTGCATGCCATGTGTAGTAAGCATGATGTGGGTGCATGACACTCAGATCTAATGACTTTAAAAGCCCAAAATGAAGCCTGCCACTGTGTAAAGATTTCCAGATCTCACTGTACGGCAAAGGGTTAATTAAGAATGGACCCCTGGAAGGGGTTAATCCAGCCCGTGCGATGTTACTGTAAGATCAGGTTTGGGTTCATTTACTTTCCACAGTGGGCGGGAGGAGAGAATCTCATTATAGATTGTTTAAATATGATGAGGAGCAGATAATGTTATTGCTATAACATAATAATAATAATAATAATGATAATAATAATAATGATAATAATAATAATGATAATAATAATAATAATGATAATAATAAGGATAATACAAATACTGATAATACAAATCATAATAATGCTAATAATAATATTGATAATAATGATAATAAAAATGATGATAATAATAATGATAATAATGTGCGCGATCACAGAATATGTGAATTGAATCTACCCCAGCATCACCAGGACCCTCTCTCCTGTGATAATCCCCAGCATCACCAGGCCCTCTCTCCTGTGATAATCCCCAGCATCACCAGACCCTCTCTCCTGTGATAATCCCCAGCATCACCAGGACCCTCTCTCCTGTGATAATCCCCAGCATCACCAGGACCCTCTCTCCTGTGATAATCCCCAGCATTGCAGGACCCTCTCTCCTGTGATAATCCCCAGCATCACCAGTACCCTCTCTCCTGTGATAATCCCCAGCATCACCAGGCCCTCTCTCCTGTGATAATCCCCAGCATCACCAGACCCTCTCTCCTGTGATAATCCCCAGCATCACCAGGACCCTCTCTCCTGTGATAATCCCCAGCATCACCAGACCCTCTCTCCTGTGATAATCCCCAGCATCACCAGGACCCTCTCTCCTGTGATAATCTCCAGCATCACCAGGACCCTCTCTCCTGTGATAATCCCCAGCATCACCAGGACCCTCTCTCCTGTGATAATCCCCAGCATCACCAGGACCCTCTCTCCTGTGATAATCCCCAGCATCACCAGGACCCTCTCTCCTGTGATAATCCCCAGCATTGCAGGACCCTCTCTCCTGTGATAATCCCCAGCATCACCAGTACCCTCTCTCCTGTGATAATCCCCAGCATCACCAGGCCCTCTCTCCTGTGATAATCCCCAGCATCACCAGACCCTCTCTCCTGTGATAATCCCCAGCATCACCAGGACCCTCTCTCCTGTGATAATCCCCAGCATCACCAGACCCTCTCTCCTGTGATAATCCCCAGCATCACCAGGCCCTCTCTCCTGTGATAATCCCCAGCATCACCAGACCCTCTCTCCTGTGATAATCCCCAGCATTGCAGGACCCTCTCTCCTGTGATAATCCCCAGCATCACCAGGCCCTCTCTCCTGTGATAATCCACAGCATCACCAGGACCCTCTCTCCTGTGATAATCCCCAGCATCACCAGGACCCTCTCTCCTGTAATAATATCCAGCATCACCAGGCCCTCTCTCCAGTGATAATCCCCAGCATCACCAGGCCCTCTCTCCTGTGATAATCCCCAGCATCACCAGACCCTCTCTCCTGTGATAATCCCCAGCATCACCAGGCCCTCTCTCATGTGATAATCCCCAGCATGACCAGGCCCTCTCTCCTGTGATAATCCCCAGCATCACCAGGACCCTCTCTCCTGTGATAATTCCCAGCATCACCAGGACCCTCTCTCCTGTAATAATCCCCAGCATCACCAGACCCTCTCTCCTGTGATAATCCCCAGCATCACCAGGCCCTCTCTCCTGTGATAATCCCCAGCATCACCAGACCCTCTCTCCTGTGATAATCCCCAGCATCACCAGACCCTCTCTCCTGTGATAATCCCCAGCATCACCAGGACCCTCTCTCCTGTGATAATCCCCAGCATCACCAGGACCCTCTCTCCTGTAATAATCCCCAGCATCACCAGACCCTCTCTCCTGTGATAATCCCCAGCATCACCAGGACCCTCTCTCCTGTGATAATCCCCAGCATCACCAGGACCCTCTCTCCTGTAATAATCCCCAGCATTGCAGGACCCTCTCTCCTGTGATAATCCCCAGCATCACCAGGACCCTCTCTCCTGTAATAATCCCCAGCATCACCAGACCCTCTCTCCTGTGATAATCCCCAGCATCACGAGGAACCTCTCTCCTGTAATAATCCCCAGCATCACCAGGACCCTCTCTCCTGTGATAATCCCCAGCATCACCAGACCCTCTCTCCTGTGATAATCCCCAGCATCACCAGGACCCTCTCTCCTGTGATAATCCCCAGCATCACCAGGACCCTCTCTCCTGTAATAATCCCCAGCATCACCAGACCCTCTCTCCTGTGATAATCCCCAGCATCACCAGGACCCTCTCTCCTGTGATAATCCCCAGCATCACCAGGACCCTCTCTCCTGTAATAATCCCCAGCATTGCAGGACCCTCTCTCCTGTGATAATCCCCAGCATCACCAGGACCCTCTCTCCTGTAATAATCCCCAGCATCACCAGACCCTCTCTCCTGTGATAATCCCCAGCATCACGAGGAACCTCTCTCCTGTAATAATCCCCAGCATCACCAGGACCCTCTCTCCTGTGATAATCCCCAGCATCACCAGACCCTCTCTCCTGTAATAATTCCCAGCATCACCGGGACCCTCTCTCCTGTGATAATCCCCAGCATCACCAGGACCCTCTCTCCTGTGATAATCCCCAGCATCACCGGGACCCTCTCTCCTGTGATAAACCCCAGCATCACCAGGCCCTCTCTCCTGTGATAATCCCCAGCATCACCAGGACCCTCTCTCCTGTGATAATCCCCAGCATCACCGGGACCCCTCTCCTGTGATAATCCCCAGCATCACCAGGCCCTCTCTCCTGTGATAATCCCCAGCATCACCAGACCCTCTCTCCTGTAATAATCCCCAGCATCGCAGGACCCTCTCTCCTGTGATAATCCCCAGCATCACCAGGACCCTCTCTCCTGTGATAATCCACAGCATCACCAGGACCCTCTCTCCTGTGATAATCCCCAGCATCGCAGGACCCTCTCTCCTGTGATAATCCCTAGCATCACCAGGACCCTCTCTCCTGTAATAATCCCCAGCATTGCAGGACCCTCTCTCCTGTGATAATCCCCAGCATCACCAGGACCCTCTCTCCTGTGATAATCCCCAGCATCACCAGGACCCTCTCTCCTGTGATAATCCACAGCATCACCAGGACCCTCTCTCCTGTAATAATCCCCAGCATCACCAGGACCCTCTCTCCTGTGATAATCCCCAGCATCACCAGGCCCTCTCTCCTGTGATAATCCCCAGCATCACCAGGACCCTCTCTCCTGTGATAATCCCCAGCATCGCAGGACCCTCTCTCCTGTGATAATCCCCAGCATCACCAGGCCCTCTCTCCTGTGATAATCCCCTGCATCACCAGGACCCTCTCTCCTGTAATAATCCCCAGCATCACCAGGACCCTCTCTCCTGTGATAATCCCCAGCATCACCAGGCCCTCTCTCCTGTGATAATCCCCATCATCACCAGTCCCTCTCTCCTGTGATAATCCCCAGCATCACCAGGACCCTCTCTCCTGTAATAATCCCCAGCATCACCAGGCCCTCTCTCCTGTGATAATCCCCAGCATCACCAGGACCCTCTCTCCTGTGATAATCCCCAGCATCACCAGGCCCTCTCTCCTGTGATAATCCCCAGCATCACCAGACCCTCTCTCCTGTGATAATCCCCAGCATCACCGGGACCTCTCTCCTGTGATAATCCCCAGCATCACCAGGCCCTCTCTCCTGTGATAATCCCCAGCATCACCAGGCCCTCTCTCCTGTGATAATCCCCAGCATCACCAGACCCTCTCTCCTGTGATAATCCACAGCATCACCAGGACCCTCTCTCCTGTGATAATCCCCAGCATCACCGGGACCTCTCTCCTGTGATAATCCCCAGCATCACCAGGCCCTCTCTAATGTGATAATCCCCAGCATCACCAGGCCCTCTCTCCTGTGATAATCCCCAGCATCACAGGACCCTCTCTCCTGTGATAATCCCCAGCATCACCAGGACCCTCTCTCCTGTGATAATCCCCAGCATCACCAGGACCCTCTCTCCTGTGATAATCCCCAGCATCACCAGGACCCTCTCTCCTGTGATAATCCCCAGCATCAGCAGGACCCTCTCTCCTGTGATAATCCCCAGCATCACCAGGACCCTCTCTCCTGTGATAATCCCCAGTATCACCAGGCCCTCTCTCTTGTGATAATCCACAGCATCGCAGGACCCTCTCTCCTGTGATAATCCCCAGCATCACCAGGACCCTCTCTCCTGTGATAATCCACAGCATCGCAGGGCCCTCTCTCCTGTGATAATCCCCAGCATCACCAGGACCCTCTCTCCTGTGATAATCCCCAGCATCACCAGGACCCTCTCTCCTGTGATAATCCCCAGCATCGCAGGACCCTCTCTCCTGTGATAATCCCCAGCATCACCAGGCCCTCTCTCCTGTGATAATCCCCAGCATCGCAGGACCCTCTCTCCTGTGATAATTCATAGCATCGCAGGACTCTTTCTCCTGTGATAATCCCCAGCATCGCAGGACCCTCTCTCCTGTGATAATCCCCAGCATCGCAGGACCCTCTCTCCTGTGATAATCCCCAGCATCACCAGGCCCTCTCTCCTGTGATAATCCACAGCATCGCAGGGCCCTCCCTCGTGTGATAATCCCCAGCATCACCAGGATCTCTCTCCTGTGATAAACCCCAGCATCACCAGACCCTCTCTCCTGTGATAATCCACAGCATCGCAGGGCCCTCTCTCCTGTGATAATCCCCAGCATCGCAGGACCCTCTCTCCTGTGATAATCCCCAGCATCACCAGGCCCTCTCTCCTGTGATAATCCACAGCATCGCAGGGCCCTCTCTCCTGTGATAATCCACAGAATCGCAGGGCCCTCCCTCGTGTGATAATCCCCAGCATCACCAGGATCTCTCTCCTGTGATAAACCCCAGCATCACCTGGCTCTCTCTCCTGTGATAATCCACAGCCTCGCCTGGCTCTCTCTCCTGTGATAATCCCCAGCATCACCAGGCCCTCTCTCCTGTGATAATCTCCAGCATCACCAGGCCCTCTCTCCTGTGATAATCCCCAGTATCACCAGGCCCTCTCTCCTGTGATAATCCACAGCATCGCAGGGCCCTTTCTCCTGTGATAATCCACAGCATCGCAGGACCCTCTCTCCTGTGATAATCCACAGCATCGCCAGGCTCTCTCTCCTGTGATAATACCCAGCATCACCAGGACCTCTCTCCTGTGATAATCCACAGCATCAAAGGACCCTCTCCCCTGATAATCCCCAGCATCGCAGGATCCTCTCCCTGATAATCCTCAGCATCACAGGACCCTCTCCCCTGATAATCCCCAGCATCACAGCTCCCTCTCTCTTGTGATAACCCCCAGCATCACAGGACCCTCTCTTCTGTGATCGTCCCCAGCATCACAGAACCCTCTCTCCTGTGATAATCCCAGCATAGCAGGACCCTCTCCCTGATAATCCCCTATATCACAGGAGCCTCTCTCCTGGTGTAGACATATTAAGACCCTCTTGCCTCTCCACCAGCTCACAGAATCCTCTTGCCTCTCCATCAGCATCACAGGAGTATCATGCCTCTCTACAAGCATCACAGGATCCACTAAACTCTCCACCAGCATCACGTGATCCTCTAGCCTCTCTACCAGCATCATAAGACCCTCTTGCCTCTCCATCAGAATAACAGAAGCCTGTTGCCTCTCCATAAGCATCACAGGCCCTGCTTGCCTTTCCAGCAGCATCAGAGGATCCTCTAACCTTTCAACCAGCATCACAGGATCATCTCACCTCTCTACCAGCATCACAAGAGGCTCTTGAACTATCACCAGCATCACAGGACTCTCTCCCTTCTCCACCAGCATCACAGGAGCCTCTCCATCAGCAGCACGGGACATCTTGCCTCTCCACCAGTAGCACAGGACCATCCCACCTCTCTACAAGTATCACAAGACCCTCTAGCCTCTCCATCAGCATCACAAGACATTCTAGCCTTTCCATCAGCATCATAAGACCCTATTGCCTCTCCACCAGCATCACAGAAGACTCTGGCCTCTACATCAGCATCACAGGCCCTGCTTGCCTTTCCAGCAGCATCAGAGGATCCTCTAACCTTTCCACCAGCATCACAGGATCATCTCACCTCTCTACCAGCATCACAAGAGGCTCTTGAACTATCACCAGCATCACAGGACTCTCTCCCTTCTCCACCAGCATCACAGGAGCCTCTCCATCAGCAGCACAGGACATCTTGCCTCTCCACCAGTAGCACAGGACCATCCCACCTCTCCACAAGTATCACAAGACCCTCTAGCCTCTCCATCAGCATCACAAGACATTCTAGCCTCTCCATAAGCATCATAAGACCCTATTGACTCTCCACCAGCATCACAGAAGACTCTGACCTCTACATCAGCATCACCAGACTATCATTTCTATCCACCAGCATCACATGATCCTCTAACATCTCCACCAGAATCACAAGACCCTCTTGCCTCTCCATCAGCATAACAGAAGCCTTGTGCCCCTATATCAGCATCACATGTCCTTCTCGCCTTTCAAGAAGCATCACAAGATCTTCTAACCTCTCCACCAGCATCATAAGACCCTCTTGCCTCTCCATTAGCAACACAGGAGTATCTTACCTCTCAACCAGCATCACAGGATCAACTAAACTCTCCACCAGCATCACAAGACCCTCTTGCCTCTCCACCAGTATAACAAAAGAATATTTCCTCTCCACCAACATCACAGGACTCTCTCACCTCTCCACCAGCATCACAGGATCCTCTAACATCTCTACCAGCATCACAAGATCCTCTAGCCTCTCCACCAGCATCATAAGACGCTCTTGCCTCTCCATCAACATAACAGAAGCCGTGTGTCCCTACATCAGCATCACATGACCTTCTTGCCTTTCCAGAAGCATCAGAGGATCCTCAAACCTCTCCACCAGCATCATAAGACCCTATTGCCTCTCTATCAGCATAACAGAAAACTATTGCATCACAATCTCAGAACCCTCTGGTCTTCCCATCAGCATCAGAGGATCCTCTAGCCTCTCCACCAACATCACAAGATCCTCTAGCATCTCCAACAGCATAACAGAAGCCTCTCTATCAGCATCACAGGACCTTCTCACCTCTCCAGAAGCCTCTGCAATTTTCACCCTATTGAACTGACTGGAGAACTGAAAAAATCTAGTTGGAGAGAAAGACAAGATGGAGGTTTGTCCCATCAGTTATTAATGTGTGATGTTTGGAATGAAAGGACCATGAACCACTGCTGGAGAGCAGATTCTCATACTACTCCTTCAGACAGGTTAGACTGAACGTCTGTGCAGTGAAACCCACCAACCCTTTTTAGACAGGCACTTATACTTGCCCCCCTTATGCTGCAATCAGCCAGCCCCAAGTCCATTCACGGCTCTACATGGAAATGAGCATAGAATAATACAGTGATTTATATAGCACTAGAATACAGACTGAATTACTGCATGGGACAAAGAGCCTCGCTCCCAGAGCTTACAATCTAGAGAACATGTTCTATATATATATATATATATATATATATATATATATATATATATATATTAGCATGGGACAAAGAGCCTCGCTCGCAGAGCTTACAATCTAGAGAACATGTTCTATATATATATATATATATATATATATATATATATATATATATATATATATATATATATATTAGCATGGGACAAAGAGCCTCGCTCGCAGAGCTTACAATCTAGAGAACATGTTCTATATATATATATATATATATATATATATATATATATATATATATATATATATATTAGCATGGGACAAAGAGCCTCGCTCGCAGAGCTTACAATCTAGAGAACATGTTCTATATATATATATATATATATATATATATATATATATATATATATATATATATATTAGCATGGGACAAAGAGCCTCGCTCGCAGAGCTTACAATCTAGAGAACATGTTCTATATATATATATATATATATATATATATATATATATATATATATATATATATATATTAGCATGGGACAAAGAGCCTCGCTCGCAGAGCTTACAATCTAGAGAACATGTTCTATATATATATATATATATATATATATATATATATATATATATATTAGCATGGGACAAAGAGCCTCGCTCGCAGAGCTTACAATCTAGAGAACATGTTCTATATATATATATATATATATATATATATATATATATATATATATATATATATATATATATTAGCATGGGACAAAGAGCCTCGCTCGCAGAGCTTACAATCTAGAGAACATGTTCTAAATATATATATATATATATATATATATATATATATATATATATATTAGCATGGGACAAAGAGCCTCGCTCGCAGAGTTTACAATCTAGAGAACGCGTTCTATATATATATAGATTAGCATGGGACAAAGAGCTTCGCTCGCAGATCTTACAATCTAGAGAACGCGTTCTATATATATATAGATTAGCATGGGACAAAGAGCCTCGCTCGCAGAGCTTCCAATCTAGAGAACACGTTCTATATATATATAGATTAGCATGGGACAAAGAGCCTCGCTCGCAGAGCTTACAATCTAGAGAACACGTTCTATATATATATATAGACTAGCATAGCACGGAGAGCCTAGATTAGCATGGGACAAAGAGCCTCGCTCGCAGAGCTTACAATCTAGAGAACACGTTCTATATATATATATATATATATATATATATATATATATAAATATAGATTAGCTTCGGACAAAGAGCCTCGCTCGCAGAGCTTACAATCTAGAGAACGCGTTCTATATATATATAGATTAGCATGGGACAAACAGCCTCGCTCGCAGAGCTTACAATCTAGAGAACATGTTCTATATATATATAGACTTGCATGGCACGGAGAGCCTTGCTCGCAGAGCTTACAATCTAGAGAACACGTTCTATATATATATAGACTTGCATGGCACGGAGAGCCTTGCTCACAGAGCTTACAATCTATAGAACACGTTCTATATATATATATAGACTAGCATGGCACGGAGAGCCTTGCTCGCAGAACTTACAATCTAGAGAACACGTTCTATATATGTATATAAAGATTAGCATGGGACAAAGAGCCTCGCTCGCAGAGCTTACAATCTAGAGAACACGTTCTATATATATATAGAATAGCATGGGACAAAGAGCCTCGCTCGCAGAGCTTACAATCTAGAGAACACGTTCTATATATATATAGATTAGCATGGGACAAAGAGCCTCGCTCGCAGAGCTTACAATCTAGAGAACGCGTTCTATATATATATAGATTAGCATGGGACAAAGAGCCTTGCTCACAGAGCTTACAATCTAGAGAACACGTTCTATATATATATATATATAGACTAGCATAGCACGGAGAGCCTTGCTCGCAGAGCTTACAATCTAAAGAACACTTTCTATATATATATATAAAGATTAGCATGGGACAAAGAGCCTCGCTCGCAGAGCTTACAATCTAGAGAACGCGTTCTATATATATATAGATTAGCATGGGACAAAGAGCCTCGCTCGCAGAGCTTACAATCTAGAGAACGCGTTCTTTATATATATAGATTAGCATGGCATGGAGAGCCTTGCTCGCAGAGCTTACAATCCAGAGAACAAGTTCTATATATATATATAGATTAGCATGGCATGGAGAGCCTTGCTCGCAGAGCTTACAATCCAGAGAACAAGTTCTATATATATATATAGATTAGCATGGCATGGAGAGCGTTGCTCGCAGAGCTTACAATCCAGAGAACACGTTCTATATATATATAGAATAGCATGGGACAAAGAGCCTCGCTCGCAGAGCTTACAATCTAGAGAACACGTTCTATATATATATATAGATTAGCATGGGACAAAGAGCCTCGCTCACAGAGCTTACAATCTAGAGAACACGTTCTATATATATATATAGACTAGCATGGCACGGAGAGCCTTGCTCGCAGAACTTACAATCTAGAGAACACGTTCTATATATATATATAAAGATTAGCATAGGACAAAGAGCCTCGCTCGCAGAGCTTACAATCTAGAGAACACGTTCTATATATATATAGAATAGCATGGGACAAAGAGCCTCGCTCGCAGAGCTTACAATCTAGAGAACACGTTATATATATATATAGATTAGCATGGGACAAAGAGCCTCGCTCGCAGAGCTTACAATCTAGAGAACGCGTTCTATATATATATAGATTAGCATGGGACAAAGAGCCTTGCTCACAGAGCTTACAATCTAGAGAACACGTTCTATATATATATATAGATTAGCATGGCATGGAGAGCGTTGCTCGCAGAGCTTACAATCCAGAGAACACGTTCTATATATATATAGAATAGCATGGGACAAAGAGCCTCGCTCGCAGAGCTTACAATCTAGAGAACACGTTCTATATATATATATATATATATATATATATATATATAAATATAGATTAGCTTCGGACAAAGAGCCTCGCTCGCAGAGCTTACAATCTAGAGAACGCGTTCTATATATATATAGATTAGCATGGGACAAACAGCCTCGCTCGCAGAGCTTACAATCTAGAGAACATGTTCTATATATATATAGACTTGCATGGCACGGAGAGCCTTGCTCGCAGAGCTTACAATCTAGAGAACACGTTCTATATATATATAGACTTGCATGGCACGGAGAGCCTTGCTCACAGAGCTTACAATCTATAGAACACGTTCTATATATATATATAGACTAGCATGGCACGGAGAGCCTTGCTCGCAGAACTTACAATCTAGAGAACACGTTCTATATATGTATATAAAGATTAGCATGGGACAAAGAGCCTCGCTCGCAGAGCTTACAATCTAGAGAACACGTTCTATATATATATAGAATAGCATGGGACAAAGAGCCTCGCTCGCAGAGCTTACAATCTAGAGAACACGTTCTATATATATATAGATTAGCATGGGACAAAGAGCCTCGCTCGCAGAGCTTACAATCTAGAGAACGCGTTCTATATATATATAGATTAGCATGGGACAAAGAGCCTTGCTCACAGAGCTTACAATCTAGAGAACACGTTCTATATATATATATATATAGACTAGCATAGCACGGAGAGCCTTGCTCGCAGAGCTTACAATCTAAAGAACACTTTCTATATATATATATAAAGATTAGCATGGGACAAAGAGCCTCGCTCGCAGAGCTTACAATCTAGAGAACGCGTTCTATATATATATAGATTAGCATGGGACAAAGAGCCTTGCTCACAGAGCTTACAATCTAGAGAACACGTTCTATATATATATATATATATAGACTAGCATAGCACGGAGAGCCTTGCTCGCAGAGCTTACAATCTAAAGAACACTTTCTATATATATATATAAAGATTAGCATGGGACAAAGAGCCTCGCTCGCAGAGCTTACAATCTAGAGAACGCGTTCTATATATATATAGATTAGCATGGGACAAAGAGCCTCGCTCGCAGAGCTTACAATCTAGAGAACGCGTTCTTTATATATATAGATTAGCATGGCATGGAGAGCCTTGCTCGCAGAGCTTACAATCCAGAGAACAAGTTCTATATATATATATAGATTAGCATGGCATGGAGAGCCTTGCTCGCAGAGCTTACAATCCAGAGAACAAGTTCTATATATATATATAGATTAGCATGGCATGGAGAGCCTTGCTCGCAGAGCTTACAATCTAGAGAACACGTTCTATATATAGAGAGATTAGGGGTTTATTTGTGAGAGAGAGAAGCTGCAGGAAATTGAGAAGGGAATTTTCCAACTTGTCTACTTTGGCCTTAAGTCATAAATTCCCTGCAGCTCTCTCTTTTTATGAATAAAACCTTTAATCTGCAATTCTACCTAATGTCATATATCGCCAACACATTCTGCAGCGCTGTACAATGTATATGTGCATTTAAGGCATGGGGTCTGCACTCTGCTAATGCTGGGGTATTTTTGTCTGTGTCTCAGCTATGAGGACTGGTCTCAGCTGTCACCTTCGACCTTCAGCTGTTACATGGACCCCCATCCCCCTTAGTAGACGTGGGCGGATTTGTTTCCTAAAGGCAAATTGTTAGAAAGGTGGATGTAAGAAGAAAGATGGGGGGCACTGGGGTGAGTGGGGGGGATGGAATACAGTATATAGTGATCAGCATCATTCACCTTACCAAACGCAGTGTGATCAGCATCATTCACCTTACCAAACACAGTGTGATCAGCATCATTCACCTCACCAAACACAGTGTGATCAGCATCATTCACCTTACCAAACGCAGTGTGATCAGCATCATTCACCTTACCAAACACAGTGTGATCAGCATCATTCACCTCACCAAACACAGTGTGATCAGCATCATTCACCTTACCAAACACAGTGTGATCAGCATCATTCACCTTACCAAACACAGTGTGATCAGCATCATTCACCTTACCAAACGCAGTGTGATCAGCATCAATCACCTTACCAAACACAGTGTGATCAGCATCATTCACCTTACCAAACACAGTGTGATCAGCATCATTCACCTTACCAAACGCAGTGTGATCAGCATCAATCACCTTACCAAACGCAGTGTGATCAGCATCATTCACCTTACCAAACGCAGTGTGATCAGCATCATTCACCTTACCAAACGCAGTGTGATCAGCATCATTCACCTTACCAAACACAGTGTGATCAGCATCATTCACCTTACCAAACGCAGGGTGATCAGCATCATTCACCTTACCAAACACAGTGTGATCAGCATCATTCACCTTACCAAACACAGTGTGATCAGCATCATTCACCTTACCAAACACAGTGTGATCAGCATCATTCACCTTACCAAACACAGTGTGATCAGCATCATTCACCTTACCAAACGCAGTGTGATCAGCATCAATCACCTTACCAAACGCAGTGTGATCAGCATCATTCACCTAACCAAACGCAGTGTGATCAGCATCAATCACCTTACCAAACACAGTGTGATCAGCATCATTCACCTTCCCAAACGCAGTGTGATCAGCATCATTCACCTTACCAAACGCAGTGTGATCAGCATCAATCACCTTACCAAACACAGTGTGATCAGCATCATTCACCTTACCAAACACAGTGTGATCAGCATCATTCACCTTACCAAACGCAGTGTGATCAGCATCAATCACCTTACCAAACACAGTGTGATCAGCATCATTCACCTTACCAAACACAGTGTGATCAGCATCATTCACCTTACCAAACACAGTGTGATCAGCATCATTCACCTTACCAAACGCAGTGTGATCAGCATCATTCACCTTACCAAACGCAGTGTGATCAGCATCATTCACCTTACCAAACACAGTGTGATCAGCATCATTCACCTTACCAAACGCAGTGTGATCAGCATCATTCACCTTACCAAACGCAGTGTGATCAGCATCATTCACCTTACCAAACGCAGTGTGATCAGCATCATTCACCTTACCAAACGCAGTGTGATCAGCATCATTCACCTTACCAAACGCAGTGTGATCAGCATCATTCACCTTACCAAACACAGTGTGATCAGCATCATTCACCTTACCAAACACAGTGTGATCAGCATCATTCATCTTACCAAACGCAGTGTGATCAGCATCATTCACCTTACCAAACGCAGTGTGATCAGCATCATTCACCTTACCAAACGCAGTGTGATCAGCATCATTCACCTTACCAAACGCCGTGTGATCAGCATCATTCACCTTACCAAACGCAGTGTGATCAGCATCATTCACCTTACCAAACGCCGTGTGATCAGCATCATTCACCTTACCAAACGCAGTGTGATCAGCATCATTCACCTTACCAAACACAGTGTGATCAGCATCATTCACCTTACCAAACGCAGTGTGATCAGCATCATTCACCTTACCAAACACAGTGTGATCAGCATCATTCACCTTACCAAACGCAGTGTGATCAGCATCATTCACCTTACCAAACGCCGTGTGATCAGCATCATTCACCTTACCAAACACAGTGTGATCAGCATCATTCACCTTACCAAACGCAGTGTGATCAGCATCATTCACCTTACCAAACGCCGTGTGATCAGCATCATTCACCTTACCAAACGCAGTGTGATCAGCATCATTCACCTTACCAAACGCAGTGTGATCAGCATCATTCACCTTACCAAACACAGTGTGATCAGCATCATTCACCTTACCAAACGCAGTGTGATCAGCATCATTCACCTTACCAAACACAGTGTGATCAGCATCATTCACCTTACCAAACGCAGTGTGATCAGCATCATTCACCTTACCAAACGCCGTGTGATCAGCATCATTCACCTTACCAAACGCAGTGTGATCAGCATCATTCACCTTACCAAACGCCGTGTGATCAGCATCATTCACCTTACCAAACGCAGTGTGATCAGCATCATTCACCTTACCAAACGCAGTGTGATCAGCATCATTCACCTTACCAAACGCAGTGTGATCAGCATCATTCACCTTACCAAACACCGTGTGATCAGCATCATTCATCTTACCAAACACAGTGTGATCAGCATCATTCACCTCACCAAACGCAGTGGGATCAGCATCATTCACCTTCCCAAACGCCGTGTGATCAGCATCATTCATCTTACCAAACACAGTGTGATCAGCATCATTCACCTTACCAAACACAGTGTGATCAGCATCATTCACCTTACCAAATGCAGTGTGATCAGCATCATTCACCTTACCAACACCAAACGCAGTGTGATCAGCATCATTCACCTTCCCAAACGCAGTGTGATCAGCATCATTCACCTTACCAAACGCAGTGGGATCAGCATCATTCACCTTACCAAACGCAGTGTGATCAGCATCATTCACCTTACCAAACGCAGTGTGATCAGCATCATTCACTATACCAAACGCAGTGTGATCAGCATCATTCACCTTACCAAACGCAGTGTGATCAGCATCATTCATCTTACCAAACACAGTGTGATCAGCATCATTCACCTTCCCAAACGCAGTGTGATCAGCATCATTCACCTTACCAAACAGTGTGATCAGCATCATTCACCTTACCAAACACAGTGTGATCAGCATCATTCACCTTACCAAACGCAGTGTGATCAGCATCATTCACCTTACCAAACAGTGTGATCAGCATCATTTACCTTACCAAACACAGTGTGATCAGCATCATTCACCTTACCAAACGCAGTGTGATCAGCATCATTCACCTTACCAAACGCAGTGTGATCAGCATCATTCACCTTACCAAACGCAGTGTGATCAGCATCATTCACCTTACCAAACGCAGTGTGATCAGCAGGCCGTTATTTATCTAGCAGGCCGGTATGTCACTCGCGGGCCAGTATTTATGTAGCAGGCCGGTATGTCACTCGCGGGCCAGTATTTATGTAGCAGGCCGGTTTGTCACTCGCTGGCAGGTATTTATCTAGCAGGCCGGTATGTCACTCACCGGCCGGTATTTATGTAGCAGGCCGGCCGGTTTTTATATAGCAGGACTGCCGGAATTTATATAGCACACCGGTATTTATGTAGCAGACCGGCCGGTATTTATGTAGCAGGCCGGTATTTATGTATCAGGCCGGTATTTATGTAGCAGACCGGCCAGTATTTTTGTAGCAGGCCGGTTTTTATGTAGCAGGCCGGTATTTATGTAGCAGGCCGTTATTTATGTTGCAGGCCGGTATTTATGTAGCAGACCGGCCGGTATTTATGTATCAGGCCGGTATTTATGTAGCAGGCCGGTATTCATGTTGCAGGTCGGTATTTATGTAGCCAGCCGGCCGGTATTCATGTTGCAGGCCGGTAGCCGGCCGGTATTCATGTTGCAGGCCGGTATTCATGTTGCAGGCCGGTATTTATGTAGCAGGGTGGTATTTATGTAGCCGGCCGGTATTTATGTAGCCGGCTGGTATTTATGTAGCCGGACGGTATTTATGTAGCCGGCCGGTATTTATGTAGCAGGCCGGTATTTATGTAGCCGGCCGGTATTCATGTTGCAGGTCGGTATTTACGTAGCCGGCCGGCCAGCTTTCCAAACGCAGTGTGATCAGCATCATTCACCTTACCAAACGCAGTGTAATCAGCATCATTCACCTTACCAAACACAGTGTGATCAGCATCATTCACCTTACCAAACGCAGTGTGATCAGCATCAATCACCTTACCAAACACAGTGTGATCAGCATCATTCACCTTACCAAACACAGTGTGATCAGCATCATTCACCTTACCAAACGCAGTGTGATCAGCATCATTCACCTCACCAAACACAGTGTGATCAGCATCATTCGGCTTACCAAACGCAGTGTGATCAGCATCATTCACCTTACCAAACGCAGTGTGATCAGCATCATTCACCTTACCAAACGCAGTGTGATCAGCATCATTCACCTTTCCAAACACAGTGTGTTCAGCATCATTCACCTTACCAAACACAGTGTGATCAGCATCATTCACCTTACCAAACGCAGTGTGATCAGCATTATTCACCTTACCAAACGCCGTGTGATCAGCATCATTCACCTTACCAAACAGTGTAATCAGCATCATTCACCTTACCAAACACAGTGTGATCAGCATCATTCACTTTACCAAACACAGTGTGATCAGCATCATTCACCTAACCAAACGCCGTGTGATCAGCATCATTCACCTTACCAAACAGTGTAATCAGCATCATTCACCTTACCAAACACAGTGTGATCAGCATCATTCACCTTCCCAAACGCAGTGTGATCAGCATTATTCACCTTACCTAACACAGTGTGATCAGCATCATTCACCTTACCAGTGTAATCAGCATCATTCACCTTACCAAACACAGTGTGATCAGCATCATTCACCTAACCAAACGCAGTGTGATCAGCATCATTCACCTTACCAAACACAGTGTGATCAGCATCATTTACCTTACCAAACGCAGTGTGATCAGCATCATTCACCTTACCAAACGCAGTGTGATCAGCATCATTCACCTTACCAAACGCAGTGTGATCAGCATCATTCACCTTACCAAACGCAGTGTGATCAGCATCATTCACCTTACCAAACACAGTGTGATCAGCATCATTCACCTTACCAAACGCAGTGTGATCAGAATTATTCACCTTACCAAACGCAGTTTGATCAGCATCATTCACCTTACCAAACGCAGTGTGATCAGCATCATTCACCTTACCAAACGCAGTGTGATCAGCATCATTCACCTTACCAAACGCAGTGTGATCAGCATCATTCACCTTACCAAACGCAGTGTGATCAGCATCATTCACCTTACCAAACGCAGTGTGATCAGCATCATTCACCTTACCAAACACAGTGTGATCAGCATCATTCACCTTACCAAACACAGTGTGATCAGCATCATTCACCTTACCAAACGCAGTGTGATCAGCAGGCCGTTATTTATGTAGCAGGCCGGTATGTCACTCGCGGGCCAGTATTTATGTAGCAGGCCGGTATGTCACTCGCTGGCCGGTATTTATCTAGCAGGCCGGTATGTCACTCACCGGCCGGTATTTATGTAGCAGGCCGGTATTTATGTAGCAGGCCGGCCGGTTTTTATATAGCAGGACGGCCAGAATTTATATAGCACACCGGTATTTATGTAGCAGACCGGCCGGCATTTATGTAGCAGGCCGGTATTTATGTAGCAGAAAAGCCGGTATTTATGTATCAGGCCGGTATTTATGTAGCAGACCGGCCAGTATTTTTGTAGCAGGCCGGTTTTTATGTAGCAGGCCGGTATTTATGTAGCAGGCCGGTATTTATGTTGCAGGCCGGTATTTATGTAGCAGACCGGCCGGTATTTATGTATCAGGCCGGTATTTATGTAGCAGGCCGGTATTCATGTTGCAGGTCGGTATTTATGTAGCCAGCCGGCCGGTATTCATGTTGCAGGCCGGTAGCCGGCCGGTATTCATGTTGCAGGCCGGTATTCATGTTGCAGGCCGGTATTTATGTAGCAGGCTGGTATTTATGTAGCAAGCCGGTATGTCACTCGCAGGCCAGTATTTATGTAGCAGGCCGGTATGTCACTCGCTGGCAGGTATTTATCTAGCAGGCCGGTATGTCACTCACCGGCCGGTATTTATGTAGCAGGCCGGTATTTATGTAGCAGGCCGGCCGGTTTTTATATAGCAGGACGGCCGGAATTTATATAGCACACCGGTATTTATGTAGCACACCGGTATTTATGTAGCAGACCGGCCGGTATTTAATGTTGCAGGCCGGTATTTATGTAGCAGAAAAGCCGGTATTTATGTAGCAGACCGGCCAGTATTTTTGTAGCAGGCCGGTTTTTATGTAGCAGGCCGGTATTTATGTTGCAGGCCGGTATTTATGGATCAGGCCGGTATTTATGTATCAGGCCGGTATTTATGTAGCAGGCCGGTATTCATGTTGCAGGTCGGTATTTATATAGCCAGCCGGCCGGTATTCATGTTGCAGGCCGGTAGCCGGCCGGTATTAATGTTGCAGGCCGGTATTTATGTAGCAGGCTGGTATTTATGTAGCCGGCCGGTATTTATGTAGCCGGCCGGTATTTATTTAGCAGGCCGGTATTTATGTAGCAGGCCGGTATTTATGTAGCCGGCCGGTATTCATGTTGCAGGTCGGTATTTATGTAGCCGGCCGGCCGGCTTTCCAAACGCAGTGTGATCAGCATCATTCACCTTACCAAACGCAGTGTAATCAGCATCATTCACCTCACCAAACACAGTGTGATCAGCATCATTCACCTTACCAAACACAGTGTGATCAGCATCATTCATCTTACCAAACGCAGTGTAATCAGCATCATTCACCTCACCAAACACAGTGTGATCAGCATCATTCACCTTACCAAACGCAGTGTGATCAGCATCATTCACCTTACCAAACGCAGTGTGATCAGCATCATTCACCTTACCAAACGCAGTGTGATCAGCATCATTCACCTTACCAAACGCAGTGTGATCAGCATCATTCACCTTACCAAACGCAGTGTGATCAGCATCATTCACCTTACCAAACGCAGTGTGATCAGCAGGCCGTTATTTATCTAGCAGGCCGGTATGTCACTCGCGGGCCAGTAATTATGTAGCAGGCCGGTATGTCAATCGCTGGCAGGTATTTATCTAGCAGGCCGGTATGTCACTCACCGGCCGGTATTTATGTAGCAGGCCGGCCGGTTTTTATATAGCAGGACGGCCGGAATTTATATAGCACACCGGTATTTATGTAGCACACCGGTATTTATGTAGCAGGCCGGTATTTATGTAGCAGAAAAGCCGGTATTTATGTATGAGGCCGGTATTTATGTAGCAGACCGGCCAGTATTTTTGTAGCAGGCCGGTATTTATGTTGCAGGCCGGTATTTATGTAGCAGACCGGCCGGTATTTATGTATCAGGCCGGTATTCATGTTGCAGGTCGGTATTTATGTAGCCAGCCGGCCGGTATTCATGTAGCAGGCCGGTATTCATGTTACAGGCCGGTATTTATGTAGCAGGGTGGTATTTATGTAGCCGGCCGGTATTTATGTAGCCGGCTGGTATATTTATGTAGCCGGACGGTATTTCTTTAGCAGGCCGGTATTTATGTAGCCGGACGGTATTTATGTAGCCGGCCGGTATTTATGTAGCAGGCCGGTATTTATGTAGCCGGCCGGTATTCATGTTGTAGGTCGGTATTTATGTAGCCGGCCGGCCAGCTTTCCAAACGCAGTGTGATCAGCATCATTCACCTTACCAAACACAGTGTGATCAGCATCAATCACCTTACCAAACACAGTGTGATCAGCATCATTCACCTAACCAAACGCCGTGTGATCAGCATCATTCACCTTACCAAACAGTGTAATCAGCATCATTCACCTTACCAAACACAGTGTGATCAGCATCATTCACCTTACCAAACGCAGTGTGATCAGCATCATTCACCTTACCAAACACAGTGTGATCAGCATCATTCACCTTACCAAACGCAGTGTGATCAGCATTATTCACCTTACCAAACGCAGTGTGATCAGCATCATTCACCTTACCAAACGCAGTGTGATCAGCATCATTCACCTTACCAAACGCAGTGTGATCAGCATCATTCACCTTACCAAACGCAGTGTGATCAGCATTATTCACCTTACCAAACGCAGTGTGATCAGCATCATTCACCTTACCAAACGCAGTGTGATCAGCATCATTCACCTAACCAAACACAGGGTGATCAGCATCATTCACCTTACCAAACGCAGTGTGATCAGCATCATTCATCTTACCAAACACAGGGTGATCAGCATCATTCACCTTACCAAACACAGTGTGATCAGCATCATTCACCTTACCAAACACAGTGTGATCAGCATCATTCACCTTACCACACGCAGTGTGATCAGCATCAATCACCTTACCAAACACAGTGTGATCAGCATCATTCACCTAACCAAACGCCGTGTGATCAGCATCATTCACCTTACCAAACGCAGTGTGATCAGCATCATTCACCTTACCAAACGCAGTGTGATCAGCATCATTCACCTTACCAAACGCAGTGTGATCAGCATCATTCACCTTACCAAACGCAGTGTGATCAGCATCATTCACCTAACCAAACGCAGTGTGATCAGCATCATTCACCTTACCAAACGCAGTGTGATCAGCATCATTCACCTTACCAAACGCAGTGTGATCAGCATCATTCACCTTACCAAACGCAGTGTGATCAGCATCATTCACCTTACCAAACGCAGTGTGATCAGCATCATTTACCTTACCAAACGCAGTGTGATCAGCATCATTCCCCTTACCAAACGCAGTGTGATCAGCATCATTCACCTTTCCAAACGCAGTGTGATCAGCATCATTCACCTTACCAAACGCAGTGTGATCAGCATCATTCACCTTACCAAACGCAGTGTGATCAGCATCATTCACCTTACCAAACGCAGTGTGATCAGCATCATTCACCTTACCAAACGCAGTGTGATCAGCATCATTCACCGTACCAAACGCAGTGTGATCAGCATCATTCACCTTACCAAACGCAGTGTGATCAGCATCATTCACCTTACCAAACGCAGTGTGATCAGCATCATTCACCTTACCAAACGCAGTGTGATCAGCAGGCCGTTATTTATGTAGCAGGCCGGTATGTCACTCGCGGGCCAGTATTTATGTAGCAGGCCGGTATGTCACTCGCTGGCCGGTATTTATCTAGCAGGCCGGTATGTCACTCACCGGCCGGTATTTATGTAGCAGGCCGGCCGGTTTTTATATAGCAGGACGGCCGGAATTTATATAGCACACCGGTATTTATGTAGCACACCGGTATTTATGTAGCAGACCGGCCGGTATTTATGTAGCAGGCCGGTATTTATGTAGCAGAAAAGCCGGTATTTATGTATCAGGCTGGTATTTATGTAGCAGACCGGCCAGTATTTTTGTAGCAGGCCGGTATTTATGTAGCAGAAAAGCCGGTATTTATGTATCAGGCCGGTATTTATGTAGCAGACCGGCCAGTATTTTTGTAGCAGGCCGGTTTTTATGTAGCAGGCCGGTATTTATGTAGCAGGCCGGTATTTATGTTGCAGGCCGGTATTTATGTAGCAGACCGGCCGGTATTTATGTATCAGGCCGGTATTTATGTAGCAGGCCGGTATTCATGTTGCAGGTCGGTATTTATGTAGCCAGCCGGCCGGTATTCATGTTGCAGGCCGGTAGCCGGACGGTATTCATGTTGCAGGCCGGTATTCATGTTGCAGGCCGGTATTTATGTAGCAGGCCGGTATGTCACTCGCGGGCCAGTATTTATGTAGCAGGCCGGTATGTCACTCGCTGGCAGGTATTTATCTAGCAGGCCGGCCGGTTTTTATATAACAGGACGGCCGGAATTTATATAGCACACCGGTATTTATGTAGCACACCGGTATTTATGTAGCAGACCGGCCGGTATTTAATGTAGCAGGCCGGTATTTATGTAGCAGAAAAGCCGGTATTTATGTAGCAGACCGGCCAGTATTTTTGTAGCAGGCCGGTTTTTATGTAGCAGAAAAGCCGGTATTTATGTAGCAGGCCGGTATTTATGTTGCAGGCCGGTATTTATGTAGCAGACCGGCCGGTATTTATGTATCAGGCCGGTATTTATGTAGCAGGCCGGTATTTATGTAGCCAGCCAGCCGATATTCATGTTGCAGGCCGGTAGCCGGCCGGTATTCATGTTGCAGGCCGGTTTTCATGTTGCAGGCCGGTATTTATGTAGCTGGCCGGTATTTATGTAGCCGGCCGGTATTTATGTAGCCGGCTGGTATTTATGTAGCCGGACGGTATTTATTTAGCAGGCCGGTATTTATGTAGCAGGCCGGTATTTATGTAGCTGGCCGGTATTCATGTTGCAGGTCGGTATTTATGTAGCCGGCCGGCCGGCTTTCCAAACGCAGTGTGATCAGCATCATTCACCTTACCAAACGCAGTGTAATCAGCATCATTCACCTTACCAAACACAGTGTGATCAGCATCATTCACCTTACCAAACGCAGTGTGATCAGCATCATTCACCTTACCAAACACAGTGTGATCAGCATCATTTACCTTACCAAACGCAGTGTGATCAGCATCAATCACCTTACCAAACGCAGTGTGATCAGCATCATTCACCTTACCAAACGCAGTGTGATCAGCATCAATCACCTTACCAAACGCAGTGTGATCAGCATCATTCACCTAACCAAACGCCGTGTGATCAGCATCATTCACCTTACCAAACGCAGTGTGATCAGCATCATTCACCTTACCAAACGCAGTGTGATCAGCATCATTCACCTTACCAAACGCAGTGTGATCAGCATCATTCACCTTACCAAACGCAGTGTGATCAGCATCATTCACCTTACCAAACGCAGGGTGATCAGCATCATTCACCTTACCAAACGCAGTGTGATCAGCATCATTCACCTTACCAAACACAGTGTGATCAGCATCATTCACCTAACCAAACACAGGGTGATCAGCATCATTCACCTTACCAAACGCAGTGTGATCAGCATCATTCATCTTACCAAACACAGTGTGATCAGCATCATTCACCTAACCAAACGCCGTGTGATCAGCATCATTCACCTTACCAAACAGTGTAATCAGCATCATTCACCTTACCAAACACAGTGTGATCAGCATCATTCACCTTCCCAAACGCAGTGTGATCAGCATCATTCACCTTACCAAACACAGTGTGATCAGCATCATTCACCTTACCAAACGCAGTGTGATCAGCATCATTCACCTTACCAAACACAGTGTGATCAGCATCATTCACCTTACCAAACGCAGTGTGATCAGCATTATTCACCTTACCAAACGCAGTGTGATCAGCATCATTCACCTTACCAAACGCAGTGTGATCAGCATTATTCACCTTACCAAACGCAGTGTGATCAGCATCATTCACCTTACCAAACGCAGTGTGATCAGCATCATTCACCTTACCAAACGCAGTGTGATCAGCATCATTCACCTTACCAAACGCAGGGTGATCAGCATCATTCACCTTACCAAACGCAGTGTGATCAGCATCATTCACCTTACCAAACACAGTGTGATCAGCATCATTCACCTAACCAAACACAGGGTGATCAGCATCATTCACCTTACCAAACGCAGTGTGATCAGCATCATTCATCTTACCAAACACAGTGTGATCAGCATCATTCACCTTACCAAACACAGTGTGATCAGCATCATTCACCTTCCCAAACGCAGTGTGATCAGCATCATTCACCTTACCAAACACAGTGTGATCAGCATCATTCACCTTACCAAACGCAGTGTGATCAGCATCATTCACCTTACCAAACACAGTGTGATCAGCATCATTCACCTTACCAAACGCAGTGTGATCAGCATCATTCACCTTACCAAACGCAGTGTGATCAGCATCATTCACCTTACCAAACGCAGTGTGATCAGCATCATTCACCTTACCAAACGCAGTGTGATCAGCATCATTCACCTTACCAAATGCAGTGTGATCAGCATCATTCACCTTACCAAACACAGGGTGATCAGCATCATTCACCTTCCAAAACGCAGTGTGATCAGCATCATTCACGTTACCAAACGCAGTGTGATCAGCATCATTCACCTTACCAAACGCAGTGTGATCAGCATCATTCATCTTACCAAACACAGTGTGATCAGCATCATTCACCTTACCAAACACAGTGTGATCAGCATCATTCACCTTACCAAACACAGTGTGATCAGCATCATTCACCTTACCAAACACAGTGTGATCAGCATCATTCACCTTCCCAAACGCAGTGTGATCAGCATCATTCACCTTACCAAACACAGTGTGATCAGCATCATTCACCTTACCAAACGCAGTGTGATCAGCATCATTCACCTTACCAAACACAGTGTGATCAGCATCATTCACCTTACCAAACGCAGTGTGATCAGCATCATTTACCTTACCAAACGCAGTGTGATCAGCATCATTCACCTTACCAAACGCAGTGTGATCAGCATCATTCACCTTACCAAACACAGTGTGATCAGCATCATTCACCTTACCAAACAGTGTAATCAGCATCATTCACCTTACCAAACACAGTGTGATCAGCATCATTCACCTTACCAAACGCAGTGTGATCAGCATCATTCACCTTTCCAAACGCAGTGTGATCAGCATCATTCACCTTACCAAACGCAGTGTGATCAGCATTATTCACCTTACCAAACGCAGTGTGATCAGCATCATTCACCTTACCAAACGCAGTGTGATCAGCATCATTCACCTTACCAAACGCAGTGTGATCAGCATCATTCACCTTACCAAACACAGGGTGATCAGCACCATTCACTATACCAAACCCAGTGTGATCAGCATCATTCACCTTCCCAAACGCAGTGTGATCAGCATCATTCACGTTACCAAACGCAGTGTGATCAGCATCATTCACCTTACCAAACGCAGTGTGATCAGCATCATTCACCTTACCAAATGCAGTGTGATCAGCATCATTCACCTTACCAAACACAGGGTGATCAGCATCATTCACCTTACCAAACACAGGGTGATCAGCATCATTCACGTTACCAAACGCAGTGTGATCAGCATCATTCACCGTACCAAACGCAGTGTGATCAGCATCATTCACCTTACCAAATGCAGTGTGATCAGCATCATTCACCTTACCAAACACAGGGTGATCAGCATCATTCACCTTCCCAAACGCAGTGTGATCAGCATCATTCACGTTACCAAACGCAGTGTGATCAGCATCATTCACCTTACCAAACGCAGTGTGATCAGCATCATTCACCTTACCAAACACAGTGTGATCAGCATCATTCACCTTACCAAACGCAGTGTGATCAGCATCATTCACCTTACCAAACACAGTGTGATCAGCATCATTCACCTTACCAAACACAGTGGGATCAGCATCATTCACCTAACCAAACGCCGTGTGATCAGCATCATTCACCTTACCAAACACAGTGTGATCAGCATCATTCACTTTCCCAAACGCAGTGTGATCAGCATCATTCACGTTACCAAACGCAGTGTGATCAGCATCATTCACCTTACCAAACGCAGTGTGATCAGCATCATTCACCTTACCAAACACAGGGTGATCAGCACCATTCACTATACCAAACACAGTGTGATCAGCATCATTCATCTTACCAAACACAGGGTGATCAGCATCATTCACGTTACCAAACGCAGTGTGATCAGCATCATTCATCTTACCAAACGCAGTGTGATCAGCATCATTCACCTTACCAAACGCAGTGTGATCAGCATCATTCATCTTACCAAACGCAGTGTGATCAGCATCATTCACCTTACCAAACACAGTGTGATCAGCATCATTCACCTTACCAAACACAGTGTGATCAGCATCATTCACCTTACCAAACACAGTGTGATCAGCATCATTCACCTTACCAAACACAGTGTGATCAGCATCATTCACCTTACCAAACACAGTGTGATCAGCATCATTCACCTTACCAAATGCAGTGTGATCAGCAGGCCATTATTTATCTAGCAGGCCGGTATGTCACTCGCGGACCTGTATTTATGTAGCAGGCCGGTATGTTACTCGCCTGCCGGCATTCATGTAGCAGTCAGGTATGTCACTCGCTGGCCGGTATTTATCTAGCAGGCTGGTATGTCACTCACTGGTTTTTATATAGCAGGACGGCCGGAATTTATATAGCACACCGGTATTTATGTAGCGCACCGGTATTTATGTAGCAGACCAACCGGTATTTAAGCAGGACGGTATTTATGTATCAGGCCGGTATTTAAGCAGGCCGGTATTTATGTATCAGGCCGGTATTTAAGCAGGCCGGTATTTATGTATCAGGCCGGTATTTATGTAGCAGAACAGCCGGTTTTTATGTAGAAGGCCGGTATTTATGTTGCAGGCCGGTATTTATGTAGCAGGCCGGTATTTATGTAGCAGGCCGGTGTTCATGTTGCAGGCCGGTATGTCACTCACCGGCCGGAATTTATATAGCACACCGGTATTTATGTAGCAGACCGGCCGGTATTTAAGCAGGCCGGTATTTATGTATCAGGCCGGTATTCATGTAGCCGGCCGGTATTTATGTATCAGGCCGGTATTCATGTTGCAGGCCGGTATTTATGTTGCAGGCCGGTATTTATGTATCAGGCCGGTATTCATGTTGCAGGCCGGTATTTATGTTGCAGGCCGGTATTTATGTTGCAGGCCGGTATTCATGTATCAGGCCGGTATTCATGTAGCCGGCCGGTATTCATGTTGCAGGCCGGTATTTATGTATCAGGCCGGTATTTATGTTGCAGGCCGGTATTTATGTATCAGGCCGGTATTCATGTTGCAGGCAATATTTATGTATCAGGCCGGTATTTAAGCAGGCCGGTATTTATGTATCAGGCCGGTATTTATGTATCAGGCCGGTATTTATGTAGCAGAACAGCCGGTTTTTATGTAGAAGGCCGGTATTTATGTTGCAGGCCGGTATTTATGTAGCAGGCCGGTGTTCATGTTGCAGGCCGGTATGTCACTCACCGGCCGGAATTTATATAGCACACCGGTATTTATGTAGCAGACCGGCCGGTATTTAAGCAGGCCGGTATTTATGTATCAGGCCGGTATTCATGTAGCCGGCCGGTATTTATGTATCAGGCCGGTATTCATGTTGCAGGCCGGTATTTATGTTGCAGGCCGGTATTTATGTATCAGGCCGGTATTCATGTAGCCGGCCGGTATTTATGTATCAGGCCGGTATTCATGTTGCAGGCCGGTATTCATGTTGCAGGCCGGTATTCATGTTGCAGGCCGGTATTCATGTTGCAGGCCGGTATTTATGTAGCCGGCCGGTATTTATGTAGCCGGCCGGTATTTATGTTGCAGGCCGGTATTCATGTTGCAGGCCGGTATTCATGTAGCCGGCCGGTATTTATGTAGCCGGCCGGTATTCATGTTGCAGGCCGGTATTCATGTTGCAGGCCGGTATTTATGTTGCAGGCCGGTATTCATGTTGCAGGCCGGTATTCATGTTGCAGGCCGGTATTCATGTAGCAGGCCGGTATTTATGTATCAGGCCGGTATTCATGTAGCAGGCCGGTATTCATGTAGCAGGCCGGTATTCATGTTGCAGGCCGGTATTCATGTAGCCGGCCGGTATTCATGTTGCAGGCCGGTATTTATGTTGCAGGCCGGTATTTATGTTGCAGGCCGGTATTCATGTTGCAGGCCGGTATTCATGTTGCAGGCCGGTATTTATGTAGCCGGCCGGTATTCATGTTGCAGGCCGGTATTCATGTTGCAGGCCGGTATTTATGTAGCAGGCCGGTATTTATGTTGCAGGCCGGTATTCATGTAGCCGGCCGGTATTCATGTAGCCGGCCGGTATTCATGTAGCCGGCCGGTATTCATGTTGCAGGCCGGTATTCATGTTGCAGGCCGGTATTTATGTTGCAGGCCGGTATTCATGTTGCAGGCCGGTATTCATGTAGCAGGCCGGTATTTATGTATCAGGCCGGTATTCATGTAGCAGGCCGGTATTCATGTAGCAGGCCGGTATTCATGTTGCAGGCCGGTATTCATGTAGCCGGCCGGTATTCATGTTGCAGGCCGGTATTTATGTTGCAGGCCGGTATTCATGTAGCCGGCCGGTATTCATGTAGCCGGCCGGTATTCATGTTGCAGGCCGGTATTTATGTTGCAGGCCGGTATTTATGTTGCAGGCCGGTATTCATGTTGCAGGCCGGTATTCATGTAGCAGGCCGGTATTTATGTATCAGGCCGGTATTCATGTAGCAGGCCGGTATTCATGTTGCAGGCCGGTATTTATGTAGTCGGCCGGTATTCATGTTGCAGGCCGGTATTCATGTTGCAGGCCGGTATTCATGTAGCCGGCTGGTATTCATGTTGCAGGCCGGTATTCATGTTGCAGGCCGGTATTCATGTTGCAGGCCGGTATTCATGTAGCCGGCCGGTATTCATGTTGCAGGCCGGTATTTATGTAGCCGGCCGGTATTCATGTTGCAGGCCGGTATTCATGTTGCAGGCCGGTATTCATGTAGCCGGCCGGTATTCATGTTGCCGGCCGGTATTCATGTAGCCGGCCGGTATTCATGTTGCAGGCCGGTATTCATGTTGCAGGCCGGTATTCATGTTGCAGGCCGGTATTTATGTTGCAGGCCGGTATTCATGTTGCAGGCCGGTATTCATGTTGCAGGCCGGTATTTATGTATCAGGCCGGTATTCATGTAGCCGGCCGGTATTCATGTTGCAGGTCGGTATTCATGTTGGAGGCCGGTATTCATGTAGCCGGCCGGTATTCATGTAGCAGGCCGGTATTCATGTTGCAGGCCGGTATTCATGTTGCAGGCCGGTATTCATGTTGCAGGCCGGTATTCATGTAGCCGGCCGGTATTTATGTTGCAGGCCGGTATTCATGTTGCAGGCCGGTATTCATGTTGCAGGCCGGTATTCATGTTGCAGGTCGGTATTCATGTTGCAGGCCGGTATTCATGTTGCAGGCCGGTATTCATGTAGCAGGCCGGTATTCATGTTGCAGGCCGGTATTCATGTAGCCGGCCGGTATTTATGTAGCAGGCCGGTATTCATGTTGCAGGCCGGTATTCATGTTGCAGGCCGGTATTCATGTTGCAGGCCGGTATTTATGTAGCAGGCCGGTATTTATGTAGCCGGCCGGTATTCATGTTGCAGGCCGGTATTCATGTTGCAGGCCGGTATTCATGTTGCAGGTCGGTATTTATGTTGCAGGCCGGTATTTATGTATCAGGCCGGTATTCATGTTGCAGGCCGGTATTTATGTAGCAGGCCGGTATTTATGTAGCAGGCCGGTATTCATGTTGCAGGCCGGTATTTATGTAGCAGGCCGGTATTCATGTTGCAGGCCGGTATTTATGTTGCAGGCCGGTATTCATGTTGCAGGCCGGTATTTATGTAGCCGGCCGGTATTTATGTAGCAGGCCGGCCGGTATTTATGTAGCAGGCCGGTATTTATGTAGCAGGCCGGCCGGTATTTATGTAGCAGGCCGGTATTCATGTTGCAGGCCGGTATTTATGTTGCAGGCCGGTATTCATGTTGCAGGCCGGTATTTATGTAGCAGGCCGGTATTTATGTATCAGGCTGGTATTCATGTTGCAGGCCGGTATTTATGTAGCAGGCCGGTATTTATGTAGCAGGCCGGCCGGTATTTATGTAGCAGGCCGGTATTTATGTATCAGGCTGGTATTCATGTTGCAGGCCGGTATTTATGTAGCAGGCCGGTATTTATGTAGCAGGCCGGCCGGTATTTATGTAGCCGGCCGGTATTTATGTAGCCGGCCGGTATTCATGTTGCAGGCCGGTATTCATGTTGCAGGCCGGTATTTATGTTGCAGGCCGGTATTCATGTAGCCGGCCGGTATTCATGTAGCCGGCCGGTATTTATGTTGCAGGCCGGTATTCATGTTGCAGGCCGGTATTTATGTTGCAGGCCGGTATTCATGTAGCCGGCCGGTATTCATGTAGCCGGCCGGTATTTATGTTGCAGGCCGGTATTCATGTTGCAGGCCGGTATTTATGTAGCCGGCCGGTATTTATGTAGCCGGCCGGTATTTATGTAGCCGGCCGGTATTCATGTTGCAGGCCGGTATTCATGTTGCAGGCCGGTATTCATGTTGCAGGCCGGTATTCATGTAGCCGGCCGGTATTCATGTAGCCGGCCGGTATTTATGTTGCAGGCCGGTATTCATGTTGCAGGCCGGTATTTATGTTGCAGGCCGGTATTCATGTAGCCGGCCGGTATTCATGTAGCCGGCCGGTATTTATGTTGCAGGCCGGTATTCATGTTGCAGGCCGGTATTTATGTAGCCGGCCGGTATTTATGTAGCCGGCCGGTATTTATGTAGCCCCTGCTGCTCTGGCTGACTGTCACGTGACCTGGCCGCCATTAAAGAGTTAAACGCTCTCATCAAGCAGAGCTGGCGGAAGCTGTGTGGCCCCCATTGGCCCCTGGGAGCTGAGCTCAGAATGTGGGGCTTTGTTTGAATTTAGTGATATAAATAAAGTTGTTTGGGGGTTAAGAAGAGTGATTGTCCCGCCCCCCGTGTTGATTGGCTGAGTGCTGTGTCTTTCTTGTTGCCGATTGGCTGAGGCCCTGCCCTTTATTTTCAGGTCGCTAGTTCCTTTTCCTGGTTCCGGGCCCCGCCCTGGTGCGCAGGGCACGTCCAAGCATTGATTGGATGCTTTTCGCTCCCTCTTCTCCAATCAGCTGTCCGCTCTCATCCAGCATTCCCTGTTATATAGTACACAAGCCTGTGATTGGTTGACTTTGCGCTTGGTTTCCTCACCAGCCTTGTGCTCATTGGCTTCCTCACCCGCTAGTTCTCACTCTGATTGGTGGGCTCAGTTCCCTGTCAGTCAGTCAGTCCGGGCCGGTGAGCCCCTCTGCCACCGGCCTGCTCGGGAGCGCTTGACATGAAGCCGACTCGTGGACCCCGGCCGGTGCCGCCTCCTCGCAGAGGGTCTGGGGAGCGCAGGCCAATCAGCCCGCCCAGGAGAGAGGGCACCTCCGGGGAGCAGAGAGGATTCTGGGAGCTGGGCACAGATGGCAGGATAGTGGCCCCTGAGAGACCCTCCCACGCGGAGGGCAGCGTCACACAGAGAGTCATTATCATCATGCAGAAATCGCCTGAGAGCAGTGGGGCGCAGAGCCGCGAGAAACCGGCAAGTGACGGGGCGCAGAGCCGCGAGAAACCGGCAAGTGACGGGGCGCAGAGCCGCGAGAAACCGGCAAGTGACGGGGCGCAGAGCCGCGAGAAACCGGCAAGTGACGGGGCGCAGAGCCGCGAGAAACCGGCAAGTGACGGGGCGCAGAGCCGCGAGAAACCGGCAAGTGACGGGGCGCAGAGCCGCGAGAAACCGGCAAGTGACGGGGCGCAGAGCCGCGAGAAACCGGCAAGTGACGGGGCGCAGAGCCGCGAGAAACCGGCAAGTGACGGGGCGCAGAGCCGCGAGAAACCGGCAAGTGACGGGGCGCAGAGCCGCGAGAAACCGGCAAGTGACGGGGCGCAGAGCCGCGAGAAACCGGCAAGTGACGGGGCGCAGAGCCGCGAGAAACCGGCAAGTGACGGGGCGCAGAGCCGCGAGAAACCGGCAAGTGACGGGGCGCAGAGCCGCGAGAAACCGGCAAGTGACGGGGCGCAGAGCCGCGAGAAACCGGCAAGTGACGGGGCGCAGAGCCGCGAGAAACCGGCAAGTGACGGGGCGCAGAGCCGCGAGAAACCGGCAAGTGACGGGGCGCAGAGCCGCGAGAAACCGGCAAGTGACGGGGCGCAGAGCCGCGAGAAACCGGCAAGTGACGGGGCGCAGAGCCGCGAGAAACCGGCAAGTGACGGGGCGCAGAGCCGCGAGAAACCGGCAAGTGACGGGGCGCAGAGCCGCGAGAAACCGGCAAGTGACGGGGCGCAGAGCCGCGAGAAACCGGCAAGTGACGGGGCGCAGAGCCGCGAGAAACCGGCAAGTGACGGGGCGCAGAGCCGCGAGAAACCGGCAGGAGGGGCGCAGAGCCGCGAGAAACCGGCAGGTGGGGCGCAGAGCCGCGAGAAACCGGCAGGAGGGGCGCAGAGCCGCGAGAAACCGGCAGGTGGGGCGCAGAGCCGCGAAAAACCGGCAGGAGGGGCGCAGAGCCGCGAGAAACCGGCAAGTGACGGGGCGCAGAGCCGCGAGAAACCGGCAAGTGACGGGGCGCAGAGCCACGAGAAACCGGCAAGTGACGGGGCGCAGAGCCACGAGAAACCGGCAAGTGACGGGGCGCAGAGCCACGAGAAACCGGCAAGTGACGGGGCGCAGAGCCACGAGAAACCGGCAAGTGACGGGGCGCAGAGCCACGAGAAACCGGCAAGTGACGGGGAGCAGAGCCACGAGAAACCGGAAAGAGACGGGGCGCAGAACCACGAGAAACCGGCAAGTGACGGGGCGCAGGGCCACGAGAAACCGGCAAGTGACGGGGCGCAGGGCCACGAGAAACCGGCAAGTGACGGGGCGCAGGGCCACGAGAAACCGGCAAGTGACGGGGCGCAGGGCCACGAGAAACCGGCAAGTGACGGGGCGCAGAGCCACCATAAACCGGCAAGTGACGCGGCGCAGAGCCACTATAAACCGGCAAGAGATCCTGCGCAGAGCCACGAAAAGCCACCAAGAAAAAGGATGCTAAGCCAAGATAAAGCAGTAAGTGACATGGTGAAGTGGCACGAAAAGCCACTAGGGGAAATTCAACCGAGCCATGATAAACCGTCATGGGAAAGGGCACAGAGCCACGCAACCCACCAACAGGAAATGGTGCAGAACTATGCAACCTCACAGGAAAACACAGTGATTTCATTTACCGGGACTCTGCGACAATTAAGTGTATCACTACCACAGAGTAATGAACCACAAATACTAGACCATGTGACTCCCATCCAGACAACTGCCCAAAGGAGCAGCCATTCATTATTCCAGGAAACTTTGCAACAGGACAGTGTGATAAAGGGCTACAGAACACATAGCCACGGACCACCACAACAGGAAATTGTGTCACAGAGCCACGGACCACCACAACAGGAAATTGTGTCACAGAGCCACGGACCACCACAACAGGAAATTGTGTCACAGAGCCACGGACCATCACAAGGGACATCAGAGCATGATAGAAAACTCTACAGTGATGTGACTCCCCAGAAGTGCAGCAAGATATTCATAACAGAGCATGTGGCCTTACATGGACAGGAGAGCAGAGCAGTATCCCACAACTCTGTGGATTCCCAGCCAGACGGTAACCAAACGAACGTGGTACTACTTGCCAAGGACCGCATCATGAAGAGGAATGTAGAGAAGACTGTCATCTTTGCCAGCAATTCTTCTCCCACAACAGCCAGTGTTTCACTTACACTAAATAACCTTGCATTGGATGATCTGCCCGTGGCACTGGATGATCTGCCCGTGGCACTGGATGATCTGCCCGTGGCACTGGATGATCTGCCCGTGGCACAGAATAGAGCACCAGCTGGGCAGAGAAGTGATAAACAAGTGATTCCTCCACCTGAAATCAAATCAGTCCACTGTTCCACGCTCCCTACCCGCGAGGCTGCACCTCTCCCAGGGGCCCTGACTGCAGCCTCATTCTCCACGTGCATGACCACACCTAACCTAGAGTCAGTCCCACTCCCCTCCAGTGAGACTGCACCTCCTCCCTCCTTTGGTTCAACTCCAATATCCATGGAAAAGACTGAAACTCACCCAGGGGCAGCTGCAGTCTCCACCAGTGCAGCTCCGTCACACCCATGGGAACCCAAGACACTATCTCACTCTATCCAGTTGCCTGGAGCCCGTGATCCTTGTAGTCCACGAAGGAATGTGTCCACCAAACCTCCACTCCCCACTCCTCCAAGGTCCAATTTGTACCCTGGCCTCCCTCCCCCTGATTACGACTCGCGCCATGAAACGGCCTCACTGTCCAGCTACAGGGCCAAAGCTCCGGCTCCTGATACCCTCAGCTACCTGGACTCTGTCAGCCTAATGTCCGGCACCCTGGAGTCTCTCTCCACACTGGATGATGCCAGCTCTGTGGGGTCTGACTCTGAAATCAATGGGATGGCCTACCGCAAGACCGACAAATATGGCTTCCTCGGAGGAACTCAGTACAGCGGCAACGGGTGAGTGCGAAACGCTGCTGGCAGTGGGTGAGACGCTCTGCGGTGGGACGTGCTGGCAGTGGGTGAGATGCTCTGCGGTGGGACGTGCTGGCAGTGGGTGAGATGCTCTGCGGTGTGACGCTGCTGGCAGTGGGTGGGACGCTCTGCGGTGGGACATGCTGGCAGTGGGTGGGACGCTCTGCGGTGGGACATGCTGGCAGTGGGTGGGACGCTCTGCGGTGGGACGTGCTGGCAGTGGGTGGGACGCTCTGCGGTGGGACGTGCTGGCAGTGGGTGAGACGCTCTGCGGTGGACCATGCTGGCAGTGGGTGGGACGCTCTGCGGTGGGACATGCTGGCAGTGGGTGGGACGCTCTGCGGTGGGACATGCTGGCAGTGGGTGGGACGCTCTGCGGTGGGACATGCTGGCAGTGGGTGGGACGCTCTGCGGTGGGACATGCTGGCAGTGGGTGGGATGCTCTGCGGTGGGACATGCTGGCAGTGGGTGAGATGCTCTGCGGTGGGACATGCTGGCAGTGGGTGAGATGCTCTGCGGTGGGACATGCTGGCAGTGGGTGGGACGCTCTGCGGTGGGACATGCTGGCAGTGGGTGAGATGCTCTGCGGTGGGACATGCTGGCAGTGGGTGAGATGCTCTGCGGTGGGACATGCTGGCAGTGGGTGGGACGCTCTGCGGTGGGACATGCTGGCAGTGGGTGAGATGCTCTGCGGTGTATGTTGTCATGCATGTATGACCTTTGGATAATGTTGCAGCCGAGGGTCCTGCATCTAGCTGGATTATCTCATTGTGTGATTTGAGTTCCCCCTCAAGCTCTGATTCCCGTTATGATGCACACGTGTCAGCACCTTGTATAGAGACCACTATCTGTCTCCTGACACAGAGAGGCCACGATTCCGGTGGAGATTGCTCGGCAGAGGGAGCTGAAGTGGCTAGACATGTTTAATCACTGGGACAAGTGGCTCTCCCGACGCTTTCAGAAGGTAAGGGAAAGGTGGTCCTGGCCAGGTTATGCTGGACTCGTTGCCGGGGGTGGGAGAGGAGCCCTTGATGTCTTGGCTAATTTTACCCCCCCCCCCCCCCTTCCCCCCCGTGCAGGTAAAGCTTCGCTGCAGGAAGGGGATCCCATCATCTCTGCGATCCAAGGCCTGGCAGCTTCTCTCAAACAGCCACGAACTCCTCAGCAGGAACCCTGGCAAATTCCAGGTGAGAATGACTGACGCGGTAAGTGGTCTGGGAGCCGAGGATGCTGGGACTCTAACGCTACACAACTTCTCCTTTGCAGGAGATGGAGCGGCAGCCGGGCGACCCCAAGTGGCTCGATGTGATAGAAAAAGATCTACACAGGCAGTTTCCATTTCATGAAATGTTTGCAGCACGCGGGGGACATGGGTACGGGGGGATATGGTGGGAGATGAGGGATTGTGGGATGCTGGGAAGATGATTTGAATTATATCTGTCTTGTGGTCCACACAGGCAGCAGGACTTGTACCGCATTCTGAAGGCATACACCGTGTACCGGCCAGAGGAGGGATATTGTCAGGCCCAGGCTCCTGTGGCAGCTGTGTTACTAATGCATATGCCAGCTGAGGTCACTACTCTCTCACAGTGTCTCCCTTCTGCATTCTCTCTGTCTCCGCTCGCTCTGTCTCCGCTCGCTCTGTCACCGCTCGCTCTGTCACCGCTCGCTCCGCTCCCTCTGTCTCCGCTCGCTCTGTCTCCGCTCGCTCTGTCTCCGCTCGCTCTGTCTCCGCTCCCTCTGTCTCCGCTCCCTCTGTCTCCGCTCCCTCTGTCTCCGCTCCCTCTGTCTCCGCTCCCTCTGTCTCCGCTCCCTCTGTCTCCGCTCCCTCTGTCTCCGCTCCCTCTGTCTCCGCTCCCTCTGTCTCCGCTCCGCCCGTCCTCGCTCTCGCTCTGCCCGTCCTCGCTCTCGCTCTGCCCGTCTGCCCTCGCTCTGTCTTTGCACGCTCGCTCTCTGTCTTTGCACGCTCGCTCTCTGTCTTTGCGCGCTCGCTCTCTGTCTTTGCGCGCTCGCTCTCTGTCTTTGCGCGCTCGCTCTCTGTCTTTGCGCGCTCGCTCTCTGTCTTTGCGCGCTCGCTCTCTGTCTTTGCGCGCTCGCTCTCTGTCTTTGCGCGCTCTCTCTGTCCTTGCGCGCTCTCTCTGTCTTTGCGCGCTCTCTCTCTGTCTTTGCGCGCTCTCTCTCTGTCTTTGCGCGCTCTCTCTCTGTCTTTGCGCGCTCTCTCTCTGTCTTTGCGCGCTCTCTCTCTGTCTTTGCGCGCTCTCTCTCTGTCTTTGCGCGCTCTCTCTGTCTTTGCGCGCGCTCTCTGTCTTTGCGCGCTCTCTGTCTTTGCGCGCTCTCTGTCTTTGCGCGCTCTCTGTCTTTGCTCGCTCTCTGTCTTTGCGCGCTCTCTCTCTCTGTCTTTGCGCGCTCTCTGTCTTTGCGCGCTCTCTGTCTTTGCGCGCTCTCTGTCTTTGCTCGCTCTCTGTCTTTGCGCGCTCTCTCTCTCTGTCTTTGCGCGCTCTCTCTCTCTGTCTTTGCGCGCGCTCTCTCTCTCTGTCTTTGCGCGCGCTCTCTCTCTCTGTCTTTGCGCGCGCTCTCTCTCTCTGTCTTTGCGCGCGCTCTCTGTCTTTGCGCGCGCTCTCTCTCTGTCTTTGCGCGCGCTCTCTCTCTCTGTCTTTGCGCGCGCTCTCTCTCTCTGTCTTTGCGCGCGCTCTCTCTCTCTGTCTTTGCGCGCGCTCTCTCTCTCTGTCTTTGCGCGCGCTCTCTCTCTCTGTCTTTGCGCGCTCTCTCTGTCTTTGCGCGCTCGCTCTCTCTCTCTGTCTTTGCGCGCTCTCTCTCTCTGTCTTTGCGCGCGCTCTCTCTCTCTGTCTTTGCGCGCGCTCTCTCTCTCTGTCTTTGCGCGCGCTCTCTCTCTCTGTCTTTGCGCGCGCTCTCTCTCTCTGTCTTTGCGCGCGCTCTCTGTCTTTGCGCGCTCTTTCTCTCTGTCTTTGCGCGCGCTCTCTCTCTCTGTCTATGCGCGCGCTCGCTCTCTCTCTTCCCCTGAAATAGTGTTTGTTTCTTTACTTTAGCAAGCCTTCTGGTGCCTGGTCCAGATCTGCGACAAGTACCTGCCTGGGTATTACAGTGCCGGACTGGTAAGTGAACCTCTTCCATACAATACTGTCTGCCCGTCCCACCCCCCTGGCCATCCTCCACCTTGCCACCCCCTGGCCGTTGTCCCCCTTCCCGCCCGCCTGGACGTCCTCCACCTTGCCACCCCCCTGGCCGTCCTCCACCTTGCCACCCCCCTGGCCGTCCTCCACCTTGCCATCCCCCTGGCCGTCCTCCACCTTGCCACCCGCCTGGCCGTCCTCCACCTTGCCACCCGCCTGGCCGTCCTCCACCTTGCCACCCGCCTGGCCGTCCTCCACCTTGCCACCCGCCTGGCCGTCCTCCACCTTGCCACCCGCCTGGCCGTCCTCCACCTTGCCACCCGCCTGGCCGCCCTCCACCTTGCCACCCGCCTGGCCGCCCTCCTCCTGGCCGTCCTCTCCCTTCCCGCACCCCTGGACATCCTCCACCTTGCCACCCGCCTGGACATCTTCCGCCTGGCCGCCCTCCCACTTCCCGCGCTAAGTCCTACTTGCCCACTGTTTCCTCACCTGCAGGAGGCGATCCAGTTGGATGGGGAGATTTTCTTTGCCCTCCTGCGCAGGGTTTGTCCGATGGCGTACCGCCACCTTAAGAAGTTTAAGATTGATCCAATTCTTTACATGACGGAGTGGTTTATGTGCATCTTTTCCCGCACACTGCCCTGGGCGTCTGTACTGCGTGTCTGGGACATGTTCTTCTGTGAAGGTCAGTGTGAGGGGGCCCTTACTGACGTACAATGTATGTTGGGGTTGGTGCAGCCATCACATGCTGTGTATGGGAAGGGAGGGGGCTGCACAGTGGGAGGGACTGTTACCGGCCTGCACTGTGTATGAGACGGGAGGGGCTGTCCGTGTTTGCAGCGCAGGGGGAGGGACTGTTACCGGCGTGCACTGTGTATGAGACGGGAGGGGCTGCCGGTGTTTGCAGCGCAGGGGGAGGGACTGTTACCGGCGTGCACTGTGTATGAGACGGGAGGGGCTGCCGGTGTTTGCAGCGCAGGGGGAGGGACTGTTACCGGCGTGCACTGTGTATGAGACGGGAGGGGCTGCCGGTGTTTTGGCCTGGGGGGAGGGACTGTTACCGGCGTGCACTGTGTATGAGACGGGAGGGGCTGCCGGTGTTTTGGCCTGGGGGGAGGGACTGTTACCGGCATGCACTGTGTATGAGACGGGAGAGGCTGTCCGTGTTTGCAGTGCAGGGGAAGGGACTGTTACCGGTGTGGACTGTGTATGAGATGGGAGAGGCTGCCGGTGTTTCAGCGCAGGGAGAGGGCCGGTAACCCCGAGCACAGTATGACATATTTCCTCTATGCCTTAGGGGTGAAAATTGTGTTTCGAGTCGGCCTGGTGTTACTAAGACACACCCTGGGCTCGGTGGACAAGCTTCGAAACTGTCAAGGAATGTATGAGACGATGGAGAAGTTGCGCAGCCTGCCAACCCAGTGTATGCAGGAGGAGATCCTGCTCCCAGAGGTGAGGGTCCTGGTATGTCTTCTACCTCCCCATGCTCTATGATATTGGTATGACCCCTTCTCTCCCCCACTGTGTGATATTGGGATAGCCCTTTCCACCTACGCTCTATGATATTGGTATGACCCCATCTCTCCCACGCTCTATGATATTGGTATAGCCCGTTCTCCCCCCCGCGCTGTATGATATTGTTATAACGCCTGTTCCTCTCACGCTGTATGATATTGTTATAACGCCTGTTCCTCCCGCGCTGTATGATATTGTTATCAAGCCTGTTCCTCCTGAGCGTCATACAGCGCGGGGGGGGAGCAGGTTTCAATACCATACAGCGTGGGAGGAACAGGCGTTATAACAATATCATACAGCACGGGAGGAACAGGCGTTATAACAATATCATACAGCACGGGAGGAACAGGCGTTATAACAATATCATACAGCGCGGGAGGATCAGGCGTTATAACAATATCATACAGCGCAGGAGGAACAGGCGTTATAACAATATCATACAGCGCGGGAGGAACAGGCGTTATAACAATATCATACAGCGCGGGAGGAACAGGCGTTATAACAATATCATACAGCGCGGGAGGATCAGGCGTTATTACAATATCATACAGCGCGGGAGGAACAGGCGTTATAACAATATCATACAGCGCGTGGGAGGAACAGGCGTTATAACAATATCATACAGCGCGTGGGAGGAACAGGCGTTATAACAATATCATACACCGCGGGAGGAACAGGCGTTATAACAATACCATACAGCGCGGGAGGAACAGGCGTTAAAACGATATCATACAGCGCGGGAGGAACAGGCGTTAAAACGATATCATACAGCGCGGGAGGAACAGGCGTTATAACAATATCATACAGCGCGGGAGGAACAGGCGTTATAACAATATCATACAGCGCGGGAGGAACAGGCGTTATAACAATATCATACAGCGCGGGAGGAACAGGCGTTATAGCAATATCATACAGCGCGGGAGGAACAGGCGTTATAACAATATCATACACCGCGGGAGGAACAGGCGTTATAACAATATACAGCGCGGGAGGAACAGGCGTTATAACAATATCATACACCGCGGGAGGAACAGGCCTTATAACAATATCATACAGTGCGGGAGGATCAGGCGTTATAACAATATCATACAGCGCGGGAGGAACAGGCGTTATAACAATATCATACAGCGCGTGGGAGGAACAGGCGTTATAACAATATCAGACAGCGCGGGAGGAACAGGCGTTATAACAATATCATATAGCGTGGGAGGATCAGGCGTTATTACAATATCATACAGTGCGGGAGGATCAGGCGTTATAACAATATCATACAGCGCGGGAGGATCAGGCGTTATAACAATATCATACAGCGCGGGAGGAACAGGCGTTATAACAATATCATACAGCGCGGGAGGAACAGGCGTTATAACAATATCATACACCGTGGGAGGAACAGGCGTTATAACAATATCATACAGCGCGGGAGGAACAGGCGTTATAACAATATCATACAGCACGGGAGGAACAGGCGTTATAACAATATCATACAGCGCGGGAGGATCAGGCGTTATAACAATATCATACAGCGCAGGAGGAACAGGTGTTATAACAATATCATACAGCGCGGGAGGAACAGGCGTTATAACAATATCATACAGCGCGGGAGGAACAGGCGTTATAACAATATCATACAGCGCGGGAGGATCAGGCGTTATTACAATATCATACAGCGCGGGAGGAACAGGCGTTATAACAATATCATACAGCGCGTGGGAGGAACAGGCGTTATAACAATATCATACAGCGCGTGGGAGGAACAGGCGTTATAACAATATCATACACCGCGGGAGGAACAGGCGTTATAACGATACCATACAGCGCGGGAGGAACAGGCGTTAAAACGATATCATACAGCGCGGGAGGAACAGGCGTTAAAACAATATCATACAGCGCGGGAGGAACAGGCGTTATAACAATATCATACAGCGCGGGAGGAACAGGCGTTATAACAATATCATACAGCGCGGGAGGAACAGGCGTTATAGCAATATCATACAGCGCGGGAGGAACAGGCGTTATAACAATATCATACACCGCGGGAGGAACAGGCGTTCTAACAATATACAGCGCGGGAGGAACAGGCGTTATAACAATATCATACACCGCGGGAGGAACAGGCCTTATAACAATATCATACAGTGCGGGAGGATCAGGCGTTATAACAATATCATACAGCGCGGGAGGAACAGGCGTTATAACAATATCATACAGCGCGTGGGAGGAACAGGCGTTATAACAATATCAGACAGCGCGGGAGGAACAGGCGTTATTACAATATCATACAGTGCGGGAGGATCAGGCGTTATAACAATATCATACAGCGCGTGGGAGGAACAGGCGTTATAACAATATCAGACAGCGTGGGAGGATCAGGCGTTATTACAATATACAGCGCGGGAGGAACAGGTGTTATAACAATATCATACAGCGCGGGAGGATCAGGCGTTATTACAATATCATACAGCGCGGGAGGAACAGGCGTTAGAACAATATCATACAGCGCGGGAGGAACAGGCGTTAGAACAATATCATACAGCGCGGGAGGAACAGGCGTTAGAACAATATCATACAGCGCGGGAGGAACAGGCGTTAGAACAATATCATACAGCGCGGGAGGATCAGGCGTTATAACAATATCATACACCGCGGGAGGAACAGGCGTTATAACAATATCATACAGCGCGGGAGGAACAGGCCTTATAACAATATCATACAGCGCGGGAGGAACAGGCGTTATAACAATATCATACAGCGCGGGAGGATCAGGCGTTATAACAATATCATACAGCGCGGGAGGAACAGGCGTTAGAACAATATCATACAGCGCGGGAGGAACAGGCGTTAGAACAATATCATACAGCGCGGGAGGAACAGGCGTTAGAACAATATCATACAGCGCGGGAGGAACAGGCGTTAGAACAATATCATACAGCGCGGGAGGAACAGGCGTTAGAACAATATCATACAGCGCGGGAGGAACAGGCGTTAGAACAATATCATACAGCGCGGGAGGAACAGGCGTTAGAACAATATCATACAGCGCGGGAGGAACAGGCGTTAGAACAATATCATACAGCGCGGGAGGAACAGGCGTTAGAACAATATCATACAGCGCGGGAGGATCAGGCGTTATAACAATATCATACACCGCGGGAGGAACAGGCGTTATAACAATATCATACAGCGCGGGAGGAACAGGCCTTATAACAATATCATACAGCGCGGGAGGATCAGGCGTTATAACAATATCATACAGCGCGGGAGGAACAGGCGTTATAACAATATCATACAGCGCGGGAGGAACAGGCGTTATAACAATATCATACAGCGCGGGAGGAACAGGCGTTATAACAATATCATATAGCGTGGGAGGATCAGGCGTTATTACAATATACAGCGCGGGAGGAACAGGTGTTATAACAATATCATACAGCGCGGGAGGATCAGGCGTTATTACAATATCATACAGCGCGGGAGGAACAGGCGTTAGAACAATATCATACAGCGCGGGAGGAACAGGCGTTAGAACAATATCATACAGCGCGGGAGGAACAGGCGTTAGAACAATACCATACAGCGCGGGAGGATCAGGCGTTAGTATATTTAGCGGTCTCACTCTCTTTTATCGGGGTGTGTTTTTGGGGCGTCTCTAGGGTGTGACTCTCCTTCCTCATACTGTCTCTTTTCCCCTGCAGGTGAGCTCTCTCCCTGTAACGGACGCTCTGATTGAGCGAGAAAGCAATACTCAACTACGCAAATGGCGAGAGAACCGCGGCGAGTTACAGTACCGCCCATCAAGGCGACTGCACGGTGCCCGCCAGATACTAGAAGAGAAGCTACGTCTTAACCCAACGCTTAGCGGCAGCCGCCTCAGTCTCTCGAGCCTCAGACGACCTTCCCCTCCCTCCACGCCTCTCCTGACCACTCACCCAGAGTCAGTGGTCGTGTCAGAAGGTCTCCGGCCCGCCCTACCATCCCCCACCTCAAACAAGGCCCCGCTGGGCCCACCCAAAGCAGAGACTAAAAAGGTGAAAGAGAAACAAAGGGAACAGGAGAAAAGGAGAGAGAAGGAAGAGAGAGAACGTGAGAGAAAGCGAGAGAAGGAGGAGAGGGAGCGAGAGAAAAAGCGAGAGAAGGAGGAGAGGCGAGCCCAGAAGGAGAGGGACAAGGAGGAGAGGGAGAAGGAGGAGAGGCGGGCCCAGAAGGAGAGGGACAAGGAGGAGAGGGAGAAGGAGGAGAGGCGGGCCCAGAAGGAGAGGGACAAGGCAGAAACCAAACCCAAGAAGGAAAGGAAATTCTCCTTCCGGAGAAAAGAGTCGTCTTCCCCTGCATCAGATATGCCCCAGCGCAAAGGAGCCGCGGACAGTGAAGGGGGGCCGGTTCATGACACCTACTTCTGAAGGACCTTTTAATTCTACCAGACTCAGGGGTATCAGCCCTGTGGTGTGATGCAGAGGAAAAAACCCTTGTAAATGGGTGAGGGGGGATGCTGTGTTATGTCACTGTATGATCTTTTTGATGCTTCCTCCCAGTATCCAGCACTAACCTGGCTCTGTGTACAGGACAGTGATAATCAGAGGAGAGAACACCAACAGCAGGGGCTTCCTGTGTCAGGATCGGCCAGGCAGGGGGCGATGCTTCCTGTGTCAGGATCGGCCAGGCAGGGGGCGATGCTTCCTGTGTCAGGATCGGCCAGGCAGGGGGCGATGCTTCCTGTGTCAGGATCGGCCAGGCAGGGGGCGATGCTCTCCTTGGGGAGCTGGTTTATCCCCTTGTAAGGATGGCATAGGGTGTGGGGGTAGACAGAGTGAAGACATTGCTGTTCATTGATCTCCTCTGTGTGGCACACACAATTGCATACATGTTTCATAGGAAATCTGTATACTGTAACTGGAAGACCTTTACCCCAGCACCTGTTCTGTCCCTGTATCCCTGCACATGGTCTGCTCTGCGCCTGGCACTGCAGCTCTGCGGACCCCTCCCACTCCTGGTCATTTGTGTTTACATCCTGTTTGCAGGCTCAGTAGCCCCTGCGCCCTGCATGTTTTTGGGGTGATTTCTGAGCCCTCCGCACGCATTTCAGGTATTGTTTGATTTGTATATATTTTGGTCAAGTCTGTACCTGTTTTTACATAACAACCCCCCCTTCCCAAGCCCTATATCTGTGCTCTAACTATCCCTGTTGTAATGCCAGAGAGGACAGCATGCATTCTGTAGATTGTGTGTAGTAGCCATCCACTCCAGACCGTGTCATGGCTCCCCCCGCCATCCACTCCAGACCGTGTCACGGCTCCCCCCGCCATCCACCACAGACTGTGTCACGGCTCCCCTCGCCATCCACTCCAGACCGTGTCACGGCTCCCCCCGCCATCCACCCCAGACCGTGTCACGGCTGCCCCCGCCATCCACCACAGACTGTGTCACGGCTCCCCCCGCCATCCACCACAGACTGTGTCACGGCTCCCCTCGCCATCCACTCCAGACCGTGTCACGGCTGCCCCCGCCATCCACCACAGACAGTGTCACGGCTCCCCTCGCCATCCACCACAGACTGTCACGGCTCCCCTCGCCATCCACCACAGACTGTCACGGCTCCCCTCGCCATCCACCACAGACCGTGTCACGGCTCCCCCCGCCATCCACCACAGACCGTGTCACGGCTGCCCCCGCCATCCACCACAGACAGTGTCACGGCTCCCCTCGCCATCCACCACAGACTGTGTCACGGCTCCCCTCGCCATCCACCACAGACCGTGTCACGGCTCCCCCCGCCATCCACCACAGACCGTGTCACGGCTCCCCTCGCCATCCACTCCAGACCGCGTCACGGATCCCCTCGCCATCCACCCCAGACCGTGTCACGGCTCCCCTCGCCATCCACCCCAGACTGTGTCACGGCTCCCCTCGCCATCCACTCCAGACCGTGTCACGGCTCCCCTCGCCATCCACTCCAGACCGTGTCACGGCTCCCCTCGCCATCCACCCCAGACCGTGTCACGGCTCCCCTCGCCATCCACTCCAGACCGTGTCACGGCTCCCCCCGCCATCCACCACAGACTGTGTCACGGCTCCCCCCGCCATCCACTCCAGACCGTGTCACGGCTCCCCTCGCCATCCACTCCAGACCGTGTCACGGCTCCCCTCGCCATCCACCCCAGACCGTGTCACGGCTGCCCCCGCCATCCACTCCAGACCGTGTCACGGCTCCCCTCGCCATCCACTCCAGACCGTGTCACGGCTCCCCTCGCCATCCACTCCAGACCGTGTCACGGCTCCCCTCGCCATCCACTCCAGACCGTGTCACGGCTCCCCTCGCCATCCACTCCAGACCGTGTCACGGCTCCCCTCGCCATCCACTCCAGACCGTGTCACGGCTCCCCTCGCCATCCACTCCAGACCGTGTCACGGCTCCCCTCGCCATCCACTCCAGACCGTGTCACGGCTCCCCTCGCCATCCACCACAGACCGTGTCACGGCTCCCCTCGCCATCCACTCCAGACCGTGTCACGGCTCCCCTCGCCATCCACTCCAGACCGTGTCACGGCTCCCCTCGCCATCCACTCCAGACCGTGTCACGGCTCCCCTCGCCATCCACCCCAGACCGTGTCACGGCTGCCCCCGCCATCCACTCCAGACCGTGTCACGGCTCCCCTCGCCATCCACTCCAGACCGTGTCACGGCTCCCCTCGCCATCCACTCCAGACCGTGTCACGGCTCCCCCCGCCATCCACCCCAGACCGTGTCACGGCTCCCCTCGCCATCCACCACAGACTGTGTCACGGCTCCCCTCGCCATCCACTCCAGACCGTGTCACGGCTCCCCTCGCCATCCACCCCAGACTGTGTCACGGCTCCCCTCGCCATCCACCCCAGACTGTGTCACGGCTGCCCCCGCCATCCACCCCAGACCGTGTCACGGCTCCCCTCGCCATCCACTCCAGACCGTGTCACGGCTCCCCTCGCCATCCACTCCAGACCGTGTCACGGCTCCCCCCGCCATCCACCCCAGACCGTGTCACGGCTCCCCTCGCCATCCACCAAAGACTGTGTCACGGCTCCCCTCGCCATCCACTCCAGACCGTGTCACGGCTCCCCTCGCCATCCACTCCAGACCGTGTCACGGCTCCCCTCGCCATCCACTCCAGACCGTGTCACGGCTCCCCTCGCCATCCACTCCAGACCGTGTCACGGCTGCCCCCGCCATCCACCCCAGACCGTGTCACGGCTCCCCTCGCCATCCACTCCAGACAGTGTCACGGCTCCCCTCGCCATCCACTCCAGACAGTGTCATGGCTCCCCCCGCCATCCACTCCAGACCGTGTCGCGGCTCCCCCCGCCATCCACTCCAGACCGTGTCGCGGCTCCCCCCGCCATCCACTCCAGACCGTGTCGCGGCCCCCCCGCCATCCACTCCAGACCGTGTTGCGGCCCCCCTCGCCATCCACTCCAGACCGTGTCACGGCTCCCCTCGCCATCCACCCCAGACCGTGTCACGGCTGCCCCCGCCATCCACTCCAGACCGTGTCACGGCTCCCCTCGCCATCCACTCCAGACCGTGTCACGGCTCCCCTCGCCATCCACTCCAGACCGTGTCACGGCTCCCCCCGCCATCCACCCCAGACCGTGTCACGGCTCCCCTCGCCATCCACCACAGACTGTGTCACGGCTCCCCTCGCCATCCACTCCAGACCGTGTCACGGCTCCCCTCGCCATCCACCCCAGACCGTGTCACGGCTCCCCTCGCCATCCACTCCAGACCGTGTCACGGCTCCCCTCGCCATCCACTCCAGACCGTGTCACGGCTCCCCTCGCCATCCACCCCAGACCGTGTCACGGCTGCCCCCGCCATCCACTCCAGACCGTGTCACGGCTCCCCTCGCCATCCACTCCAGACCGTGTCACGGCTCCCCTCGCCATCCACTCCAGACCGTGTCACGGCTCCCCCCGCCATCCACCCCAGACCGTGTCACGGCTCCCCTCGCCATCCACCACAGACTGTGTCACGGCTCCCCTCGCCATCCACTCCAGACCGTGTCACGGCTCCCCTCGCCATCCACCCCAGACTGTGTCACGGCTCCCCTCGCCATCCACCCCAGACTGTGTCACGGCTGCCCCCGCCATCCACCCCAGACCGTGTCACGGCTCCCCTCGCCATCCACTCCAGACCGTGTCACGGCTCCCCTCGCCATCCACTCCAGACCGTGTCACGGCTCCCCCCGCCATCCACCCCAGACCGTGTCACGGCTCCCCTCGCCATCCACCAAAGACTGTGTCACGGCTCCCCTCGCCATCCACTCCAGACCGTGTCACGGCTCCCCTCGCCATCCACTCCAGACCGTGTCACGGCTCCCCTCGCCATCCACTCCAGACCGTGTCACGGCTCCCCTCGCCATCCACTCCAGACCGTGTCACGGCTGCCCCCGCCATCCACCCCAGACCGTGTCACGGCTCCCCTCGCCATCCACTCCAGACAGTGTCACGGCTCCCCTCGCCATCCACTCCAGACAGTGTCATGGCTCCCCCCGCCATCCACTCCAGACCGTGTCGCGGCTCCCCCCGCCATCCACTCCAGACCGTGTCGCGGCTCCCCCCGCCATCCACTCCAGACCGTGTCGCGGCCCCCCCGCCATCCACTCCAGACCGTGTCGCGGCCCCCCCGCCTTCCACTCCAGACCGTGTCACGGCTCCCCCCGCCATCCACTCCAGACCGTGTCGCGGCTCCCCCCGCCATCCACTCCAGACCGTGTCGCGGCTCCCCCCGCCATCCACTCCAGACCGTGTCGCGGCTCCCCCCGCCATCCACTCCAGACCGTGTTGCGGCCCCCCCCCGCCATCCACTCCAGACTGTGTCATGGCTCTCCCCCCCCCGCCATCCACTCCAGACCGTGTCGTGGCTCCCCCATATGGAAAGCTGTGATACCACATTACACCAGTGGGTGCTCTGCAGTCCACTGATCCAAAGTGCTGCGCTTGTTGTAATATGTATGTTTAATGCGATGCTGCTCTGCATGTTGTACTCTCTCTCCAGGACCCTGCAGCCTCTCTTGCACTGAGGAATGAAACTGGATTATAATGTTTAATATGATGTATTTGTAAGGAGGAATCCGGGGTGCAGTTTGGGGGGGACCCCATCTCACTCTTTCCTCCTTGTTGATTCATTACACAAGTTAAACCCAGAGTCGTGTATGCATCATGTCTGTAGTTTAAATCAGGCAGGGGTAATGCTCGGAGGGTCTAATGAATAAACAGAGAAATGCAGGGAATTGAGACAATGCTGGGTGTGATCAGCGAGGGGGGCGGTGCTTGGTGTGATCAGCGAGTGGGTTGGTGCTGGGTGTGATCAACGAAGGGGGCGGTGCTGGGTGTGATCAGCGAAGGAGGCGGTGCTGGGTGCAGACTGTCGGGCTGGGTGTGATCAACGAAGGGGGCGGTGCTGGGTGTGATCAGCGAAGGAGGCGGTGCTGGGTGCAGACTGTCTCAGGCTGGGTGTGATCAGCGAAGGGTTCGGTGCTGGGTGCAGACTGTGTCTCAGGCTGGGTGTGATCAGCAAAGGGGGCGGTGCTGGCTGCAGACTGTGTCTCAGGCTGGGTGTGATCAGCAAAGGGGGCGGTGCTGGCTGCAGACTGTGTCTCAGGCTGGGTGTGATCAGCAAAGGGGGCGGTGCTGGCTGCAGACTGTGTCTCAGGCTGGGTGTGATCAGCAAAGGGGGCGGTGCTGGCTGCAGACTGTGTCTCAGGCTGGGTGTGATCAGCAAAGGGGGCGGTGCTGGCTGCAGACTGTCTCAGGCTGGGTATGATCAGCGAAGGGGTCGGTGCTGGCTGCAGACTGTGTCTCAGGCTGGGTATGATCAGCGAAGGGGTCGGTTCTGGCTGCAGACTGTGTCTCAGGCTGGGTGTGATCAGCGAAGGGGTCGGTGCTGGGTGTGATCAGCGAAGGGGTCAGTGCTTGCTGCAGACTGTCTCAGGCTGGGTATGATCAGCAAAGGGGTCGGTGCTGGCTGCAGACTGTGTCTCAGGCTGGGTATGATAAGCGAAGGGGTCGGTGCTGGCTCCAGACTGTGTCTCAGGCTGGGTATGATCAGCGAAGGGGTCGGTGCTGGCTGAAGACTGTGTCTCAGGCTGGGTGTGATCAGCGATCTGGTCGGTGCTGGCTGCTGACTGTGTCTCAGGCTGGGTGTGATCAGCGAAGGGGTCGGTGCTGGCTGCAGACTGTCTCAGGCTGGGTATGATCAGCAAAGGGGGCGGTGCTGGCTGCAGACTGTGTCTCAGGCTGGGTGTGATCAGCGAAGGGGTCGTGCTGGCTGCAGACTGTCTCAGGCTGGGTGTGATCAGCGAAGAGGTCGGTGCTGGGTGCAGACTGTGTCTCAGGCTGGGTGTGATCAGCGAAGGGGTCGGTGCTGGCTGCAGACTGTGTCTCAGGCTGGGTATGATTAGCGAAGAGGTCGGTGCTGGCTGCTGACTGTGTCTCAGGATGGGTGTGATCAGCGAAGGGGTCGGTGCTGGCTGCAGACTGTCTCAGGCTGGGTGTGATCAGCAAAGGGGGCGGTGATGGCTGCAGACTGTCTCAGGCTGGGTATGATCAGCGAAGGGGTCGGTGCTGGCTGCAGGCTGTGTCTCAGGCTGGGTGTGATCAGCGAAGGGGTCGGTGCTGGCTGCAGACTGTGTCTCAGGCTGGGTGTGATCAGCAAAGGGGGCGGTGCTGGCTGCAGACTGTCTCAGGCTGGGTATGATTAGCGAAGAGGTCGGTGCTGGCTGCAGACTGTGTCTCAGGCTGTGTATGATCAGCGAAGGGGTCGGTGCTGGCTCCAGACTGTGTCTCAGGCTGGGTATGATCAGCGAAGAGGTCGCTGCTGGCTGCAGACTGTGTCTCAGGCTGGGTATGATCAGCGAAGGGGTCGTTGCTGGCTCCAGACTGTGTCTCAGGCTGGGTGTGATCAGCGAAGGGGTCGGTGCTGGCTCCAGACTGTGTCTCAGGCTGGGTGTGATCAGCGAAGGGGTCGGTGCTGGCTGCAGACTGTGTCTCAGGCTGGGTGTGATCAGCGAAGGGGTCGGTGCTGGCTGCAGACTGTCTCAGGCTGGGTGTGATCAGCAAAGGGGGCGGTGCTGGCTGCAGACTGTCTCAGGCTGGGTGTGATCAGCGAAGAGGTCGTGCTGGCTGCAGACTGTGTCTCAGGCTGGGTGTGATCAGCGAAGGGGTCGGTGCTGGCTGCAGACTGTGTCTCAGGCTGGGTGTGATCAGCGAAGGGGTCGGTGCTGACTGCAGACTGTGTCTCAGGCTGGGTGTGATCAGCGAAGGGGTCGGTGCTGGCTGCAGACTGTGTCTCAGGCTGGGTGTGATCAGCGAAGGGGTCGGTGCTGGCTGCAGACTGTGTCTCATGCTGGGTGTAGAGTACATTTTAAGGAACTTTGTGGAGTTAAATCCATGTGTGATCTGAGCATAGTCCTTACTTTTTTTTTGTGTCTCCGAGAGGAGGAGGGGAACACAGGGTGAAAAGAGGGCAGTGAGAGGAACGGAGCCAGGATGAAAGGCTGGCAGAGAGGGCCACGGAGGCAGAATGAAAGGAGGGCAAAGAGGGCCACGGAGGCAGGAAAAAAGTTGGGCAGAGAGGGCCACGGAGTCAGGATGAAAGGAGGATTTCAGAAATATAAGCAGCTATACCGGCTCCAACCACTTCAGACAAATATGCATGAGGTGGTGGGTGCTCCACAGCACTGATCAGGTGCTAAAATCAGACATGAAATGTAAAAGCAACTGTGCGCTCCACTCACCGGGTAGATATGTGACCTATGATTAAGCGTGTTTTTCACGCGAAACGCGTTAGGCTGCCTTCCTGTTTTGGATACACTTTGACTTTTCACTATTAAAGCATCTCATTTTATATCTACCCGGTGAGTGGAGTGCACAGTTGCTTTCTCATTTCAGGATGAAAGGAGGGCAGAGAAAACCACGGAGTCAGGATGAAAGGAGGGCCACGGAGGCAGGATGAAAGGAGGGCCACGGAGGCAGGATGAAAGGAGGGCCACGGAGTCAGGATGAAAGGAGGGCCACGGAGGCAGGATGAAATGAGGGCAGAGAGGGGCATGGAGGCAGGATGAAAGGTGGGCAGAGAGGGCCACGGAGGCAGGATGAAAGGAGAGCAGAGGGCCACGGAGGTAGGATGAAAGAGGGGCAGAGAGAGGAATGGAGCCAGGAAAAAAGGCAGGCAGGATGAAAGGAGAGCAGAGAGGGCCACGGAGGCAGGATGAAAGGAGGGCAGAGAGGGGCACGGAGGCAAGATGAAAGGAGGGCCACGGAGCCAGGATGAAAGGCGGGCAGAGAGAGGAACGCAGCCAGGATGAAAGGCGGGCAGAGAGGGCCACGGAGGCAGAATGAAAGGAGGGCCACAGAGGCAGGATGAAAGGGGGGCAAAGAGGGCCACGGAGGCAGGATGAAAGGAGGGCAGAGAGAGCCACCGAGGCAGGATGAAAGGAGAGCAGAGAGAGCCACAGGCAGGATGAAAGGCGTGCAGAGAGGGCCACGGAGGCAGGATGAAAGGAGGGAAGAGAGAGCCACGGAGGCAGGATGAAAGGCTGGTAGAAAGGGCCACGGAGGCAGAATGAAAGAGGAAGAAAAGGGTTCCCGTTAGGGAGTTGCCGGCTCCACCTGAAGATATATTAGGAAAGTTCTCCAATAATACCTCAGGCTGTGTGGTGCTCCGTCCGTGCTGTGATAGCAGCAAAATAATAGAAGTGAAGCAAGCAAATAGACATAGGCACTCACCAGTCCGAATGAGGTAAAATAAGTCGATTTATTGATGAAAAAAAATTTCATGTAGATAAATTCCAATGTGACAAACAGGATAAATATAGTGGCATCGGTAGTCGGGAAGCAGGAAAACCGCCTTACGCGTTTCGTGCCAGTAGGCACTTAATCATAGGCTCAGGATGAGAGGAGGGCAGAGAGGGCCATGGAGGCAGGATGAAAGGTGGGCAGAGAGAGCCACGGAGGCAGGATGAAAGGCAGGCAGAGAGGGTCACAGAGGCAGGATGAAAGGCAGGCAGAGAGGGTCACAGAGGCAGGATGAAAGGCAGGCAGAGAGGGTCACAGAGGCAGGATGAAAGGCAGGCAGAGAGGGCCATGGAGGCAGGATGAAAGGCAGGCAGAGAGGGCCATGGAGGCAGGATGAAAGGCAGGCAGAGAGGGCCACGGAGGCAGGATGAAAGGCAGGCAGAGAGGGCCATGGAGGCAGGATGAAAGGCGGGCAGAGAGAGCCACAGAGGCAGGATGAAAGGCGGGCAGAGGGCCACGGAGGCAGGATGAAAGGCGGGCAGAGAGAGCCACAGAGGCAGGATGAAAGGCGGGCAGAGAGGGCCACGGAGGCAGGATGAAAGGCGGGCAGAGAGAGCCACAGAGGCAGGATGAAAGGCGGGCAGAGAGGGCCACGGAGGCAGGATGAAAGGCAGGCAGAGAGGGCCATGGAGGCAGGATGAAAGGCAGGCAGAGAGGGCCACAGAGGCAGGATGAAAGGCGGGCAGAGAGGGCCACGGAGGCAGGATGAAAGGCGGGCAGAGAGGGCCACGGAGGCAGGATGAAAGGCAGGCAGAGAGGGCCACGGAGGCAGGATGAAAGGCAGGCAGAGAGGGCCACGGAGGCAGGATGAAAGGCGGGCAGAGAGGGCCACGGAGGCAGGATGAAAGGCGGGCAGAGAGGGCCATGGAGGCAGGATGAAAGGCGGGCAGAGAGGGCCACGGAGGCAGGATGAAAGGCAGGCAGAGAGGGCCATGGAGGCAGGCAGAGAGGGCCACAGAGGCAGGATGAAAGGCGGGCAGAGAGGGCCACGGAGGCAGGATGAAAGGCGGGCAGAGGGCCACAGAGGCAGGATGAAAGGCAGGCAGAGAGGGCCATGGAGGCAGGATGAAAGGCGGGCAGAGGGCCACGGAGGCAGGATGAAAGGCGGGCAGAGGGCCACGGAGGCAGGATGAAAGGCAGGCAGAGAGGGCCACGGAGGCAGGAGGAAAGGCGGGCACAGAGAGCCACTGAGGCAGGATGAAAGGAAGGCAGAGAGAGCCACGGAGGCAGGAGGAAAGGCTGGCACAGAGAGCCACTGAGGCAGGATGAAAGGTGGGCAGAGAGAGCCACGGAGGCAGGATGAAGAACGGCGCCAGGATGAAAGGAGCGAAAGAGAAAGAAAAAAGTAGATCCTCGGCACTCCAGGGGTCGGTGTATATCAAAAAGTATGTTTAATAGTGTATCCAAAATCCAAATGACAAAATGCACAGCAAATAAAGATGAAATTAGCAAGTGAAAAACCGCAGTCACTAAGCTTCACGAAGATTAGTGACTGCGGTTTTTAACTTGCTAATTTCATCTTTATTTGCTGTGCATTTTGTCATTTGGATTTTGGATACACTATTAAACATACTGTAGCGGAGCTGCAATATTAAATCCCAATATCTCCGCTGGTCTAATAAGGTAATCCAAGTAAAGCTCTGGAAAGTAAGGCAATATCCCAAATCCCCCAGTAACCGGACGAAACACAGTTCTGGGAGTCAACTGATTAGTTTATTCACGGCTCCAGCATTTATGCAATTCCCCATGCAAGGGGTTTCATTAATCCCCTTACAGGGGCTATACAGTAGTGGACTACATGGGAAACTGAAAATACAGGACATTTCTCCCACCATGCACTGCTGTACGGGAGGGATACTCCCACTAGATAATCCTGTTAAGTGGATTATCCCTCCGTACAGCAGAACCGGGTTTTAACATAAGAATATATAACTTTGACATTAACACGAATACATTTTTACACCAGGTTAACACAGCTATTTTGGACAACCTTCAAATGTTCTGCAATATGACCTAAAGTGGCTAGGTTTGCCACACATACTTTTTGATATACACCGACCCCTGGAGTGCCGAGGATCTACTTTTTTCTCTTTCGCTAATTATAAGGTGCGAACCAGGCACCTGTGGGGGCACCGGAGTCGAAGGTGGGATTCATAACTTTAGGATTTACTCCAGCATTGTGAGCCGGACACTTGTTTTACTCGTTCAGGATGAAAGGAGGGCATAGAAAGAGCCACGGAGGCAGGATGAAAGGCGGGCAGAGAGAGGAACGGAGGCAGGCAGAGAGAGCCACGGAGGCAGGATGAAAGGCGGGCAGAGGAGGCCACAGAGGCAGGATGAAAGGCGGGCAGAGAGGGCCACGGAGGCAGGATGAAAGGAGGTCAGAGAGAGCCACGGAGTCAGGATGAAAGGCGGGCAGAGGGCTACAGAGGCAGAATGAAAAAAGAGCAGAGAGCCACGGAGGCAGGATGGAAGGCGGGCAGAGAGGGCCACGGAGGCAGGGGTAGAATGGGAGGAGAGCAGGATATGACAGAAGTTCAGGTCAATCTTTTTGATTTTTTTATTTGGTTATAAGTCATGAGAAATGGTCAGGTTTACAATATAATCAGTTTTGAGCACGGCAATGACTGAATTTCTTCTCCCAGCCACTGGTGCAGGACTCCAAACTCTCCTTCCCACACTTTCTCCTCCTGGAGCCCCTCTGCAGGGTTGGTAGTAGAATGCCCAGGGTGTCCTGCTGTGTGCGTCAGGTACAGACCCCGTAACTCTCCCAGGAGGGCCTTGGTGTAGCCCAGGTTGGCACTGAGCAGTGCCCTCACCCACATTTCCAGCTCCTGCTGGCACTCGGCTGCCATCTTGTACACACGAGACACCGTGCAGAGTGAGAAGCTATATTCCAAGCGGGAATACCTCAGATGGACAGAGCTGCCCTCCAGCAAGATGATGCCCAGAGGCTGGGCATCTCCTGGGCGCTCCCAGTACAGGAGCAGGTTTCCACACAGCCAGAACCAGCGGCGGTGGTACGATGTGTGCCGACTTCCTTTCTTCAGCAGGTATCCCTGCTTCTCCGGGGGAGAGGCTGTGAGCTGGGAGCTGACCTGCAGCTTCATGGAGAGGTCTGGAAGAAACATGGCAAGGCTTCACCTGACTGCACTGTCCCAGCTCTACTCACTAAACCAGGGATGGCTAACCTTGGCACTGCAAATCCCCAGCCTGACTGCGCATCATGATATATATTGTTCTTATTATCTGCACTGCCAAGCTTAGCCATCAATGCACTAAACAGAGAGACCGGACCAGTAATAGAAAGACAGATCAGGGGGAGAATTTAGCACAGTTCTAAGTAATGAAAGCCTAAAATAGTAGCACTCATACAGCTTAGTGAGACCCCCCACAGACCACCATCCCTCATCCCTGTTAACTCTCTCCATGCTGGGTTACTCAGAGGGAGGAGTCTGCCCTGATACCCTCGCTCTGTCTGGTACCCCGACCCTCGTTCTGTCTTACCGTCTGTCTGTTGGGAGTGCCTGACTCTCTTGTCTCTGTCTCTCACTTCCCCTATTCAATTTCCTCCTTCTAAGGTCTCCAAAGGGCAGGTGACAGACACAGGGGAGTATAGGGCGGGTGAGAGACACAAGGATATATGGCAGGTGAGAGACACGGGAGGTTATAGGGTGGGTGAGAGACACGGGAGGATATAGGGCGGGTGAGAGACACAGGGGGATATAGGGCGGGTGAGAGACACAGGAGGTTATAGGGCGGGTGAGAGACACGGGAGGTTATAGGGCGGGTGAGAGACACGGGAGGTTATAGGGCGGGTGAGAGACACGGGAGGTTATAGGGCGGGTGAGAGACAGGAGGTTATATGGCGGGTGAGAGACACAGGAGGTTATAGGGCGGGTGAGAGACACGGGAGGTTATAGGGCGGGTGAGAGACACAGGGGGATATAGGGCGGGTGAGAGACACAGGAGGTTATAGGGCGGGTGAGAGACACGGGGATATAGAGCGGGTGAGAGACACGGGAGGATAGAGGGTGGGTGAGAGACACAGGAGGATATAGGGGGGGGGTGAGAGACACAGGAGGATATAGGGCAGGTGAGGTTATTTAGCGGGTGAGAGACACAGGAGGTTATAGGGCGGGTGAGAGACACGGGAGGATAGAGGGGGGGGTGAGAGACACAGGAGGATATAGGGGGGGGTGAGAGACACAGGAGGATATAGGGCAGGTGAGGTTATTTAGCGGGTGAGAGACACAGGAGGTTATAGGGCGGGTGAGAGACACAGGAGGTTAAAAGGCAGGTGAGAGACACAGGGATATAGAGCGGGTAAGAGACACGGGAGGATATAGGGCAGGTGAGAGACACAGGAGGATATGGGGGGGGGGTGAGAGACACAGGAGGATATTGGGGGGGGGTGAGAGACACAGGAGGACATAGGGCAGGTGAGAGACACAGGAGGATATTGGGGGGGGGTGTGAGAGACACAGGAGGATATTGGGGGGGTGTGAGAGACACAGGAGGACATAGGGCAGGTGAGAGACACAGGAGGATATAGGGCAGGTGAGAGACACAGGAGGATATTGGGGGGGGGTGTGTGAGAGACACAGGAGGATATTGGGGGGGGTGAGAGACACAGGAGGATATTGGGGGGGGGGGTGAGAGACACAGGAGGATATAGGGCAGGTGAGAGACACGGGATATAGGGTGGGTGAGAGACACAGGAGGATATAGGGCAGGTGAGAGACACAGGAGGATATAAGGGGGGGGGTGTGAGAGACACAGGAGGATATTGGGGGGGGGGGTGAGAGACACAGGAGGATATTGGGGGGGGGTGTGAGAGACACAGGAGGATATAAGGGGGGGGTGTGAGAGACACAGGAGGATATTGGGGGGGGTGAGAGACACAGGAGGATATTGGGGGGGTGTGTGAGAGACACAGGAGGATATTGGGGGGGGGGTGAGAGACACAGGAGGATATTGGGGGGGGTGTGAGAGACACAGGAGGATATAGGGCAGGTGAGAGACACGGGATATAGGGTGGGTGAGAGACACAGGAGGATATAAGGGGGGGTTGAGAGACACAGAAGGTTAAAAGACAGGTGAGAGACACAGGGGGATATAGGTCAGGATAGAGACACAGGAGGATTTAGGACAAGTGGCAGGCGGAGGGGGAGGGCAGATAATTTGGCTTGTTACCTGGGTGTCTGCCACTGGCTGTTGTAAGGCTGCTCCTCATACAGTGACCTGCAGCCACCTGTTACCTGTGACTCACCTTGTGGGAAGGCAGAGAGAAGCAATGCATTATGGGGCATGTAGTTTTTTGTCTCTGAGGACTGTATATAATGATGAATACCATGGTGCAGCAGTGTGAACACTACATGCAATTATTACTTTACATTTATTTATAATTTGCATAAAATCATTCAGATTACATCCATATAGACTAACATCCAGAAGTCCTCAGTACAGAGCATATGTGGGATTTTCCCTGTAGCATTCTTCCATTCAAAGCAATGTATAAAGATTCTGTGAGTGGGGGATCAAGGGGGTACCCCAGAGAACTGCACCCCATTCTCACACCACAATACCATTCATTATTTCTTGTATAATCTCTATACAGCGTTATATATAATGTATAATCTCTATACAGTTCTATATATAAAGTATAATCTCCATACAGCATTATATCAAATTTATAATCTCCAAACAGTGCTATATATAATGTAAAATCTCCATACAGCGCTATATATTGTGTATAATCTCCATACAGTGCTATATATAATGAATAATCTCCATACAGTGCTATATATAATGTATAATCTCCATACAGCATTGTATATCATGTATAATCTCCACACAGCCCTATATATAGTGTATAATCTCCACACGGCGCTACATATAGTGTATAATCTCCACACAGCGCTATATATAGTGTATAATCTCCACACCGCGCTATATATAGTGTATAATCTCCACAGGGCGCTACATATAGTGTATAATCTCCACACGGCGCTACATATAGTGTATAATCTCCACACGGCGCTACATATAGTGTATAATCTCCACACGGCGCTACATATAGTGTATAATCTCCACACGGCGCTACATATAGTGTATAATCTCCACACGGCGCTATATATAGTGTATAATCTCCACACGGCGCTACATATAGTGTATAATCTCCACACGGCGCTATATATAGTGTATAATCTCCACACGGCGCTACATATAGTGTATAATCTCCACACGGCGCTATATATAGTGTATAATCTCCACACGGCGCTATATATAGTGTATAATCTCCACACGGCGCTATATATAGTGTATAATCTCCACACGGCGCTATGTATACTGTATAATCTCCACACGGCGCTATATATAGTGTATAATCTCCACACGGCGCTACGTATAGTGTATAATCTCCACACGGCGCTATATATAGTGTATAATCTCCACACAGCGCTACATATAGTGTATAATCTCCACACGGCGCTATATATAGTGTATAATCTCCACACGGCGCTATATATAGTGTATAATCTCCACACGGCGCTATATATAGTGTATAATCTCCACACGGCGCTATATATAGTGTATAATCTCCACACGGCGCTATGTATAGTGTATAATCTCCACACGGCGCTATGTATAGTGTATAATCTCCACACGGCGCTACATATAGTGTATAATCTCCACACGGCGCTATATATAGTGTATAATCTCCACACGGCGCTATGTATAGTGTATAATCTCCACACGGCGCTATGTATCGTGTATAATCTCCACACGGCGCTATGTATAGTGTATAATCTCCACACGGCGCTATATATAGTGTATAATCTCCACACGGCGCTATGTATAGTGGATAATCTCCACACGGCGCTATGTATAGTGTATAATCTCCACACACCGCTACGTATAGTGTATAATCTCCACACACCGCTACGTATAGTGTATAATCTCCACACGGCGCTATATATGGTGTATAATCTCCACACGGCGCTACGTATAGTGTATAATCTCCACACGGCGCTATATATAGTGTATAATCTCCACACACCGCTACGTATAGTGTATAATCTCCACACAGCCCTATATATAGTGTATAATCTCCACACAGCGCTATATATGGTGTATAATCTCCACACGGCGCTATATATAGTGTATAATCTCCACACGGCGCTACATATAGTGTATAATCTCCACACGGCGCTACGTATAGTGTATAATCTCCACACAGCGCTATATATAGTGTATAATCTCCACACGGCGCTACATTTAGTGTATAATCTCCACACGGCGCTGTGTATAGTGTATAATCTCCACACGGCGCTATGTATAGTGTATAATCTCCACACGGCGCTATATATAGTGTATAATCTCCACACGGCGCTACATATAGTGTATAATCTCCACACGGCGCTGTGTATAGTGTATAATCTCCACACGGCGCTATATATAGTGTATAATCTCCACACGGCGCTATGTATAGTGTATAATCTCCACACGGCGCTATATATAGTGTATAATCTCCACACGGCGCTGTGTATAGTGTATAATCTCCACACGGCGCTACATATAGTGTATAATCTCCACACGGCGCTATATATAGTGTATAATCTCCACACGGCGCTATATATAGTGTATAATCTCCACACGGCGCTGTGTATAGTGTATAATCTCCACACGGCGCTATATATAGTGTATAATCTCCACACGGCGCTATGTATAGTGTATAATCTCCACACGGCGCTATGTATAGTGTATAATCTCTACACCGCGCTATGTATACTGTATAATCTCCACACGGCGCTACATATAGTGTATAATCTCCACACGGCGCTACATATAGTGTATAATCTCCACACGGCGCTATGTATAGTGTATAATCTCCACACGGCGCTATGTATAGTGTATAATCTCCACACGGCGCTATATATAGTGTATAATCTCCACACGGCGCTACATATAGTGTATAATCTCCACACGGCGCTATATATAGTGTATAATCTCCACACGGCGCTATATATAGTGTATAATCTCCACACGGCGCTATATATAGTGTATAATCTCCACACGGCGCTATATATAGTGTATAATCTCCACACGGCGCTATGTATAGTGTATAATCTCCACACGGCGCTACGTATAGTGTATAATCTCCACACGGCGCTATATATAGTGTATAATCTCCACACGGCGCAATGTATAGTGTATAATCTCCACACGGCGCTATATATAGTGTATAATCTCCACACGGTGCTATATATAGTGTATCGATTCAGTGCATGTCATGTGACGGGGGCGTGACTAGCCTCTACCACGTGACCTTCGGAACTGTGATTGGCGGATCTATAACAGTGCTGTCCCTCCTCTTCCCCCCCAAATGTCATTTCCTGTTTATGTGACGTAATTAACTCTGCGACCCTGAAGCGCTGCATGTTGTGAGGTAAAACTGACCGAACCGGAGTCTGTGTGAGCGAGGGATTAATACATGTGAGTTATACGGGCCGGACTCCCACTCCTACCACTCACGGACTGTCTCATCAATAGAGATCATCTCCCCTCTAACTAATCACTGACTGTCTAATAGAGATCATCTCCCCTCTAACTAATCACTGACTGTCTAATAGAGATCATCTCCCCTCTAACTAATCACTGACTGTCTAATAGAGATCATCCCCCCTCTAACTAATCACTGACTGTCTAATAGAGATCATCTCCCCTCTAACTAATCACTGACTGTCTAATAGAGATCATCTCCCCTCTAACTAATCACTGACTGTCTAATAGAGATCATCTCCCCTCTAACTAATCACTGACTGTCTAATAGAGATCATCTCCCCTCTAACTAATCACTGACTGTCTAATAGAGATCATCTCCCCTCTAACTAATCACTGACTGTCTAATAGAGATCATCTCCCCTCTAACTAATCACTGACTGTCTAATAGAGATCATCTCCCCTCTAACTAATCACTGACTGTCTAATAGAGATCATCTCCCCTCTAACTAATCACTGACTGTCTAATAGAGATCATCTCCCCTCTAACTAATCACTGACTGTCTAATAGAGATCATCTCCCCTCTAACTAATCACTGACTGTCTAATAGAGATCATCTCCCCTCTAACTAATCACTGACTGTCTAATAGAGATCATCTCCCCTCTAACTAATCACTGACTGTCTAATAGAGATCACCCCCCCCTCTAACTAATCACTGACTGTCTAATAGAGATCATCTCCCCTCTAACTAATCACTGACTGTCTAATAGAGATCATCTCCCCTCTAACTAATCACTGACTGTCTAATAGAGATCATCTCCCCTCTAACTAATCACTGACTGTCTAATAGAGATCATCCCCCCTCTAACTAATCACTGACTGTCTAATAGAGATCATCTCCCCTCTAACTAATCACTGACTGTCTAATAGAGATCATCTCCCCTCTAACTAATCACTGACTGTCTAATAGAGATCATCCCCCCTCTAACTAATCACTGACTGTCTAATAGAGATCATCCCCCCTCTAACTAATCACTGACTGTCTAATAGAGATCATCTCCCCTCTAACTAATCACTGACTGTCTAATAGAGATCATCTCCCCTCTAACTAATCACTGACTGTCTAATAGAGATCATCCCCCCTCTAACTAATCACTGACTGTCTAATAGAGATCATCCCCCCTCTAACTAATCACTGACTGTCTAATAGAGATCATCTCCCCTCTAATCACTGACTGTCTAATAGAAATCATCCCCCTCTAACTAATCACTGACTGTCTAATAGAGATCATCTCCCCTCTAACTAATCACTGACTGTCTAATAGAGATCATCTCCCCTCTAATCACTGACTGTCTAATAGAGATCATCCCCCTCTAACTAATCACTGACTGTCTAATAGAGATCATCTCCCCTCTAACTAATCACTGACTGTCTAATAGAGATCATCTCCCCTATAACTAATCACTGACTGTCTAATAGAGATCATCCCCCCTCTAATCACTGACTGTCTAATAGAGATCATCTCCCCTCTAACTAATCACTGACTGTCTAATAGAGATCATCCCCCCTCTAACTAATCACTGACTGTCTAATAGAGATCATCCCCCCTCTAACTAATCACTGACTGTCTAATAGAGATCATCTCCCCTCTAACTAATCACTGACTGTCTAATAGAGATCATCCCCCCTCTAACTAATCACTGACTGTCTAATAGAGATCATCTCCCCTCTAACTAATCACTGACTGTCTAATAGAGATCATCTCCCCTCTAACTAATCACTGACTGTCTAATAGAGATCATCCCCCCTCTAACTAATCACTGACTGTCTAATAGAGATCATCCCCCCTCTAACTAATCACTGACTGTCTAATAGAGATCATCCCCCCTCTAACTAATCACTGACTGTCTAATAGAGATCATCTCCCCTCTAACTAATCACTGACTGTCTAATAGAGATCATCTCCCCTCTAACTAATCACTGACTGTCTAATAGAGATCATCTCCCCTCTAACTAATCACTGACTGTCTAATAGAGATCATCTCCCCTCTAACTAATCACTGACTGTCTAATAGAGATCATCTCCCCTCTAACTAATCACGGACTGTCTAATAGAGATCATCCCCCCTCTAACTAATCACTGACTGTCTAATAGAGATCATCTCCCCTCTAACTAATCACTGACTGTCTAATAGAGATCATCTCCCCTCTAACTAATCACTGACTGTCTAATAGAGATCATCTCCCCTCTAACTAATCACTGACTGTCTAATAGAGATCATCCCCCCTCTAATCACTGACTGTCTAATAGAGATCATCTCCCCTCTAACTAATCACTGACTGTCTAATAGAGATCATCCCCCCTCTAACTAATCACTGACTGTCTAATAGAGATCATCTCCCCTCTAACTAATCACTGACTGTCTAATAGAGATCATCTCCCCTCTAACTAATCACTGACTGTCTAATAGAGATCATCCCCCTCTAACTAATCACTGACTGTCTAATAGAGATCATCTCCCCTCTAACTAATCACTGACTGTCTAATAGAGATCATCTCCCCTCTAACTAATCACTGACTGTCTAATAGAGATCATCTCCCCTCTAACTAATCACTGACTGTCTAATAGAGATCATCTCCCCTCTAACTAATCACTGACTGTCTAATAGAGATCATCTCCCCTCTAACTAATCACTGACTGTCTAATAGAGATCATCCCCCCTCTAACTAATCACTGACTGTCTAATAGAGATCATCCCCCCTCTAACTAATCACTGACTGTCTAATAGAGATCATCTCCCCTCTAACTAATCACTGACTGTCTAATAGAGATCATCTCTCCTCTAACTAATCACTGACTGTCTAATAGAGATCACCCCCCCTCTAACTAATCACTGACTGTCTAATAGAGATCATCTCCCCTCTAACTAATCACTGACTGTCTAATAGAGATCATCTCCCCTCTAACTAATCACTGACTGTCTAATAGAGATCATCTCTCCTCTAACTAATCACTGACTGTCTAATAGAGATCATCTCCCCTCTAACTAATCACTGACTGTCTAATAGAGATCATCTCCCCTCTAACTAATCACTGACTGTCTAATAGAGATCATCTCTCCTCTAACTAATCACTGACTGTCTAATAGAGATCATCTCTCCTCTAACTAATCACTGACTGTCTAATAGAGATCATCCCCCCTCTAACTAATCACTGACTGTCTAATAGAGATCATCTCTCCTCTAACTAATCACTGACTGTCTAATAGAGATCATCTCTCCTCTAACTAATCACTGACTGTCTAATAGAGATCATCCCCCCTCTAACTAATCACTGACTGTCTAATAGAGATCATCCCCCCTCTAATCACTGACTGTCTAATAGAGATCATCCCCCCTCTAACTAATCACTGACTGTCTAATAGAGATCATCCCCCCTCTAACTAATCACTGACTGTCTAATAGAGATCATCTCCCCTCTAACTAATCACTGACTGTCTAATAGAGATCATCTCCCCTCTAACTAATCACTGACTGTCTAATAGAGATCATCCCCCCTCTAACTAATCACTGACTGTCTAATAGAGATCATCTCCCCTCTAACTAATCACTGACTGTCTAATAGAGATCATCCCCCCTCTAACTAATCACTGACTGTCTAATAGAGATCATCCCCCCTCTAACTAATCACTGACTGTCTAATAGAGATCATCCCCCCTCTAACTAACCCTCACTGTCTAATATAGATCATCCCCCCTCTAACTAATCACTGACTGTCTAATAGAGATCATCTCCCCTCTAACTAATCACTGACTGTCTAATAGAGATCATCTCCCCTCTAATCACTGACTGTCTAATAGAGATCATCCCCCCTCTAACTAATCACTGACTGTCTAATAGAGATCATCTCCCCTCTAACTAATCACTAATATCTCCCTCTCTCCCCCTCCCTCTCTCCCCCTCCCTCTCTCCGCCTCCCTCTTTCCCCCTCCCCCGTCCAAAAGAGATCCTGTGTAACGGGGATTGCTCCTGTTTGTTGACTTATTGGGAATGTTTGGGGATTTCAGGATGTCGAAGAGGAAAGTGACTTTTGAGGATGGAGCTGGGGATGAGGAAGCAGCAAAGAGACGAGTGAGTATGACTGATGGAATGGTAGGTAGGCCGCACTGGCGGGAGTAAAGGGATCCTTGTACCGAGGACCCGGGGGAGTATGTGTGACAGTCCCTCGCGGGCGCTGTGGGGTAGAGAGTACCCGTGGGAGTATGTGTGACGGTCCCTCGCGGGGGCTGTGTGGTGGAGAGTACGCGGGGGAGTATCTGTGACGGTCCCTCACGGGGGCTGTGTGGTAGAGAGTGCCCAGGGGAGAGTATGGGTGACGGTCCCTCGCGGGGGGCTGTGTGGTAGAGAGTACCCAGAGGAGAGTATGCGTGACGGTCCCTCTCGGGCGCTGTGGGGTAGAGAGTACGCGGGGGTGTATGTGTGACAGTCCCTCGCGGGGGCTGTGTGGTGGAGAGTATGTGTGACGGTCCCTCGCGGGGGGCTGTGTGGTAGAGAGTACCCAGAGGAGAGTATGTATGACGGTCCCTCTCGGGCGTTGTGGGGTAGAGAGTACCCGGGGGAATATGTGTGACGGTCCCTCGTGGGGGCTGTGTGGTAGAGAGTACCCAGGGGAGAGTATCTGTGACTGTCCCTCGCGGGGGGCTGTGTGGTGGAGAGTATGTCTGACGGTCCCTCGCGGGGGGCTGTGTGGTAGAGAGTACCCAGAGGAGAGTATGTGTGACGGTCCCTCGCGGGGGCTGTGTGGTAGAGAGTACGCGGGGGAGTATCTGTGATGGTCCCTCGCGGGGGCTGTGTGGTAGAGAGTACGCGGGGGAGTATCTGTGACGGTCCCTCGCGGGGGCTGTGTGGTAGAGAGTACGCGGGGGAGTATCTGTGATGGTTTCTCTTTCCTTGCAGTTCCCAGATGCAGTTGGGGGTCCTGGCAGCCGCTTTAAAGGGAAACATTCACTGGACAGTGATGAGGAAGATGAGGAAGAGGAGAGAGGAGACTCTGCTAAATACAACATGCTGGCTCCCGAGGATGTGGAGGGTGGGTAACTTCATGCACCTTGTCCCCTCTTTCTTATTGGCTGTGTTTATCTAACACTTTGTAAGATCTTTTAGACTTGGTGCAATGACAGAAGTATTTTGAACCTCAGACCTCAATCTGCCCTTCTCCCAAAATCTCTCTCTTCATTCCACAGGGCAAGAGAGTGCCACCCTGGAATCTGAGGGCGGGGTGCGGATCACCCCATTTAACTTGGATGAAGAGATGGAAGAGGGGCACTTTGACTCGGAGGGTAATTATTTCCTGAAGAAGGAAGAACAGATTAGAGACCACTGGCTGGACAATATCGACTGGGTAAGTATTCCTCAAACTCTGCTAGCACAATGCTTGGCTCTATAGGGAGAGGTATTAGCAGAATGCTTGGCTCTATAGGGAGAGGTATTAGCTGAATGCTTGGTTGTATAGGGAGAGGTATTAGCAGAATGCTTGGCTGTATAGGGAGAGGTATTAGCAGAATGCTTGGTTGTATAGGGAGAGGTATTAGCAGAATGCTTGGCTCTATAGGGAGAGGTATTAGCAGAATGCTTGGCTCTATAGGGAGAGGTATTAGCAGAATGCTTGGCTGTATAGGGAGAGGTATTAGCAGAATGCTTGGCTGTATAGGGAGAGGTATTAGCTGAATGCTTGGCTCTATATGGAGAGGTATTGGCAGAATGCTTGGCTCTATAGGGAGAGGTATTAGCAGAATGCTTGGCTCTATAGGGAGAGGTATTAGCAGAATGCTTGGCTCTATAGGGAGAGGTATTAGCAGAATGCTTGGCTCTATAGGGAGAGGTATTAGCAGAATGCTTGTGCTTGGACGTGAGACCTCACTTGGAGTATTGTACAGAGCGCTGGTGAGACCTCACTTGGAGTATTGTACAGAGCGCTGGTGAGACCTCACTTGGAGTATTGTACAGAGCGCTGGTGAGACCTCACTTGGAGCATTGTACAGAGCGCTGGTGAGACCTCACTTGGAGTATTGTACAGAGCGCTGGTGAGACCTCACTTGGAGTATTGTACAGAGCGCTGGTGAGACCTCACTTGGAGTATTGTACAGAGCGCTGGTGAGACCTCACTTGGAGTATTGTACAGAGCGCTGGTGAGACCTCACTTGGAGTATTGTACAGAGCGCTGGTGAGACCTCACTTGGAGCATTGTACAGAGCGCTAGTGAGACCTCACTTGGAGTATTGTACAGAGCGCTGGTGAGACCTCACTTGGAGTATTGTACAGAGCGCTGCTGAGACCTCACTTGGAGCATTGTACAGAGCACTGGTGAGACCTCACTTGGAGTATTGTACAGAGCGCTGGTGAGACCTCACTTGGAGCATTGTACAGAGCACTGGTGAGACCTCACTTGGAGTATTGTACGCAGTACTGGAGATAAAATCTCCAGAAGGATATTGATACTTTGGAGAGAGTTCAGAGAAGGGCTACTAAACTGGTTCATGTGTTGAAGGATAAAACTTACCAGGAAAGGTTAAAGCATCTTAACTAGTGTTGAGCGAACCCGAACCGCACTGTTCGGGTTCGTACCGAACATTATGGTGTTCGGACCCCAACACGGACATTTCACTGTATGTCCGTGTTGGAGTTCGGGGTTCGGCTATAATGCTATTGGCTTTCTATAAACCGAAATAGAGTCCCCATTTAAGAATTTCTTATGAATGGGGACTCTAGTTTTGTTTATAGAAAGCCAATAGTATTACATGTATTCCATAAGCTGAAAGTCGGGTCCCCATTGACTTCAATGGGGTACGGGGTAAAGTTCGACCCCGAACCCGAACATCCAGGTGTCCGCTCCACACTAATCTTAACATGTATAGCTTGGAGGAAAGACGTAACAGGGGGGATATGATAGAAACATTTACATACATAAAGGGAATCAACACAGTAACGGAGGAGAGTATATTTATATGAAGATAAACTACCACAACTAGAGGACATAGTCTGAAATTAGAGGGGCAACGATTTAAACATAATATCAGGAAGTATTACATTACTGAGAGGGTAGTGGATGCATGGAATAGTCTTTCAGTAGAAGTGGTAGAGGTTAATACAGTGAAGGAGTTTAAGCATGCATTCGATAGGTATAAGGCTATCCTAGATATAAGATAAGGCCAGGGACTAATGAAAGTATTACATTACTGAGAGGGTAGTGGATGTATGGAATAGTCTTCCAGTAGAAGTGGTAGAGGTTAATACAGTGAAGGAGTTTAAGCATGCATGGGATAAGTATAAGGCTATCCTAGATATAAGATAAGGCCAGGGACTAATGGAAGTATTACATTACTGAGAGGGTAGTGGATGCATGGAATAGTCTTTCAGTAGAAGTGGTAGAGGTTAATACAGTGAAGGAGTTTAAGCATGCATGGGATAAGTATAAGGCTATCCTAGATATAAGATAAGGTCAGGGACTAATGAAAGTATTACATTACTGAGAGGGTAGTGGATGCATGGAATAGTCTTCCAGTAGAAGTGGTAGAGGTTAATACAGTGAAGGAGTTTAAGCATGCATGGGATAGGTATAAGGCTATCCTAGATATAAGATAAGGCCAGGGACTAATGAAAGTATTACTTTACTGAGAGGGTAGTGGATGCATGGAATAGTCTTCCAGTAGAAGTGGTAGAGGTTAATACAGTGAAGGAGTTTAAGCATGCATGGGATAAGTATAAGGCTATCCTAGATATAAGATAAGGTCAGGGACTAATGAAAGTATTACATTACTGAGAGGGTAGTGGATGCATGGAATAGTCTTCCAGTAGAAGTGGTAGAGGTTAATACAGTGAAGGTATTTTAAGCATGCGTGGGATAGGTATAAGGCTATCCTAGATATAAGATAAGGCCAGGGACTAATGAAAGTATTACATTACTGAGAGGGTAGTGGATGCATGGAATAGTCTTCCAGTAGAAGTGGTAGAGGTTAATACAGTGAAGGAGTTTAAGCATGCATGGGATAGATATAAGGCTATCCTAGATATAAGATAAGGCCAGGGACTAATGAAAGTATTACTGTACTGAGAGGGTAGTGGATGCATGGAATAGTCTTCCAGTAGAAGTGGTAGAGGTTAATACAGTGAAGGAGTTTAAGCATGCATGGGATAGGTATAAGGCTATCCTATATATAAGATAAGGCCAGGGACTAATGAAAGTATTACTTTACTGAGAGGGTAGTGGATGTATGGAATAGTCTTCCAGTAGGAGTGGTAGAGGTTAATACAGTGAAGGAGTTTAAGCATGCATGGGATAGGTATAAGACTATCCTAGATATAAGATAAGGCCAGGGACTAATGAAAGTATTACATTACTGAGAGGGTAGTGGATGTATGGAATAGTCTTCCAGTAGAAGTGGTAGAGGGTAATACAGTGAAGGAGTTTAAGCATGCATGGGATAGGTATAAGGCTATCCTAGATACAAGATAAGACCAGGGACTAATGAAAGTATTACATTACTGAGAGGGTAGTGGATGCATGGAATAGTCTTCCAGTAGAAGTGGTAGAGGTTAATACAGTGAAGGAGTTTAAGCATGCATGGGATAGGTATAAGGCTATCCTAGATATAAGATAAGGCCAGGGACTAATGAAAGTATTACATTACTGAGAGGGTAGTTGATGCATGGAATAGTCTTCAGACTATTCAAAAATCTTTGTATTTATCTCTATGTGAAGTGCTGATATGTCCTTTCCGATTTCGCCTTAAATAAGGCCTTTGACCTAATCACCTGTGGAACAAAAAAATGACTCAGGGCCCTAACTGATGACGCGATTTGGAGGAGAACCTCCGTTACACGCCATCAGCCGGGTGCGATCACGTGACCAGGGACAGGCCACCTCCCACTCTTCACAACTACCTAGCTGGAGTGGATCCCCCAGACTTGGTGGATAGACAGTTTGGGGCACATGATCTCCTGAATTATACAACTTTATACATGACAAACACGTTACACAACATATAAACCTAACAGAGCTCTGAATCACCTAGCCCCTTGGTTTAACCATTACTACTTTTTAATTCGATATTTTAACTGAGGGACATTTTTTCAGAATTAATTTAGTAGCTACTTATGGTGGTGTTTTGGACTGATGTACAGACCCTCTGGTTCTGCCACTGACACATTCAGTGTTGCTAGCAGTATAATTGCTGTTCGTTCAGGTAGAGACACTTGTGAATCTCTTTCTGTTGATTTAGGTTCGTATTAAGGAGACAGCGAATCCTCCGGCAGTGACCCCCGATGATGACTCTGATTCTGATGAAGGGCGCGCCCCACTGGGCTTGAAAACGCTACTGGAGGGCATCTTGGAAATGCTGCTGCCGGGAGAAACCGTGGCAAAAGGGATTCAACGACTTGGAGGAGCGGGGGGCAGAAAGAGGCAGTTGGTGCAGGGAGGAATGGTGCGGCGTGGCCGAGGAGGCAGGAGAGGGCAGCCAGCAGGAGAGGGTAGACGAGGAAAAGACTCAGGTGGGCATGAAAGGGACAGCGAGGAGGATTTAAAGATGGATCTTGACCACAGTGGTTCAGAAGGTCAAGCTCAGGAGTCGTCCAAAGAACTGGCAGGAGCAGATAAGAGCCTGAGGGAGGAGGACGCGGGGAGCAAGGAGTCTGGCCAGCAGGGAGAGGTAGATAAGAGAAGGAGGGGGGATGCCCTGGGTCAGGAGGACGCGGGGAGTAAGGAGTCTGGCCAGCAGGGAGGGGCACACAAGAGACGGAGGGGGGATGCCCCGGGTCAGGAGGACGCGGGGAGTAAGGAGTCTGGCCAGCAGGGAGGGGCAGATAAGAGACGGAGGGGGGATGCCCAGGGTCAGGAGGATGCCACGGGTCAGGAGGACGTGGGGAGTAAAGAGTCTGGCCAGCAGGGAGAGGTAGATAAGAGAAGGAGGGGGGATGCCCCGGGTCAGGAGGACGTGGGGAGTAAAGAGTCTGGCCAGCAGGGAGGTGCAGATATGGGACAGAAGGCAGAGCCCCTGGACCTCCTCATTTCACTGGCAGATCAGATGGTGGCCCTGGGAGTGTATGAAGTGTATCAAGACACATATGAAAAGCTGGCTTACAGATTACGGGCGCTGGAGCCTCCCCGTGCGGTGGACATGTTTGCTGACGACATTGAGGAGGAGAAGGCGGAAACAAAGAGGGGTAAGCTGTGATCGGAGCCTCATCACTTATACATTATAGCAGGGCTTGACAAATTAGATTTAAATCTAGGAGCCAGCTGAAAACTTTAGGAGCCAGTACCAAACACTGTGTCACAAAGAAAAATGCTTGGGTCCCAGTCCATAAATATATATAAAATGACATACACTTATGGATACACACCATTTTCACACATACTAATGCACACACAAGCTAACACACAAACATGCAAAAAACACTTGCTCACCCACAAATACACACACATACCTAAATGCTGACACACACTAACACATGATTTCACTCTTACATACATGCACAAACACATTAATATCCACTTAAATGCCAACACACACATACACAGGTCACACACACTCACACTGAGATACACTAACGCATGCAGACACAAATACATACATACACACTAATATGCGGATACGCACACTAACACATGCAGACACAAATACATACATACATACACACACACTAACACATGCAGACACAAATACATACACACTAATATCCTGATACACACAAACACATGTAGACACAAATACATACAGTAACACATGATTTCACTCCTACATACATGCACAAACACATTCATATCCACTTAAATGCCAACACACACCTACACAGGTCACACACACTGAGATACATTAACACATGCTGTCACAAATATACACACACTAATATGCTGATACACACACTAACATATGCAGACACAAATACATACATACATACACACACACTAACACATGCAGACACAAATACATACACACTAATATCCTGATACACACAAACACATGTAGACACAAATACATACAGTAACACATGATTTCACTCCTACATACATGCACAAACACATTCATATCCACTTAAATGCCAACACACACCTACACAGGTCACACACACACTGAGATACACTAACACATGCTGTCACAAATATACACACACTAATATGCTGATACACACACTAACATATGCAGACACAAATACATACATACACACTAACATGCTGTCACACAGATTCTGACACATTCATAAAAACAGGTGCTGAACCCACACATACATGCTAACACACATTCTAATACAAACACTATTTACTTACTAGACTTACAGTGAGAAGTTGGAGACAGACCCTGTATCACTGCTGAACCCACACATACATACTAACACACATTGTAATACACACACTATTTACTTACTAGACTTACAGTGAGAAGTTACAGACAGACCCTGTATCACTGCTGAACCCACACATACATGTTACACACATTGTAACACACACACTATTTACTTACTAGACTTACAGTGAGAAGTTACAGACAGACCCTGTATCACTGCTGAACCCACACATACATGTTACACACATTGTAATACACACACTATTTACTTACTAGACTTACAGTGAGAAGTTACAGACAGACCCTGTATCACTGCTGAACCCACACATACATGCTAACACACATTCTAATACAAACACTATTTACTTACTAGACTTACAGTGAGAAGTTACAGACAGACCCTGTATCGCTGCTGAACCAGGCAGCTTGAAGTTTCCCCTCCATTTCCTGGCAGCAGTAAGAGTTCCCATCACCTCTCACACGCATCTCCTCACTGCTACAGCTACTGCCCGGTGAGCAACAGGAACAGGAAGCCGGGGGGAGGAGCTAATCGGCAGGCTGTTCTGTGCTGCCTCTCCCACACTCTGCTCCTTATCTGATCGGTAGGAAAGGGATCGCAGAGTGTGGGACCGGGACATTGCAGTTTACTCTGCTCAAAGAGTATTCCAGGCGCCAGGAGCCAGAATCTAGTCGCCATGGCGACCTGGCGCCTGGTATTTGTCGAGCCCTGCATTATAGAGTGCGTAATGAATACATTGCTTCCTGTGTGTGCATTATAGAGGGCGTAATGGATACATCGCTTCCTGTGTGCGCATTATAGAGGGCGTAATGGATACATCGCTTCCTGTGTGCGCATTATAGAGGGTGTAATGGTTACATTACTTCCTGTGTGCGCATTATAGAGGGCGTAATGGATACATCGCTTCCTGTGTGCGCATTATAGAGGGCGTAATGGATACATCGCTTCCTGTGTGCGCATTATAGAGGGCGTAATGGATACATCGCTTCCTGTGTTCGCAGTATAGAGGGCGTAATGGATACATCGCTTCCTGTGTGCGCAGTATAGAGGGCGTAATGGATACATCGCTTCCTGTGTGCGCATTATAGAGGGCGTAATGGTTACATCGCTTCCTGTGTGCGCAGTATAGAGGGCGTAATGGATACATCGCTTCCTGTGTGCGCAGTATAGAGGGCGTAATGGATACATCGCTTCCTGTGTGCGCATTATAGAGGGTGTAATGGATACATCGCTTCCTGTGTGCTCAGTATAGAGGGTGTAATGGATACATCGCTTCCTGTGTGCGCATTATAGAGGGTGTAATGGATACATCGCTTCCTGTGTGCTCAGTATAGAGGGCGTAATGGATACATCGCTTCCTGTGTGCGCATTATAGAGGGCGTAATGGATACATCGCTTCCTGTGTGCGCATTATAGAGGGTGTAATGGATACATCGCTTCCTGTGTGCTCAGTATAGAGGGCGTAATGGATACATCGCTTCCTGTGTGCGCATTATAGAGGGTGTAATGGATACATCGCTTCCTGTGTGCTCAGTATAGAGGGTGTAATGGATACATCGCTTCCTGTGTGCGCAGTATAGAGGGCGTAATGGATACATCGCTTCCTGTGTGCGCATTATAGAGGGCGTAATGGATACATCGCTTCCTGTGTGCGCATTATAGAGGGCGTAATGGATACATCGCTTCCTGTGTGCGCAGTATAGAGGGCGTAATGGATACATCGCTTCCTGTGTGCATTATAGAGGGCGTAATGGATACATCGCTTCCTGTGTGCGCAGTATAGAGGGCGTAATGGATACATCGCTTCCTGTGTGCGCAGTATAGAGGGCGTAATGGATACATCGCTTCCTGTGTGCGCAGTATAGAGGGCGTAATGGATACATCGCTTCCTGTGTGCATTATAGAGGGCGTAATGGATACATCGCTTCCTGTGTGCGCATTATAGAGGGCGTAATGGATACATCGCTTCCTGTGTGCGCAGTATAGAGGGCGTAATGGATACATCGCTTCCTGTGTGCGCATTATAGAGGGCGTAATGGATACATCGCTTCCTGTGTGCGCATTATAGAGGGCGTAATGGATACATCGCTTCCTGTGTGCGCATTATAGAGGGCGTAATGGATACATCGCTTCCTGTGTGCGCAGTATAGAGGGCGTAATGGATACATCGCTTCCTGTGTGCGCAGTATAGAGGGCGTAATGGATACATCGCTCCCTGTGTGCGCAGTATAGAGGGCGTAATGGATACATCGCTTCCTGTGTGCGCAGTATAGAGGGCGTAATGGATACATCGCTTCCTGTGTGCGCAGTATAGAGGGTGTAAGGGATACATCGCTTCCTGTGTGCGCAGTATAGAGGGCGTAATTAATACATCGCTTCCTGTGTGCGCATTATAGAGGGCGTAATGGATACATCGCTTCCTGTGTGCGCAGTATAGAGGGCGTAATGGATACAACGCTTCCTGTGTGCGCATTATAGAGGGCGTAATGGATACATCGCTTCCTGTGTGCGCATTATAGAGGGCGTAATGGATACATCGCTTCCTGTGTGCGCATTATAGAGGGCGTAATGGATACATCGCTTCCTGTGTGCGCAGTATAGAGGGCGTAATGGATACATCGCTTCCTGTGTGCGCAGTATAGAGGGCGTAATGGATACATCGCTCCCTGTGTGCGCAGTATAGAGGGCGTAATGGATACATCGCTTCCTGTGTGCGCAGTATAGAGGGCGTAATGGATACATCGCTTCCTGTGTGCGCAGTATAGAGGGCGTAATGGATACATCGCTTCCTGTGTGCGCAGTATAGAGGGTGTAAGGGATACATCGCTTCCTGTGTGCGCAGTATAGAGGGCGTAATTAATACATCGCTTCCTGTGTGCGCATTATAGAGGGCGTAATGGATACATCGCTTCCTGTGTGCGCAGTATAGAGGGCGTAATGGATACATCGCTTCCTGTGTGCGCAGTATAGAGGGCGTAATGGATACATCGCTCCCTGTGTGCGCAGTATAGAGGGCGTAATTGATACATCGCTCCCTGTGTGCGCAGTATAGAACGCCTGATGTATATATTATCTCGCTGTGTGTGATCAGATTACTGGGGAGGCTGGTAGGGATGTAATGGAGGTCAGTATAGACCCCTCCGGTCCTTGTTCAATCATTGAAAAATGCGGGCCTCTTGATGATGTCATAAGGGGGCATGTCCTAACACAGCTCCTGAGCAGAATACGGCCATTCTAGCATCAGTAAAAGTGATCTCTGTGTAGATCCAGGAAGTCGTGTAGGGACCATATGTCAGATGCATGGTTGACCTCTCAAGCCCACCACAGGACTCTGACGTGAGTTAATATCTTGTTTGGCGCAGACTGACCAGTTCTTCCTATTTGTTTTTCTCTAGCAGTGGATGAGGTTTTATGGGAATATAAATGGGAAAACAAGGAGGGGGCTCAGCTGTACGGACCATTCACCAGCTCCCAGATGCAGGTAACGGAAAAAACTACATCTCCTCCCGCCCCGCATCCCGAACTCTATCTATCTATCTCTCCCCCCCCCCCCCCCCCCCCCCGCATCCTGAACTCTATCTCTCTCCCCCCCAATTCCGAACTCTATCTCTCCTTCCGCCCTGCATGTTGAACTCTATCTCTCTCCCCCCCGCATCCCAAACTCTCTCTCCTCCCCCCGCACATCCCGAACTCTATCTCTCCTCCCCCAACCCCCCCCCCCCCCCCGCATCCCGAACTCTCTCTCCCCCTGCCCCGCATGTCGAACTCCATCTCTTCTAGAACTGCATGCGGCTCTTCCGCTCTAGAACTGCTTGCGGCTCTTCCGCTCTAGAACTGCATGCGGCTCTTCTGCTCTAGAACCGCATGCGGCTCTTCTGCTCTAGAACCGCATGCGGCTCTTCTGCTCTAGAACCGCATGCATCTCTTCTGCTCTAGAACCGCATGCATCTCTTCTGCTCTAGAACCGCATGCATCTCTTCTGCTCTAGAACAGCATGCCTGCATCTTCTCCTTCCAGCCCTGTAACATGAGCATGTCTGAGCTTCTTGTTTCTGTTGCCTTAGGACTGGGTAGATCAGGATTATTTCCTGGACTGCATGCGGCTCTTCTGCTCTAGAACCGCATGCGGCTCTTCTGCTCTAGAACCGCATGCGGCTCTTCTGCTCTAGAACCGCATGCGGCTCTTTTGCTCTAGCACCGCATGCGTCTCTTTTGCTCTAGAACCGCATGCGTCTCTTTTGCTCTAGAACCGCATGCGTCTCTTTTGCTCTAGAACCGCATGCGTCTCTTCTGCTCTAGGACTGCATGCCTGCATCTTCTCCTTCCAGCCCTGTAACATGAGCATGTCTGAGCTTCTTGTTTCTGTTGCCTTAGGACTGGGTAGATCAGGATTATTTCCTGGACGGGGTGTACTGTCGACGGGTGAGCAGCTCCGGGGGTCAGTTCTACAATTCCCTGCGGATAGACTTTGATCTTTACGTGTGAGATTCTCTGGGACAGACTGTATCGTGTCTGGATCTTCCAAAGGGCAGCGTGTGGACAATAAAACACCTTGTATCCCATGATACTGATATGATACGCGGAGCTCCAATACCAGTTACTACTTATCCCACTCATCCGTGGGCCCACTTCTCCTATATCCTGACTGTCTCCATCGTCAGCCATTGACCGCAATCTGTGTTTTAAATAGAACTATTTTTCTGTACTGCTTGTGTGAGATCTCAGTGTCTCCTCTTTGTGTTACTTCCCCACCGTTCATTAGCTGGGTTTGAAGTGATTCATAAACCCTGAATTAGCGGACAGTCCATGTCGGTCCAGTAACACTTCAGTGGAGGTCAATGGTCAGCAATAAACCAAGTTCTCTTTGATTTGTCTGGGTTTATTGAATAGCTAGAGGCCAATAATCATTCATCAGGATAAAATCTAATAATATCTAATTATACACCGAGATCAAAACCCAACCTGCCGAATGGCACAATAAAAGCCCCCAGATGGCCGTTTACCTGGAGCCAGTACGTCGATAGATCAATCCCGACTATCAGAAATATTACAATAGAAATCTACCCTTACCTAAGGTCCATAACTCTCTGTATAGAATACTAATTATGTCATCCTTTCTGCAGCCAGTGTTGTGTAATGTATGATTCACTGAGGAACTAGGATCGTTTTCATTGTTCGCAATGTCTACAGTTTCCGTCTGGCATTGGAAATATGACGCTAAAAAATATGCTATAGACGTGGGTGATGGGGCATGTCATGGAGCCTGGGGCAAGTCCTGGGTGTGCAGTGTGGGTGCTGGAGCACGTCCTGGGTGTATGGTGCTGGGACAAGTCCTGGGTGTGCAGTGTGGGTGCTGGGGAACGTCCTGGGTGTGCAGTGTGGGTGCTGGAGCACGTCCTAGGTGTATGGTGCTGGAGCATGTCCTGGGTGTGCAGTGTGGGTGCTGGAGCACGTCCTGGGTGTATGGTGCTGGAGCATGTCCTGGGTGTGCAGTGTGGGTGCTGGAGCATGTCCTCGGTGTACAGTGTGGGTGCTGGGGCACGTCCTGGGTGTATGGTGCTGGGGCACGTCCTGGGTGTATGGTGCTGGGGCTCGTCCTGGGTGTGCAGTGTGGGTGCTGGGGCATGTCCTGGGTGTGCAGTGTGGGTGCTGGAGCATGTCCTGGGTGTGCAGTGTGGGTGCTGGAGCACGTCCTGGGTGTATGGTGCTGGGGCAAGTCCTAGGTGTGCAGTGTGGGTACTGGGGAACGTCCTGGGTGTGCAGTGTGGGTGCTGGGGCACGTCCTAGGTGTATGGTGCTGGAGCATGTCCTAGGTGTTCGGTGTGGGTGCTGGAGCATGTCCTGGGTGTATGGTGCTGGAGCATGTCCTGGGTGTGCAGTGTGGGTGCTGGGGCACGTCCTAGGTGTATGGTGCTGGAGCATGTCCTGGGTGTGCAGTGTGGGTGCTGGGGCACGTCCTAGGTGTATGGTGCTGGAGCATGTCCTAGGTGTTCGGTGTGGGTGCTGGAGCATGTCCTGGGTGTGCAGTGTGGGTGCTGGGGCACGTCCTAGGTGTATGGTGCTGGAGCATGTCCTAGGTGTTCGGTGTGGGTGCTGGGGCACATCCTGGGTGTGCAGTGTGGGTGCTGGGGCACGTCCTGGGTGTATGGTGCTGGGGCACATCCTGGGTGTGCAGTGTGGGTGCTGGGGCACACCCTGGGTGTGCAGTGTGGGTGCTGGGGCACATCCTGGGTGTGCAGTGTGGGTGCTGGGGCACGTCCTGGGTGTATGGTGCTGGAGCACGTCCTGGGTGTGCAGTGTGGGTGCTGGGGCACGTCCTGGGTGTATGGTGCTGGAGCATGTCCTGGGTGTGCAGTGTGGGTGCTGGGGCACGTCCTAGGTGTATGGTGCTGGAGCATGTCCTGGGTGTGCGGTGTGAGTGCTGGAGCATGTCCTGGGTGTGCAGTGTTGGTGCTGGGGCACATCCTGGGTGTGCAGTGTGGGTGCTGGGGCACATCCTGGGTGTGCAGTGTGGGTGCTGGGGCACGTCCTGGGTGTGCAGTGTGGGTGCTGGGGCACGTCCTGGGTGTATGGTGCTGGAGCACGTCCTGGGTGTGCAGTGTGGGTGCTGGAGCATGTCCTGGGTGTGCAGTGTGGGTGCTGGGGCACATCCTGGGTGTGCAGTGTGGGTGCTGGGGCACGTCCTGGGTGTGCAGTGTGGGTGCTGGGGCACGTCCTGGGTGTGCAGTGTGGGTGCTGGGGCACGTCCTGGGTGTATGGTGCTGGAGCACGTCCTGGGTGTGCAGTGTGGGTGCTGGGGCACGTCCTGTAGTTGCTGGGGTAGGCACTGGGTGTGCAATGCGGATGCTGGGGCATGTCCTGGGTGTGCTAGGTGTTGCTATGGCAGTGGATATGGGGGTAATAACACAAGAAGAAATAGAGTGGGGGAGGGGTGGGCCCAGACTGTTTGGTTTGTGGTCACCCTGCTCTTTCCTTTCAATTAAAACCCAAACATTGTCCAGTGTTATAGCAGTGACGGCTCATTACAGCACTATGCATTCTCCTGTGCCCTCACTAGGTGGCAGTATGTAACTGAACATGCATTCACTTTACATTTAGCTGGTAAGGACAGTGTGGGGGGTCTAGGACACTTGTTCGCCGCATCTTCATTGCTGACAGTTCAGCGCGGCAGTTAGAACGCTGAACTGTCAGCAATGAAGAATAACGCGGCCGTTTCACCGCGGTTGCAGCTATGTAAGAGCTGACAGTTCAGCGCTGAACTGTCAGCTCTCACAAATGTAAAAATAAAATAACCCCCCCTAATAAATGATTCCCAAACCCTAATACTAAAATTAACCCCGACCCCTAATACTAACCCCCTAAACCCTAATACTAACCCCTTAAACCCTAATACTAACCCCCTAATACTAACCCCTGAACCCTAATACTAAAATTAAACCCCTTAAACACTAATTCTAACCCCCTAAATCCTAATTCTAACCACCCTTACTAAAATAGCTAAAATACTAACCTTTAGCGATGAAATCTCCAGCGACGACCTGTCTTGTGGTGTAGAGTCGGCGGTGAAGCGGCTGCGCGGAAGCAGCCGCGATAAAGTGTCCCATCCCCCTGTGTGGGTATCTCTCTTTATACAGCCTGGTTACATGAACTTTATCATGCTCAGCCGTTTCTACGGCTCCTGATCCTTCCTGTTTGCAGTATTGGTTTATCCCAGATCAAGTTACTCCACATATTGACCGAAATACGCTAGAGGCAAATGTATTGTATGTGGATTGAAAATTGGTTAAAAGGTGGAATGCAGAGAGTTATTGTAAATTATCAAACTGTATGAAAGTTGATAATCTCAGGTGTCTATCCTGGATCCTCTTCTTTTATTAAAGGTTAATTACGTATTTAAATGAGCAACTCCTCTAACCTAAGCGGAATTTAATCATCGATACATAATGAGTTATTGGAAGACGGAGACGAGCATAGTCAAGTTCCTTTATTGGGTTCACTCTAAATCCACTTTTGGGTTAAATTGTGTTTTAATAAATTTGTATTGTTTTTTTCCTTTTCAGTATTTTTAATAGATTGTAATAATGATCCAGCGATATAAGAAATATTAGTATTGTATATAGGGTTAATTATGATACAATTAAAATAAATTATAGAACTTAGCACTAGTTTAATAATTGCTTTAGATAAATTATTTAAAATGTTTTCAGGTTAAAAGAAACCAATAATAAAATATAATTTGCGACTCTGCGTGTCGGTCTCCCTGCGTGTCGTTCTCCCTGCCGCCCTGCGTGTCGTTCTCCCTGCCGCCCTGCGTGTCGTTCTCCCTGCCGCCCTGCGTGTCTGTCTCCCTGCCGCCCTGCGTGTCTGTCTCCCTGCCACCCTGCGTGTCGTTCTCCCTGCCGCCCTGCATGTCTGTCTCCCTGCCGCCCTGCGTGTCTGTCTCCCTGCCGCCCTGCGTGTCTGTCTCCCTGCCGCCCTGCGTGTCTGTCTCCCTGCCGCCCTGCGTGTCTGTCTCCCTGCCGCCCTGCGTGTCTGTCTCCCTGCCGCCCTGCGTGTCTGTCTCCCTGCGTGTCTGTCTCCCTGCGTGTCTGTCTCCCTGCCGCCCTGCGTGTCTGTCTCCCTGCGTGTCGGTCTCCCTGCGTGTCTGTCTCCCTGCCGCCCTGCGTGTCTGTCTCCCTGCGTGTCTGTCTCCCTGCCGCCCTGCGTGTCTGTCTCCCTGCGTGTCTGTCTCCCTGCGTGTCGGTCTCCCTGCGTGTCGGTCTCCCTGCGTGTCGGTCTCCCTGCGTGTCGGTCTCCCTGCCGCCCTGCGTGTCGGTCTCCCTGCCGCCCTGCGTGTCGGTCTCCCTGCCGCCCTGCGTGTCGGTCTCCCTGCCGCCCTGCGTGTCTCCCTGCCGCCCTGCGTGTCTGTCTCCCTGCCGCCCTGCGTGTCGGTCTCCCCGCGTGTCGGTCTCCCCCACGTCTGTCAATCACACATTAGTAAAGACTCAGACACTTGATTGTGTTACATTTTGTAATTTTATTACATGCAGTCTATTGGTGCAGTGTATTCATTGATTAATGGCCCTATTAAGCGCTATCCCCTGATCCCAGCTCTCTCCTGCTCCCGTGGCATGTTCCGTGGTTTATTTGTTGCACAGTGGTTCTTTGCAGCATTTCACCTTCTTTATCTTCTTGGAATTTTCCATGGCTTTACAAGCTTTCTCTGTGATGCAGCGTCTCGCCCAAACTGGGAGGACATGGTGTATTAGAGATGGAGAGGGGAGTGGAGTGCAGCGGGGGAGGGTTTTTTGGCAGGGTGCAGGTTTGAGGTCAGCATGGGAGGTTTAGGGGTAGAGTGGGGCGGTTTGGGGTCAGCAGGGTATTTGGGATTCAGCTGGGGAGGTTTGGGGGGCAGCGGGGGAGATTTGGGGGAAGCAGGTAAGGTTTGGGGGTCAGTGGGGGGGGTATGGGGTCATCAGGGTATTTGAGTGTCAGCGGGGGAGGTTTGGGGGGCAGTGGGGGGGTATGGGGTCAGCAGGGTATTTGGGTGTCAGCGGGGGAGGTTTGGGGGGCAGTGGGGGGGGGGAGTTGGGGTTAGTCAGTCAGTCAGGGGGTATTTACCCATTTCGTCTCTCGGGGTATCCTTGTATTCGTTGTTTTTGTTCTCGTCGTCGGATGGTTGGAAGATCATGGTGTGCTCCCTAATACATGTGTCCTCCCCAGGACCACACTCGCGTTCAGCTATCTTCTTACAATTCGCTGGTATAGTGCATTCATGGCATTTAAATGCTGAGTGGAGACAGAGAGCAAATATTACCTGCTAATCACCCTCTGTATAGAGAGGTCACCGTGTATAAGTAGCGCTGTATAAGGGGAGGTCACCGTGTATAAGGGGAGGTCACAGTGTATAAGTAGCGGTCACAGTGTATAAGTAGCGCTGTATAAGGGGTGGTCACCGTGTATAATTAGCGCTGTATAAGGGGAGGTCACAGTGTATAAGTAGCGCTGTATAAGGGGAGGTCACCGTGTATAAGGGGAGGTCACAGTGTATAAGTAGCGGTCACAGTGTATAAGTAGCGCTGTATAAGGGGTGGTCACCGTGTATAATTAGCGCTGTATAAGGGGAGGTCACAGTGTATAAGTAGCGCTGTAAAAGGGGAGGTCACAGTGTATAAGTAGCGCTGTATAAGGGGAGGTCACCATGTATAAGTAGCGCTGTATAAGGGGAGGTCGCCATGTATAAGGGGAGGTCACCGTGTATAAGTAGCGCTGTATAAGGGGAGGTCACCGTGTATAAGTAGCGGTGTATAAGTAGCGCTGTATAAGGGGAGGTCACCGTGTATAAGTAGCGCTGTATAAGGGGAGATCACCGTGAATAGGTAGCGCTGTATAAGGGGAGGTCACCGTGTATAAGTAGCGCTGTATAAGGGGAGGCCACAGTGTATAAGGGGAGGTCACAGTGTATAAGTAGCGCTGTATAAGGGGAGGTCACCGTGTATAAGTAGCACTCTATAAGGGGAGGTCACAGTGTATAAGTAGCGCTGTATACGGGGAGGTCACCGTGTATAAGTAGCACTGTATAAGGGGAGGTCACAGTGTATAAGTAGCGCTGTATAAGGGGAGGTCACCATGTATAAGTAGTGCTGTATAAGGGGAGATCAACGTGAATAAGTAGCGCTGTATAAGGGGAGGTCACAGTGTATAAGTAGCGCTGTATAAGGGGAGGCCACAGTGTAGAAGGGGAGGTCACCATGTATAAGTAGCGCTGTATAAAGGAAGGTCACAGTGTATAAGTAGCGGTGTATGAGGGGAGGTCACAGTGTATAAGTAGCGGTGTATGAGGGGAGGTCACAGTGTATAAGTAGCGCTGTATAAAGGAAGGTCACAGTGTATAAGTAGCGCTGTATAAAGGAAGGTCACAGTGTATAAGTAGTGCTATATGAGGGGAGGCCACAGTGTATAAGTAGCGCTGTATAAAGGAAGGTCACAGTGTATAAGTAGCGCTGTATAAAGGAAGGTCACAGTGTATAAGTAGTGCTATATGAGGGGAGGTCACAGTGTATAAGTAGCGGTGTATGAGGTGAGGTCACAGTGTATAAGTAGTGCTATATGAGGGGAGGTCACAGTGTATAAGTAGCGCTGTATAAAGGGAGGTCACAGTCTATGAGGTGAGGTCACAGTGTATAAGTAGCGGTGTATGAGTTGAGGTCACAGTGTATAAGTAGCGCTGTATACGGGGAGGTCACCGTGTATAATTAGCGCTGTATAAGGGGAGGTCACAGTGTATAAGTAGCGCTGTAAAAGGGGAGTTCACCATGTATAAGGGGAGGTCACCGTGTATAAGTAGCGCTGTATAAGGGGAGATCACCGTGAATAAGTAGTGGTGTATAAGGGGAGGCCACAGTGTAGAAGGGGAGGTCACCATGTATAAGTAGCGCTGTATAAAGGAAGGTCACAGTGTATAAGTAGCGGTGTATGAGGGGAGGTCACAGTGTATAAGTAGCGGTGTATGAGGGGAGGTCACAGTGTATAAGTAGCGCTGTATAAAGGAAGGACACAGTGTATAAGTAGCAGTGTATGAGGTGAGGTCACAGTGTATAAGTAGCGGTGTATGAGGTGAGGTCACAGTGTATAAGTAGCGGTGTATGAGATGAGGTCACAGTGTATAAGTAGCGTTGTATGAGGGGAGGTCACAGTGTATAAGTAGCGTTGTATGAGGGGAGGTCACAGTGTATAAGTAGCGGTGTATGAGGTGAGGTCACAGTGTATAAGTAGCGGTGTATGAGGGGAGGTCACAGTGTATAAGTAGCGGTGTATGAGGGGAGGTCACAGTGTATAAGTAGCGTTGTATGAGGGGAGGTCACAGTGTATAAGTAGCGTTGTATGAGGGGAGGTCACAGTGTATAAGTAGCGGTGTATGAGGGGAGGTCACAGTGTATAAGTAGCGGTGTATGAGGGGAGGTCACAGTGTATAAGTAGCGGTGTATGAGGGGAGGTCACAGTGTATAAGTAGCGGTGTATGAGGGGAGGTCACAGTGTATAAGTAGCGGTGTATGAGGGGAGGTCACAGTGTATAAGTAGCGTTGTATGAGGGGAGGTCACAGTGTATAAGTAGCGTTGTATGAGGGGAGGTCACAGTGTATAAGTAGCGGTGTATGAGGGGAGGTCACAGTGTATAAGTAGCGGTGTATGAGGGGAGGTCACAGTGTATAAGTAGCGCTGTATATACTCACCTTTCTTTGCAACCTCCAGGTAGACCCCTGGGGAGAGAAATGTAGAAATAAGAGAGCTGCCGACCAGTAACTGACACAGAGATCATTATGGCCCCATCCACCTCAAATAGGGGTAGATTCACTACATGATGAACACAGATCCCTTATCCCTCTGTAAAAAGGAACCCATCTGATCGCTCTGTATAAGGGAACCCATCTGATCGCTCTGTATAAGGGAACCCATCTGATCGCTCTGTATAAGGGAACCCATCTGATCGCTCTGTATAAGGGAACCCATCGGATCGCTCTGTATAAGGGAACCCATCTGATCGCTCTGTATAAAGGAACCCATCTGATCGCTCTGTATAAAGGAACCCATCTGATCGCTCTGTATAAAGGAACCCATCTGATCGCTCTGTATAAAGGAACCCATCTGATCGCTCTGTATAAAGGAACCCATCTGATCGCTCTGTATAAAGGAACCCATCTGATCGCTCTGTATAAAGGAACCCATCTGATCGCTCTGTATAAAGGGACCCATCTGATCGCTCTGTATAAGGGAACCCATCTGATCGCTCTGTATAAGGGAACCCATCTGATCGCTCTGTATAAGGGAACCCATCTGATCGCTCTGTATAAAGGAACCCATCTGATCCCTCTAAAAAGGAACCCTCTCTGATCGCTCTGTATAAAGGAACCCATCTGATCGCTCTGTATAAGGGAACCCATCTGATCGCTCTGTATAAGGGAACCCATCTGATCGCTCTGTATAAGGGAACCCATCGGATCGCTCTGTATAAGGGAACACATCTGATCGCTCTGTATAAGGGAACCCATCTGATCGCTCTGTATAAAGGAACCCATCTGATCGCTCTGTATAAAGGAACCCATCTGATCGCTCTGTATAAGGGAACCCATCTGATCGCTCTGTATAAAGGAACCCATCTGATCGCTCTGTATAAGGGAACCCATCTGATCGCTCTGTATAAAGGAACCCATCTGATCGCTCTGTATAAGGGAACCCATCTGATCGCTCTGTATAAGGGAACCCATCTGATCGCTCTGTATAAAGGAACCCATCTGATCGCTCTGTATAAGGGAACCCATCTGATCGCTCTGTATAAGGGAATCCATCTGATCGCTTTGTATAAGGGAACCCATCTGATCGCTCTGTATAAGGGAACCCATCTGATCGCTCTGTATAAATTAACCCCTATGATCTCTCTGTGTAAAGGAACCCACTCTGATCTTCATGTCCTCTTTGTCTGTCTGTCTGTCTGTCTCCATGCTCAGTCTGTCTGTCTCCATGCTCTGTCTGACTGTCTTTCTCCATGCTGTCTGTCTGTCTCCATGCTATGTCTGTCTGTCTGTCTCCATGCTGTGTCTGTCTGTCTGTCTCCATGCTGTCTGTCTGTCTCCATGCTGTGTCTGTCTTTCTGTCTCCATGCTGTATCTCTGTCTCCATGCTGTCTGTCTGTCTCCATGCTGTGTCTGTCTGTCTCCATGTTGTGTCTGTCTGTCTCCATGCTGTGTCTGTCTGCCTCCATGCTGTATCTCTGTCTCAATGCTGTGTCTGTCTTTCTGTCTCCATGCTGTGTCTGTCTGTCTCCATGCTGTGTCTGTCTGTCTGTCTCCATGCTGTCTGTCTGTCTCCATGCTGTGTCTGTCTGTCTGTCTCCATGCTGTCCGTCAGTCTCCATGCTGTGTCTGTCTGTCTGTCTCCATGCTGTGTCTGTCTGTCTGTCTCCATGCTGTCTGTCTGTCTCCATGCTGTGTCTGTCTGTCTGTCTCCATGCTGTCCGTCAGTCTCCATGCTGTGTCTGTCTGTCTGTCTCCATGCTGTGTCTGTCTGTCTGTCTCCATGCTATGTCTGTCTGTCTGTCTCCATGCTGTCTGTCTGTCTCCATGCTGTGTCTGTCTGTCTGTCTCCATGCTGTGTCTGTCTGTCTCCATGCTGTGTCTGTCTGTCTGTCTCCATGCTGTGTCTGTCTGTCTGTCTGTCTCCATGCTGTGTCTGTCTGCCTCCATGCTGTATCTCTGTCTCAATGCTGTGTCTGTCTGTCTCCATGTTGTGTCTGTCTGTCTCCATGCTGTGTCTGTCTGCCTCCATGCTGTATCTCTGTCTCAATGCTGTGTCTGTCTTTCTGTCTCCACGCTGTGTCTGTCTGTCTGTCTCCATGCTGTGTCTGTCTGTCTGTCTCCATGCTGTCTGTCTGTCTCCATGCTGTGTCTGTCTGCCTCCATGCTGTATCTGTCTGTCTGTCTCCATGCTTTGTCTGTCTGTCTGTCCCCATGCTGTCTGTCTGTCTGTCTCCATGCTGTGTCTGTCTGTCTGTCTCCACGCTGTCCGTCAGTCTCCATGCTGTGTCTGTCTGTCTGTCTCCATGCTGTGTCTGTCTGTCTGTCTCCATGCTATGTCTTTCTGTCTGTCTCCATGCTGTCTGTCTGTCTCCATGCTGTGTCTCTCTGTCTGTCTCCATGCTGTGTCTGTCTGTCTGTCTCCATGCTGTGTCTGTCTGTCTGTCTCCATGCTGTGTCTGTCTCCATGCTGTGTCTGTCTGTCTGTCTCCATGCTGTCTGTCTGTCTCCATGCTGTCTGTCTGTCTGTCTCCATGCTGTCTGTCTGTCTCCATGCGGTGTCTGTCTGTCTTTATGCTGTGTCTGTCTGTCTCCATGCTGTGTCTGTCTGTCTGTCTCCATGCTGTGTCTGTCTGTCTGTCTGACTCCATATTGTGTCTGTCTGTCTCCATGCTGTGTCTGTCTGTCTGTCTCCATGCTGTGTCTGTCTGTCTTCATGCTGTCTGTCTGTCTGTCTTCATGCTGTCTGTCTGTCTGTCTCCATACTGTGTCTGTCTGTCTTCATGCTGTCTGTCTGTCTGTCTCCATGCTGTGTCTGTCTGTCTGTCTCCATGCTGTGTCTGTCTGTCTCCATGCTGTGTCTGTCTGTCTGTCTGTCTCCATGCTGTGTCTGTCTGCCTCCATGCTGTATCTCTGTCTCAATGCTGTGTCTGTCTGTCTCCATGTTGTGTCTGTCTGTCTCCATGCTGTGTCTGTCTGCCTCCATGCTGTATCTCTGTCTCAATGCTGTGTCTGTCTTTCTGTCTCCACGCTGTGTCTGTCTGTCTGTCTCCATGCTGTGTCTGTCTGTCTGTCTCCATGCTGTCTGTCTGTCTCCATGCTGTGTCTGTCTGCCTCCATGCTGTATCTGTCTGTCTGTCTCCATGCTTTGTCTGTCTGTCTGTCCCCATGCTGTCTGTCTGTCTGTCTCCATGCTGTGTCTGTCTTTCTGTCTCCACGCTGTCCGTCAGTCTCCATGCTGTGTCTGTCTGTCTGTCTCCATGCTGTGTCTGTCTGTCTGTCTCCATGCTATGTCTTTCTGTCTGTCTCCATGCTGTCTGTCTGTCTCCATGCTGTGTCTCTCTGTCTGTCTCCATGCTGTGTCTGTCTGTCTGTCTCCATGCTGTGTCTGTCTGTCTGTCTCCATGCTGTGTCTGTCTCCATGCTGTGTCTGTCTGTCTGTCTCCATGCTGTCTGTCTGTCTCCATGCTGTCTGTCTGTCTGTCTCCATGCTGTCTGTCTGTCTCCATGCGGTGTCTGTCTGTCTCCATGCTGTGTCTGTCTGTCTGTCTCCATGCTGTGTCTGTCTGTCTGTCTGACTCCATATTGTGTCTGTCTGTCTCCATGCTGTGTCTGTCTGTCTGTCTCCATGCTGTGTCTGTCTGTCTTCATGCTGTCTGTCTGTCTGTCTTCATGCTGTCTGTCTGTCTGTCTCCATGCTGTGTCTGTCTGTCTGTCTGACTCCATATTGTGTCTGTCTGTCTCCATGCTGTGTCTGTCTGTCTGTCTGACTCCATATTGTGTCTGTCTGTCTCCATGCTGTGTCTGTCTGTCTGTCTCCATGCTGTGTCTGTCTGTCTTCATGCTGTCTGTCTGTCTGTCTTCATGCTGTCTGTCTGTCTGTCTCCATGCTGTGTCTGTCTGTCTTCATGCTGTCTGTCTGTCTGTCTTCATGCTGTCTGTCTGTCTGTCTGCCTTACCCTGTATGAGGATGGTCACCAGCAAGACACACAGAGCAGCTGTTTTCATCTTGTCTTCAGTCTCTCATACAGTCTCCTCCACTCCTTATATAACTCTCTCTCCTCCTCCAAAATTACCACACACCCGTCTCCTCCCTGATCCCAAAACATGAGACAGCCAGACACTCTGAGACATCTTGTTACAGAGAGACAAAGGCACTCCAAGACATCCCGTCAGAGAGACAGCCAGACATGCTGTGACATCCTGTTACAGAGACAGACACATAGTGACAGAGAGACAGCCAGACATGCAGTGACATCCTGTTACAGAGACAGACACATAGTGACAGAGAGACAGCCAGACATGCTGTGACATCCTGTTACAGAGGCTGACACATAGTGACAGAGAGACAGACAGACATGCTGTGACATCCTGTTACAGAGACAGACACATAGTGACAGAGAGACAGCCAGACATGCTGTGACATCCTGTTACAGAGACAGACACATAGTGACAGAGAGACAGCCAGACATGCTGTGACATCCTGTTACAGAGACAGACACATAGTGACAGAGAGACAGCCAGACATGCTGTGACATCCTGTTACAGAGGCAGACACATAGTGACAGAGAGACAGCCAGACATGCTGTGACATCCTGTTACAGAGACAGACACATAGTGACATCTCGTCAGAGAGACAGCCAGACATGCGGTGACATCTTGTTACAGAGACAGACACATAGTGACAGAGAGACAGCCAGACATGCAGTGACATCTTGTTACAGAGACAGACACATAGTGACAGAGAGACAGCCAGACATGCTGTGACATCCTGTTACAGAGACTGACACATAGTGACAGAGAGACAGCCAGACATGCTGTGACATCCTGTTACAGAGACAGACACATAGTGACAGAGAGACAGCCAGACATGCTGTGACATCCTGTTACAGAGACTGACACATAGTGACAGAGAGACAGCCAGACATGCTGTGACATCCTGTTACAGAGACAGACACATAGTGACAGAGAGACAGCCAGACATGCTGTGACATCCTGTTACAGAGACAGACACATTGTGACAGAGAGACAGCCAGACATGCTGTGACATCCTGTTACAGAGACAGACACATAGTGACAGAGAGACAGCCAGACATGCTGTGACATCCTGTTACAGAGACAGACACATAGTGACAGAGAGACAGCCAGACATGCTGTGACATCCTGTTACAGAGACAGACACATAGTGACATCCCGTCAGAGAGACAGCCAGACATGCTGTGACATCCTGTTACAGAGACAGACACATAGTGACAGAGAGACAGCCAGACATGCTGTTACAGAGACAGACACATAGTGACATCCCGTCAGAGAGACAGCCAGACATGCTGTGACATCCTGTTACAGAGACTGACACATAGTGACAGAGAGACAGCCAGACATGCTGTGACATCCTGTTACAGAGACAGACACATAGTGACAGAGAGACAGCCAGACATGCTGTGACATCCTGTTACAGAGACAGACACATAGTGACAGAGAGACAGCCAGACATGCGTTGACATCCTGTTACAGAGACTGACACATAGTGACAGAGAGACAGCCAGACATGCTGTGACATCCTCATACAGAGACAGACACATAGTGACATCCCGACAGAGAGACAGCCAGACATGCTGTGACATCCTGTTACAGAGACAGACACATAGTGACATCCCGTCAGAGAGACAGCCAGACATGCGGTGACATCTTGTTACAGAGACAGATACATAGTGACATCCCGTCAGAGAGACAGCCAGACATGCTGTGACATCCTGTTACAGAGACAGACACATAGTGACATCCCGTCAGAGAGACAGCCAGACATGCGGTGACATCTTGTTACAGAGACAGATACATAGTGACAGAGAGACAGCCAGACATGCTGTGACATCCTGTTACAGAGACAGACACATAGTGATAGAGAGACAGCCAGACATGCTGTGACATCTTGTTACAGAGGCAGACACATAGTGACAGAGAGACAGCCAGACATGCTGTGACATCTTGTTACAGAGGCTGACACATAGTGACAGAGAGACAGCCAGACATGCTGTGACATCCTGTTACAGAGACAGACACATAGTGACAGAGAGACAGCCAGACATGCTGTGACATCCTGTTACAGAGACAGACACATAGTGACAGAGAGACAGCCAGACATGCTGTGACATCCTGTTACAGAGACAGACACATAGTGACAGAGAGACAGCCAGACATGCTGTGACATCCTGTTACAGAGACAGACACATAGTGACAGAGAGACAGCCAGACATGCTGTGACATCCTGTTACAGAGACAGACACATAGTGACAGAGAGACAGACAGACATGCTGTGACATCCTGTTACAGAGACAGACACATAGTGACATCTCGTCAGAGAGACAGCCAGACATGCTGTGACATCCTGTTACAGAGATTGACACATAGTGACAGAGAGACAGCCAGACATGCTGTGACATCCTGTTACAGAGACAGACACATAGTGACAGAGAGACAGCCAGACATGCTGTGACATCCTGTTACAGAGACAGACACATAGTGATAGAGAGACAGCCAGACATGCTGTGACATCCTGTTACAGAGACTGACACATAGTGACAGAGAGACAGCCAGACATGCTGTGACATCCTGTTACAGAGATTGACACATAGTGACAGAGAGACAGCCAGACATGCTGTGACATCCTGTTACAGAGATTGACACATAGTGACAGAGAGACAGCCAGACATGCTGTGACATCCTGTTACAGAGACAGACACATAGTGACAGAGAGACAGCCAGACATGCTGTGACATCCTGTTACAGAGACAGACACATAGTGATAGAGAGACAGCCAGACATGCTGTGACATCCTGTTACAGAGACTGACACATAGTGACAGAGAGACAGCCAGACATGCTGTGACATCCTCATACAGAGACAGACACATAGTGACAGAGAGACAGCCAGACATGCTGTGACATCCTCTTACAGAGGCAGACACATAGTGACAGAGAGACAGCCAGACATGCTGTGACATCTTGTTACAGAGACAGACACATAGTGACAGAGAGACAGCCAGACATGCAGTGACATCCTGTTACAGAGACAGACACATAGTGACAGAGAGACAGCCAGACATGCGGTGACATCTTGTTACAGAGACAGACACATAGTGACAGAGAGACAGCCAGACATGCTGTGACATCCTGTTACAGAGACTGACACATAGTGACAGAGAGACAGCCAGACATGCGGTGACATCTTGTTACAGAGACAGACACATAGTGACAGAGAGACAGCCAGACATGCTGTGACATCCTGTTACAGAGACTGACACATAGTGACAGAGAGACAGCCAGACATGCTGTGACATCCTGTTACAGAGACTGACACATAGTGACAGAGAGACAGCCAGACATGCTGTGACATCCTGTTACAGAGACAGACACATAGTGACAGAGAGACAGACAGACATGCTGTGACATCCTGTTACAGAGACTGACACATAGTGACAGAGAGACAGCCAGACATGCTGTGACATCCTCATACAGAGACAGACACATAGTGACAGAGAGACAGCCAGACATGCTGTGACATCCTGTTACAGAGATTGACACATAGTGACAGAGAGACAGCCAGACATGCTGTGACATCCTGTTACAGAGGCAGACACTTAGTGACAGAGAGACAGCCAGACATGCTGTGACATCCTGTTACAGAGATTGACACATAGTGACAGAGAGACAGCCAGACATGCTGTGACATCCTGTTACAGAGACAGACACATAGTGACAGAGAGACAGCCAGACATGCTGTGACATCCTGTTACAGAGACAGACACATAGTGACAGAGAGACAGCCAGACATGCTGTGACATCCTGTTACAGAGACAGACACATAGTGACAGAGAGACAGACAGACATGCTGTGACATCCTGTTACAGAGACAGACACATAGTGACAGAGAGACAGACAGACATGCTGTGACATCCTGTTACAGAGACAGACACATAGTGACATCCCGTCAGAGAGACAGCCAGACATGCTGTGACATCTTGTTTCAGAGACAGACACATAGTGACAGAGAGACAGCCAGACATGCTGTGACATCCTGTTACAGAGACAGACACATAGTGACAGAGAGACAGCCAGACATGCTGTGACATCCTGTTACAGAGACAGACACATAGTGACAGAGAGACAGCCAGACATGCTGTGACATCCTGTTACAGAGGCAGACACATAGTGACAGAGAGACAGCCAGACATGCTGTGACATCCTGTTACAGAGACAGACACATAGTGACAGAGAGACAGCCAGACATGCTGTGACATCCTGTTACAGAGACAGACACATAGTGACAGAGAGACAGCCAGACATGCTGTGACATCCTGTTACAGAGACAGACACATAGTGACAGAGAGACAGCCAGACATGCTGTGACATCCTGTTACAGAGACAGACACATAGTGACAGAGAGACAGCCAGACATGCTGTGACATCCTGTTACAGAGACAGACACATAGTGACATCTCGTCAGAGAGACAGCCAGACATGCGGTGACATCTTGTTACAGAGGCTGACACATAGTGACAGAGAGACAGCCAGACATGCTGTGACATCCTGTTACAGAGACAGACACATAGTGACAGAGAGACAGCCAGACATGCAGTGACATCTTGTTACAGAGACAGACACATAGTGATAGTGACTCTGAGACATGGTGTTAGTTAGACAGAGACACTGAGAAATCCTGTCAGAGAGACAGAGACACTGAGACATCCTGTCAGAGAGACAGAGACACTGAGACATCCTGTCAGAGAGACAGAGACACTGAGACATCCTGTCAGAGAGACAGAGACACTGAGACATCCTGTCAGAGAGACAGAGACACTGAGACATCCTGTCAGAGAGACAGAGACACTGAGACATCCTGTCAGAGAGACAGAGACACTGAGACATCCTGTCAGAGAGACAGACACTCTGAGACATCCTGTCAGAGAGACAGACACTCTGAGACATCCTGTCAGAGAGACAGAGACTCTGAGACATCCTGTCAGAGAGACAGAGACACTGAGACATCCTGTCAGAGAGACAGAGACACTGAGACATCCTGTCAGAGAGACAGAGACACTGCGAGACATCCTGTCAGAGAGACAGACACTCTGAGACATCCTGGTATAGTACATGACCCCGTTGCGCCTGTATCTGCTTTACCTGTTCACACATGCGTGTGGGTGCGGTGTGAACATTCTGTAACATACTAACATGTAAACACACGTGGGCCGCAGGGTGGAAGCGGTTTAACCCCAGATAACTGCCTGGGAATCAACTTGTTCTCTGTGTACAGCCAATAACCGCCACGCACCCCTCCCAAACTTTATTGACACACAATTCATATAGGTCTATTCATTAAACTCCCACACTGCACTGCAAGATTAGCGGGTGCGGCCCAGTATCCATTATGGGCCAGCTCACAGCGCCGTTTGTTATAGGGGGGTACTCCTCCGGATCTCATTTCTGCAGGGGAGAGGAATGTTATTTACATTTTTTTTAACTTTTTTTTTGTTTATTTAGCTCGCCTCCCAAATTTAGTGTACAGCTATTTGTTTTGCTTTTTATGAGATGCGTTCCAGATGGACTTTGGGGGGGGGGGGGGTTTTAGGGAATAGACCCAATTGTCTTAAATTACAGTAAAAATAAAAACGGATATCTTCACAATCCATCCAATAAACGTATCTGCACAATCCATCCAATAAACGTATCTGCACAATCCATCCAATAAACGTATCTGCACAATCCATCCAATAAACGTATCAGCACACTACACCCAATAAACGTATCTGCACAACTACACAATCCATCCAATAAACGTATCTGCACAATCCATCCAATAAACGTATCTGCACAATCCATCCAATAAACGTATCTACACAATCCATCCATTAAACGTATCTGCACACTACACCCAATAAACGCATCCGCACAATACACCCAAATAAACAAATCTGCACAATCCATCCAATAAACGTATCTTCACAATCCATTCAATAAACGTATCTGCACAATCCATCCAATAAAGGTATCTGCACAATCCATCCAATAAAGGTATCTTCACAATCCATCCAATAAACGTATCTGCACGATCCATCCAATAAACGTATCTGCACAATACACCCAATAAACGTATCTGCACAATCCATCCAATAAACGTATCTTCACAATCCATCCAATATACTTATCTGTACAATCCATCCAATAAACGTATCTGCACAATCCATCGAATAAATGTATCAGCACACTACACCCAATAAACGTATCTGCACAATACACCCAAATAAACGTATCTGCACAATCCATCCGATAAACGTATCTGCACAATCTATCCGATAATCGTATCTGCACACTGCACCCAATAAACGTATCTGCACAATACACCCAAATAAACGTATCTGCACAATCCATCCAATAAACGTATCTGCACAATCCATCCAATAAACATATCTGCACAATCCATCCAATAAACGTATCTGCACAATCCATCCAATAAACGTATCTTCACAACTGCACAATCCATCCAATAAACGTATCTGCACAACTGCACCCAATAAACGTATCTGCACAATACACCCAAATAAACGTATCTGCACAATCCATCCAATAAACATATCTGCACAATACACCCAATAAACGTATCTGCACAACTGCACAATCCATCCAATAAAAGTATCTGCACACTACACCCAATAAACGTATCTGCACAATACACCCAAATAAACGTATCTGCACAATCTTTCCAATAAACATATCTGCACAATACACCCAATAAACGTATCTGCACAATACACCCAATAAACGTATCTTCACAACTGCACAATCCATCCAATAAACGTATCTGCACAATACACCCAATAAACGTATCTGCACAATCCATCCAATAAACGTATCTGCACAATCCATCCAATAAACGTATCTGCACAATCCATCCAATAAACGTATCTGCACAATCCATCCAATAAACGTATCTGCACAATACACCCAATAAACGTATCTGCACAATCCATCCAATAAACGTATCAGCACACTACACCCAATAAACGTATCTGCACAATACACCCAAATAAACATATCTGCACAATCCATCCAATAAACGTATCTGCACAATCCATCAAATAAACGTATCTGCACAATACACCCAAATAAACATATCTGCACAATCCATCCAATAAACGTATCTGCACAATCCATCCAATAAAGGTATCTGCACAATACACCCAATAAACGTATCTGCACAATCCATCTAATAAACGCATCTTCACAATCCATCCAATAAACATATCTGTACAATCCATCCAATAAATATATCTGCACAATCCATCAAATAAACGTATCTGCACAATCCAGTCAATAAACGTATCTGCACAATCCATCCAATAAACATATCTGCACAATACACCCAATAAACGTATCTGCACAACTGCACAATCCATCCAATAAAAGTATCTGCACACTACACCCAATAAACGTATCTGCACAATACACCCAAATAAACGTATCTGCACAATCCATCCAATAAACATATCTGCACAATACACCCAATAAACGTATCTTCACAACTGCACAATCCATCCAATAAACGTATCTGCACAATACACCCAATAAACGTATCTGCACAATCCATCCAATAAACGTATCTGCACAATCCATCCAATAAACGTATCTGCACAATCCATCCAATAAACGTATCTGCACAATCCATCCAATAAACGTATCTGCACAATCCATCCAATAAACGTATCTGCACAATACACCCAATAAACGTATCTGCACAATCCATCCAATAAACGTATCAGCACACTACACCCAATAAACGTATCTGCACAATACACCCAAATAAACATATCTGCACAATCCATCCAATAAACGTATCTGCACAATCCATCAAATAAACGTATCTGCACAATACACCAAAATAAACATATCTGCACAATCCATCCAATAAACGTATCTGCACAATCCATCCAATAAAGGTATCTGCACAATACACCCAATAAACGTATCTGCACAATCCATCTAATAAACGCATCTTCACAATCCATCCAATAAACATATCTGTACAATCCATCCAATAAATATATCTGCACAATCCATCAAATAAACGTATCTGCACAATCCAGTCAATAAACGTATCTGCACAATCCATCCAATAAACGTATCTGCACAATCCATCCAATAAACATATCTGCACAATCCATCCAATAAACATATCTGCACAATCCATTCATGAAGCTTATATGCACAATCCATCCAATAAACGTATCTGCATAATCCATACAATAAACTTTTCTGCACAATACATCCAATACACATATCTGCACAATCCACCCAATACACATATCTGCACAATACATCCAATACACTTATCTGCACAATACATCCAATAAAGAGAGACATGGGAGAGAGAAAAAGACAGACAGTCATGGGCATTGCCCCTCATGAGATCAGGCTCTGGATAAGTCCTGTGGTGCAATCTTATCCCTGGACTGGGTGCTGTTGAAAGTCCTGTGAGTACAATCTGGGTGCTGGGGTAAGTTCTATGAGTGCAATCTGCATGCTGAGGTAGGTTTTGGGTGCTGAGGCAAGTCATGTGAGAGCAATCTGGGTGCTGGGGTAAGTTCTATGAGTGCAATCTGCATGCTGGGGTAAGTTTTGGATGCTGAGGCAAGTCATGTGAGGGCAATCTGGGTGCTGGGGTAAGTTCTATGAGTTTAAGATGGGTGCTGGGGCAGTCTTAACTATAAATAATACTCTTCAAATATGCTTTTAAAATGTATAGTTTTCCCTTTATGAACAAATACTTTTATGGGGCTGGTATAAGGATGTGATGTTATGGGGTTGGTATAATGATGGGATGTTATGGGGCTGGTATAATGATGGGATGTTATGGGGCTGGTATAATGATGTGATGTTATTGGGCCGGTATAATGATGTGATGTTATGGGGCTGGTATAATGATGTGATGTTATGGGGCTGGTATAATGATGGGATGTTATGGGGCTGGTATAATGATGGGATGTTATGGGGCTGGTATAATGATGTGATGTTATGGTGCTGGTATAATGATGTGATGTTATGGGGCTGGTATAAGGATGGGATGTTATGGGGCTGGTATAATGATGTGATGTTATGGGGCTGGTATAATGATGTGATGTTATGGGGCTGGTATAATGATGTGATGTTATGGGGCTGGTATAATGATGGAATGTTATGGGGCTGTTATAATGATGGGATGTTATGGGGCTGGTATAATGATGGGATGTTATGGGGCTGGTATAATGATGGGATGTTATGGGGTTGGTATATTGATGGGATGTTATGGGGCTAGGTATAATGATGGGATGTTATAGGGCTGGTATAATGATGGGATGTTATGGAGCTGGTATAATGATGGGATGTTATGGGGCTGGTATAATGATGGAATGTTATGGGGCTGGTATAATGATGGGATGTTATGGGGCTGGTATAATGATGTGATGTTATGGGGCTGGTATAGTGATGTGATGTTATGGGGTTGGTATAATGATGTGGTGCTATGGAGCTGGTATAATGATGGGATGTTATGGGGCTGGTATAATGATGGGATGTTATGGGGTTGGTATAATGATGTGATGTTATGGGGCTGGTATAATGATGTGATGTTATGGGGCTGGTATAGTGATGTGATGTTATGGGGTTGGTATAATGATGTGGTGCTATGGAGCTGGTATAATGATGGGATGTTATGGGGCTGGTATAATGATGTGATGTTATGGGGCTGGTATAATGATGTGATGTTATGGGGCTGGTATAATGATGGGATGTTATGGGGCTGGTATAATGATGGGATGTTATGGGGCTGGTATAATGATGGGATGTTATGGGCCTGGTATAATGATGGGATGTTATGGGGCTGGTATAATGATGTGATGTTATGGGGCTGGTATAATGATGTGATGTTATGGGCCTGGTATAATGATGGGATGTTATGGGGCTGGTATAATGATGTGATGTTATGGGGCTGGTATAATGATGGGATGTTATGGGGCTGGTATAATGATGGGATGTTATGGGGCTGGTATAATGATGCGATGTTATGGGGCTGGTATAATGATGGGATGTTATGGGGCTGGTATAATGATGGGATGTTATGGGGCTGGTATAATGATGTGATGTTATGGGCCTGGTATAATGATGGGATGTTATGGGGCTGGTATAATGATGGGATGGTATGGGGCTGGTATAATGATGGGATGTTATGGGGCTGGTATAATGATGGGATGTTATGGGGCTGGTATAATGATGGGATGTTATGTGGCTGGTATAATGATGGGATGTTATGTGGTTGGTATAGTGATGGGATGTTATGGGGCTGGTATAATGATGGGATGTTATGGGGCTGGTATAATGATGGGATGTTATGGGGCTGGTATAATGATGGGATGTTATGTGGTTGGTATAGTGATGGGATGTTATGGGGCTGGTATAATGATGTGATGTTATGGGGCTGGTATAATGATGGGATGTTATGGGGCTGGTATAATGATGGGATGTTATGGGGCTGGTATAATTTAATAGCTTGGCTGCTCTTCTAAGAGCTGCTTTTCAAAGAGTATATTTAAGAGATATTCTGGAGATACTCTGGAGGTAGTCTGAGGTATACAAGAGGTGAGCAAAACTAAAAGATCTTTTTGATTTAAATTCTTAAAATGGCAGATTTGGTTTACTGTGATAATTGTTCTGCATTTGTTTCACATTCCATTTTTTGGAGGTTTGGAGGCTGTCTAATCTGTAGACAGTTCTCAAGATTGCAGCAGGAGATTGCATTTTTAAAGTCCGAGATTTGTAATTTATCTGTAAAACAAACTCGGGCTGAGACTGTTGCGAAGTCACTGACACAGAGGCCATTGCCGCAGAGGCTTCCTAGGAATGGCAGGTGGATTACTGTTGGATCTGGTAGGCTTAGAGTTGTGGATAAAAGGCATGTCCCGCAGTCTGTGGCTGTCCAGAATTCATTTTCAGCACTTGCAGAGTGCAGTGGTGTTGTGGAGGCAGGCTCAGACGCAGAGTTTGAGGAACCACTCTCCTATGTGGCTAAGGTGTGCAAGGAGAAGGTGAGGCCTGATAGAAAGCAGTTGTTGTTGGGCGATTCTATCATAAGAGGTGCGGAGTTGGACACTATTGGCTTAGTGAGATGTCTTCCTGGAGCTACTGCTCGCAGAGACAGGAGGCGTATTTCTAATATTGTTAAGCAAGCAAATCAGGAAGGAGAATTGGATGTACTGGTTCATCTAGGGACAAATGATTTGGCTTGCAATGAGGTTTCAGAGGTGAAGGAAGCTTTTCGTGTTCTTGCCAATGATATACGGCAGGTTGTGTCCACACTGTCCTTTTCTGAAGTTATGCCTGTGCACAACATTCAGAATGATAGACGGATGCGTATTAGGAACTTCAACTTGTGGCTTGGAGAATGGTGTCGGGAGCAAGGATTTGGCTTTGTTTCTCATGGAAGTTCACTATGGGATAGAAAGGAACTGTACAAAAAAGATGGTTTGCATCTTTCTCAAAAGGGAACGAATGTTCTCAGTGAGCAGTTCAGAGGTTTTGCTAGGAGGTTTTTAAACTAAAAGAGGGGGGCAAAATGGCGATAAAACATCAATCCAATTGCCCCCCAAAAAAGGTACAGAAGTTACCTGTAGTCAGCGTGCTAAAAAATGATAAGCTTAGGGTCATGTCTACAAATGCTCGCAGTTTAGGGAATAAGATCCATGAACTTGTGACAATATTGGCAACTGAGAATGTAGATTTAGTGGCTGTTACTGAGACATGGTATAATGAAAAACATGACTGGGACATTTCAATACCAGGGTACTCTATATATATATCAATACCAGGGTACTCTTTATATATATCAATACCAGGGTACTCTTTATATAGAAAAGACAGAGAAGGTAAAAAAGGGGGAGGGGTGGCCCTGTATGTGAGGGATAGCTTAAAATGTAACGTAATACAAGTTAGTGAGGCGAACATAGAGTCAGTTTGGGATACATTAGAATTTGGTAATCATATGGTAACTCGGGTAGGTGTGATTTATAGGCCCCCTGGACAAATAGAGGAGTTAGATAATCTATTAGTTGAGGAAATAGCTAAAATGACAATGAAGGGAGAAGTGATCATCATGGGTGACTTTAATCTTCCTGATGTGAACTGGAAATACAAAACAGCTACTTGTGCCAGGAGTACGCATATCCTAAACTCCCTACTGGGATTATCTCTAAAACAAGTAGTGGAGGAGCCAACTGGAAAGCAGGCCATACTAGACTTAGTGTTCACAAATGGAGATCTGTTATCAGATATTACTGTAGGTGAAAGTTTAGGATCTAGTGATCACCAGACAGTGTGGTTTAATATAAGAACAGTGACGCAGTCACACCACACAAAAACAAAAGTTTTAGATTTTAGAAAAACAGACTTTTCTAAAATTAGATTAGATGTGAAGGAGTCATTATCAGACTGGAGCAATTTAAATGGAGTCCGGGAGAAATGGGATTATCTAAAAGTTGCATTACTGAAGGCAACAGAAAATTGCATAAGGCTTGTCAGTAAGAGCAAAAAATTGAAGAAACCACTGTGGTACTCTGCAGAGGTGGCTAAAATAGTAAAAAATAAAAAGCTAGCATTTAGTAATTATAAAAATACTCAGAGTGAGGAAGATAGAAAGATCTATAAGAGTAGGCAGAAAGAGGCAAAGCAAGCTATAAGAGCTTCCAAAGCACACACAGAAGAGACTATAGCCCAGTCAGTGAAAAAGGGGGATAAAACATTTTTTAGATACATACATGAGAAAAGGAAAGTAAAACAAGGATTAGTTAGATTAAAAACAAAAGAAGGATGCTATGTAGAAGAGGATAAAGGCTTAGCAGACTGCTTTAATGAATATTTTTGTTCAGTTTTTACAAATGAAAATGAGGGTAAGGGACCTCATTTAGGGAAAAAGACTAATGAGTCTTTTGATGCATGTAAGTTTACAGAGGAAGAGGTTTTACTTCAGCTGTCTAAAGTAAAGACAAATAAGTCGATGGGACCTGATGGGATACATCCAAAGTTATTAAAAGAACTTAGTGGTGTAATAGCAAAACCGTTAACAGATTTATTTAACCAATCATTGTTAACGGGAGTAGTTCCAGAAGATTGGAAATTAGCTAATGTTGTGCCCATTCACAAGAAAGGTAGTAAGGAGGAGGCGGGCAACTATAGACCAGTAAGTCTTACTTCAGTAGTGGGGAAAATAATGGAAACCTTGTTAAAGAATAGGATTGTTGAACATCTAAAGTCGCTTGGATTTCAAGATCAGAGACAGCATGGGTTTACTTCAGGGAGATCATGCCAAACTAATCTTATTGATTTTTTTGATTGGGTAACTAAAATAATAGATCAGGGTGGTGCAGTAGACATTGCTTACCTAGATTTCAGTAAGGCTTTTGACACTGTCGCACATAGAAGGCTTATCAATAAACTGAAATCTTTGAGTTTGGATTTCAATATTGTTGAATGGATTAGACAATGGCTGAGTGACAGGCAACAGAGGGTTGTAGTCAATGGGGTATATTCGATGCAAGGTCTTGTTACTAGTGGGGTACCTCAGGGATCTGTTCTTGGACCCATTCTCTTTAATATTTTTATTAGCGATATTGCAGAAGGTCTTGTTGGTAAAGTATGTCTTTTTGCTGATGATACAAAGATTTGCAGCAGGGTTGATATTCATGGAGGGATAAGCCAAATGGCAAATGATTTAGCTAAACTAGAAAAATGGTCAGAGCAGTGGCAACTGGCATTTAATGTGGACAAGTGCAAGATTATGCACCTTGGGCGTAAAAACCCAAAAGCAGAATATAGACTATTTGGTACAGTCCTAACCTCAACATCTGAGGAAAGGGATTTAGGAGTAATAATTTCAGAGGACTTGAAGGTAGGTAGGCAATGCAATAGAGCAGCAGGAAATGCTAGCAGAATGCTTGGTTGCATAGGGAGAGGTATTAGCAGTAGGAAGAGGGAAGTGCTCATGCCATTGTACAGAGCACTGGTGAGACCTCACTTGGAGTATTGTACGCAGTACTGGAGACCTTATCTCCAGAAGGATATTGATACTTTGGAGAGAGTTCAGAGAAGGGCTACTAAACTGGTTCATGGGTTGAAGGATAAAACTTACCAGGAAAGGTTAAAGCATCTTAACATGTATAGCTTGGAGGGGAGACGTAACAGGGGGGATATGATAGAAACATTTATATACATAAAGGGAATCAACACAGTAAAGGAAGAGAGTATATTTAAAAGAAGAAAAACTACCACAACTAGAGGACATAGTCTTAAATTAGAGGGGCAACGATTTAAAAGTAATATCAGGAAGTATTACTTTACTGAGAGGGTAGTGGATGTATGGAATAGCCTGCCAGCAGAAGTGGTAGAGGTAAACACAGTCAAGGATTTTAAGCATGCGTGGGATAGACACAAGGCTATCCTAGCTATAAGACCGGGAACGGGGGACTAATAAAAGTACTCAAAAAAAAAAAAAAAAAAATTGGGCAGACTAGATGGACCGAATGGTTCTTATCTGCCGACACATTCTATGTTTCTATGTTTCTATGATGTTATGGGGCTGGTATAATGATGCGATGTTATGGGGCTGGTATAATGATGGGATGTTATGGGGCTGGTATAATGATGTGATGTTATGGGCCTGGTATAATGATGGGATGTTATGGGGCTGGTATAATGATGGGATGGTATGGGGCTGGTATAATGATGGGATGTTATGGGGCTGGTATAATGATGGGATGTTATGGGGCTGTTATAATGATGGGATGTTATGTGGTTGGTATAGTGATGGGATGTTATGGGGCTGGTATAATGATGGGATGTTATGGGGCTGGTATAATGATGGGATGTTATGGGGCTGGTATAATGATGGGATGTTATGTGGTTGGTATAGTGATGGGATGTTATGGGGCTGGTATAATGAAGTGATGTTATGAGGCTGGTATAATGATGTGATGTTATGGGGTTGGTATAATGATGGGATGTTATGGGGCTGGTATAATGATCTGATGTTATGGGGCTGGTATAATGATGTGATGTTATGGGGCTGGTATAGTGATGTGATGTTATGGGGTTGGTATAATGATGTGGTGCTATGGAGCTGGTATAATGATGGGATGTTATGGGGCTGGTATAATGATGTAATGTTATGGGGCTGGTATAATGATGGGATGTTATGGGGCTGGTATAATGATGTGATGTTATGGGTTTGGTATAGTGATGTGATGTTATGGGGCTGGTATAATGATGGGATGTTATGGGGCTGGTATAATGATGGGATGTTATGGGTTTGGTATAGTGATGTGATGTTATGGAGCTGGTATAATGATGGGATGTTATGGGGCTGGTATAATGATGGGATGTTATGGGGCTGGTATAATGATGGGATGTTATGGGGCTGGTATAATGATGGGATGTTATGGGTTTGGTATAGTGATGTGATGTTATGGAGCTGGTATAATGATGGGATGTTATGGGGCTGGTATAATGATGGGATGTTATGGGGTTGGTATAATGATGGGATGTTGAGGGGTTGGTATAATGATGGGATGTTATGGAGCTGGTATAATGATGGGATGTTATGGGGCTGGTATAATGATGGGATGTTATGGGGCTGGTATAATGATGGGATGTTATGGGGCTGGTATAATGATGGGATGTTATGGGGCTGGTATAATGATGGGATGTTATGGGGCTGGTATAATGATGGGATGTTATGGGGCTGGTATAATGATGTGATGTTATGGGGCTGGTATAATGATGTGATGTTATGGGCTGGTATAATGATGTGATGTTATGGGCCTGGTATAATGATGGGATGTTATGGGGCTGGTATAATGATGTGATGTTATGGGGTTGGTACAATGATGGGATGTTATGAGGCTGGTATAATGATGCGATGTTATGGGGCTGGTATAATGATGGGATGTTATGGGGCTGGTATAATGATGTGATGTTATGGGGCTGGTATAATGATGGAATGTTATGGGACTGTTATAATGATGGGATATTATGGGGCTGGTATAATGATGTGATGTTATGGGGTTGGTATAATGATGGGATGTTATGGGGCTGGTATAATGATGGGATGTTATGGGGCTGGTATAATGATGTGATGTTATGGGGCTGGTATAGTGATGTGATGTTATGGGGTTGGTATAATGATGTGGTGCTATGGAGCTGGTATAATGATGGGATGTTATGGGGCTGGTATAATGATGTGATGTTATGGGGCTGGTATAATGATGGGATGTTATGGGGCTGGTATAATGATGTGATGTTATGGGTTTGGTATAGTGATGTGATGTTATGGGGCTGGTATAATGATGGGATGTTATGGGGCTAGTATAATGATGGGATGTTATGGGGTTGGTATAATGATGGGATGTTGTGGGGTTGGTATAATGATGGGATGTTATGGAGCTGGTATAATGATGGGATGTTATGGGGCTGGTATAATGATGGGATGTTATGGGCCTGGTATAATGATGGGATGTTATGGGGCTGGTATAATGATGGTATGTTATGGGGCTGGTATAATGATGGGATGTTATGGGGCTGGTATAATGATGTGATGTTATGGGGCTGGTATAATGATGTGATGTTATGGGCTGGTATAATGATGTGATGTTATGGGCCTGGTATAATGATGGGATGTTATGGGGCTGGTATAATGATGTGATATTATGGGGTTGGTACAATGATGGGATGTTATGAGGCTGGTATAATGATGGGATGTTATGGTGCTGGTATAATGATGGGATGTTATGGGGCTGGTATAATGATGGGATGTTATGGGGCTGGTATAATGATGGGATGTTATGGGGCTGGTATAATGATGGAATGTTATGGGACTGTTATAATGATGGGATGTTATGGGGCTGGTATAATGATGGGATGTTATGGGGTTGGTATATTGATGGGATGTTATGGGGCTGGTATAATGATGGGATGTTATGGGGCTGGTATAATGATGGGATGTTATGGAGCTGGTATAATGATGGGATGTTATGGGGCTGGTATAATGATGGAATGTTATGGGGCTGGTATAATGATGGGATGTTATGGGGCTGGTATAATGATGTGATGTTATGGGGCTGGTATAGTGATGTGATGTTATGGGGTTGGTATAATGATGTGGTGCTATTGAGCTGGTATAATGATGGGATGTTATGGGGCTGGTATAATGATGGGATGTTATGGGGCTGGTATAATGATAGGATGTTATGGGGCTGGTATAATGATGGGATGTTATGGGGCTGGTATAATGATAGGATGTTATGGGGCTGGTATAATGATGGGATGTTATGGGGCTGGTATAATGATGGGATGTTATGGGGCTGGTATAATGATGTGATGTTATGGGCCTGGTATAATGATGGGATGTTATGGGGCTGGTATAATGATGGGATGTTATGGGGCTGGTATAATGATGTGATGTTATGGGGCTGGTATAATGATGGGATGTTATGGGGCTGGTATAATGATGGGATGTTATGTGGTTGGTATAGTGATGGGATGTTATGGGGCTGGTATAATGATGTGATGCTATGGGGCTGGTATAATGATGTGATGTTATGGGGTTGGTATAATGATGGGATGTTATGGGGCTGGTATAATGATGTGATGTTATGGGGCTGGTATAATGATGTGATGTTATGGGGCTGGTATAATGATGTGGTGCTATGGAGCTGGTATAATGATGGGATGTTATGGGGCTGGTATAATGATGTAATGTTATGGGGCTGGTATAATGATGGGATGTTATGGGGCTGGTATAATGATGTGATGTTATGGAGCTGGTATACTGATGTGATGTTATGGGGCTGGTATAATGATGTGATGTTATGGGCTGGTATAATTATGTGATGTTATGGGCCTGGTATAATGATGGGATGTTATGGGGCTGGTATAATGATGGGATGTTATGGGGTTGGTACAATGATGGGATGTTATGAGGCTGGTATAATGATGGGATGTTATGGGGCTGGTATAATGATGGGATGTTATGGGGCTGGTATAATGATGGGATGTTATGGGGCTGGTATAATGATGTGATGTTGCGGGGCTGGTATAATGATGTGATGTTATGAGGCTGGTATAATGATGGGATGTTATGGGGCTGGTATAATGATGGGATGTTATGGGGCTAGTATAATTATGTGATGTTATGGGGCTGGTATAATGATGGGATGTTATGGGGCTGGTATAATGATGGGATGTTATGGGGCTGGTATAATGATGTGATGTTATGGGGTTGGTATAATGATGGGATGTTATGGGGCTGGTATAATGATGGGGCTGGTATAATGATGTGATGTTATGGGGCTGGTATAATGATGGGATGTTATGGGGCTGGTATAATGATGAGATGTTGTTATGGGGCTGGTATAATGATGGGATGTTATTGGGCTGGTATAATGATGGGATGTTATGGGCTGGTATAATGATGGGATGTTATGGGTTGGTATAATGATGGGATGTTATGGGGCTGGTATAATGATGGGATGTTATGGGGTTGGTATAATGATGGGATGTTATGGGGCTGGTATAATGATGGGATGTTATGGGTTGGTATAATGATGGGATGTTATGGGGCTGGTATAATGATGGGATGTTATGGGGCTGGTATAATGATGGGATGTTATAGGGTTGGTATAATGATGGGATGTTATGGGGCTGGTATAATGATGGGATATTATGGGGCTGGTATAATGATGGGATGTTATGGGGCTGGTATAATGATGGGATGTTATGGGGCTGGTATAATGATGTGATGTTGCGGGGCTGGTATAATGATGTGATGTTATGGGGTTGGTATAATGATGGGATGTTATGGGGCTGGTATAATGATGGGATGTTATGGGGCTAGTATAATGATGTGATGTTATGGGGCTGGTATAATGATGGGATGTTATGGGGCTGGTATAATGATGTGATGTTATGGGGCTGGTATAATGATGTGATGTTATGGGGTTGGTATAATGATGGGATGTTATGGGGTTGGTATAATGATGGGATGTTATGGGGCTGGTATAATGATGTGATGTTATGGGGCTGGTATAATGATGGGATGTTATGGGGCTGGTATAATGATGAGATGTTGTTATGGGGCTGGTATAATGATGGGATGTTATGGGGCTGGTATAATGATGGGATGTTATGGGTTGGTATAATGATGGGATGTTATGGGGCTGGTATAATGAAGGGATGTTATGGGGCTGGTATAATGATGGGATGTTATGGGGTTGGTATAATTATGTGATGTTATGGGGCTGGTATAATGATGGGATGTTATGGGGTTGGTATAACGATGGGATGTTATTGGGCTGGTATAATGATGGGATGTTATGGGCTGGTATAATGATGGGATGTTATGGGTTGGTATAATGATGGGATGTTATGGGGCTGGAATAATGATGGGATGTTATGGGGCTGGTATAATGATGGGATGTTATGGGGTTGGTATAATGATGTGATGTTATGGGGCTGGTATAATGATGGAATGTTATGGGACTGTTATAATGATGGGATATTATGGGGCTGGTATAATGCTGTGATGTTATGGGGTTGGTATAATGATGGGATGTTATGGGGCTGGTATAATGATGTGATGTTATGGGGCTGGTATAATGATGTGATGTTATGGGGCTGGTATAGTGATGTGATGTTATGGGGTTGGTATAATGATGTGGTGCTATGGAGCTGGTATAATGATGGGATGTTATGGGGCTGGTATAATGATGTAATGTTATGGGGCTGGTATAATGATGGGATGTTATGGGGCTGGTATAATGATGTGATGTTATGGGTTTGGTATAGTGATGTGATGTTATGGGGCTGGTATAATGATGGGATGTTATTGGGCTAGTATAATGATGGGATGTTATGTGGTTGGTATAGTGATGGGATGTTATGGGGCTGGTATAATGATGTGATGTTATGGGGTTGGTATAATGATGGGATGTTATGGGGCTGGTATAATGATGTGATGTTATGGGGCTGGTATAATGATGTGATGTTATGGGGCTGGTATAATGATGTGGTGCTATGGAGCTGGTATAATGATGGGATGTTATGGGGCTGGTATAATGATGTAATGTTATGGGGCTGGTATAATGATGGGATGTTATGGGGCTGGTATAATGATGTGATGTTATGGAGCTGGTATAATGATGTGATGTTATGGGGCTGGTATAATGATGTGATGTTATGGGCTGGTATAATTATGTGATGTTATGGGCCTGGTATAATGATGGGATGTTATGGGGCTGGTATAATGATGGGATGTTATGGGGTTGGTACAATGATGGGATGTTATGAGGCTGGTATAATGATGGGATGTTATGGGGCTGGTATAATGATGGGATGTTATGGGGCTGGTATAATGATGGGATGTTATGGGGCTGGTATAATGATGTGATGTTGCGGGGCTGGTATAATGATGTGATGTTATGAGGCTGGTATAATGATGGGATGTTATGGGGCTGGTATAATGATGGGATGTTATGGGGCTAGTATAATGATGTGATGTTATGGGGCTGGTATAATGATGGGATGTTATGGGGCTGGTATAATGATGGGATGTTATGGGGCTGGTATAATGATGTGATGTTATGGGGTTGGTATAATGATGGGATGTTATGGGGCTGGTATAATGATGGGGCTGGTATAATGATGTGATGTTATGGGGCTGGTATAATGATGGGATGTTATGGGGCTGGTATAATGATGAGATGTTGTTATGGGGCTGGTATAATGATGGGATGTTATTGGGCTGGTATAATGATGGGATGTTATGGGCTGGTATAATGATGGGATGTTATGGGTTGGTATAATGATGGGATGTTATGGGGCTGGTATAATGATGGGATGTTATGGGGTTGGTATAATGATGGGATGTTATGGGGCTGGTATAATGATGGGATGTTATGGGTTGGTATAATGATGGGATGTTATGGGGCTGGTATAATGATGGGATGTTATGGGGCTGGTATAATGATGGGATGTTATAGGGTTGGTATAATGATGGGATGTTATGGGGCTGGTATAATGATGGGATATTATGGGGCTGGTATAATGATGGGATGTTATGGGGCTGGTATAATGATGGGATGTTATGGGGCTGGTATAATGATGTGATGTTGCGGGGCTGGTATAATGATGTGATGTTATGGGGTTGGTATAATGATGGGATGTTATGGGGCTGGTATAATGATGGGATGTTATGGGGCTAGTATAATGATGTGATGTTATGGGGCTGGTATAATGATGGGATGTTATGGGGCTGGTATAATGATGTGATGTTATGGGGCTGGTATAATGATGTGATGTTATGGGGTTGGTATAATGATGGGATGTTATGGGGCTGGTATAATGATGTGATGTTATGGGGCTGGTATAATTATGTGATGTTATGGGGCTGGTATAATGATGGGATGTTATGGGGTTGGTATAACGATGGGATGTTATTGGGCTGGTATAATGATGGGATGTTATGGGCTGGTATAATGATGGGATGTTATGGGTTGGTATAATGATGGGATGTTATGGGGCTGGAATAATGATGGGATGTTATGGGGCTGGTATAATGATGGGATGTTATGGGGTTGGTATAATGATGTGATGTTATGGGGCTGGTATAATGATGGAATGTTATGGGACTGTTATAATGATGGGATATTATGGGGCTGGTATAATGATGTGATGTTATGGGGTTGGTATAATGATGGGATGTTATGGGGCTGGTATAATGATGTGATGTTATGGGGCTGGTATAATGATGTGATGTTATGGGGCTGGTATAGTGATGTGATGTTATGGGGTTGGTATAATGATGTGGTGCTATGGAGCTGGTATAATGATGGGATGTTATGGGGCTGGTATAATGATGTAATGTTATGGGGCTGGTATAATGATGGGATGTTATGGGGCTGGTATAATGATGTGATGTTATGGGTTTGGTATAGTGATGTGATGTTATGGGGCTGGTATAATGATGGGATGTTATGGGGCTAGTATAATGATGGGATGTTATGTGGTTGGTATAGTGATGGGATGTTATGGGGCTGGTATAATGATGTGATGTTATGGGGTTGGTATAATGATGGGATGTTATGGGGCTGGTATAATGATGTGATGTTATGGGGCTGGTATAATGATGTGATGTTATGGGGCTGGTATAATGATGTGGTGCTATGGAGCTGGTATAATGATGGGATGTTATGGGGCTGGTATAATGATGTAATGTTATGGGGCTGGTATAATGATGGGATGTTATGGGGCTGGTATAATGATGTGATGTTATGGAGCTGGTATAATGATGTGATGTTATGGGGCTGGTATAATGATGTGATGTTATGGGCTGGTATAATTATGTGATGTTATGGGCCTGGTATAATGATGGGATGTTATGGGGCTGGTATAATGATGGGATGTTATGGGGTTGGTACAATGATGGGATGTTATGAGGCTGGTATAATGATGGGATGTTATGGGGCTGGTATAATGATGGGATGTTATGGGGCTGGTATAATGATGGGATGTTATGGGGCTGGTATAATGATGTGATGTTGCGGGGCTGGTATAATGATGTGATGTTATGAGGCTGGTATAATGATGGGATGTTATGGGGCTGGTATAATGATGGGATGTTATGGGGCTAGTATAATGATGTGATGTTATGGGGCTGGTATAATGATGGGATGTTATGGGGCTGGTATAATGATGGGATGTTATGGGGCTGGTATAATGATGTGATGTTATGGGGTTGGTATAATGATGGGATGTTATGGGGCTGGTATAATGATGGGGCTGGTATAATGATGTGATGTTATGGGGCTGGTATAATGATGGGATGTTATGGGGCTGGTATAATGATGAGATGTTGTTATGGGGCTGGTATAATGATGGGATGTTATTGGGCTGGTATAATGATGGGATGTTATGGGCTGGTATAATGATGGGATGTTATGGGTTGGTATAATGATGGGATGTTATGGGGCTGGTATAATGATGGGATGTTATGGGGTTGGTATAATGATGGGATGTTATGGGGCTGGTATAATGATGGGATGTTATGGGTTGGTATAATGATGGGATGTTATGGGGCTGGTATAATGATGGGATGTTATGGGGCTGGTATAATGATGGGATGTTATAGGGTTGGTATAATGATGGGATGTTATGGGGCTGGTATAATGATGGGATATTATGGGGCTGGTATAATGATGGGATGTTATGGGGCTGGTATAATGATGGGATGTTATGGGGCTGGTATAATGATGTGATGTTGCGGGGCTGGTATAATGATGTGATGTTATGGGGTTGGTATAATGATGGGATGTTATGGGGCTGGTATAATGATGGGATGTTATGGGGCTAGTATAATGATGTGATGTTATGGGGCTGGTATAATGATGGGATGTTATGGGGCTGGTATAATGATGTGATGTTATGGGGCTGGTATAATGATGTGATGTTATGGGGTTGGTATAATGATGGGATGTTATGGGGTTGGTATAATGATGGGATGTTATGGGGCTGGTATAATGATGTGATGTTATGGGGCTGGTATAATGATGGGATGTTATGGGGCTGGTATAATGATGAGATGTTGTTATGGGGCTGGTATAATGATGGGATGTTATGGGGCTGGTATAATGATGGGATGTTATGGGTTGGTATAATGATGGGATGTTATGGGGCTGGTATAATGAAGGGATGTTATGGGGCTGGTATAATGATGGGATGTTATGGGGTTGGTATAATTATGTGATGTTATGGGGCTGGTATAATGATGGGATGTTATGGGGTTGGTATAACGATGGGATGTTATTGGGCTGGTATAATGATGGGATGTTATGGGCTGGTATAATGATGGGATGTTATGGGTTGGTATAATGATGGGATGTTATGGGGCTGGAATAATGATGGGATGTTATGGGGCTGGTATAATGATGGGATGTTATGGGGTTGGTATAATGATGTGATGTTATGGGGCTGGTATAATGATGGAATGTTATGGGACTGTTATAATGATGGGATATTATGGGGCTGGTATAATGATGTGATGTTATGGGGTTGGTATAATGATGGGATGTTATGGGGCTGGTATAATGATGTGATGTTATGGGGCTGGTATAATGATGTGATGTTATGGGGCTGGTATAGTGATGTGATGTTATGGGGTTGGTATAATGATGTGGTGCTATGGAGCTGGTATAATGATGGGATGTTATGGGGCTGGTATAATGATGTAATGTTATGGGGCTGGTATAATGATGGGATGTTATGGGGCTGGTATAATGATGTGATGTTATGGGTTTGGTATAGTGATGTGATGTTATGGGGCTGGTATAATGATGGGATGTTATGGGGCTAGTATAATGATGGGATGTTATGTGGTTGGTATAGTGATGGGATGTTATGGGGCTGGTATAATGATGTGATGCTATGGGGCTGGTATAATGATGGGATGTTATGGGCTGGTATAATGATGGGATGTTATGGGTTGGTATAATGATGGGATGTTATGGGGCTGGAATAATGATGGGATGTTATGGGGCTGGTATAATGATGGGATGTTATGGGGTTGGTATAATGATGTGGTGCTATGGAGCTGGTATAATGATGGGATGTTATGGGGCTGGTATAATGATGTGATGTTATGGGGCTGGTATAATGATGTGGTGCTATGGAGCTGGTATAATGATGGGATGTTATGGGGCTGGTATAATGATGTAATGTTATGGGGCTGGTATAATGATGAGATGTTATGGGGCTAGTATAATGATGTGATGTTATGGGTTTGGTATAGTGATGTGATGTTATGGGGCTGGTATAATGATGGGATGTTATGGGGCTAGTATCATGACTGGATGTTATGGGGTTGGTATAATGATGGGATGTTGTGGGGTTAGTATAATGATGGGATGTTATGGAGCTGGTATAATGATGGGATGTTATGGGGCTGGTATAATGATGGGATGTTATGGGCCTGGTATAATGATGGGATGTTATGGGGCTGGTATAATGATGGGATGTTATGGGGCTGGTATAATGATGTGATGTTATGGGGCTGGTATAATGATGTGATGTTATGGGCTGGTATAATTATGTGATGTTATGGGCCTGGTATAATGATGGGATGTTATGGGGCTGGTATAATGATGGGATGTTATGGGGTTGGTACAATGATGGGATGTTATGAGGCTGGTATAATGATGGGATGTTATGGGGCTGGTATAATGATGGGATGTTATGGGGTTGGTATAATGATGGGATGTTATGGGGCTGGTATAATGATGGGATGTTATGGGTTGGTATAATGATGGGATGTTATGGGGCTGGTATAATGATGGGATGTTATGGGGCTGGTATAATGATGGGATGTTATAGGGTTGGTATAATGATGGGATGTTATGGGGCTGGTATAATGATGGGATATTATGGGGCTGGTATAATGATGGGATGTTATGGGGCTGGTATAATGATGGGATGTTATGGGGCTGGTATAATGATGTGATGTTGCGGGGCTGGTATAATGATGTGATGTTATAGGGTTGGTATAATGATGGGATGTTATGGGTCTGGTATAATGATGGGATGTTATGGGGCTAGTATAATGATGTGATGTTATGGGGCTGGTATAATGATGGGATGTTATGGGGCTGGTATAATGATGTGATGTTATGGGGCTGGTAAAATGATGTGATGTTATGGGTTGGTATAATGATGGGATGTTATGGGGTTGGTATAATGATGGGATGTTATAGGGCTGGTATAATGATGTGATGTTATGGGGCTGGTATAATGATGGGATGTTATGGGGCTGGTATAATGATGAGATGTTGTTATGGGGCTGGTATAATGATGGGATGTTATGGGGCTGGTATAATGATGGGATGTTATGGGTTGGTATAATGATGGGATGTTATGGGGCTGGTATAATGAAGGGATGTTATGGGGCTGGTATAATGATGGGATGTTATGGGGTTTGTATAATTATGTGATGTTATGGGGCTGGTATAATGATGGGATGTTATGGGGTTGGTATAACGATGGGATGTTATTGGGCTGGTATAATGATGGGATGTTATGGGCTGGTATAATGATGGGATGTTATGGGTTGGTATAATGATGGGATGTTATGGGGCTGGAATAATGATGGGATGTTATGGGGCTGGTATAATGATGGGATGTTATGGGGTTGGTATAATGATGGGATGTTATGGGGCTGGTATAATGATGGGATGTTATGGGGCTGGTATAATGATGGGATGTTATGGGGCTGGTATAATGATGTGATGTTGCGGGGCTGGTATAATGATGTGATGTTATGAGGCTGGTATAATGATGGGATGTTATGGGGCTGGTATAATGATGGGATGTTATGGGGCTAGTATAATGATGTGATGTTATGGGGCTGGTATAATGATGGGATGTTATGGGGCTGGTATAATGATGTGATGTTATGGGGCTGGTATAATGATGTGATGTTATGGGGTTGGTATAATGATGGGATGTTATGGGGCTGGTATAATGATGGGGCTGGTATAATGATGTGATGTTATGGGGCTGGTATAATGATGGGATGTTATGGAGCTGGTATAATGATGAGATGTTGTTATGGGGCTGGTATAATGATGGGATGTTATTGGGCTGGTATAATGATGGGATGTTATTTGTTGGTATAATGATGGGATGTTATGGGGCTGGTATAATGATGGGATGTTATGGGGTTGGTATAATGATGGGATGTTATGGGGCTGGCATAATGATGGGATGTTATGGGTTGGTATAATGATGGGATGTTATGGGGCTGGTATAATGATGGGATGTTATGGGGCTGGTATAATGATGGGATGTTATAGGGTTGGTATAATGATGGGATGTTATGGGGCTGGTATAATGATGGGATATTATGGGGCTGGTATAATGATGGGATGTTATGGGGCTGGTATAATGATGGGATGTTATGGGGCTGGTATAATGATGTGATGTTGCGGGGCTGGTATAATGATGTGATGTTATGGGGTTGGTATAATGATGGGATGTTATGGGTCTGGTATAATGATGGGATGTTATGGGGCTAGTATAATGATGTGATGTTATGGGGCTGGTATAATGATGGGATGTTATGGGGCTGGTATAATGATGTGATGTTATGGGGCTGGTAAAATGATGTGATGTTATGGGGTTGGTATAATGATGGGATGTTATGGGGCTGGTATAATGATGTGATAGAGGATATAGTTATTTCCAGGGCTAGTTTTTATTCCCAGTCCAGCACTGCGTGAAAATCCACTCATTGGCAATGAGCCTATTGTCAGAAACTTGATAATGTATAGCAAGGGTGATTTCCATTGAGGAAGCTGCTTGCAGTGAAATGCGTTGACGTTTCGCAGGTAAATGCTGCTGTTAGCAGCTACTTCCATTTTCATATAAGGTGGAAGGATATTTTGCTCTCCCCCCATCAAAAAAAATCCTGCGGACACCTATGGCACTAGCCCCCCTCATACTAACAGAGCTGCTAGTATCATTATTACGCTTATTTGCATATGCCTACCCAGAATCCCTTGCAGTGAAGCTATCAGTACATTAGGATTTCTGTTGGAAAAGCAAGTCCTCTGCCTTTTCTGCTGTGTGGAGAGTTGTCTGTAATTATAATATCTCCGCCTAAATCACCGTTGGCCTCCCCATGGTGGCATGATGATGTATAACCTGTACACAATACGCGTCACCTTGCCTCACTCGTGTGGTACAGACCCGCTCCCCGGATAATGATTACAAGGTTAAAGATGAATATTTTGCCGGGACCTCCAAACCATTTTCCTCGTCTTCACACCCCCTTCTGTCCGTCCACCAAACAGTTACATCAGTGAGAGAAAACAGGGTAATTCCTCCCGGGTTAACAATCATTTTAGCGCTCTCAACTCCTATTACAAGATGGCGGGCATCCCGCTCCTACAATCTATCCCTCACGAACAAGACTGTTACAAAACTGTTATTTACCCTGGAATTGTTTGATTTTTAGTTATGTTTATATTTAAAGTATGCTGATTCTGAAAATGTATGTTTTATGTGAATGTGATGCATATTTTGAAAGTTATTAATATTGTGTAAAACCTGTATATTTTAGCTTGGAGATAATTGAGCTGATACAAAGGTTAACTCAATTATCTCCCAAGCAGAGGAATGTACTGTAATTACTAGGATCCAAGTCTTTGTCCTATTCACTGTGTTTTCCCCAAGTTAAGATTGGATCCTATCTTTAATCCCTGTTTTTGTCACCTCTCCCATTGTCTTATGTAAGTCATTTAGTTTCCTGTGTGTATCTGAGCTGGGCACCTTTGTATCCTGAAAGGTGTGAGGCAGGATTTTCCTTTGTATCTCCTTAGGTTAAATTATAATCCTGTTATAGTTCATTTGTCTAATCTGGTTTGTCAAGATGTTCAACTGTATATATTCTGTGTTTCTAAATCATTAAACAGTTCTGGTCAGTTCTTGTTTGACCTTCAAATCGCAGCCTTGACTCGTTTTGTGGGGAAAGAGTATCCTAGCTGTAAAATAGCTAGTGGGATTGATCTACACTGACAAGATCCGTCTGGATATCGAAACAAAGTGGCTTCTCTCTCTCTCTAAACTGGGATCCAGACTTTCTAGCGGTCCAGCTTCCAGCTAGCCTGGGAGTAACCGTAACATTTGGTGGCAGCGGCGGGATTGTCCTGGAATTCCTAGGAGAGATACTGAACGGATGGAGAGCGTTTACGACAAATTGAAACGTACGACCCTAAAGGATTTACTCGAAACCAGAGGGGGGCACGCCAGCAACCGTCCGAGAAGGGAGCTGATCGCAGAATTAACCGAACTGGATCAGAGCTTTACGATGGCAGGAACCCCGACCACGAATAGTGACGAAAAAACCAGGATTGTTCGGGAGAGGCTCTCGCTATACGGGCCGAACCCACCGATGGAACTGGTACAGCAGCTGATGACAGAAGCGGACGAGGATATACAGAAAGCTAGAGCCCACGAACTCAGCCTAGTGACTGCACATCGCAATGCCGAATCACCGCAGGTAATCGTTCCTGTCGACCACACCGGGAGGCCAAAGATACCCTATGCGGCTTTTAGACCCGTCCTAGAGAGCGAGACGGGAATCGATGAATATTTGGCGGACTTCGAAAGGCAATGTGCCCTACACCAGATTCCCAACCGAGAGTGGCCCACGATATTGTCTGGGAAACTATCCGGACGAGCCCTGGAAGCATTTCGGATTCTGGGCGCTGAGGAAGTAACCCAGTATGAGCTGGTCAAAGAGACACTGTTGCGGCGGTACGCTGTAACTCCTGACACGTATCGCCGACAATTTCGTAGCACGAAAAAGAAGCCGAACGACACGCACATGGAATGGGCGCACCGAATGCGGAGAGCGGCAAATCACTGGATGAGCGGAAGTAAAGCTGTGACCGGTGAGGAAATTTTACAGTTATTTCTATTAGAACATTTTTATAACCTCCAGCACCATCGGCAGAAGGTATGGCTCGAGGGACGATCTACCGAGGGTTTAAGAGACACGGGGGCTACCATTACACTGGTCCAGAGCCATTTGGTGCCGGAGCACAAGCGATCAGGACAGACTGTGGCCGTTAGAGTGGCGGGGGGCGATGTGTACAAAATTCCGATCGCTAAAGTATATCTTGACTGGGGAGCAGGAAGAGGGACCGTGAACGTGGGCATAATGGATAATTTACCTGCCGAAGTACTACTGGGCAACGATTTGGGCCCCATGACTTCCGCCTATGCTCCAGTATACAACAATGAGGCGAATCCAGTGACCACTCGAGCCCAAGCCCGAACGGGGCAAGAACTCTCACCAGTGCGGGAGACACCGGTAAGACCTATCCCGACCATGACTGACCCTTTAGGTCCAATACCCTGGGACACCCCCGATGCTTTCGAGACAGAGTCTAAGACTGACCCGACCTTACGAAAGTACCGTGAACGAGCAGAGAACGGAATGGGCGGGTCAGATAACGAAACCTTTTTATGGGAAAAAGGAAAGCTATATCGCTTAACAGAGAAAAGGGGGCAGCCTAGACGACAGCTGGTAGTACCCCACAAATATCGTCGAGAAATACTCAAGATAGGACGTGACATCCCATTGGCCGGTCACCTAGCAGTAACCCGCACACTACACCGCATTACTCACACGTTCTTTTGGCCAGGGGTACACGCTGATGTCAGAACTTATTGTAATACGTGCGATGTGTGTCAGCGAGTAGGGCGGAGGGGCGATCACCCTAAAGCCCATCTAGTAAATATGCCCATTGTAGAGGAACCCTTCAGCAGGGTTGCCATTGACCTAGTGGGACCCCTGGCTACCCCTAGTCCCTCCGGTAAGCGCTACATTCTTACCGTAGTGGACTACGCTACCAGGTACCCAGAAGCCGTCGCCCTATCCAACATCCAAGCGGATACAGTAGCGAACGCGCTGGTTCAAGTGTTCTCTCGGGTAGGATTTCCGAAAGAAATCCTGTCCGACCGAGGCACCCAATTTACTGCCGAATTGACTCAGCAGCTCTGGCAGGTTTGCAAGATTAAGTCTCTCTTGAGCTCTCCATACCACCCCCAGACGAACGGGCTCTGTGAGAGGTTCAATGGGACCCTCAAACAAATGCTCAAAACGTTTACTCAAGAGTACAGAGACTGGGAACGCTTTCTGCCGCACCTACTATTTGCTTATCGGGAGGTGCCCCAGGAAACAACGGGGTTCTCTCCCTTCGAATTGCTCTATGGAAGAAAGGTGCGGGGACCCCTAAACCTGATCCGAGAGCACTGGGAAGGAGAGGTGGAGACTGACGGTGTCCCCATTGTGCCGTACGTGCTAGAACTCAGGGACCGAATGGAGCAATTAGCCAAATCAGTGCAGGCTAACCTCCAGTCGGCCCAGAGAAGACAGAAGGTATGGTACGATAGGGGGGCGCGGAAAATAATCTTCACTATAGGGCAAAAGGTGTTAGTGCTTAAGCCAGTTAGGACAGACAAATTGCAAGCGTCCTGGCAGGGCCCTTACCAGATAGTGGAGAAAAGGGGGGACACCACTTACGTTATAGCTAGCTGCCATGACAGCAATCTTAGAAAGACGTTTCATGTAAACATGCTTAAGGAATATCTTGAGCGACCAGAGAACGTGACAGCCGTATGCTGTCCCCCTCAGGAAGACCCCGACAGTCTACCCATCCCAGACCTGTTAGAAAAGAGTTCCCCCGCAGACATAGTAGCCCAGGTCAAGATAGGGGACCGACTTAGCCCCACTGAAAGGGAGCAGCTTAGTCAACTCCTACAGTCCAATAGCCCCACTTATTCCCAAAAGCCAGGGTACACTACCTTAACCACCCACCAGGTAGATGCCCCGGGACAAGCTCCCTTACGCCAGACGCCTTACCGAATCCCCGAGGCAGTTAGGACAGGGATGAAGAAGGAGATCGATGAGATGCTCCTACTCAGGGTAATTGAGCCCTCCGATAGTCCCTGGGCTTCCCCAGTGGTCCTGGTGCCCAAGAAAGATGGGACAACCCGGTTTTGCGTAGACTATCGGAGGCTCAATGAAAAGACAGTGACGGACGCTTACCCTATGCCCAGGGTAGACGAGCTCCTTGATCGTCTAGCCAGGGGAACTTACCTGACCACCATCACCCTCTGCAAAGGTTACTGGCAGACTCCCCTGGCCCAGGAGGCTATCCCCAAGTCGGCATTCGTCACCCCGTTCGGCTTATACCATTTTAAGGTGATGCCGTTCGGGATGAAGAATGCCCCAGCTACATTCCAGCGCTTGGTAGATAGGCTCCTGGATGGCTTCCAGAGTTTTGCCTGCGCATATCTGGACGACATAGCGATCCACAGTGAGTCCTGGGAGGACCACTTGGCTCACGTAGGGATGGTTCTGGATTAGATCCGGGCTGCTGGCCTGACTCTGAAGCCAGAAAAATGCCACTTTGGGATGGCCGAGGTACAGTACCTGGGTCACCGGGTGGGGTGTGGGAAACAGCGACCAGAGCCGGCTAAGGTAGAAGCCGTCGCCAATTGGCCCACCCCCACCACTAAGACTCAGGTCCTAGCATTCCTGGGCACTGCAGGGTACTACAGACGGTTCGTACCGGACTACAGCACACTTGCCAAACCCTTGACTGACCTGACCAAGAAAAATTTACCACGACAGGTCCTGTGGTCTCCTCACTGTGAAACGGCGTTTCAGGCTCTCAAAAATGCTCTTGTTAACGCTCCTGTCTTGGCGGCCCCAGCCCTTAACAAACGTTTTATTGTCCATACAGACGCTTCCATGTTCAGGCTGGGAGCTGTCCTCAGCCAAGTAGGTGAAGATGGAGGGGAGCACCCGGTTGCCTACATCAGCCGTAAGCTCCTGCCACGCGAAGTCAGCTATGCAGCGGTAGAAAAAGAGTGTTTGGCTTTGGTGTGGGCCCTAAAGAAATTGACTCCTTATTTGTATGGACAAGAGTTCACTCTGGTTACAGACCACAACCCGTTGGTGTGGCTAAACCGGGTCTCTGGGGATAATGGCAGACTTTTACGGTGGAGTTTATCGTTGCAACCCTTTAACTTCACCATTACCTACAGACCTGGGAAACAGAATGGCAACGCCGACGGGTTGTCCAGACAAACAGACCTCAGCCCAGCATAACCAGCAGTCTGGACAGCCTTAGTCTGCCCCGAAGAGGGGTCAGACAGTGTCTGCCAGAGTGTTCCACAAAAAGGGAGCACTGTTACAAAACTGTTATTTACCCTGGAATTGTTTGATTTTTAGTTATGTTTATATTTAAAGTATGCTGATTCTGAAAATGTATGTTTTATGTGAATGTGATGCATATTTTGAAAGTTATTAATATTGTATAGAACCTGTATATTTTAGCTTGGAGATAATTGAGCTGATACAAAGGTTAACTCAATTATCTCCCAAGCAGAGGAATGTACTGTAATTACTAGGATCCAAGTCTTTGTCCTATTCACTGTGCTTTCCCCAAGTTAAGATTGGATCCTATCTTTAATCCCTGTCATTGTCACCTCTCCCATTGTCTTATGTAAGTCATTTAGTTTCCTGTGTGTATCTGAGCTGGGCACCTTTGTATCCTGAAAGGTGTGAGGCAGGATTTCCCTTTGTATGTCCTTAGGTTAAATTATAATCCTGTTATAGTTCATTTGTCTAATCTGGTTTGTCAAGATGTTCAACTGTATATATTCTGTGTTTCTAAATCATTAAACAGTTCTGGTCAGTTCTTGTTTGACCTTCAAATCGCAGCCTTGACTCGTTTTGTGGGGAAAGAGTATCCTAGCTGTAAAATAGATAGTGGGATTGATCTACACTGACAAGATCCGTCTGGATATCGAAACAAAGTGGCTTCTCTCTCTCTCTAAACTGGGATCCAGACTTTCTAGCGGTCCAGCTTCCAGCTAGCCTGGGAGTAACCGTAACAAAGACCATCTGGACAATAACCTCTCCGTCGGACCATCTTTGGCTGATCATGTGAGGTGTATGTGGATTGGTAGTAGGATCTTTGTGACATACTAATGTGAAACAAGACTGATATGTGCATTGTGAAGGAGTCACTATGAAATAAGTTTGGAATTATTTCCGAACAATCTTTTGTTCTAATTTATAGACTGACACGCGTGGAATGATGAGCAGCATTTGTCTACAAGCCAGATTTCAATATATTTTTCATAACGATGTAGCTATATAATCCTCATATGTAAGCTCAGCGATATTACATATACAATGCATCTTCCAAATATTAATGCATATTAATGTGCTTTCATAGTACTTTAAAATGAATTTTTTACATGTTGCATTGCTTAAAATGTAAAATAGTTACAGGTAGATGAAATTGTGAAAGTTCAGCAGTTTGCAAGAAGCCAGGACTGCCCACACTAGCTGAGTAAAAATTATTTATTTTTCTTTTTGCTGCAAGGACCAAAGACAATAATTTCATTCAAATGAATGGAATGTCCTGTCTCTCTAGTGATTTCATTAGACAATGTGTTGCACTGTTAAGAGATGCTATTGTGTACAAGAGCAAAGTCACTTAGATTCCAGACAATGCATTATATTCCAGCAGCACATGAAGTGACTAAATGAAACAAAACTTTATATCCTCAGTGTGTCTATAATCAGTGCTGCCACATCTGCAGTAACCATGCAGAGTAATCACTGGGGAGGGCTTGAGTCATATATTACAAATATGATTTATACAGAATGCCTGCATCAAATCGCACTGGGATAAAAACCTGTGCTCTATACAAGCCGTGATCTTCATACTGCACCAGAGTGAGTTTGGGGACTAGACGGTGCCTTTAATGTTTATCCTCTCACCAGTCACATTTTTGAATCAAGTTGTTAAACGATTGTTAGGGAGTTGAAGGTTTTCTATGTAAGGAATATAGATGATAGATTTGATAATGAATATTATAGTTAATGAATAAAGAATATAAGCCAAAACAGGTCTTGGTTGTTGGAGATAGATTTAAATTGCTTCAAATTCGGGAAATGAGGTAACTTGGTAATAAATTAGAATCACTTTAATATTAGCTGAAGAGATGGGGTAGACCCCCAGTCACGTGAGAAATAGGACCACAGTAAGTCTAGACTGTTTGACCTGTATATAAGGATTCCCTGCTTGACTGAAAATAAATAAAGAATAATTTAGGAATAACTCCCTGTAACTTGCTCATGATTAGAGGGGCTTGGGGGGTTTGTTGCTTCTTAGCAGTTATAGGACAGAACAGACAACTGAATATTATGGGTCAGATATTAGGACACAAAAAGGACAAGAAATGATCCTAATTTAATTACCCATCGAGGGTAATGATTTTCAGCCAGACTTGTTGTACTGAATGGGTTGAATTCCCCCAGGAGAATAGTTTGTTGCATCCAGACAGCGCGGACAGAGCAGACAGCGCGGACAGAGCAGAGAGAGCGCGGACAGAGCAGAGAGAGCGCGGACAGAGCAGACAGCGCGGACAGAGCAGAGAGCGCGGACAGAGCAGACAGAGCAGAGAGAGCGCGGACAGAGCAGAGAGCGCGGACAGAGCAGAGAGCGCGGACAGAGCAGAGAGAGCGCGGACAGAGCAGAGAGCGCGGACAGAGCAGACAGCGCGGACAGAGCAGACAGCGCGGACAGAGCAGAGAGCGCGGACAGAGCAGAGAGCGCGGACAGAGCAGACAGCGCAGACAGAGCAGAGAGAGCGCGGACAGAGCAGAGAGCGCGGACAGAGCAGACAGCGCGGACAGAGCAGAGAGCGCGGACAGAGCAGAGAGCGCGGACAGAGCAGAGAGCGCGGACAGAGCAGACAGCGCGGACAGAGCAGACAGCGCGGACAGAGCAGACAGCGCGGACAGAGCAGAGAGCGCGGACAGAGCAGAGAGCGCGGACAGAGCAGACAGCGCGGACAGAGCAGACAGCGCGGACAGAGCAGACAGCGCATACAGACAATCTCAGCTGTTACCATGCTCCTTGACCGATGCTTCCTCCATCCCTTAAACTAATACTATAGTGATTTGAATTTATTACCAAGTTACACCAAGACCTGTTTGGTTTTAATTCTTTCATTATTTCTCCCCTATGGAGCACTATTATCATATGTTTGTTTGAGAACATTTGAAATCAACTAATGCAAGTTATTATTGTTCCATTCTACCTGTCCAAGGGTTATCCCCTCTCTCAGGTGCCCCCCGACCCTTTGCAAGAAAGCATTTCATCAAAATTAACTGATAAAATAATATACAATGCAATCGAGAACAGACACTGATCCCCCTGAGAGATCCCATGGCATGAAATAGATCTCTGGACTATAAGCAGATATATTTCTATATATTTCTATATATGCCACAATCTGATAATGCATGACGCTTTGTATTTATTGAGAAAATGTAATAAAGGGGAAATAAATAAATAAATAAACCCCCATTTGTTGTGTATTAATCAGTTCCATATGATATCCACCAGCAGTATCGCCCGCTAGTGTTCATTGACAAGAAGGACACAGTCTACACAGTGACCCTACAAGACATTGAACAAGTGAGGAAGGGTGTAGGGGGGATTCATTATACCTGCGGACGCTGAGAGGTCTGGGATTTAATTATATATAGCATATGTGACATGTTCAGGCATTGAATGGGGGATTGCATTAGCCCCTTGAGTCCCACTGATCACTGGCCACCCAGCCCTGCAAGGATTATGCTTGGGGTATTCTTGGTAGTTATGTATCAATTTGACAACTGGTCTGTGGGCTCAGCCAATCACAACACAGGATCCCAAGAGTCTGGAATGTCAGGCAATCCCTGCCTGGCAGATTGGAGGAGGCAGACCAATCACATGGCAGGATCCCATGCAGTCTATTAATGGGATCTCTGGGCGGTCTTCATGCTTCAAACTTCTGGTAAATGGACTCAACATACAGAAGAACTTTCTGCCAATCAGGTCCCTGTGTCTGGAGCATGTGATCTGTGGTCTGTGGAGGATGGAAAGAAGGGAAGAATTGGAATCCAGAGTATCACTATCACATGATCCCCCCCATCTGTCAGACTCACTGGCCTGACTGCTGTCACTCACCAGCAAGGCTGGGATCCCAATACTCTCTGCCACCTGGAATGCCAACTGAAGATTCTTCCTCTGAAACAACAGAGAGTAACAATGTACTCTGAAATACTGAGTGTGACCATACGGGAACTGACTGTGTGCTGATTGGACGGTGTGGATTATTGGTTGTGTGATGATTGGATGGTGTGGATTATTGGTTGTGTGCTGATTGGATGGTGTGGATTATTGGTTGTGTGCTGATTGGACGGTGTGGATTATTGGTTGTGTGCTGATTGGACGGTGTGGATTATTGGTTGTGTGATGATTGGATGGTGTGGATTATTGGTTGTGTGCTGATTGGATGGTGTGGATTATTGGTTGTGTGCTGATTGGACGGTGTGGATTATTGGTTGTGTGCTGATTGGATGGTGTGGATTATTGGTTGTGTGCTGATTGAACAGTGTGGATTATTGGTTGTGTGCTGATTGGATGGTGTGGATTATTGGTTGTGTGCTGATTGGACGGTGTGGATTATTGGTTGTGTGCTGATTGGACAGTGTGGATTATTGGTTGTGTGCTGATTGGATGGTGTGGATTATTGGTTGTGTGCTGATTGAACAGTGTGGATTATTGGTTGTGTGCTGATTGGATGGTGTGGATTATTGGTTGTGTGCTGATTGGACGGTGTGGATTATTGGTTGTGTGCTGATTGGACAGTGTGGATTATTGGTTGTGTGATGATAGGATGGTGTGGATTATTGGCTGCGTGCTGATTGGACGGGGTGGATTATTGGCTGCGTGCTGATTGGACGGGGTGGATAATTGGCTGCATGCTGATTGGATGTGTGAGTTCTTGGCTGCATACTGATTGGATGGTGTGGATTATTGGTTGTGTGCTGATTGGATGGTGTGGATTATTGGTTGGGTGCTGATTGGATGGTGTGGATTATTGGCTGCATGCTGATTGGATGGTGTGGATTATTGGTTGTGTGCTGATTGGATGGTGTGGATTATTGGCTGCGTGCTGATTGGATGGTGTGGATTGTTTGTTGTGTGCTGATTGGATTGTGTGGATTTTTGGTTGTGTGCTGATTGCATGGTGTGGATTATTGGTTGTGTGCTGATTGGATGGTGTGGATTATTGGTTGTGTGCTGATTGGATGGTGTGGATTATTGGTTGTGTGCTGATTGGATGGTGTGGATTATTGGCTGCGTGCTGATTGGATGGGGTGGATAATTGGCTGCATGCTGATAGAATGTGTGGGTTCTTGGCTGCATGCTGATTGGATGGTGGTGATTATTGGTTGTGTGATGATTAAATGGTGTGGATTATTGGTTGTTTGCTGATTGGATGGTGTGGAATATTGGTTGTGTGATGATTGGTTGGTGTGGATTATTGGCTTTGTGGTGATTGGATTGTGTGGATTATTGGTTGTGTGCTGATTGGATGGTATGGATTATTGGCTGCATGCTGATTGGATGTGTGGATTATTGGCTGCATGCTGATTGGATGGTGTGGATTATTGGTTGTGTGATGATTGGATGGTGTGGATTATTGGTTGTGTGATGATTGGATGGTGTGGATTATTGGCTGCATGCTGATTGGATGTGTGGATTATTGGCTGCATGCTGATTGGATGGTGCGGATTATTGGTTGTGTGATGCTTGGATGGTGTGGATTATTGGTTGTGTGCTGATTGGATGTGTGGATTATTGGCTGCATGCTGATTGGATGGTGTGGATTATTGGTTGTGTGATGATTGGATGGTGTGGATTATTGGTTGTGTGATGAATGGATGGTGTGGATTATTGGTTGTGTGATGATTGGATGGTGTGGATTATTGGTTGTGTGATGAATGGATGGTGTGGATTATTGGTTGTGTGATGATTGGATGGTGTGGATTATTGGTTGTGTGATGATTGGACGGTGTGGATTATTGGTTGTGTGATGATTGGACGGTGTGGATTATTGGTTGTGTGATGATTGGACGGTGTGGATTATTGGTTGTGTGATGATTGGATGGTGTGGATTATTGGTTGTGTGATGATTGGATGGTGTGGATTATTGGTTGTGTGATGATTGGATGGTGTGGATTATTGGCTGTATATTGATAGGAAGGTGTTGATTATAGACTGTGTAATGGCAGGGTAGTTTCTCCAGGGGGCTTACCTTCTCCAGGGGCCGAAGCTGTGTGTATGGGATATTCTGTGGTAAGTAGGAGTGCAGCAGTGCACAGAGCGCCATCCCATCCACCCAGGAGCTGCTAAAGTTTGTAATTACAACGTGCTGCAAACAAAACAAAAATACCTGAGCCTCTAACTGCCCCCCATGCACAGCCTCCCTTACACTGCGGAGCCTCCCATGCACAGCACAGCCTCTCCCTTACACTGCGGAGCCTCCCATGCACAGCACAGCCTCCCTTACACTGCGGAGCCTCCCATGCACAGCACAGCCTCTCCCTTACACTGCGGAGCCTCACATGCACAGCACAGCCTCTCCCTTACTCTGCGGAGCCTCACATGCACAGCACAGCCTCTCCCTTACTCTGCGGAGCCTCACATGCACAGCACAGCCTCTCCCTTACTCTGCGGAGCCTCACATGCACAGCACAGCCTCTCCCTTACTCTGCGGAGCCTCCCATGCACAGCACAGCCTCTCCCTTACTCTGCGGAGCCTCCCATGCACAGCACAGCCTCTCCCTTACTCTGCGGAGCCTCCCATGCACAGCACAGCCTCTCCCTTACTCTGCTGAGCCTCCCATGCACAGCACAGCCTCTCCCTTACTCTGCGGAGCCTCCCATGCACAGCACAGCCTCTCCCTTACTCTGCAGAGCCTCCCATGCACAGCACAGCCTCTTCCTTTCCTATATAATGAATCCCCTCTCTCTCACATACACTGCAGAGCATCTACTCTCTCACACACACTGCAGAGCATCTCCTCTCTAACACACTGCAGAGCATCTCATCTCTCACATACACTGCAGAGCATCTCCTCTCTCACACACACTGCAGAGCATCTCCTCTCTAACACACTGCAGAGCATCTCATCTCTCACGCACACTGCAGAGCATCTCCTTTCTAACACACTGCAGAGCATCTCATCTCTCAACCCCAGCAGGGAGCAGGCACAGCTCGTTTCCCATCTTGTCCCTTACTTTGTATCCACACGTCCGGTCCTGGACCCAGCGTAGAAACACTCCCCTTTTAGAACCTCCATAACGACGGAAGAAAGACCCCGAATCCTCTGTCAGATTCTCACTGTATTTCAAAGAGAGATTTATATAAAGGGCAGGGCTCCCCGGGATTTATATAAAGGGCAGGGCTCCCGGGGATTTATATAAAGGGCAGGGTTCCCGGGGATTTATATAAAGGGCAGGGCTCCCGGGGATTTATATAAAGGGCAGGGTTCCCGGGGATTTATATAAAGGGCAGGGCTCCCGGGGATTTATATAAAGGGCAGGGCTCCCGGGGATTTATATAAAGGGCAGGGCTCCCGGGGATTTATATAAAGGGCAGGGCTCCCGGGGATTTATATAAAGGGCAGGGCTCCCGGGGATTTATATAAAGGGCAGGGCTCCCGGGGATTTATATAAAGGGCAGGGCTCCCGGGGATTTATATAAAGGGCAGGGCTCCCGGGGATTTAGATACATTGATAGCGGCTCCAGGGGGTTTAGATGCATTGATAGCGGCTCCCAGGGGTTTAGATACATTGATAGCGGCTCCAGGGGGTTTAGATACATTGATAGTGGCTCCCGGGGGTTTAGATACATTGATAGTGGCTCCCGGGGGTTTAGATACATTGATAGCGGCTCCAGGGGGTTTAGATACATTGATAGCGGCTCCCGGGGGTTTAGATACATTGATAGCGGCTCCAGGGGGTTTAGATACATTGATAGTGGCTCCCAGGGGTTTAGATACATTGATAGCGGCTCCAGGGGGTTTAGATACATTGATAGCGGCTCCAGGGGGTTTAGATACATTGATAGCGGCTCCAGGGGGTTTAGATACATTGATAGCGGCTCCAGGGGGTTTAGATACATTGATAGCGGCTCCAGGGGGTTTAGATACATTGATAGTGGCTCCCCAGGGTTTAGATACATTGATAGCGGCTCCAGGGGGTTTAGATACATTGATAGCGGCTCCAGGGGGTTTAGATACATTGATAGTGGCTCCCCAGGGTTTAGATACATTGATAGCGGCTCCAGGGGGTTTAGATCCATTGATAGCGGCTCCAGGGGGTTTAGATACATTGATAGCGGCTCCAGGGGGTTTAGATACATTGATAGTGGCTCCCCAGGGTTTAGATACATTGATAGCGGCTCCAGGGGGTTTAGATACATTGATAGCGGCTCCAGGGGGTTTAGATACATTGATAGCGGCTCCAGGGGGTTTAGATACATTGATAGCGGCTCCCCAGGGTTTAGATACATTGATAGCGGCTCCAGGGGGTTTAGATACATTGATAGCGGCTCCAGGGGGTTTAGATACATTGATAGTGGCTCCCAGGGGTTTAGATACATTGATAGCGGCTCCAGGGGGTTTAGATACATTGATAGTGGCTCCCCAGGGTTTAGATACATTGATAGCGGCTCCAGGGGGTTTAGATCCATTGATAGCGGCTCCAGGGGGTTTAGATACATTGATAGCGGCTCCAGGGGGTTTAGATACATTGATAGTGGCTCCCCAGGGTTTAGATACATTGATAGCGGCTCCAGGGGGTTTAGATACATTGATAGCGGCTCCAGGGGGTTTAGATACATTGATAGCGGCTCCAGGGGGTTTAGATACATTGATAGCGGCTCCAGGGGGTTTAGATACATTGATAGCGGCTCCAGGGGGTTTAGATACATTGATAGTGGCTCCCAGGGTTTAGATACATTGATAGCGGCTCCAGGGGGTTTAGATACATTGATAGCGGCTCCCGGGGGTTTAGATACATTGATAGTGGCTCCCAGGGTTTAGATACATTGATAGCGGCTCCAGGGGGTTTAGATACATTGATAGCGGCTCCAGGGGGTTTAGATACATTGATAGTGGCTCCAGGGGGTTTAGATACATTGATAGTGGCTCCAGGGGGTTTAGATTCATTGATAGCGGCTCCAGGGGGTTTAGATACATTGATAGTGGCTCCAGGGGGTTTAGATACATTGATAGTGGCTCCAGGGGGTTTAGATACATTGATAGTGGCTCCCAGGGGTTTAGATTCATTGATAGTGGCTCCAGGGGGTTTAGATACATTGATAGCGGCTCCAGGGGGTTTAGATACATTGATAGTGGCTCCAGGGGGTTTAGATACATTGATAGTGGCTCCCAGGGGTTTAGATCCATTGATAGCGGCTCCAGGGGGTTTAGATCCATTGATAGCGGCTCCCAGGGGTTTAGATACATTGATAGCGGCTCCCGGGGGTTTAGATACATTGATAGCGGCTCCCCAGGGTTTAGATACATTGATAGCGGCTCCAGGGGGTTTAGATACATTGATAGCGGCTCCAGGGGGTTTAGATACATTGATAGCGGCTCCCGGGGGTTTAGATGCATTGATAGCGGCTCCCGGGGGTTTAGATACATTGATAGCGGCTCCCGGGGGTTTAGATACATTGATAGTGGCTCCCCAGGGTTTAGATACATTGATAGCGGCTCCCCAGGGTTTAGATGCATTGATAGCGGCTCCAGGGGGTTTAGATACATTGATAGCGGCTCCAGGGGGTTTAGATACATTGATAGCGGCTCCAGGGGGTTTAGATACATTGATAGCGGCTCCCAGGGGTTTAGATACATTGATAGTGGCTCCCCAGGGTTTAGATACATTGATAGCGGCTCCAGGGGGTTTAGATACATTGATAGTGGCTCCCCAGGGTTTAGATACATTGATAGCGGCTCCAGGGGGTTTAGATACATTGATAGCGGCTCCCGGGGGTTTAGATACATTGATAGTGGCTCCCGGGGGTTTAGATACATTGATAGTGGCTCCCGGGGGTTTAGATACATTGATAGCGGCTCCAGGGGGTTTAGATACATTGATAGCGGCTCCAGGGGGTTTAGATACATTGATAGTGGCTCCAGGGGGTTTAGATACATTGATAGCGGCTCCCGGGGGTTTAGATACATTGATAGCGGCTCCAGGGGGTTTAGATACATTGATAGTGGCTCCCAGGGGTTTAGATACATTGATAGCGGCTCCAGGGGGTTTAGATACATTGATAGTGGCTCCCCAGGGTTTAGATACATTGATAGCGGCTCCAGGGGGTTTAGATACATTGATAGCGGCTCCAGGGGGTTTAGATACATTGATAGCGGCTCCAGGGGGTTTAGATACATTGATAGCGGCTCCAGGGGGTTTAGATACATTGATAGCGGCTCCAGGGGGTTTAGATACATTGATAGTGGCTCCCAGGGTTTAGATACATTGATAGCGGCTCCAGGGGGTTTAGATACATTGATAGCGGCTCCAGGGGGTTTAGATACATTGATAGTGGCTCCAGGGGGTTTAGATACATTGATAGTGGCTCCAGGGGGTTTAGATACATTGATAGCGGCTCCAGGGGGTTTAGATACATTGATAGTGGCTCCAGGGGGTTTAGATACATTGATAGTGGCTCCAGGGGGTTTAGATACATTGATAGTGGCTCCCAGGGGTTTAGATTCATTGATAGTGGCTCCAGGGGGTTTAGATACATTGATAGCGGCTCCAGGGGGTTTAGATACATTGATAGTGGCTCCAGGGGGTTTAGATACATTGATAGTGGCTCCCAGGGGTTTAGATCCATTGATAGCGGCTCCAGGGGGTTTAGATCCATTGATAGCGGCTCCCAGGGGTTTAGATACATTGATAGCGGCTCCCGGGGGTTTAGATACATTGATAGCGGCTCCCCAGGGTTTAGATACATTGATAGCGGCTCCAGGGGGTTTAGATACATTGATAGCGGCTCCAGGGGGTTTAGATACATTGATAGCGGCTCCCGGGGGTTTAGATGCATTGATAGCGGCTCCCGGGGGTTTAGATACATTGATAGCGGCTCCCGGGGGTTTAGATACATTGATAGTGGCTCCCCAGGGTTTAGATACATTGATAGCGGCTCCCCAGGGTTTAGATGCATTGATAGCGGCTCCAGGGGGTTTAGATACATTGATAGCGGCTCCAGGGGGTTTAGATACATTGATAGCGGCTCCAGGGGGTTTAGATACATTGATAGTGGCTCCAGGGGGTTTGGATACATTGATAGTGGCTCCAGGGGGTTTAGATACATTGATAGTGGCTCCAGGGGGTTTAGATACATTGATAGCGGCTCCCCAGGGTTTAGATACATTGATAGCGGCTCCCCAGGGTTTAGATACATTGATAGCGGCTCCAGGGGGTTTAGATACATTGATAGCGGCTCCCAGGGGTTTAGATACATTGATAGTGGCTCCCCAGGGTTTAGATACATTGATAGCGGCTCCAGGGGGTTTAGATACATTGATAGTGGCTCCCGGGGGTTTAGATACATTGATAGTGGCTCCAGGGGGTTTAGATACATTGATAGCGGCTCCAGGGGGTTTAGATACATTGATAGTGGCTCCCGGGGGTTTAGATACATTGATAGTGGCTCCCCAGGGTTTAGATACATTGATAGCGGCTCCAGGGGGTTTAGATACATTGATAGCGGCTCCCGGGGGTTTAGATACATTGATAGCGGCTCCAGGGGGTTTAGATACATTGATAGCGGCTCCCGGGGGTTTAGATACATTGATAGCGGCTCCAGGGGGTTTAGATACATTGATAGCGGCTCCCCAGGGTTTAGATACATTGATAGCGGCTCCAGGGGGTTTAGATACATTGATAGCGGCTCCAGGGGGTTTAGATACATTGATAGCGGCTCCAGGGGGTTTAGATACATTGATAGCGGCTCCAGGGGGTTTAGATGCATTGATAGTGGCTCCAGGGGGTTTAGATACATTGATAGTGGCTCCAGGGGGTTTAGATTCATTGATAGTGGCTCCCCAGGGTTTAGATACATTGATAGCGGCTCCAGGGGGTTTAGATACATTGATAGCGGCTCCAGGGGGTTTAGATACATTGATAGTGGCTCCAGGGGGTTTAGATACATTGATAGTGGCTCCAGGGGGTTTAGATACATTGATAGCGGCTCCCCGGGGTTTAGATACATTGATAGCGGCTCCAGGGGGTTTAGATACATTGATAGTGGCTCCAGGGGGTTTAGATACATTGATAGCGGCTCCCCGGGGTTTAGATACATTGATAGCGGCTCCCGGGGGTTTAGATACATTGATAGCGGCTCCAGGGGGTTTAGATACATTGATAGCGGCTCCAGGGGGTTTAGATACATTGATAGTGGCTCCCAGGGGTTTAGATACATTGATAGTGGCTCCCCAGGGTTTAGATACATTGATAGCGGCTCCAGGGGGTTTAGATACATTGATAGCGGCTCCAGGGGGTTTAGATACATTGATAGCGGCTCCAGGGGGTTTAGATGCATTGATAGCGGCTCCCGGGGGTTTAGATACATTGATAGCGGCTCCCCAGGGTTTAGATACATTGATAGCGGCTCCCCAGGGTTTAGATACATTGATAGTTGCAGTTCTAAATACTCACGTGGCTTTGGATTCATTTAGTAAGGTTTCAAGGCTTCCTCGCCTCTCCCTGCAAGATGCAGAACCTGACAGATTTGGGTAAAGACGGACACGTTGGGTTAGTTTGGTTTGCGCTACATAAACAGTTGGTGCTAATAATGTAATTAACTTAATACAACGAGAGTCTCAGCCCCCAGTAATGCCGTCTCTCACCTGCCTCAGCCGGGGGCACACTCATCAGACTGCTAGATTTTAGGATGGGATCCTGGGGTAAGAGAGAAAACAGAGAGGGTGAGAATAGGAGAGAGGGCAGGGGTGAGAATAGGAGAGAGGGCAGGGGTGAGAATACGAGAGAGAGCAGGGGTGAGAATAGGAGAGAGAGCAGGGGTGAGAATAGTAGAGAGGGCAGGGGTGAGAATAGGAGAGAGGGCAGGGGTGAGAATAGGAGAGAGGGCAGGGGTGAGAATAGGAGAGAGGGCAGGGGTGAGAGTAGGAGAGAGAGCAGGGGTGAGAATAGGAGAGAGAGCAGAGGTGAGAATAGGAGAGAGAGCAGAGGTGAGAATAGGAGAGAGGGCAGGGGTGAGAATAGGAGAGAGGGCAGGGGTGAGAATAGGAGAGAGAGCAGAGGTGAGAATAGGAGAGAGGGCAGGGGTGAGAATAGGAGAGAGGGCAGGGGTGAGAATAGGAGAGAGGGCAGGGGTGAGAATAGGAGAGAGGGCAGGGGTGAGAATAGGAGAGAGGGCAGGGGTGAGAATAGGAGAGAGAGCAGAGGTGAGAATAGGAGAGAGAGCAGAGGTGAGAATAGGAGAGAGGGCAGGGGTGAGAATAGGAGAGAGAGCAGGGGTGAGAATAGGAGAGAGGGCAGAGGTGAGAAAAGGAGAGAGGGCAGGGGTGATAGTAGTAGAGAGGGCAGAGGTGAGAATAGGAGAGAGAGCAGGGGTGAGAATAGGAGAGAGAGCAGGGGTGAGAATAGGATAGAGGGCAGGGGTGAGAATAGGAGAGAGAGCAGGGTGATAATAGAATAGAGGGCAGGGGTGATAGTAGTAGAGAGGGCAGAGGTGAGAATAGGAGAGAGAGCAGGGGTGAGAATAGGAGAGAGAGCAGGGTGATAATAGAATAGAGGGCAGGGGTGAGAATAGGAGAGAAGGCAGGGGTGAGAATAGGAGAGAAGGCAGGGGTGGTAATAGAGGTGAGGGTAGGGGTGAGAACTGTAGAGAGGGCATAGGGTGATAGTATTATAAAGGGCATAGAGTGATAGTATTAGAGTGAGCAGGGGTGAGAATAGGAGAGAGGGTAGAGGTGAGAATAGGAGAGAGGGCAGAGGTGAGAATAGGAGAGAGAGCAGGGGCGAGAGTAGGAGAGAGAGCAGGGGTGAGAATAGGAGAGAGAGCAGAGGTGAGAATAGGAGAGAGAGCAGGGGTGAGAATAGGAGAGAGGGCAGAGGTGAGAATAGGAGAGAGGGCAGGGGTGAGAATAGGAGAGAGAGCAGAGGTGAGAATAGGAGAGAGAGCAGAGGTAAGAATAGGAGAGAGGGCAGGGGTGAAAATAGGAGAGAGAGCAGAGGTGAGAATAGGAGAGAGAGCAGAGGTAAGAATAGCAGAGAGGGCAGGGGTGAGAATAGGAGAGAGAGCAGAGGTGAGAATAGGAGAGAGGGCAGAGGTGAGAATAGGAGAGAGAGCAGAGGTGAGAATAGGAGAGAGGGCAGAGGTGAGAATAGGAGAGAGAGCAGGGGCGAGAGTAGGAGAGAGAGCAGAGGTGAGAATAGGAGAGAGAGCAGGGGTGAGAATAGGAGAGAGGGCAGGGGTGAGAATAGGAGAGAGGGCAGGGGTGAGAATAGGAGAGAGAGCAGGGTGTAGAAGAGGATAAAGGCTTAGCAGACTGCTTTAATGAATATTTTTGTTCAGTTTTTACAAATGAAAATGAGGGTAAGGGACCTCATTTAGGGAAAAAGACTAATGAGTCTTTTGATGCATGTAAGTTTACAGAGGAAGAGGTTTTACTTCAGCTGTCTAAAGTAAAGACAAATAAGTCGATGGGACCTGATGGGATACATCCAAAGTTATTAAAAGAACTTAGTGGTGTACTAGCAAAACCGTTAACAGATTTATTTAACCAATCATTGTTAACGGGAGTAGTTCCAGAAGATTGGAAATTAGCTAATGTTGTGCCCATTCACAAGAAAGGTAGTAAGGAGGAGGCGGGCAACTATAGACCAGTAAGTCTTACTTCAGTAGTGGGGAAAATAATGGAAACCTTGTTAAAGAATAGGATTGTTGAACATCTAAAGTCGCTTGGATTTCAAGATCAGAGACAGCATGGGTTTACTTCAGGGAGATCATGCCAAACTAATCTTATTGATTTTTTTGATTGGGTAACTAAAATAATAGATCAGGGTGGTGCAGTAGACATTGCTTACCTAGATTTAAGTAAGGCTTTTGACACTGTCGCACATAGAAGGCTTATCAATAAACTGAAATCTTTGAGTTTGGATTTCAATATTGTTGAATGGATTAGACAATGGCTGAGTGACAGGCAACAGAGGGTTGTAGTCAATGGGGTATATTCGATGCAAGGTCTTGTTACTAGTGGGGTACCTCAGGGATCTGTTCTTGGACCCATTCTCTTTAATATTTTTATTAGCGATATTGCAGAAGGTCTTGTTGGTAAAGTATGTCTTTTTGCTGATGATACAAAGATTTGCAGCAGGGTTGATATTCATGGAGGGATAAGCCAAATGGCAAATGATTTAGCTAAACTAGAAAAATGGTCAGAGCAGTGGCAACTGGCATTTAATGTGGACAAGTGCAAGATTATGCACCTTGGGCGTAAAAACCCAAAAGCAGAATATAGACTATTTGGTACAGTCCTAACCTCAACATCTGAGGAAAGGGATTTAGGAGTAATAATTTCAGAGGACTTGAAGGTAGGTAGGCAATGCAATAGAGCAGCAGGAAATGCTAGCAGAATGCTTGGTTGCATAGGGAGAGGTATTAGCAGTAGGAAGAGGGAAGTGCTCATGCCATTGTACAGAGCACTGGTGAGACCTCACTTGGAGTATTGTACGCAGTACTGGAGACCTTATCTCCAGAAGGATATTGATACTTTGGAGAGAGTTCAGAGAAGGGCTACTAAACTGGTTCATGGGTTAAAGGATAAAACTTACCAGGAAAGGTTAAAGCATCTTAACATGTATAGCTTGGAGGAAAGACGTAACAGGGGGGATATGATAGAAACATTTAAATACATAAAGGGAATCAACACAGTAAAGGAAGAGAGTATATTTAAAAGAAGAAAAACTACCACAACTAGAGGACATAGTCTTAAATTAGAGGGGCAACGATTTAAAAGTAATATCAGGAAGTATTACTTTACTGAGAGGGTAGTGGATGTATGGAATAGCCTGCCAGCAGAAGTGGTAGAGGTAAACACAGTCAAGGATTTTAAGCATGCGTGGGATAGACACAAGGCTATCCTAGCTATAAGACCGGGAACGGGGGACTAATAAAAGTACTCAAAATAAAAAATAAAAAAATTGGGCAGACTAGATGGACCGAATGGTTCTTATCTGCCGACACATTCTATGTTTCTATGTTTCTATGTGATAATAGGAGAGAGAGCAGGGGTGAGAATAGGAGAGAGAGCAGGGGCGAGAGTAGGAGAGAGGGCAGGGGCGAGAGTAGGAGAGAGAGCAGGGGTGAGAATAGGAGAGAGGGCAGGGGTGAGAATAGGAGAGAGAGCAGGGGTGAGAATAGGAGAGAGAGAGCAGGGGTGAGAATAGGAGAGAGAGCAGAGGTGAGAATAGGAGAGAGGGCAGAGGTGAGAATAGGTGAGAGAGCAGGGGTGAGAATAGGAGAGAGAGCAGGGGTGAGAATAGGAGAGAGAGCAGAGGAGAGAATAGTAGAGAGGGCAGAGGAGAGAATAGTAGAGAGGGCCGGGGTTAGAATACGAGAGAGGGCAGGGGTGAGAATAGGAGAGAGAGCAGGGGTGATAGTAGTAGAGAGGGCAGAGGTGAGAATAGGAGAGAGAGCAGGGGTGAGAATAGGAGAGAGAGCAGAGGTGAGAAAAGGAGAAAGGGCAGGGGTGATAGTAGTAGAGAGGGCAGAGGTGAGAATAGGAGAGAGAGCAGGGGTGAGAATAGGAGAGAGAGCAGGGGTGAGAATAGGAAAGAGGGCAGGGGTGAGAATAGGAGAGAGAGCAGGGGCGAGAGTAGGAGAGAGGGCAGGGGTGAGAATAGGAGAGAGAGCAGGGGTGAGAATAGGAGAGAGAGCAGGGTGATAATAGAATAGAGGGCAGGGGTGAGAATAGGAGAGAAGGCAGGGGTGAGAATAGGAGAGAAGGCAGGGGTGGTAATAGGAGAGAGAGCAGGGTGATAATAGGAGAGAGAGCAGGGGTGAGAATAGGAGAGAGAGCAGGGGCGAGAGTAGGAGAGAGGGCAGGGGCAAGAGTAGGAGAGAGAGCAGAGGTGAGAATAGGAGAGAGAGCAGGGGTGAGAATAGGAGAGAGGGCAGGGGTGAGAATAGGAGAGAGAGCAGGGGTGAGAATAGGAGAGAGAGAGCAGGGGTGAGAATAGGAGAGAGAGAGCAGGGGTGAGAATAGGAGAGAGAGCAGAGGTGAGAATAGGAGAGAGGGCAGGGGTGAGAATAGGAGAGAGGGCAGAGGTGAGAATAGTAGAGAGGGCCGGGGTTAGAATACGAGAGAGGGCAGGGGTGAGAATAGGAGAGAGAGCAGGGGTGATAGTAGTAGAGAGGGCAGAGGTGAGAATAGGAGAGAGAGCAGGGGTGAGAATAGGAGAGAGAGCAGAGGTGAGAAAAGGAGAGAGGGCAGGGGTGATAGTAGTAGAGAGGGCAGAGGTGAGAATAGGTGAGAGAGCAGGGGTGAGAATAGGAGAGAGGGCAGGGGTGAGAATAGGAGAGAGGGCAGAGGTGAGAATAGTAGAGAGGGCCGGGGTTAGAATACGAGAGAGGGCAGAGGTGAGAATAGGAGAGAGAGCAGGGGTGATAGTAGTAGAGAGGCAGGGGTGAGAATAGGAGAGAGAGCAGGGGTGAGAATAGGAGAGAGAGCAGAGGTGAGAATAGGAGAGAGGGCAGAGGTGAGAATAGGTGAGAGAGCAGGGGTGAGAATAGGAGAGAGGGCAGGGGTGAGAATAGGAGAGAGGGCAGAGGTGAGAATAGTAGAGAGGGCCGGGGTTAGAATACGAGAGAGGGCAGGGGTGAGAATAGGAGAGAGAGCAGGGGTGATAGTAGTAGAGAGGGCAGAGGTGAGAATAGGAGAGAGAGCAGGGGTGAGAATAGGAGAGAGAGCAGAGGTGAGAAAAGGAGAGAGGGCAGGGGTGAGAATAGGAGAGAGGGCAGGGGTGAGAATAGGAGAGAGTGCAGGGGTGAGAATAGGAGAGAGAGCAGGGGTGAGAATAGGAGAGAGAGCAGGGGTGAGAATAGGAGAGAGAGCAGAGGTGAGAAAAGGAGAGAGGGCAGGGGTGATAGTAGTAGAGAGGGCAGAGGTGAGAATAGGAGAGAGAGAAGGGGTGAGAATAGGAGAGAGAGCAGGGGTGAGAATAGGAGAGAGGGCAGGGGTGAGAATAGGAGAGAGGGCAGGGGTGAGAATAGGAGAGAGAGCAGGGGTGAGAATAGGAGAGAGTGCAGGGGTGAGAATAGGAGAGAGAGCAGGGGTGAGAATAGGAGAGAGGGCAGGGGTGAGAATAGGAGAGAGAGCAGGGTGAGAATAGGAGAGAGGGCAGGGGTGAGAATAGGAGAGAGAGCAGGGTGATAATAGAATAGAGGGCAGGGGTGATAGTAGTAGAGAGGGCAGAGGTGAGAATAGTATAAAGGGCAGGGGTGAAAATAGGAGAGAAGGCAGGGGTGAAAATAGGAGAGAAGACTGGGGTGGTAACAGAGGTGAGAGTAGGGGTTAGAACTGTAGAGAGGGCATAGGGTGATAGTATTAGAAAGGGCATAGAGTGATAGTATTAGAGAGGGCAGAGGGTGATAATAGAAGAGAGGGCAGGGGTGATAGTAGTAGAGAGGGCAGGGCTGACAATAGTAGAGAGGACAGGGCTGATAATAGAAAAGAGGGCAGGGGGTGATAGGAGTAGAGAGGGCAGGGGGTGATAATTGAAGAGAGGGCAGGGGTAATAATAGTAGAGAGGACAGGGGTGACAATAGAAGAGAGGACAGGGGGTAATAAAAGAAGAGAGGGCAGGGGTGATAATAGTAGAGAGGACAGGGGTGATAATAGTAGAGAGGGCAGGGGGTGATAATAGAAGAGAGGGCAGGGGATGATAATAGTAGAGAGGGCAGGGGTGAAAATAGAAGAGAGGGCAGGGGTGATAATAGTAGAGAGGGCAGGGGTGATAATAGTAGAGAGGGCAGGGGTGAAAATAGAAGAGAGGGCAGGGGGTGATAGGAGTAGAGAGGGCAGGGGGTGATAATAGTAGAGAGGGTAGGGGGTGATAATAGTAGAGAGGGCAGGGGGTGATAATAGTAGAGAGGGCAGGGAGTGATAATAGTAGAGAGGGCAGGAGGTGATAAGAGTAGAGAGGGCAGGGGGTGATAGGAGTAGAGAGGGCAGGGGTGATAATGGTAGAGAGGGCAGGGGGTGATAGTAGTAGAGAGGGCAGGGGGTGATAATAGTAGAGAGGGCAGGGGGTGATAGGAGTAGAGAGGGCAGGGGGTGATAATAGTAGAGAGGGCAGGGGGTGATAGGAGTAGAGAGGGCAGGGGGTGATAGGAGTAGAGAGGGCAGGTGGGTGATAATAGTAGAGAGGGCAGGGGGTGATAATAGTAGAGAGGGCAGGGGGTGATAGGAGTAGAGAGGGCAGGGGGTGATAATAGTAAAGATGGCAGGGGGTGATAATAGTAGAGATGGCAGGGGGTGATAGGAGTAGAGAGGGCAGGGGTGATAATGGTAGAGAGGGCAGGGGGTGATAGTAGTAGAGAGGGCAGGGGGTGATAATAGTAGAGAGGGCAGGGGGTGATAGGAGTAGAGAGGGCAGGGGGTGATAATAGTAGAGAGGGCAGGGGGTGATAGTAGTAGAGAGGGCAGGGGTGATAATAGTAGAGAGGGCAGGGGGTGATAATAGTAGAGAGGGCAGGGGGTGATAATAGTAGAGAGGGCAGGGGGTGATAATAGTAGAGAGGGCAGGGGGTGATAGGAGTAGAGAGGGCAGGGGGTGATAATAGTAGAGATGGCAGGGGGTGATAATGGTAGAGAGGGCAGGGGGTGATAATAGAAGAGAGGGCAGGGGGTGATAATAGTAGAGAGGGCAGGGGGTGATAATAGTAGAGAGGGTAGGGGGTGATAATAGTAGAGAGGGCAGGGGGTGATAGGAGTAGAGAGGGCAGGGAGTGATAATAGTAGAGAGGGCAGTGTTATAATAGTAGAGATGGCAGGGGGTGATAATAGTAGAGAGGGCATAGGGTGATAATGGTAGAGAGGGCATAGGGTGATAATAGAAGAGAGGGCAGGGGGTGATAATAGTAGAGAGGGCAGGGGGTGATAATAGTAGAGAGGGCAGGGGGTGATAATAGAAGAGAGGGCAGGGGGTGATAATAGTAGAGAGGGCAGGGGGTGATAATAGAAGAGAGGGCAGTGTTATAATAGTAGAGATGGCAGGGGGTGATAATGGTAGAGAGGGCAGGGGGTGATAATAGTAGAGAGGGCAGGGGGTGATAGGAGTAGAGAGGGCAGGGGGTGATAGGAGTAGAGATGGCAGGGGGTGATAATGGTAGAGAGGGCAGGGGGTGATAATAGAAGAGAGGGCAGGGGGTGATAATAGTAGAGAGGGTAGGGGGTGATAATAGAAGAGAGGGCAGGGGGTGATAATAGTAGAGAGGGCAGGGGGTGATAATAGTAGAGAGGGTAGGGGGTGATAATAGAAGAGAGGGCAGGGGGTGATAATAGTAGAGAGGGCAGGGGGTGATAATAGTAGAGAGGGCAGGGGGTGATAATAGTAGAGAGGGTAGGGGGTGATAATAGAAGAGAGCGCAGGGGGTGATAATAGTAGAGATGGCAGGGAGTGATAATAGTAGAGAGGGTAGGGGGTGATAATAGTAGAGAGGGCAGGGGGTGATAATAGTAGAGAGGGCAGGGGGTGATAATAGTAGAGAGGGCAGTGTTATAATAGTAGAGATGGCAGGGGGTGATAGGAGTAGAGAGGGCAGGGGGTGATAGGAGTAGAGAGGGCAGGGAGTGATAGTAGTAGAGAGGGCAGGGGGTGATAATAGTAGAGAGGGCAGGGGGTGATAATAGTAGAGAGGGCAGGGGGTGATAATGGTAGAGATGGCAGGGGGTGATAGGAGTAGAGAGGGCAGGGGTGATAATGGTAGAGAGGGCAGGGGGTGATAGTAGTAGAGAGGGCAGGGGGTGATAATAGTAGAGAGGGCAGGGGGTGATAATAGTAGAGAGGGCAGGGGGTGATAGGAGTAGAGAGGGCAGGGGGTGATAATAGTAGAGATGGCAGGGGGTGATAATAGAAGAGAGGGCAGGGGGTGATAGGAGTAGAGAGGGCAGGGGGTGATAGGAGTAGAGAGGGCAGGGAGTGATAATAGTAGAGAGGGCAGGGGGTGATAATAGTAGAGAGGGCAGGGGGTGATAGTAGTAGAGAGGGCAGGGGGTGATAGTAGTAGAGAGGGCAGGGGGTGATAGTAGTAGAGAGGGCAGGGGGTGATTATAGAAGAGAGGGCAGGGGGTGATAATAGTAGAGAGGGCAGGGGGTGATAATAGAAGAGAGGGCAGGGGGTGATAATAGTAGAGATGGCAGGGGGTGATAATAGTAGAGAGGGCAGGGGGTGATAATAGTAGAGAGGGCAGGGGGTGATAATAGTAGAGATGGCAGGGGTGATAATAGTAGAGAGGGCAGGGGGTGATAATAGTAGAGAGGGTAGGGGGTGATAATAGTATTGAGGGCAGGGGGTGATAGGAGTAGAGAGGGCAGGGGTGATAATGGTAGAGAGGGCAGGGGGTGATAGTAGTAGAGAGGGCAGGGGGTGATAGGAGTAGAGAGGGCAGGGGGTGATAGTAGTAGAGAGGGCAGGAGGTGATAGTAGTAGAGAGGGCAGGGGGTGATAGGAGTAGAGAGGGCAGGGAGTGATAATAGTAGAGAGGGCAGGGAGTGATAATAGTAGAGAGGGCAGGGGGTGATAATAGAAGAGAGGGCAGGGGGTGATAATAGTAGAGAGGGCAGGGGGTGATAGGAGTAGAGAGGGCAGGGAGTGATAATAGTAGAGAGGGCAGGGAGTGATAATAGTAGAGAGGGCAGGGGGTGATAATAGAAGAGAGGGCAGGGGTGATAATAGTAGAGAGGGCAGGGGGTGATAATAGAAGAGAGGGCAGGGGGTGATAATAGAAGAGAGGGCAGTGTTATAATAGTAGAGATGGCAGGGAGTGATAATAGTAGAGAGGGCAGGGGGTGATAATAGAAGAGAGGGCAGGGGGTGATAATAGAAGAGAGGGCAGTGTTATAATAGTAGAGATGGCAGGGGGTGATAATGGTAGAGAGGGCAGGGGGTGATAGGAGTAGAGAGGGCAGGGGGTGATAATGGTAGAGAGGGCAGGGGGTGATAGGAGTAGAGAGGGCAGGGAGTGATAATAGTAGAGAGGGCAGTGTTATAATAGTAGAGATGGCAGGGGGTGATAATAGTAGAGAGGGCATATGGTGATAATGGTAGAGAGGGCAGGGGGTGATAATAGAAGAGAGGGCAGGGGGTGATAATAGTAGAGAGGGCAGGGGGTGATAATAGTAGAGAGGGCAGGGGGTGATAATAGAAGAGAGGGCAGGGGGTGATAATAGTAGAGAGGGCAGGGGGTGATAATAGAAGAGAGGGCAGTGTTATAATAGTAGAGATGGCAGGGGGTGATAATGGTAGAGAGGGCAGGGGGTGATAATAGTAGAGAGGGCAGGGGGTGATAGGAGTAGAGAGGGCAGGGGGTGATAGGAGTAGAGATGGCAGGGGGTGATAATGGTAGAGAGGGCAGGGGGTGATAATAGAAGAGAGGGCAGGGGGTGATAATAGTAGAGAGGGCAGGGGGTGATAGGAGTAGAGAGGGCAGGGGGTGATAATAGTAGAGAGGGCAGGGGGTGATAATAGTAGAGAGGGCAGGGGGTGATAATAGTAGAGAGGGCAGGGGGTGATAATAGTAGAGAGGGCAGGGGGTGATAATAGTAGAGAGGGCAGGGGGTGATAATAGTAGAGAGGGCAGGGGGAGATAATAGTAGAGATGGCAGGGGGTGATAATAGTAGAGAGGGCAGGGGGTGATAATAGTAGAGAGGGCAGGGGGTGATAATAGTAGAGATGGCAGGGGTGATAATAGTAGAGAGGGCAGGGGGTGATAATAGTAGAGAGGGTAGGGGGTGATAATAGTATTGAGGGCAGGGGGTGATAGGAGTAGAGAGGGCAGGGGTGATAATGGTAGAGAGGGCAGGGGGTGATAGTAGTAGAGAGGGCAGGGGGTGATAGGAGTAGAGAGGGCAGGGGGTGATAATAGTAGAGAGGGCAGGGGGTGATAATAGTAGAGAGGGCAGGGGGTGATAGTAGTAGAGAGGGCAGGAGGTGATAGTAGTAGAGAGGGCAGGGGGTGATAGGAGTAGAGAGGGCAGGGAGTGATAATAGTAGAGAGGGCAGGGAGTGATAATAGTAGAGAGGGCAGGGGGTGATAATAGAAGAGAGGGCAGGGGGTGATAATAGTAGAGAGGGCAGGGGGTGATAGGAGTAGAGAGGGCAGGGAGTGATAATAGTAGAGAGGGCAGGGAGTGATAATAGTAGAGAGGGCAGGGGGTGATAATAGAAGAGAGGGCAGGGGTGATAATAGTAGAGAGGGCAGGGGGTGATAATAGAAGAGAGGGCAGGGGGTGATAATAGAAGAGAGGGCAGGGGGTGATAATAGAAGAGAGGGCAGTGTTATAATAGTAGAGATGGCAGGGGGTGATAATGGTAGAGAGGGCAGGGGGTGATAGGAGTAGAGAGGGCAGGGGGTGATAATGGTAGAGAGGGCAGGGGGTGATAGGAGTAGAGAGGGCAGAGGGTGACTTCATTGCTGGTTTATTCAGGATGAGTATGGGTAATACACACTCCAGGGCTGCAATATGTTTGTCCATAGAGACAGCAGACACAGGTTCCTGACACTTTATCACTGCACCCTAATATGTATCAGCAACCCCATAATAAGAGGCTATTCTTCTGATTTGAAGTTTTATTAAATAAAACTAAATTTGAGGTAGGTTCATTTGGATGATTTACCCCCAGTAGTAAAAAATGGGGCAATTCCCTGGGGCAGGTTCTATGAAGTCTTCAGTGAGCTTGACTTGGAATGGGCAGATGTTAGTAAATAAGCTAGGTGATAATCCTGTACGGACAGGCAGAGCCTCTCACCCTCAGGGAGGACAGGATGACCCCGCGAGGGAGACTGCGATACTCCGGAACAGGAGAAGGGTCTTTCCAATCCACAGCATTATACCTAGAGGGAAAGGATCAGACGGTTACCCCCAAAGATAACTGCCATTCCTGCCTTGGAACCCCAACTTTATTCCCCTGGAACCCCGGTCTCACCCTCTCAGTTACCCCGGTCTCACCCTCTCAGTTACCCCGGTCTCACCCTCTCAGTTACCCCGGTCTCACCCTCTCAGTTACCCCGGTCTCACCCTCTCAGTTACCCCGGTCTCACCCTCTCAGTTACCCCGGTCTCACCCTCTAAGTTATCCCGGTCTCACCCTCTCAGTTACCCCGGTCTCACCCTTTCAGGTACCCCAGTCTCACCATCTCAGGTACCCCAGTCTCACCCTCTCAGTTAACCCGGTCTCACCCTCTCAGTTACCCCGGTCTCACCCTCTCAGGTACCCCAGTCTCACCCTCTCCGTTACCGCAGTCTCACCCTCTCAGTTACCCCAGTCTCACCCTCTCCGTTACCCCAGTCTCACCCTCTCCGTTACCCCACTCTCACCCTCTCCGTTACCGCAGCCTCACCCTCTCCGTTACCCCAGTCTCACCCTCTCCGTTACCCCAGTCTCACCCTCTCAGGTACCCCAGTCTTGCCCTCTCCGTTACCCCAGTCTCACCCTTTGCCCCGCAGCCTTCGGTTTTCTCTTTGGGCTTTTTCCAGTTTATCTTGCGCCTCTTCACGGAATCTCTCAGCAACAGATACAGCCGTCCGAAGATCCGATTGGAAGAGGATCAGATCTTCCACCTCCCCCTAGGAAACATAGCGGTATCAGGGTGTGTGAAAGGGGGCACTTGGTGTGTGGGGTATTGGGGAGCAGGGTGTGTGAAAGGGGGCACTTGGTGTGTGGGGTATTGGGGAGCAGGGTGTGTGAAAGGGGGCACTTAATGTGTGGGGTAATGGGGAGCAGGGTGTGTGAAAGGGGGCACTTGGTGTGTGGGGTATTGAGGAGCAGGGTGTGTGAAAGGGGGCACTTGGTGTGTGGGGTATTGAGGAGCAGGGTGTGTGAAAGGGGGCACTTGGTGTGTGGGGTATTGGGGAGCAGGGTGTGTGAAAGGGGGCACTTGGTGTGTGGGGTATTGGGGAGCAGGGTGTGTGAAAGGGGGCACTTGGTGTGTGGGATATTGGGGAGCAGGGTGTGTGAAGGGGGCACTTGGTGTGTGGGGTATTGGGGAGCAGGGTGTGTGAAAGGGGGCACTTGGAGTTTATTGAGGGTTTGTGTATCAGTGGGGTTTCCTTTATTTAGGGTGCAGTTTATCGTGTGACTGTTACCTTTAGCTCTGTGATCCTTTCTGTTAAGTTTTCATTTTCTTTCCTTAACTGATAAACCATATCTGAGGAAAAACCGAAAGAGCTTGTGATGACCCCTCTGCAGACCATCTCCCTCCTGAAGACCATCTCCCTCCTGCAGACCATCTCCCTCCTGCAGACCATCTCCCTCCTGCAGACCATCTCCCTCCTGCAGCCCATCTCCCTCCTGCAGACCATCTCCCCTCTGCAGACCATCTCCCTCCTGCAGACCATCTCCCTCCTGCAGCCCATCTCCCTCCTGCAGCCCATCTCCCCTCTGCAGACCATCTCCCCTCCTGCAGACCATCTCCCTCCTGCAGACCATCTCCCTCCTGCAGCCCATCTCCCTCCTGCAGCCCATCTCCCCTCTGCAGACCATCTCCCCTCCTGCAGACCATCTCACTCCTGCAGACCATCTCCCATGTCCCCCCTGCAGACCATCTCCCATGTCCCCCCTGCAGACCATCCCCCCATGTCCCCCCTGCAGACCATCTCCCTCCTGCAGGCCATCTCCCTCCTGCAGACCATCTCCCGTCTCCCTCCTGCAGACCATCTCCCATCTCCCCCCTGCAGACCATCCCCCCATGTCCCCCCTGCAGACTGTCATATACACCCCCTATCTGCAGACTGTCATATACACCCCCTACCTGCAGACTGTCATATACACCCCCTACCTGCAGACTGTCATATACACCCCCTATCTGCAGACTGTCATATACACCCCCTATCTGCTGTCATATACACCCCCTACCTGCAGACTGTCATTTACACCCCCTATCTGCAGACTGTCATATACACCCCCTATCTGCAGACTGTCATATACACCCCCTATCTGCAGACTGTCATATACACCCCCTACCTGCAGACTGTCATATACACCCCCTACCTGCTGTCATATACACCCCCTACCTGCTGTCATATACACCCCCTACCTGCAGACTGTCATATACACCCCCTATCTGCAGACTGTCATATACACCCCCTACCTGCAGACTGTCATATACACCCCCTACCTGCAGACTGTCATATACACCCCCTATCTGCAGACTGTCATATACACCCCCTATCTGCAGACTGTCATATACACCCCCTATCTGCAGACTGTCATATACACCCCCTACCTGCAGACTGTCATATACACCCCCTATCTGCAGACTGTCATATACACCCCCTACCTGCAGACTGTCATATACACCCCCTATCTGCAGACTGTCATATACACCCCCTACCTGCAGACTGTCATATACACCCCCTATCTGCAGACTGTCATATACACCCCCTATCTGCAGACTGTCATATACACCCCCTACCTGCAGACTGTCATATACACCCCCTATCTACAGACTGTCATATACACCCCCTATCTACAGACTGTCATATACACCCCCTACCTGCAGACTGTCATATACACCCCCTATCTGCAGACTGTCATATACACCCCCTATCTGCAGACTGTCATATACACCCCCTATCTGCAGACTGTCATATACACCCCCTATCTGCAGACTGTCATATACACCCCCTACCTGCAGACTGTCATATACACCCCCTACCTGCAGACTGTCATATACACCCCCTATCTGCAGACTGTCATATACACCCCCTACCTGCAGACTGTCATATACACCCCCTACCTGCAGACTGTCATATACACCCCCTATCTGCAGACTGTCATATACACCCCCTACCTGCAGACTGTCATATACACCCCCTATCTGCAGACTGTCATATACACCCCTATCTGCAGACTGTCATATACACCCCCTATCTGCAAACTGTCATATACACCCCCTACCTGCAGACTGTCATATACACCCCCTATCTGCAGACTGTCATATACACCCCCTACCTGCAGACTGTCATATACACCCCCTACCTGCAGACTGTCATATACACCCCCTACCTGCAGACTGTCATATACACCCCCTACCTGCAGACTGTCATATACACCCCCTATCTGCAGACTGTCATATACACCCCCTATCTGCAGACTGTCATATACACCCCCTACCTGCAGACTGTCATATACACCCCCTATCTGCTGTCATATTCACCCCCTACCTGCAGACTGTCATATACACCCCCTATCTGCAGACTGTCATATACACCCCCTACCTGCAGACTGTCATATACACCCCTACCTGCAGACTGTCATATACACCCCCTATCTGCAGACTGTCATATACACCCCCTATCTGCAGACTGTCATATACACCCCCTATCTGCAGACTGTCATATACACCCCCTATCTGCTGTCATATACACCCCCTATCTGCAGACTGTCATATACACCCCCTACCTGCAGACTGTCATATACACCCCCTACCTGCAGACTGTCATATACACCCCCTATCTGCAGACTGTCATATACACCCCCTACCTGCAGACTGTCATATACACCCCCTACCTGCAGACTGTCATATACACCCCCTACCTGCAGACTGTCATATACACCCCCTATCTGCTGTCATATACACCCCCTATCTGCAGACTGTCATATACACCCCCTATCTGCAGACTGTCATATACACCCCCTACCTGCAGACTGTCATATACACCCCCTACCTGCAGACTGTCATATACACCCCCTATCTGCAGACTGTCATATACACCCCCTATCTGCAGACTGTCATATACACCCCCTACCTGCAGACTGTCATATACACCCCCTATCTGCAGACTGTCATATACACCCCCTACCTGCAGACTGTCATATACACCCCCTATCTGCAGACTGTCATATACACCCCCTATCTGCAGACTGTTATATACACCCCCTATCTGCTGTCATATACACCCCCTATCTGCTGTCATATACACCCCCTACCTGCAGACTGTCATATACACCCCCTACCTGCAGACTGTCATATACACCCCCTACCTGCAGACTGTCATATACACCCCCTACCTGCAGACTGTCATATACACCCCCTACCTGCAGACTGTCATATACACCCCCTACCTGCAGACTGTCATATACACCCCCTACCTGCAGACTGTCATATACACCCCCTATCTGCAGACTGTCATATACACCCCCTACCTGCAGAATGTCATATACACCCCCTACCTGGAGACTGTCATATACACCCCCTACCTGCAGACTGTCATATACACCCCCTACCTGCAGACTGTCATATACACCCCCTACCTGCAGACTGTCATATACACCCCCTACCTGCAGACTGTCATATACACCCCCTATCTGCAGACTGTCATATACACCCCCTATCTGCAGACTGTCATATACACCCCCTACCTGCAGACTGTCATATACACCCCCTACCTGCAGACTGTCATATACACCCCCTACCTGCAGACTGTCATATACACCCCCTATCTGCTGTCATATACACCCCCTATCTGCAGACTGTCATATACACCCCCTACCTGCAGACTGTCATATACACCCCCTACCTGCAGACTGTCATATACACCCCCTATCTGCAGACTGTCATATACACCCCCTATCTGCAGACTGTCATATACACCCACTACCTGCAGACTGTCATATACACCCCCTATCTGCAGACTGTCATATACACCCCCTATCTGCAGACTGTCATATACACCCCCTACCTGCAGACTGTCATATACACCCCCTATCTGCAGACTGTTATATACACCCCCTATCTGCTGTCATATACACCCCCTATCTGCTGTCATATACACCCCCTACCTGCAGACTGTCATATACACCCCCTACCTGCAGACTGTCATATACACCCCCTACCTGCAGACTGTCATATACACCCCCTACCTGCAGACTGTCATATACACCCCCTACCTGCAGACTGTCATATACACCCCCTATCTGCAGACTGTCATATACACCCCCTACCTGCAGACTGTCATATACACCCCCTACCTGCAGAATGTCATATACACCCCCTACCTGCAGACTGTCATATACACCCCCTACCTGCAGACTGTCATATACACCCCCTACCTGCAGACTGTCATATACACCCCCTACCTGCAGACTGTCATATACACCCCCTACCTGCAGACTGTCATATACACCCCCTACCTGCAGAATGTCATATACACCCCCTATCAGCAGACTGTCATATACACCCCCTACCTGCAGACTGTCATATACATCCCCTATCTGCAGACTGTCATATACACCCCCTATCTACAGACTGTCATATACACCCCCTACCTGCAGACTGTCATATACACCCCCTACCTGCAGAATGTCATATACACCCCCTACCTGCAGACTGTCATATACACCCCCTACCTGCAGACTGTCATATACACCCCCTATCTACAGACTGTCATATACACCCCCTATCTACAGACTGTCATATACACCCCCTATCTGCAGACTGTCATATACACCCCCTACCTGCAGACTGTCATATACACCCCCTATCTGCAGACTGTCATATACACCCCCTACCTGCAGAATGTCATATACACCCCCTATCTGCAGACTGTCATATACACCCCCTATCTACAGACTGTCATATACACCCCCTACCTGCAGACTGTCATTTACACCCCCTATCTGCAGACTGTCATATACACCCCCTACCTGCAGACTGTCATATACACCCCCTACCTGCAGACTGTCATATACACCCCCTATCTGCAGACTGTCATATACACCCCCTACCTGCAGACTGTCATATACACCCCCTACCTGCAGACTGTCATATACACCCCCTATCTACAGACTGTCATATACACCCCCTATCTACAGACTGTCATATACACCCCCTATCTGCAGACTGTCATATACACCCCCTATCTGCAGACTGTCATATACACCCCCTATCTACAGACTGTCATATACACCCCCTACCTGCAGACTGTCATATACACCCCCTATCTACAGACTGTCATATACACCCCCTACCTGCAGACTGTCATATACACCCCCTATCTACAGACTGTCATATACACCCCCTACCTGCAGACTGTCATATACACCCCCTACCTGCAGACTGTCATATACACCCCCTACCTGCAGACTGTCATATACACCCCCTATCTACAGACTGTCATATACACCCCCTACCTGCAGACTGTCATATACACCCCCTATCTACAGACTGTCATATACACCCCCTACCTGCAGACTGTCATATACACCCCCTACCTGCAGACTGTCATATACACCCCCTACCTGCAGACTGTCATATACACCCCCTACCTGCAGACTGTCATATACACCCCCTACCTGCTGTCATATACACCCCCTATCTACAGACTGTCATATACACCCCCTATCTACAGACTGTCATATACACCCCCTACCTGCAGACTGTCATATACACCCCCTATCTACAGACTGTCATATACACCCCCTATCTGCAGACTGTCATATACACCCCCTATCTACAGACTGTCATATACACCCCCTATCTGCAGACTGTCATATACACCCCCTATCTGCAGACTGTCATATACACCCCCTACCTGCAGACTGTCATATACACCCCCTACCTGCAGACTGTCATATACACCCCCTATCTGCAGACTGTCATATACACCCCCTATCTGCAGACTGTCATATACACCCCCTATCTGCAGACTGTCATATACACCCCCTACCTGCAGACTGTCATATACACCCCCTACCTGCAGACTGTCATATACACCCCCTATCTACAGACTGTCATATACACCCCCTACCTGCAGACTGTCATATACACCCCCTACCTGCAGACTGTCATATACACCCCCTATCTACAGACTGTCATATACACCCCCTATCTACAGACTGTCATATACACCCCCTACCTGCAGACTGTCATATACACCCCCTACCTGCAGACTGTCATATACACCCCCTATCTGCAGACTGTCATATACACCCCCTACCTGCAGACTGTCATATACACCCCCTACCTGCAGACTGTCATATACACCCCCTACCTGCAGACTGTCATATACACCCCCTACCTGCTGTCATATACACCCCCTACCTGCAGACTGTCATATACACCCCCTACCTGCAGACTGTCATATACACCCCCTACCTGCAGACTGTCATATACACCCCCTATCTGCAGACTGTCATATACACCCCCTACCTGCAGACTGTCATATACACCCCCTATCTGCAGACTGTCATATACACCCCCTACCTGCAGACTGTCATATACACCCCCTACCTGCAGACTGTCATATACACCCCCTATCTGCAGACTGTCATATACACCCCCTACCTGCAGACTGTCATATACATCCCCTATCTGCAGACTGTCATATACACCCCCTATCTACAGACTGTCATATACACCCCCTACCTGCAGACTGTCATATACATCCCCTATCTGCAGACTGTCATATACACCCCCTATCTGCAGACTGTCATATACACCCCCTATCTACAGACTGTCATATACACCCCCTATCTGCAGACTGTCATATACACCCCCTACCTGCAGACTGTCATATACATCCCCTATCTGCAGACTGTCATATACACCCCCTATCTGCAGACTGTCATATACACCCCCTACCTGCAGACTGTCATATACACCCCCTATCTGCAGACTGTCATATACACCCCCTACCTGCAGACTGTCATATACACCCCCTATCTACAGACTGTCATATACACCCCCTACCTGCAGACTGTCATATACATCCCCTATCTGCAGACTGTCATATACACCCCCTACCTGCAGACTGTCATATACACCCCCTACCTGCAGACTGTCATATACACCCCCTATCTGCAGACTGTCATATACACCCCCTACCTGCAGACTGTCATATACACCCCCTATCTACAGACTGTCATATACACCCCCTATCTACAGACTGTCATATACACCCCCTACCTGCAGACTGTCATATACACCCCCTATCTGCAGACTGTCATATACACCCCCTACCTGCAGACTGTCATATACACCCCCTACCTGCAGACTGTCATATACACCCCCTATCTGCAGACTGTCATATACACCCCCTATCTACAGACTGTCATATACACCCCCTACCTGCAGACTGTCATATACACCCCCTATCTACAGACTGTCATATACACCCCCTACCTGCAGACTGTCATATACACCCCCTATCTGCAGACTGTCATATACACCCCCTATCTGCAGACTGTCATATACACCCCCTATCTACAGACTGTCATATACACCCCCTACCTGCAGACTGTCATATACACCCCCTATCTACAGACTGTCATATACACCCCCTACCTGCAGACTGTCATATACACCCCCTATCTACAGACTGTCATATACACCCCCTACCTGCAGACTGTCATATACACCCCCTATCTGCAGACTGTCATATACACCCCCTATCTACAGACTGTCATATACACCCCCTACCTGCAGACTGTCATATACACCCCCTATCTACAGACTGTCATATACACCCCCTACCTGCAGACTGTCATATACACCCCCTATCTACAGACTGTCATATACACCCCCTACCTGCAGACTGTCATATACACCCCCTATCTGCAGACTGTCATATACACCCCCTACCTGCAGACTGTCATATACACCCCCTATCTACAGACTGTCATATACACCCCCTATCTGCAGACTGTCATATACACCCCCTATCTACAGACTGTCATATACACCCCCTACCTGCAGACTGTCATATACACCCCCTATCTGCAGACTGTCATATACACCCCCTATCTGCAGACTGTCATATACACCCCCTATCTGCAGACTGTCATATACACCCCCTATCTGCAGACTGTCATATACACCCCCTACCTGCAGACTGTCATATACACCCCCTACCTGCAGACTGTCATATACACCCCCTATCTGCAGACTGTCATATACACCCCCTATCTGCAGACTGTCATATACACCCCCTATCTGCAGACTGTCATATACACCCCCTATCTGCAGACTGTCATATACACCCCCTATCTGCAGACTGTCATATACACCCCCTATCTGCAGACTGTCATATACACCCCCTATCTGCAGACTGTCATATACACCCCCTATCTGCAGACTGTCATATACACCCCCTATCTGCAGACTGTCATATACACCCCCTACCTGCAGACTGTCATATACACCCCCTATCTACAGACTGTCATATACACCCCCTACCTGCAGACTGTCATATACACCCCCTATCTGCAGACTGTCATATACACCCCCTACCTGCAGACTGTCATATACACCCCCTACCTGCAGACTGTCATATACACCCCCTATCTGCAGACTGTCATATACACCCCCTACCTGCAGACTGTCATATACACCCCCTACCTGCAGACTGTCATATACACCCCTATCTGCAGACTGTCATATACACCCCCTACCTGCAGACTGTCATATACACCCCCTATCTGCAGACTGTCATATACACCCCCTATCTGCAGACTGTCATATACACCCCCTATCTGCAGACTGTCATATACACCCCCTACCTGCAGACTGTCATATACACCCCCTATCTACAGACTGTCATATACACCCCCTATCTGCAGACTGTCATATACACCCCCTATCTGCAGACTGTCATATACACCCCCTATCTGCAGACTGTCATATACACCCCCTACCTGCAGACTGTCATATACACCCCCTACCTGCAGACTGTCATATACACCCCCTATCTACAGACTGTCATATACACCCCCTATCTACAGACTGTCATATACACCCCCTATCTGCAGACTGTCATATACACCCCCTATCTGCAGACTGTCATATACACCCCCTACCTGCAGACTGTCATATACACCCCCTACCTGCAGACTGTCATATACACCCCCTATCTGCAGACTGTCATATACACCCCTATCTGCAGACTGTCATATACACCCCCTATCTGCAGACTGTCATATACACCCCCTATCTGCAGACTGTCATATACACCCCCTACCTGCAGACTGTCATATACACCCCCTACCTGCAGACTGTCATATACACCCCCTACCTGCAGACTGTCATATACACCCCTATCTGCAGACTGTCATATACACCCCCTATCTGCAGACTGTCATATACACCCCCTACCTGCAGACTGTCATATACACCCCCTACCTGCAGACTGTCATATACACCCCCTATCTGCAGACTGTCATATACACCCCCTACCTGCAGACTGTCATATACACCCCCTACCTGCAGACTGTCATATACACCCCCTACCTGCAGACTGTCATATACACCCCCTACCTGCAGACTGTCATATACACCCCCTATCTGCAGACTGTCATATACACCCCCTACCTGCAGACTGTCATATACACCCCCTATCTGCAGACTGTTATATACACCCCCTATCTGCAGACTGTCATATACACCCCCTATCTGCAGACTGTCATATACACCCCCTACCTGCAGACTGTCATATACACCCCCTATCTGCAGACTGTCATATACACCCCCTATCTGCAGACTGTCATATACACCCCCTATCTGCAGACTGTCATATACACCCCCTACCTGCAGACTGTCATATACACCCCCTATCTGCAGACTGTCATATACACCCCCTACCTGCAGACTGTCATATACACCCCCTATCTGCAGACTGTCATATACACCCCCTATCTGCAGACTGTCATATACACCCCCTACCTGCAGACTGTCATATACACCCCCTATCTGCTGTCATATACACCCCCTACCTGCAGACTGTCATATACACCCCCTACCTGCAGACTGTCATATACACCCCCTATCTGCAGACTGTCATATACACCCCCTATCTGCAGACTGTCATATACACCCCCTATCTGCAGACTGTCATATACACCCCCTATCTGCAGACTGTCATATACACCCCCTACCTGCAGATTGTCATATACACCCCCTATCTACAGACTGTCATATACACCCCCTATCTACAGACTGTCATATACACCCCCTACCTGCAGACTGTCATATACACCCCCTATCTGCAGACTGTCATATACACCCCCTATCTGCAGACTGTCATATACACCCCCTACCTGCAGACTGTCATATACACCCCCTACCTGCAGACTGTCATATACACCCCCTATCTGCAGACTGTCATATACACCCCCTATCTGCAGACTGTCATATACACCCCCTACCTGCAGACTGTCATATACACCCCCTATCTACAGACTGTCATATACACCCCCTATCTGCAGACTGTCATATACACCCCCTATCTGCAGACTGTCATATACACCCCCTACCTGCAGACTGTCATATACACCCCCTACCTGCTGTCATATACACCCCCTATCTGCAGACTGTCATATACACCCCCTATCTGCAGACTGTCATATACACCCCCTACCTGCAGACTGTCATATACACCCCCTACCTGCAGTTCCCTTACCTTGCAGTCTTTCATTGACAGTACTCTCTTCCTTTTGGCAAGGTTTGGATTCCTGCTGTCTCACCCGACCCATGAAGTCCTCTCGCATGCCAGGTGTCCCGCTGACCCTCTGGAGAGGAGAGGGGTAAACCTCTAAATAAGCTGCTTTCTATCTCCTCTGACCCCTGCCAGATGTTCCCCTCTCTGTTTCTCTTCCCTCATTTTCCCGCCAGACTTTCCTCAGCCGTGAGCCAGATTTACTATAATATCTGCTATGGACATGTAGTGTATACAGTGCACCTCCCTTGCCTGTCTCGCTGGCAGTCTCTCCTACCTGTCTTGCTGGCAGTCTCCTTTGCCTGTCTCGCTGGCAGTCTCTCCTGCCTGTCTCGCTGGAAGTCACCCTTGCCTGTCTCACTGGCAGTCTCTCCTGCCTGTCTCGCTGGCAGTCTCTCCTGCATGTCTCGCTGGCAGTCTCCCTTGCCTGTGTCGCTGGCAGTCTCTCCTGCATGTCTCGCTGGCAGTCTCTCCTGCCTGTCTCGCTGGCAGTCTCTCCTGCCTGTCTCGCTGGCAGTCTCCCTTGACTGTCTCGCTGGCAGTCTCTCCTGCCTGTCTCGCTGGCAGTCTCTCCTGCCTGTCTTGCTGGCAGTCTCTCCTGCCTGTCTTGCTGGAAGTCACCCTTGTCTGTCTTGCTGGCAGTCTCTTCTGCCTGTCTTGCTGGCAGTCTCTCCTGCATGTCTCGCTGGCAGTCTCTCCTGCATGTCTCGCTGGCAGTCTCCCTTGCCTGTCTTGCTGGCAGTCTCTCCTGCCTGTCTTGCTGGCAGTCTCTCCTGCCTGTCTCGCTGGCAGTCTCTCCTGCCTGTCTCGCTGGCAGTCTCTCCTGCCTGTCTTGCTGGCAGTCTCTCCTGCCTGTCTCGCTGGCAGTCTCACCTGGCTCTCTCTTGTACTTCCTCTCTCTATGCCGGCTTTGAATGTGTCACCTGAAACACAGAGAGAGAGGTTAGTCCTGGAGAGGAGATCACCCAGTGCTGGGCAGATCCCATTCCTGCAGGAGATCACCCAGTGCTGGGCAGATCCCATTCCTGCAGAAGATCACCCAGTGCTGGGCAGATGCCATTCCTGCAGGAGATCACCCAGTGCTCGGCAGATCCCATTCCTGCAGGAGATCACCCAGTGCTGGGCAGATGCCATTCCTGAAGGAGATCACCCAGTGCTGGGCAGATCCCATTCCTGCAGGAGATCACCCAGTGCTGGGCAGATCCCATTCCTGCAGAAGATCACCCAGTGCTGGGCAGATGCCATTCCTGCAGGAGATCACCCAGTGCTAGGCAGATCCCATTCCTGCAGGAGATCACCCAGTCCTGGGCAGATGCCATTCCTGCAGGAGATCACCCAGTGCTGGGCAGATCCCATTCCTGTAGGAAATCTAGCAGTACAGATGGGGCTGTCGGACAGCCTCACCTCCCTAATATAGGCTCACTGAGGAAATATGGCCTTTTCAGAGGTGAATCTTTGTACCTGGTCTCAGAGCCTCATACTTGTCCTTCAGGGTCTCCATTTCCTTCAAACCATTACTCAGGTCCCTTCGCACATCCCCCAGCCGTGCCTCCCATCCCAGAGCAGAGTCTACAATTCGGGGACCCTCAGCCACTGACATTGGGCTTAGTAGGACTCCTAACTGGCTGTGCATGCACCCCAAAGCATCAGACGCTCGCTGGATCCTCTCCATAGCACGACTAAAAGGGCCACCCCAGGCCTCCTCTTCTCTGTACTGTCCTGGGGAGGGGACTGGGTCCTCAGGGGAGGGGACTGGGTCCTCAGGGGCGGGGGCAGTGTCCATAGGCATTGGAGTTTGTTCAGGACTGCCCAGAGGAGTGTAAAAGTTGTCCTGTGTGGGGGAAGGTCCAGGGGAGAGGTGGGGCTTGTACATTGCAGAGGATGAATGGTCCTTGTTTGAATCTGAAGGAGACAAATATTAAGTATCAATAAAACTTAAAATAAAGAAAATAAATCTTTTCCCACATTGTTAACCAGCAAATGTTATTAATTAGATTTCCTGTGACCCCACAGCCACCTCCATCCAGCTAAGATAACGTAGAATTAGGCAACTACATCCCAGCCCTGACATCCAAACCCAGGTCCTTCACAAAATGTAAATTATAAGATCTGACTCTAGACACTGATATTACTGATCACAGAGATCTGACTCTAGACACTGATATTAGTGAACATGGAGATCTGACTCTAGACACTGATATTAGTGAACATGGAGATCTGACTCTAGACACTGATATTAGTGATCACAGAGATCTGACTATAGACACTGATATTAGTGAACATGGAGATCTGACTCTAGACACTGATATTAGTGATCACAGAGATCTGACTCTAGACACTGAGATTACTGATCACAGAGATCTGACTATAGACACTGATATTACTGATCACAGAGATCTGACTCTAGACACTGATATTAGTGAACATGGAGATCTGACTCTAGACACTGATATTAGTGATCACAGAGATCTGACTATAGACACTGATATTAGTGATCACAGAGATCTGACTCTAGACACTGATATTAGTGAACATGGAGATCTGACTCTAGACACTGATATTAGTGATCACAGAGATCTGACTATAGACACTGATATTGGTGATCACAGAGATCTGACTATAGACACTGATATTAGTGAACATGGAGATCTGACTCTAGACACTGATATTAGTGAACATGGAGATCTGACTCTAGACACTGATATTAGTGAACACGGAGATCTGACTATAGACACGGATATTAGTGAACATGGAGATCTGACTCTAGACACTGATATTAGTGATCACAGAGATCTGACTATAGACACTGATATTAGTGAACATGGAGATCTGACTCTAGACACTGATATTAGTGATCACAGCGATCTGACTCTAGACACTGATATTAGTGATCACAGCGATCTGACTCTAGACACTGATATTAGTGATCACAGCGATCTGACTCTAGACACTGATATTAGTGATCACAGAGATCTGACTCTAGACACTGATATTAGTGAACATGGAGATCTGACTCTAGACACTGATATTAGTGAACATGGAGATCTGACTCTAGACACTGATATTAGTGATCACAGCGATCTGACTCTAGACACTGATATTAGTGAACATGGAGATCTGACTCTAGACACTGATATTAGTGAACATGGAGATCTGACTCTAGGTACAATTCAGAGAGACAGTCCATATAGGAAACACTTCATAAGTGTGAGAGAAACAGGAAACTAGAGTGTCCGTTATAGACAATCCAGCATAGGCAGTCTGTTAGACAGGCCATGACCAGCACTAGGAGACAGAATAATTGTACACATTACCTGTCTGAATGTCCGACACATTCTTTATATTGTTGGCTCCCATAATGAACAGAGGGATTCACTGCCCTGAGAGAGAGGCACATGGGCTGTGAGAGCCCGCAAATCCGGAGAGACAGACACAGGGCCGTGAGAGCCCGCAAATCCAGGGAGACAGACACAGGGCCGTGAGAGCCCGCAAGTCCAGGGAGACAGACACAGGGCCGTGAGAGCCCGCAAATCCGGAGAGACAGACACAGGGCCGTGAGAGCCCGCAAATCCGGAGAGACAGACACAGGGCCGTGAGAGACAGAACCAAAAAGATATTGTACTCTCACTCACTCTGTGAGCCTACCTGTTCTCAGTAAATCCAGTGTGACTGCATTACTGTGCACACCCAGCTGTGACACAACCTCCCACACCCTCCATAGAGCCCCTCCCTGTGACATGCTGGAGCCTGTGTCACACAACCTGGCAGGGGTAACCAGCCCCACCGTGACATGCTGGAGCCTGTGTCACACAACCTGGCATGGGTAACCAGCCCCCCCCGTGACATGCTGGAGCCTGTGTCACACAACCTGGCAGGGGTAACCAGCCCCACCGTGACATGCTGGAGCCTGTGTCACACAACCTGGCAGGGCTAAGAAGGGAGAGGGGATAAAACATATCAGACTGAAAGCGCTTAATATGTACAGCTCAGGAGAGAAGGGAGAGGGGGAAAAAACATATCAGACTGAAAGCCATTAATATGTACAGCTCGGAGGAGAGAAGGGAGAGGGGATAAAACATATCAGACTGAAAGCCCTTAATATGTACAGCTCGGAGGAGAGAAGGGAGAGGGGATAAAACATATCAGACTGAAAGCCATTAATATGTACAGCTCGGAGGAGAGAAGGGAGAGGGGATAAAACATATCAGACTGAAAGCCATTAATATGTACAGCTCGGAGGAGAAGGGAGAGGGGATAAAACATATCAGACTGAAAGCCCTTAATATGTACAGCTCGGAGGAGAGAAGGGAGAGGGGGATAAAACATATCAGACTGAAAGCCATTAATATGTACAGCTCGGAGGAGAGAAGGGAGAGGGGATAAAACATATCAGACTGAAAGCCATTAATATGTACAGCTCGGAGGAGAGAAGGGAGAGGGGATAAAACATATCAGACTGAAAGCCCTTAATATGTACAGCTCGGAGGAGAGAAGGGAGAGGGGGATAAAACATATCAGACTGAAAGCCATTAATATGTACAGCTGGGAGGAGAGAAGGGAGAGGGGGATAAAACATATCAGACTGAAAGCCCTTAATATGTACAGCACGGAGGAGAGAAGGGAGAGGGGGATAAAACATATCCGACTGAAAGCCCTTAATATGTACAGCTCGGAGGAGAGAAGGGAGAGGGGGATAAAACATATCAGACTGAAAGCCCTTAATATGTACAGCTCGGAGGAGAGAAGGGAGAGGGGATAAAACATATCAGACTGAAAGCCCTTAATATGTACAGCTCGGAGGAGAGAAGGGAGAGGGGAAAAAACATATCAGACTGAAAGCCCTTAATATGTACAGCTCAGAGGAGAGAAGGGAGAGGGGATAAAACATATCAGACTGAAAGCGCTTAATATGTACAGCTCAGAGGAGAGAAGGGAGAGGGGGATAAAACATATCAGACTGAAAGCCCTTAATATGTACAGCTCGGAGGAGAGAAGGGAGAGGGGATAAAACATATCAGACTGAAAGCCCTTAATATGTACAGCTCGGAGGAGAGAAGGGAGAGGGGGATAAAACATATCAGACTGAAAGCCCTTAATATGTACAGCTCGAAGGAGAGAAGGGAGAGGGGATAAAACATATCAGACTGAAAGCCCTTAATATGTACAGCTCGGAGGAGAGAAGGGAGAGGGGATAAAACATATCAGACTGAAAGCCCTTAATATGTACAGCTCGGAGGAGAGATGGGAGAGGGGGAAAAAACATATCAGACTGAAAGCCCTTAATATGTACAGCTCGGAGGAGAGAAGGGAGAGGGGAAAAAACATATCAGACTGAAAGCTCTTAATATGTACAGCTCGGAGGAGAGAAGGGAGAGGGGGAAAAAACATATCAGACTGAAAGCTCTTAATATATACAGCTCGGAGGAGAGAAGGGAGAGGGGGAAAAAACATATCAGACTGAAAGCTCTTAATATATACAGCTCGGAGGAGAGAAGGGAGAGGGGGATAAAACATATCAGACTGAAAGCTCTTAATATATACAGCTCGGAGGAGAGAAGGGAGAGGGGATAAAACATATCAGACTGAAAGCTCTTAATATGTACAGCTCGAAGGAGAGAAGGGAATAAAACAGACTGAAAGCCTCTTTGTTTTAACATCATTTTAAACATTGCTCATTATACCTGAAGAATAAACTGGCAGGTCACTTGTAGAGATTCCAAAGAAAGAAAGAAAAAATACATTGTACAAACCCCTGGATTAAATATCCTGCCCCTTTTGGGGATGAAGCTTTATCTATAGCTTATTCTGGAAACAGTGTGCAAGTCAGTAAATCCTTCTCTGAGCCCAGCCCATCATTTTATGCACATACAATAAATGCAGAGACACAGTACTGGACAGGCAAAACAAAAATTTATTGTGTTTAAAAAAAATAAGACAGAACAAAGAAAAAAAAAAAAAAGAACACCTTTCCCCCAACAAACCAAAAAAATGCCCCCAAAAAACTGAGGGACATGGAAAAAGACAGGAAAGTGGAGCAGGATAAGCGTATCGGCTCCCTTGCAAGGCCTGGGAGCATTCTGCACTCAAATCTTCCCCTCTGCCGTGGAGGAAGGGAGCCACTTTGTACAATGAGGTGGTGATACACAAGGTTAAATGGATGGTGTGAGAATTAGGGAAGTTCTGTCACTTGCTGGCGGAGGTGAGGGGACACTACAAGCAATGCAACCCACGGCCAGCAGTGACGGGTATTCCGATAATGAGGATTGAAGGGGGGGGGGGGGGAATCGCAGAATGGGGGGTGAATGCAGACGATTCTCCATCTTTCACTGAACAGCTTGCTCGTTAGCACTGCCACTGGTCTCCTGTGGCTTCATCACGTCGGGAAGTTCCGGAGGGCTGGAAAAGGAATCCACCCGCAGAGGCTCGAAGGAATCACCTGCAAAAAGAGAGTGAGTGAGCCCAACACTGCCCCCTCGCTGCAAGGAGGTATTCCAACACAAGTGGCATTATCCACTCACCTGCGCTACGGAAAGCTAGCCCCACAGTAGCCGGAGCTTGAGGGCGAGCTGTCTGGCTGGTAAAGCCGCAATCGCCGAGGGTCTTACTCTCATCCAAGAGCTGGTCATCCTGTAAATGACAAGATAAGTCAGCGGGGTTTGGGCAGGTGGCGGACTGAGGGATGTTTATAGCTTCTCACCTTGTACAATCTCTGCTCCTCGGGGGGCCGTTTAAGAATCCCCTCCACAATCCTTTTCAGCTCATACACTGTGGTGCTTTCCTTGGCATCTGTAAAGATTGTAGTTTTCTGCCGGCGAATCATCAAAAACACATCCTGGGGAGAGACAAGGGGGGGCCAGTTAATGGACAGCTGACTACTTGTGCTTTTGTATTAGAAGATGTAATGTGCTTAGTACGGGGATATACTGGCAGGTACTGTTCATAGTACAGTTTATTGTCTGCCAGGCTCTCCAGTCGGTCTGGCCAGTGAGGGTCCCCTCTCTGCACCATGGTCATCGTCCTCTGGTGAATACAGACCCCGATCAGAAGAGTAGTGAATGGCATGTATAAAAAGTTTATTTTTAATTTTAAAGCAGTGGTTCTCATAGCGCAAAGCCCACCCAAAAGTCCAGGATTTAGGGATTAGCCTGCTGTGTCTAAAGTGGTTTCAAAAGCAACAACCTAGGACAGTTAGATGGGCTCTGAGGGCTGGGAACCACTGCTTTAAACAACAACTATAGTAAAAAAGGACTTATGTCAAATTGAAAGTTGTAGAAAGTGCAGATTTATAGATTTACCATTAACATTTATGTGTATAGCGCCTCCTGATAGAGCTATACAGAGCAAAGATTCTAAACAGCATGTCCTCCCCCTGATAGAGCTATACAGAGCAAAGATTCTAAACAGCATGTCCTCCCCCTGATAGAGCTATACAGAGCAAAGATTCTAAACAACATGTCCTCCCCCTGATAGAGCTATACAGAGCAAAGATTCTACACAACATGTCCAGCCCCTGATAGAGCTATACAGAGCAAAGATTCTAAACAACATGTCTGCTCCCTGAGAGAGCTATACAGAGCAAAGATTCTAAACAACATGTCCGCCCCCTGATAGAGCTATACAGAGCAAAGATTCTACACAACAACATGTCCGCCCCCTGATAGAGCTATACAGAGCAAAGATTCTACACAACATGTCCAGCCCCTGATAGAGCTATAAAGAGCAAAGATTCTAAACAACATGTCCGCCCCCTGATAGAGCTATACAGAGCAAAGATTCTAAACAACATTTCCGCCCCTGATAGAGCTATACAGAGCAATGATTCTAAACAACATGTCCGCCCCCTAATAGAGCTATACAGAGCAAAGATTCTAAACATGTCCTCCCACTGATAGAGCTATACAGGGCAAAGATTCTAACCAACATGTCCACCCCTTGATAGAGCTATACAGAGCAAAGATTCTAAACAACATGTCCATCCCTTGATAGAGCTATACAGAGCAAAGATTCTAAACAACATGTCCATCCCTTGATAGAGCTATACAGAGCAAAGATTCTAAACATGTCCTCCCACTGATAGAGCTATACGGAGCAAAGATTCTAAACAACATGTCCTCCCCTGATAGGGCTATACAGAGCAAAGATTCTAAACACCATGTCCGCCCCCTGATAGAGCTATACAGAGCAAATATTCTAAACACCATGTCCTCCCCCTGATAGAGCTATAAAGAGCAAAGATTCTACACAACATGTCCGCCCTCTGATAGAGCTATACGGAGCAAAGATTCTAAACAACATGTCCGCCCCTGATAGAGCTATAGAGAGCAAGGATTCTACACAACATGTCCAGCCCCTGATAGAGCTATAAAGAGCAAAGATTCTAAACAACAACAACATGTCCGCCCCCTGATAGAGCTATACAGAACAAAGATTCTAAACAGCATGTCCTCCCCCTGATAGAGCTATACAGAGCAAAGATTCAAAACAACATGTCCTCCCACTGATAGAGCTATACAGGGCAAATATTCTAAACATGTCCGCCCATGATAGAGCTATACAGAGCAAAGATACTAGAAAACATGTCCTCCCCCTGATAGAGCTATACAGAGCAAAGATTCTAAACAACATGTCCGCCCCCTGATAGAGCTATACAGAGCAAAGATTCTAAACATGTCTGCCCCCTGATAGCTATACAGAGCAAAGATTCTAAACAACATGTCCACCCCCTGATAGAGCTATACAGAGCAAAGATACAGCATGTCCGCCCCCTGATAGAGCTATACAGAGCCAAGATTCTAAACAACATGTCCCCCCCTGATAGAGCTATACAGAGCAAAGATTCTAAACAACATGTCCACCCCCTGATAGAGCTATACAGAGCAAAGATTCTAAACAACATGTCCACCCCCTGATAGAGCTATACAGAGCAAAGATTCTAAACAACATGTCCTCCCCTGATAGAGCTATACAGAGCAAAGATTCTAAACAACATGTCCTCCCCCTGATAGAGCTATACAGAGCAAAGATTCTACACAACATGTCCTCCCCCTGATAGAGCTATACAGAGCAAAGATTCTAAACAACATGTCCGCCCCCTGATAGAGCTATACAGAGCAAAGATTCTAAACAACATGTCCGCCCCCTGATAGAGCTATACAGAGCAAAGATTCTAAACAACATGTCCGCCCCCTGATAGAGCTATACAGAGCAAAGATTCTACACAACATGTCCGCCCCCTGATAGAGCTGTACAGAGCAAAGATTCTAAACAACATGTCCGCCCCCTGATAGAGCTATACAGAGCAAAGATTCTAAACAACATGTCCTCCCCCTGATAGAGCTATACAGAGCAAAGATTCTAAACAACATGTCCGCCCCCTGATAGAGCTATACAGAGCAAAGATTCTACACAACATGTCCGCCCCCTGATAGAGCTATACAGAGCAAAGATTCTAAACAACATGTCCTCCCCCTGATACAGCTGTACAGAGCAAAGATTCTAAACAACATGTCCGCCCCCTGATAGAGCTATACAGAGCAAAGATTCTAAACAACATGTCCTCCCCCTGATACAGCTATACAGAGCAAAGATTCTAAACAACATGTCCACCCCCTGATAGAGCTATACAGAGCAAAGATTCTAAACAACATGTCCACCCCCTGATAGAGCTATACAGAGCAAAGATTCTAAACAACATGTCCACCCCCTGATAGAGCTATCCAGAGCAAAGATTCTAAACAACATGTCCACCCCCTGATAGAGCTATCCAGAGCAAAGATTCTAAACAACATGTCCACCCCCTGATAGAGCTATCCAGAGCAAAGATTCTAAACAACATGTCCGCCCCCTGATAGAGCTATACAGAGCAAAGATTCTAAACAACATGTCCGCCCCCTGATAGAGCTATACAGAGCAAAGATTCTAAACAACATGTCCACCCCCTGATAGAGCTATACAGAGCAAAGATTCTACACAACATGTCCGCCCCCTGATAGAGCTATAGAGCAAAGATTCTAAACAACATGTCCGCCCCCTGATAGAGCTATACAGAGCAAAGATTCTAAACAACATGTCCGCCCCCTGATAGAGCTGTACAGAGCAAAGATTCTAAACAACATGTCCGCCCCCTGATAGAGCTATACAGAGCAAAGATTCTAAACAACATGTCCTCCCCCTGATACAGCTGTACAGAGCAAAGATTCTAAACAACATGTCCGCCCCCTGATAGAGCTATACAGAGCAAAGATTCTAAACATGTCCGCCCCCTGCTAGAGCTATACAGAGCAAAGATTCTAAACAACATGTCCACCCCCTGATAGAGCTATACAGAGCAAAGATTCTAAACAACATGTCCACCCCCTGATAGAGCTATACAGAGCAAAGATTCTAAACAACATGTCCACCCCCTGATAGAGCTATCCAGAGCAAAGATTCTAAACAACATGTCCACCCCCTGATAGAGCTATACAGAGCAAAGATTCTAAACAACATGTCCACTCCCTGATAGAGCTATACAGAGCAAGGATTATAAACAACATGTCCACCCCCTGATAGAGCTATACAGAGCAAAGATTCTACACAACATGTCCTCCCCCTGATAGAGCTATACAGAGCAAAGATTCTACACAACATGTCCTCCCCTGATAGAGCTATACAGAGCAAAGATTCTACACAACATGTCCTCCCCCTGATAGAGCTATACAGAGCAAAGATTCTACACAACATGTCCTCCCCTGATAGAGCTATACAGAGCAAAGATTCTAAACAACTTGTCCACTCCCTGATAGAGCTATACAGAGCAAAGATTCTACACAACATGTCCTCCCCCTGATAGAGCTATACAGAGCAAAGATTCTACACAACATGTCCTCCCCCTGATAGAGCTATACAGAGCAAAGATTCTACACAACATGTCCGCCCCCTGATAGAGCAGAATGCATGCTTGGCACATGCCAGTTTTGATATACTAAGCTCCAGGTCTCCTTTGCAGATCTCTGATCCATTGTCTCCCGAGTTCCTATCAATATATAGTATGTAAATCCGGATTTGATTGACATGATATTTTGTATCCGGACAAGCAGAGTGATCCAGTGTGTTACCGCAGGGGGAGGAATAGAGTGTAAGCTCTGCGGCCGTATGATAATGTTAGGCCCAGGCGCCGCCATGTTGTGGTTGGCAGCTCTGTTACTCGGGGTAACCGCCGCCATACTGTGCAGATCACGAATAACATTACATTAACGCGTTAAACTGGGGCCGGTGACCGGCTCCTCGGATCCAGCTGTGGCCCTTACTGACTAGGTTGCCGCCATGTTGGGAAGGTCAGCGCCCTGTCCGTCCAGGTGAGAGCCCCCCAAAGACCCGGATTCCAGCCCTCGCTCCCACCCCGGGACATTTCTCCCCGGCCCACACTCACCATCCCGGCGGTATCCGTCCGACCCGGGGAGAGCAACAACAAGACAAAGCCCAACCGGCCGCGACTCCGCTCTACGCGCACACTGACCTCCCTCCCGGCAAGCACCGCGACACTGCGCGCGCGCTCTGACCTCCCTCCCAGCAAGCACCGCAACACTGCGCGCGCGCACAGATTTCTCTCCCGGCAAGCACCGCGACACGACGAGTGTACTGACCTCCCTCCCGGCAAGCATCGCGCCACTTGAAGGCGCGGGCGCCATGATACGAGTGGCCGTGCGTCGAGCCGCCAACCAGGGCCGAGTGGAAGGTAAGGCTATGGGCGGTACCTCAGGGGGAGGAGGGGTGACATCATCGTCTGTACCTATTGAAATTTGGCGCCAAACTGTCACGAGACCAAAGTAACTGAAAGAACTGCGTGTGAGTGAGTATGACCTGCAGTGACATCGCCAGGGGGGGCCGTGTACCCCCCCTCACCTGCCCCCACATAACAACCTGCCCCCTCCCTCACCTGCCCCCACATAACAACCTGCCCCCTCCCTCACCTGCCCCCACATAACAACCTGCCCCCCCCTCACCTGCCCCCACATAACAACCTGCCCCCTCCCTCACCTGCCCCCACATAACAACCTGCCCCCTCCCTCACCTGCCCCCACATAACAACCTGCCCCCCCCTCACCTGCCCCCACATAACAACCTGCCCCCTCCCTCACCTGCCCCCACATAACAACCTGCCCCCTCCCTCACCTGCCCCCACATAACAACCTGCCCCCCCCCCACCTGCCCCCACATAACAACCTGCCCCCCCCCCACCTGCCCCCACATAACAACCTGCCCCCTCCCTCACCTGCCCCCACATAACAACCTGCCCCCCCCCACCTGCCCCCACATAACAACCTGCCCCCTCCCTCACCTGCCCCCACATAACAACCTGCCCCCTCCCTCACCTGCCCCCACATAACAACCTGCCCCCTCCCTCACCTGCCCCCACATAACAACCTGCCCCCTCCCTCACCTGCCCCCACATAACAACCTGCCCCCCCCACCTGCCCCACATAACAACCTGCCCCCCCCCACCTGCCCCCACATAACAACCTGCCCCCTCCCTCACCTGCCCCCCCCCACCTGCCCCCACATAACAACCTGCCCCCTCCCTCACCTGCCCCCACATAACAACCTGCCCCCTCCCTCACCTGCCCCCACATAACAACCTGCCCCCTCCCTCACCTGCCCCCACATAACAACCTGCCCCCTCCCTCACCTGCCCCCACATAACAACCTGCCCCCTCCCTCACCTGCCCCCACATAACAACCTGCCCCCTCCCTCACCTGCCCCCACATAACAACCTGCCCCCCCCACCTGCCCCCACATAACAACCTGCCCCCTCCCTCACCTGCCCCCACATAACAACCTGCCCCCTCCCTCACCTGCCCCCACATAACAACCTGCCCCCCCCCCACCTGCCCCCACATAACAACCTGCCCCCCCCCCACCTGCCCCCACATAACAACCTGCCCCCCCCCACCTGCCCCCACATAACAACCTGCCCCCCCCCCCACCTGCCCCCACATAACAACCTGCCCCCTCCCTCACCTGCCCCCACATAACAACCTGCCCCCTCCCTCACCTGCCCCCACATAACAACCTGCCCCCTCCCTCACCTGCCCCCACATAACAACCTGCCCCCCCCACCTGCCCCCACATAACAACCTGCCCCCCCCCCACCTGCCCCCACATAACAACCTGCCCCCCCCCACCTGCCCCCACATAACAACCTGCCCCCTCCCTCACCTGCCCCCACATAACATCCTCCCCCTCCCTCACCTGCCCCCACATAACAACCTGCCCCCTCCCTCACCTGCCCCCACATAACAACCTGCCCCCTCCCTCACCTGCCCCCACATAACATCCTCCCCCTCCCTCACCTGCCCCCACATAACAACCTGCCCCCTCCCTCACCTGCCCCCACATAACAACCTGCCCCCTCCCTCACCTGCCCCCACATAACAACCTGCCCCCTCCCTCACCTGCCCCCACATAACAACCTGCCCCCTCCCTCACCTGCCCCCACATAACAACCTGCCCCCCCCACCTGCCCCCACATAACAACCTGCCCCCTCCCTCACCTGCCCCCACATAACAACCTGCCCCCCCCCACCTGCCCCCACATAACAACCTGCCCCCTCCCTCACCTGCCCCCACATAACAACCTGCCCCCTCCCTCACCTGCCCCCACATAACATCCTCCCCCTCCCTCACCTGCCCCCACATAACAACCTGCCCCCTCCCTCACCTGCCCCCACATAACATCCTCCCCCTCCCTCACCTGCCCCCACATAACAACCTGCCCCCCCCCCACCTGCCCCCACATAACATCCTCCCCCTCCCTCACCTACCCCCACATAACAACCTGCCCCCTCCCTCACCTGCCCCCACATAACAACCTGCCCTCTCCATCACCTGCCCCCACATAACATCCTCCCCCCCCCCCACCTGCCCCCACATAACAACCTGCCCCCTCCCTCACCTGCCCCCACATAACATCCTCCCCCTCCCTCACCTGCCCCCACATAACAACCTGCCCCCCCCCACCTGCCCCCACATAACATCCTCCCCCTCCCTCACCTGCCCCCACATAACAACCTGCCCCCTCCCTCACCTGCCCCCACATAACAACCTGCCCCCTCCCTCACCTGCCCCCACATAACATCCTCCCCCTCCCTCACCTGCCCCCCCCCACCTGCCCCCACATAACATCCTCCCCCTCCCTCACCTGCCCCCACATAACAACCTGCCCCCTCCCTCACCTGCCCCCACATAACATCCTCCCCCTCCCTCACCTGCCCCCACATAACAACCTGCCCCCCCCCACCTGCCCCCACATAACATCCTCCCCCTCCCTCACCTGCCACCACATAACATCCTCCCCCTCCCTCACCTGCCCCCACATAACAACCTGCCCCCACATAACAACCTGCCCCCTCCCTCACCTGCCCCCACATTACAACAGCCTGCCCCTCCCTCACCTGCCCCCACATAACAACCTGCCCCCTCCCTCACCTGCCCCCACATAACATCCTCCCCCTCCCTCACCTGCCCCCACATAACAACCTGCCCCCACATAACATCCTCCCCCTCCCTCACCTGCCCCCACATAACAACCTGCCCCCTCCCTCACCTGCCCCCACATAACAACCTGCCCCCTCCCTCACCTGCCCCCACATAACATCCTCCCCCTCCCTCACCTGCCCCCACATTACAACAACCTGCCCCCTCCCTCACCTGCCCCCACATTACAACAACCTGCCCCCTCCCTCACCTACCCCCACATTACAACAACCTGCCCCCTCCCTCACCTACCCCCACATTACAACAACCTGCCCCCTCCCTCACCTGCCCCCACATTACAACAACCTGCCCCCTCCCTCACCTGCCCCCACATTACAACAACCTGCCCCCTCCCTCACCTGCCCCCACATTACAACAACCTGCCCCCTCCCTCACCTGCCCCCACATTACAACAACCTGCCCCCTCCCTCACCTGCCCCCACATAACAACCTGCCCCCACATAACAACCTGCCCCCTCCCTCACCTGCCCCCACATAACCTGCCCCCACATAACCTGCCCCCTCCCTCACCTGCCCCCACATAACAACCTGCCCCCACATTACAACAACCTGCCCCCTCCCTCACCTGCCCCCACATAACAACCTGCCCCCACATAACAACCTGCCCCCTCCCTCACCTGCCCCCACATAACAACCTGCCCCCTCCCTCACCTGCCCCCACATAACAACCTGCCCCCTCCCTCACCTGTCCCCACATAACAACCTACCTCCTCCCCCACATAACAACATCCTCCCCCTCCCTCGCCTGCCCCCACATAACAACATCCTCCCTCACCATTTTGATTGATCAAGTTTTTCATTTTTTTAAATTTTAAGTTAAAACTCCTGCTTGTTTGTCTGACTGACTGTATGTGTGTGTGTTTATGTGAATGACTGACTGTATGTGAATGACTGCATGTAAATGAATGACTGACTGACTGTATGTGTGTGTGTTTATGTGAATGACTGACTGTATGTGAATGACTGCATGTAAATGAATGACTGACTGACTGTATGTGTGTGTGTTTATGTGAATGACTGACTGTATGTGAATGACTAACTGCATGTAAATGAATGACTGACTGACTGACTGTATGTGTGTGTGTTTATGTGAATGACTGACTGTATATGAATGACTAACTGCATGTAAATGACTGACTGACTGACTGTATGTATGTGTGTTTATGTGAATGACTGACTGTATGTGAATGACTAACTGCATGTAAATGACTGACTGACTGACTGTATGTGTGTGTGTTTATGTGAATGATTGACTGTATGTGAATGACTAACTGCATGTAAACGAATGACTGTGTGTGTGTGTGTTTATGTGAATGACTGACTGCATGTGAATGAATGACTGTATGTGTGTTTATGTAAATGACTGACTGACTGTATGTGTTTATGTAAATGACTAACTGTATGTGAATGAATGACTGACTGACTGTGTTTATGTAAATGACTAACTGTATGTGAATGAATGACTGACTGATTATGACGTGTGTGTGTTTATGTAAATGACTGACTGACTAACTGTATGTGAATGAATGAATGACTGACTGATTATGACGCGTGTGTCTGTAGCTGACTGTGTGTGTTTGCGTGTATGTGCAGTTGTCTGGCTCCTAGATATTTGTGCTGGCTCCTGAAACTCTGTTAAGTTTGTCAAGCCCTGCATTACCCTAAGCCTAAATCTAGCACTAACACTAACCCTAAACTAAATAGAGGAAGGGTGTTATATTTTTATTTGGCACCAGACTGTGGCATATTAAATGGGCAAGGTCACACTGTGGCATGTTCTCTGGGACAGTGTAATGAGCTGTTTGAGCAATGAGGCTGCTGGGGCAAGTCCTGTTTCAGCAATGTGGGTGTTGGTGCATGTCCTGTTTGAGGAATGAGGGGTCTGGGGCAAGTCCTGTTTGCGCAATGAGGGGGCTGGGGCAAGTCCTGTTTGAGCAATGAGGGGGCTGGGAGCAATCGTGTGGGTGCAAAGCAAGTGCTGTGGGTACGCTATAATACTTTAGGTGCAATGTGGGTTCAGAGGAAGTAGAAACCTTTTGTATTGCATATGGGATAACAAGTGGACTACAATATTAAAAAGTTCATATAAGTGTGTATGAGTGCAAATAGCATTTTATAATCCCCCCCCAGCCCCCATCCCTCCCTACATATGATTGCTGGGGTGTGGTGGTTATGCTGGAGGCTAGTAATGTTGTTACAGAGGTTTTATTTTCCTTTCACTCTGTATACACATTGTAAATTCTCCCATACAGTGTAGCGGACATCTTTTTATTGATAATGTTTAGGATCCAGCCGGCCTATTTCAGGGGCCAGGGAAGCATTTCTTCCAGAGTTCATGACTGCTAGGAGCCAGCCGAGTGAATTTTAGGAGCCCTGGCTCTTTGTTGCATTCGGTGTAACCAAACTATGACAATACTTTGTTTTTCTTCCAGATTAGCGATTCTTACTGCTGGGCTCAGTGACTGCCATGCCTGTTCCAAGAGACAAGATGGAGGACGCTCCTCTGACACATACCCCAAAGACGGTGCCTGCTTTCTTCCACCAGGCAGAGCCAAGCTTTTCGTTAAAAAAGAGAAAACATTTGCTCTGCTACTCTCTTCCACCCCGTCCGCCAGCTAAAAATAACCGTTCTGTCAGTCGACTCTTTCCAAACCGGCAATGTTCATGGAGCCAGCCTCGCCCCCAGCGCGTCTCCTTTCATGGACCCCAAACCATACCACTCACAAGCAAACTGTACGATGAAAGCAAAGGGGATACCTTTTTCAAGCAGTGTTTTCAAATCCTTTGCAAGCTGGGCAAGGGGTCGTTTGGGGAGGTATACAAGGTAGGGAAAAGCCCGCCATACAAGGTTTCATGTCTTCTGTGGCTGACCTGTATCTTTACAAATACACGGTTTACTCTTGTCTCTGCCAGGAGACAGGCCTGTTAGCGTTCACACAGCCAATCAGAGCCTGAGCTCGCCCCGCTGGTCAGATCAGGGTGTCTCTCTCTGGTAGAGCAGAGGGCACCTAGTTATGGTCTGCATTAGTAGAGAGAGAGAGAGAAACAGCCCCTGCTCCCCAGGAAGCAGTCAGCGTGTACTATCAAAAGTATCTGCCACGTTATCCTCATACGAGGGGCAGTGACGTTTAGTTATCCTTTTAATTCTGACACTGGGGTCTCATTCTTTAATTCGCATCTAACCAAGCCTCCTGTTTTGGGTTCATAGGACGTGTTGGTGAGATTAATGTGGCGGTGCGGGGTCACGGATGTGATTCCCCTTAATGTGGAGCCAAGCGAGGAGATGCACACGCAAGTGTCGAGAGAGTAAAAAATAAATGTGCAATCGCTGCAGTCCTATTTATAACAGCGATTACACCTGGTTATTACTTCCCAACACTAGCATGTGCCTGAAAGCAAACTGGAAGTTAAGGACAGGCATGTGGGGCGCTCACACAGACACCCAGCCACCATTCTAAACCCTCCCTATTGTTTCTTATTTCACCTTAATTTGTTAAGGGTGTATCCAGGGGATCCGTAAAGGGGCTCTGTCACCTAACCATTTCTTATACGTCTATGAAGATTCTGTCTTTGGAGAATACATTTTTGGTTTGATTTCTCCACCTCCGTCCCCCTGTAGGTTCGAAGTCATGAGGATGGCTGCCTCTATGCTGTGAAACGTTCGGTTTCACCATTTCGTGGCGAGTCTGATCGCCAGCGCAAGCTACAGGAAGTAGGAAAGCATGAGCGTGTTGGAGAGCACCCCAACTGTGTGCGCTTTGTGCGGGCGTGGGAGGAGAAGCGACTGCTCTATCTACAGATGGAGCTGTGTGCTGGGAGCTTGCAGCAGCACGCAGAGAACCTGGGAGGCCCGTTACCAACTCGCCAAATCTGGAATGTTACCTGTGACTTGTTACGGGGTCTGAAACATCTTCATGACCGTGACCTGCTGCACCTGGATATCAAGCCAGCCAACGTCTTCATGTCCTGCTGTGGCGTGTGCAAGCTGGGGGACTTTGGACTGATGGTTGAACTCAATGGTTCAGATGAAGGAAATGGGGACGCACAGGAGGGAGATCCCCGCTATATGGCTCCCGAGCTGCTTGATGGAGTTTTTGGGAAAGCAGCCGATGTGTTCAGGTAAGGGGGGGGGGGTTGCACTGTGTGCGTTCTGCTTCCGGGCTGAGCTATTCTCTAACCTGTGATTTATTTTTTATTATAGTCTTGGCATGACCCTTCTAGAGGTTTCCTGTAACATGGAGCTGCCACAGGGTGGGGAATGTTGGCAACAGTTGAGGCAAGGACATCTCCCAAAAGAGTACACTTTAGGTGAGTTGGATCCAGAAGTGTAAAAGCGTAGGCTGTGAGGGGAAGTCATCTCAGGGGAGTTTGCTGCCGTGGGTGCATAGGCTGCCTCGGGTTAGTAAAACAAACAGACATTATACTGCGCCTATAAGTGATGGAGTGAGCAGCACCTGAACACTCCTAGCAAAACAAGTGTACACAAACAAAATAAAGTGACCATGTGCGCTAAACCCAACACTTGGCACACTAAGCAATTATCCTTTTCAGGAAGACGTTCTCTTTCAAGTATTATGCAAAGGGAAACAAATAAATAAACAAAATATGGTGAAGTATATCTGGACAATATATAAAACACTATGCAAAGTGTATAGAATGTACACTCACGTGTACCTGAGCAGTAATCTGTTCAGGAATAATGGCATCAGGGAGCCCAGGAAACACCAGGTATATTCCCTTGTCAGACAGCTCCACACATGGGAAGAGAAGGCAAATGTAAATGTTTTAATGAAAAGCAATAAAAAACCATAATAAAATCTTACATTCAAGTCCTTGAAGAAGTGTTCATTAATGAAAGTGCTTTTCCTTGGCAGTGCCTTCTTCTCACAACACGTTTCTCCTCTTCCTCGAGGCTTTTTCAAGTGTCCCCATGTGATTTCTTCTTATATACTGTCGCCTCCTCATTACGTTTCCTAGAAGTCACTCCCCTCCGTCGTCTTTCTGACAGGTCTATGTTTACCTTCCGCTTGCTCCTCCTCTCTCTTCACCTGATTCGTTAATATCCTCACACCCATCCCTGCTTCGTCATGTTTTTTCAGAGGAGACATATGTCTCAATGAAACGGAGTTATCAAGTCATCGCAGGGATGTGGTGAGGGGGAACATAAACGGAAGGTTATTATTCACTATGCTGATAAGATAAATTGTTTACACTCAATAAACAATTTCTTGAAATACATACTGCATACCACGAGGCATAGCAGCCTATATTCTACTAAACATCCATGTACATGCTTTATAGCTGAGAGAGGATATCAACGAATCAGGTTCATTAATGAACACTTCTTCAAGGACTTTTTAAAGATTTTTAATGTAAGATATTATTGTGTTTTTATTGCTTTTTAATAAACATTTACATTTGCCTTCTCTTGCCATGTGTGGAGCTGTCTGACAAGAGAATATACCTTATATACCTATTATTTGTTTCCCTTTGTATAATACTTGAAAGAGAACGTCTTACTGAAAAGGGTAATTGCTTAGTGTGCCAAGTGTTGGGTCTAGCGCACATGGTCACTTTTTATTCTGTTTGTTTCGGGTTTGTAGTCTGCAGGGCGCGCTGCCTCAGGTGTGTAGGATGCGGGGAGAGGGGCGCTGCCTCGGGTGTGTGAGGAATTATTTTCCAGTGAATGTTTTCACTTTATCCGGTTCTTTTCTGCTGTGACATCAGATCTGCCTCCGGACTTCCGGAAAGTGCTTTCTGCAATGCTTCATCCCCATCATCGCCGCCGAGCGACTGTGGACTGGCTACTCTCTCATCCTGCCATCCAGCGGGCGGAGCCCTGGAGGAAGTTGACTCTAACCACCGAGTGGACTCTTGGGAAGATTTTGACAGGGTACCAGGTGAGGAGGGAGTCTGCTTTTGGGATGCACAATTCCTATCGCCCGAGACATGCAGCGCCAGGCACCGGGCAGGTTGTGTTTTTATTATTAAATCCCTCCTGGGCAAGCAGAGAGGTTACCCTCTTTGTCACTGACGATCGCAGTATGCACGTTGTCATTCCACGATTTCAGATTGTGGTAAAATTGACATGCCACGGTATCAGCCATATCTTCTCAGGCACACCAGAAATGTGCAGTAATTGTGACCGGGTGTTTTATAGCTGTCATTTATAGTCACAGCGACAGTGGGGCAGTGAGAGACTAAAGATAGACTTAGCAGTCTGCCCAGGGTCCTCGCCTAACCTCCCCCCCCCCCCCCCCCGCCAAGTAATAATATTTTTTAATAATAAAGTTTTAAAACTTTTTTTTATTTTATTTTTTTGTGTGTGTGTGTGTTCTATCCACTTTTTTCCTTCTAGGATTACATCAAAATAAAATAATCTAAAAATAAGTGGGGCCAGTACTACTGAATGAGACCATTTACTCACTAGGTAATAACAATAGATTAATGTGCCTATATAATATAATGATTTCTTGAAAGGTGTCTGCGTGTATGGGGTACGTGGCTGCGTACGTAAATGGGGTGCGAATATGGGCATATAGGTGTCTACATTAATAAACTACAATTCTCATTTGGAAATCTGTTTCTGTTTAACCCCTTAACGCATTTGGACGTATATATACGTCCTGAAAAGCATGGTCCTTGAGGACCATGAGGACGTATATATACGTCCTCCGTTTACATGTAGTGTTGCGCTCCTTAGCGCAACACTACATGCCTGCAGCTACTGTCAGAGGCTGCTTCGGACCCGAAGCAGCTTCCCAGAGTGCCTTCAGCCCCCCCTCGCGCATACGATCACCACGAATGTGATCGTATGCGCGTTACACACATAGGCAGTGAAAGCTGATCACTGCCTATGTGTGCTGAAGTGTTGAAATGATGCCTCGATCACCGCGATCGCCCAGCACAGAGCAACTGAAGAGAGAGAATAAAAATCTCTTCCGTCGCTCTGAAACCGCTACTTGACTGCCCCTAGAGGCAGTTAAGTATATTACAGTTGGAAAGAAAAAATGAATTAAATAAATAAATAAAATAAATAAATGGAAAAAGCTAACCCTAGATCTACTAAACCTAGATCTAGGGTTAGGGTCATAATTAGGGTTACAGGGGGGGGTTCAGATGATTACATTGGTTAGATTAAGGGGTGGGGGTAGATTTAGGGTTAGGGTAAATTTAGAGTTGGGGTAAAAAAGGGTTGGGGTAAAAAAGTCACTGTAGAAGAAAATGATTAGAAAACAAAAAACCCACTAATATTGTTTATTGCCCTATTACGTGAAATAAAACAAGGAAACATTGATATTACTAAACTCAGGACAAATATTAGAAAAATATAGACGGGGTCTTTTTTACCATTTGTAAAAAAATTAGGTCAAAGTTAGAAAAAGTGTTTTTTATGGCATATTTTCATCATATTTTATATTTTTTTTTATAGTAAATGATATCATATGATGAAAATAATAGTATCAAATGAAAGCCCTATCTGTCCTTTAAAAAATGATATATAATTTGTGTGGGTGGACTGAACACAAAGAAAGAAAGTCACAGTTCGGTAAACGTATGTAAAAAATAATGGAATTCTGGTCTTCAAGGCACGTCACATGCAGCATAGCACTCGGTCACTAAGGGGTTAATGTACATCACATGCAGCCTAGCACTCGGTTACTAAGGGGTTAAAGGGACTTCGTCTCCTAAACATTGTTGAGAATAAAAAAATTTGAAAATGTTCTATAGCTTGTGCACAATGATTAAATTAGGAGAGAGAGGTGTTTTAATATCTCCTGTTTGTGCAGGGGATACAGTGCCTTTAAGATCTACTTGCATTTAGGTATTGTTAGGTCTGTCTCCTACGGTCCTATCAATAGTAGGAACGTGTATCAGGATTGAGCTACCACTTGTCACTTAGACAATTAATTTTTTTTTTCATTTCCACCCTCCGCATTGGTGGATTTTCCGTGTTGTGACTGGTATCTGCTACATTTTCCTCCTCAGGTGTTGGTGTGGCCTCTCTTAATGACATTTCGGGGCCTGAAACGCCCAATACTGTGGTTCATGCACAGAGTGGGATTGAGGTGGACCCCCAGATCCCCTCCCTCGTCTCCTGCAGCAGCCAATAGACTGTTTGATCGGAGCATATCCAGTGACGGGGAGGATGAGCGTTTTGGAAGTGACCTGTTTGAGGTGCAACAGAGTCCACTTTGTCTATCCCCCAACCTGACCTTTCATGGACAGGAATATCCGGGCAGGTAATGTGTGAAGCTGATGCTGTGTGAGTTAAAGGGCTATTGCCAATAAGAAAAAGTTCTGTTTAATTGAACAATTACAAGAAGTTATGAATGCTTTAATGGAAGAATATAAACAAAATACCATTACTGACCTCCTCCTACCTTATATCATTTGGAAGATATGTTGGATCAGATCTTCCTTCAACTGACACATCTGGCCCATGAGTCCAAACAAATATCCGCCCCCTGATAGAGCTATACAGAGCAAAGATTCTAAACATATCCGCCCCCTGATAGCTATACAGAGCAAAGATTCTAAACATGTCCGCCCCCTGATAGAGCTATACAGAGCAAAGATTCTAAACAACATGTCCTCCCCCTGATAGTTATACAGAGCAAAGATTCTAAACAACATGTCCGCCCCCTGATAGAGCTATACAGAGCAAAGATTCTAAACAACATCTCTGCCCCTGATAGCTATACAGAGCAAAGATGGCTCAATAAGATGCTTTATTTTGTATTTTTTCATTAAAGCATTTATTTCAGTCTTTCAATTAAACAGAACTTCATTTGCTGACAGCTGTCCTTTGACTGTTTTATGGAATTACTATTTTATTTTGTTCAGAATCGGATATTCTCCTGATTTCCTGCCTCGACAATCATTGGGCAGCACCTCCACCCCTCGTAACTTGTCACCTGAGTATGGTGTTAGGAAGCGGTGAGTATTCTTGAGGGGAGACAAGTGGACCTGCAGGCGGAGTCTCTCTCTGCTCTCCCACTAACTAGTATACATGGGCTTTCTGATAGGTCGGTTCCGACTTTGACGCCGAATGTGAGCCGGATTAGCCAAGACTCTCCGAGCAGTGTGAAAACCATCAGCCCCAGCACAAGCCACAACTCCTCTGGGTTTGAAGATGTTCATACATCACGAACTTCTTTCATGCCACGCAACCTCATAACAATGTTTGATGATGTATCAGAGCAGTGACGAGTGGAACTACATACATCTCTCTCTGTGATCCCCCGATCCCGCAGGATCACTCTGCATGTGGAGACTGAGCAAGGTAGGGTGCTCAGCTGCCCCTTTCTCTTGCTAGGCTTGTGGTAATCCGGCTACATTGATGGAGGTTTCTGGTGGGCAGAAAGTTGACTGACTTCGACTTTTTGTCACTTCAATGCAAGTTTTAAGTGAATGAATTTTGTAGGAAGGTGAGTGGGCAGAGGCTTTAATGTCATTGATCCGAGAAACGGGTTTATTTAAAAATAAAATATCTTATTAATGTAAATGCTGGACTTCTGGCTGTATTTAAGGGATCTTACCTCTGGCCGGTGTTTGCATTCGGTAATACCCCATGTGCCTCAAGGTCACTTTATAAATTGTCCGACTGACATATTTTTGGGGTTTGTGTCAGTATTTGGTCAGTAGAGGCCGCTCACAATCTGTTTCTTTCTATCTTGTTTTATGATAAATGTTTGTTTGCACTGCCTGCGGCTGAGACCCACTTGTCTGGTATAATGAAAGCATTTATAAGCCCAGCTTGAAGGGTGATTACTATACTGATTCTGTCTGTATAACAGCATGCATTCCACCTGAACCCCACTCTATACATCTGCCGAGGTACTTGGTGCACTGGGTCAGGTGCTAAGAACAGTGGTGGGCTACATGTGGTGCCTCTCCTGTCCGGACAGCTCAAAGGTTCTACCCCATTACCCAATGAATAATAGCTGCACCCCACCCACCTCAAGCTTCTGCACAGGACAGGGCACAGATACCCAAAGTTACACACACACACATTAAGAACAAACTGGTTTTATTATTGCAGTAATAATACTGGCCTCGTGCAAAGCCCTATGAGACAGGCCTGGCCTGGAGCTCTCTAGCTGCAGATCTCTTACTGACCTTTCCAGTTATTTCTCCATCTTCATGTGAATCTTCAGATTAAAAAAAAAATATATCTGGCATGTATGAAGACTAGAATGTGGGGGCAGCTCCCACCATGAAGGTAGCTACATGTTACCTACCCCTGGCAGCCAGGGATGCTGCATTTCGGGGGGGGGGGGGGGTGTGACGTGATTAACATTCAGGCTTTTATCACCTCTAGGAAATGGGGCTACAGAGTAATAGTCTGTTTCCCTGAGTGTGAGCGATGTGGGAGATGTTAGGAGTATAGAGTAATACATTTTGGGCCCAGGCAACATGATTTAAGGTGGGAACTCCGTATACTAAGATTATTAAAAAAATCTTGGACAGCAAGTGCCTTGGGGGTAGAGGGAGGTGCCCCACCTGCACTAATCCCAAAACCAATAGACAATAGACCATAATCTTACAACCCAACATACCATGGACTGCTGCAAAAGACCAACCAAGTCCAGACCACACTGAGCAAACCAGATATGAACTGGACCGGCTGAGAAATGTACTCATTTAAAGTGTTAGTGTTATGAGGTAACGTAATTCCAACTCTCCACACCAAGCTTGAGGCTGTTAATACTGATATGTTAAAATAACCCGCATTACTGCAGCAAACTGGCTCATACAGGAAATCTATATGTTCAGCTACATCATTACAGTACAAGGAGCCTATGACACCAGCAGGGGGCAGGTCTTCAAACCCGAGGCATCTGTACTGGAATCCTCTGTTAGCCCAGGTACAGAGCTCAGCTAGATCAGTGTACACAGTCTCACTCCATGGGACACGAGTAACTGCTGATCCACGTGAGGTCCGAGGTCACACCCCAGTGCAGGTACAGAATACTTATTACCACTAGGATGTGCATAATTTGGTGGCTATTACACCAGTAGTCAAACTTTCCCGGACGTAACCGTTCTGGGAGACGAGAAATGTTGATGATGCCTCCCAGGAGGGCAAGGCCATCCATCAGGAGGTAGCAGCGTAATGAGAAGGGATGGCCGGAGCCTAGTCCTACCCACCGCAGGTAGAAGAAAAAGAAGCGAAAGGCAGCCTGCCACGTGAATGAGCAGAGGCGGCTGACGTTGCTGTGAGCGCTCACTGCGCAGAAAATGACGTAGCTGGACAGAGCGGAGTATACAAAGAGCGCTAGACTGCGAGTCGCTGGGTAGCACAACAAAGTACAGTAGATAATCGGAAGGGCACCTGTGGGAAGAGAAAGCAGGGGGTAAACAGGATGCTCTGTGCCTGGAAAACAAGGGGGAGGATTTTAGCCACACACGCCGGACCCTCGCTGTATAGCCACATCCAAGTGCTGTGTTCCCTTCCCCTGCCCTCAGTATATATAGTAACACAGATTCTATTATAATAATGCAATATAGAGAAAGGGCACCCAAAGAGAACGTCAATGTTGGTCACTATATATAATGCAAACAGATGGTACAAGTATTAAAAAAATCAGGTGACTTTCTGCTCCTGAAATCAAAGGTTCTGGACTTGCACAGAAGACGTGTTCAGATGCATGAAATAGCGGCTCAATCACCACGATACAGAATACATATCATAACCCCCAAGAGCCCTCGAGAAATGGAGAGAAGAGGTGGCGAACTCACCTAAAGTATTGATGAGACAGATTCCACACATGTCAAGTGTAAGAAGCTTGCGGTAGACTGTTGCCCCTCCATGATGGTTCATGAAGAGATGATACAGGACACTGCCCAGCTGTGGACTTACACATGCTAGATAATGTACCACGCCAAGCCAAGGTACAGACAACTGGTGCCACGGAGTCTGCAGTGGGAGCAAGAAAAGGAATCCCAGCAGCGGTATACCTGCAAGAAAAGGATTGAACAGTATTTACCATCACAACATTACTAGAAATGTGTATATCCACTTCTGATTGTGTATTTTTTGGGATAGCACACCAGTGTTTTTGCTGTGCATATCACTGCAGTCATACCACATCCATTATCTTCACCGGTAACATGACACCAGTATGGGAAGCAAGTAAGCGAGCCTGTATCTAGCTGGTAATCTAATCCCTAGTCTTACTTACTGTGCAGAGGTATCGCTCACACAGCCAGAAGATCTGAGAATGTGTCCGGGTCTGGACATGTTTCTAAAAGGAAATTCCCTGATCTGAGCTTGTACTACAAGCTGAACAATCTCCCTGCTCCAGGAGAAACTATTCACAGCCCCCAACGGATCCTATGTTCAGTGTGAAAAACATACACACTCATGTGGGCCAGCAAGCCATGATCTGAGGCAGCAATTCCCAATTATATTTTGCTGTGGAACCCTTTTTATACTTGTGTACCAAACCATGGAACCTCTAAATTATTTTACCGCGTTAGCAAATGAGAAGTGACCTTTATTTATTATATATATATATATATATATATATATATATTATCCGATAACTGTTTTTGAAAAAAATGCATTTCTTGTTTTTTTGCTCTCACATGACTTGAACCAGTGGATATTAACCACAAGCTGAGACCACTGCGGGTATCAGCGCTTTAGAAGCATATCTGCATGCACCAGCGATCTAGTTTACTTGTTGTCTGGGGATAGATCTTTATGGCGGGTCAAGTCAGTGTTCTAGTTTACTCGTTGTCTGAGGATAGATCTTTATGGCGGGTCAAGTCAGTGTTCTAGTTTACTCGTTGTCTGAGGATAGATCTTTATGGCAGGTCAAGTCAGTGTTCTAGTTTACTCGTTGTCTGAGGATAGATCTTTATGGCGGGTCGAGTCAGTGTTCTAGTTTACTCGTTGTCTGGGGATAGATCTTTATGGCGGGTCGAGTCAGTGTTCTAGTTTACTCGTTGTCTGGGGATAGATCTTTATGGCGGGTCGAGTCAGTGTTCTAGTTTACTCGTTGTCTGAGGATAGATCTTTATGGCAGGTCGAGTCAGTGTTCTAGTTTACTCGTTGTCTGAGGATAGATCTTTATGGCGGGTCAAGTCAGTGTTCTAGTTTACTCGTTGTCTGGGGATAGATCTTTATGGCGGGTCGAGTCAGTGTTCTAGTTTACTCGTTGTCTGGGGATAGATCTTTATGGCGGGTCGAGTCAGTGTTCTAGTTTACTCGTTGTCTGGGGATAGATCTTTATGGCGGGTCAAGTCAGTGTTCTAGTTTACTCGTTGTCTGGGGATAGATCTTTATGGCGGGTCGAGTCAGTGTTCTAGTTTACTCGTTGTCTGGGGATAGATCTTTATGGCGGGTCAAGTCAGTGTTCTAGTTTACTCGTTGTCTGGGGATAGATCTTTATGGCGGGTCGAGTCAGTGTTCTAGTTTACCGTACTTGTTGTCTGGGGATAGATCTTTATGGCGGGTCGAGTCAGTGTTCTAGTTTACTCGTTGTCTGGGGATAGATCTTTATGGCAGGTCGAGTCAGTGTTCTAGTTTACTCGTTGTCTGGGGATAGATCTTTATGGCGGGTCGAGTCAGTGTTGTAGTTTATTCGTTGTCTGGGGATAGATCTTTATGGCGGGGCGAGTCAGTGTTCTAGTTTATTCGTTGTCTGGGGATAGATCTTTATGGCGGGTCGAGTCAGTGTTCTAGTTTATTCGTTGTCTGGGGATAGATCTTTATGGCAGGTCGAGTCAGTGTTCTAGTTTACTCGTTGTCTGGGGATAGATCTTTATGGCGGGTCGAGTCAGTGTTCTAGTTTACCGTACTTGTTGTCTGGGGATAGATCTTTATTGCGGGTCGAGTCAGTGTTCTAGTTTACTCTTTGTCCGTGGATAGATCTTTATTGCGGGTCGAGTCAGTGTTCTAGTTTACTCTTTGTCCGTGGATAGAGCTGTATTGCGGGTTGAAGCAGTGTTCTAGTTTACTCTTTGTCCGTGGATAGAGCTTTATGGCGGGTCGAGGTAGTGTTCTAGTTTACTCTTTGTCCGTGGATAGAGCTTTATTGCGGGTTGAGGCAGTGTTCTAGTTTACTCTTTGTCCGGGGAGAGAGCTAGCTAATCCCAGTGTATTGAACAATCACTTGGCACAGCACGCTTATTAGAAGCACTAAATAGCACCCATTCTATGGGGGTTTTGGCAATAACAAAGTGGAAAACAGGCAGAGGTGGTCCTTTGACAACCTCATATCTTTCTGCCATTTTGTTTCACAGACGGCAGATACTACTTTGGCATTATGGAAACAAGTAGAGTTAATACCATTTATCTGCGCAGTGACAGTTTGATTGCAAGCTTTGAAGACCTCCCCCTGCCATTTTTCAGCTGAATGGGAGAATTTGTCCAGCTCTGCTGCTTTGGCCTTAATTTGAAATCCCCGTCTCAATTCTCTCTCCTAAAGCCTGATGTACTCCACACAGCACTGCCACTCTCACACTCACTATACAGTATTGGCAGCTGTGCTCTCTTAGGGAAACAGAGTAGAGGTTAAAACAGGGTTACACAAGTTCCAGGCACAAAAGCTTTTACCCCTACTGAGGGTCACAGATAACTATTGAAGCATTACTTCCCTGGCTTCTGAATTGCTTGGTTGTAAAGATAAATGACATTACATTGCAGGGAAAGGGCTGAGGATTAGGCAGTGGGGAGGGGAGTGAAGACAAATGCCAGCTGCACAGGTTCATTTGTATAAAGATCATTATGAGATTTGCATTAAAAATCCTTCACCTGGGCAGTAAAAAGATGATGTAGACAACGGGCGCTTAGCGGAGCAATGTGCAAGTTTTAGGCAACGGGTGCTTAGCGGAGCAATGTGCGAGGTGTAGACAACGGGCGCTTAGCGGAGCAATGTGCGAGATGTAGACAACAAGCGTTTAGCGGAGCAATGTGCGAGATGTAGAAAACGGGCGTTTAGCGGAGCAATGTGCGAGGTGTAGACAACGGGCGTTTAGCGGAGCAATGTGCGAGATGTAGACAACAAGCGTTTAGCGGAGCAATGTGCGAGATGTAGAAAACGGGCGTTTAGCGGAGCAATGTGCGAGGTGTAGACAACGGGCGTTTAGCGGAGCAATGTGCGAGCTGTAGACAACGGGCGCTTAGCGGAGCAATGTGCGAGGTGTAGACAACAAGCGTTTAGCGGAGCAATGAGCAAGATGTAGACTACGGGCGTTTAGCGGAGCAATGTGCGAGATGTAGACTACGGGCGTTTAGCGGAGCAATGAGCGAGATGTAGACTACGGGTATTTAGCGGAGCAATGTGCGAGATGTAGACTACGGGTATTTAGCGGAGCAATGTGCGAGATGTAGACTACGGGTATTTAGCGGAGCAATGTGCGAGATGTAGACTACGGGTATTTAGCGGAGCAATGTGCGAGATGTAGACTACGGGTGTTTAGCGGAGCGATGTGCGAGATGTAGACTACGGGTGTTTAGCGGAGCAATGTGCGAGATGTAGACTACGGGTGTTTAGCGGAGCAATGTGCGAGATGTAGACTACGGGTGTTTAGCGGAGCAATGTGCGAGATGTAGACTACGGGTGTTTAGCGGAGCAATGTGCGAGATGTAGACTACGGGTGTTCAGTGGAGCAATGTGCGAGAGGTAGACTACGGGTGTTCAGTGGAGCAATGTGCGAAATGTAGATCTTTTCCTCGTGGACACCTACTCCATATTCCTCTGGGAGCAAAAAGGATAGCTCTATCCATTCAGCTTACACAGGGGAGACAGTTCATCACATGCAAGCCTGCCTGTGTTATCCACACACACTGTGCCATCCAGGTCACATTAGAGATAGGGTTACTGTGTCTGTAAGTAAAGGCTGGAGTTTTCAGTAGATGCTGAGTAAGCAGTTCCCCAGCTCCTGATGATCAGCACAGGTCACAATGAGCAGAGGCTCAGATTACCGACTTCAGGAAGCCGCAGAGGTGACTACAGACTGCAGATCAGCACAAGCCCGATATGGCGCTGGCTCTCCCCCAAAAACTGCGCAGTTTACACAGAAATGTTTACACGTTATCAGACACCCTGCCCGCTGTATCACAAGGATTGTGATATCATGCAGCCTCCAGATAAAAGACTGGAGAACAAAATAAACAATTCTATAAAGGACATCAAGGTTTGGGGCACATGTCGATAAATGCTTACAGTGTGGGTTATGTATGAACACTCAGAGCACTCAGGAAGCCGCCACTCTCCTAGCAAATATCAGTGCTTTGCATTAGATGCTATGCTCCAGGTCTCTCCAGAGTGCTGGCTTAACAGGTATTTCAGCACCTAAAAAGTGTTGGAGAATCTCCCCCACACAGTGCATTGTGCCGCACACTAAGGTGTCAGGATGTAAAAAAAAAAAAAAAAGGCACAGTTGCAATTACGCCCTGTAAATTCCCAATACTTCCATCTGTGGAATATTTTACACATAAGCCCCAGACTTCCCAAATATTTTAAACAGGACAACAAAACGCTCTCCCACTGGACCGTTATGAATCCCATAGCTGTGGCGTTTGTTTGACAAGGTGTGGGCCACTGGAATCCAGGTCATTACTAAAGAGATTAGGATTTAGAGCTCCTTAAAGAACATTGCTGGGACTCACCTCAAAGCCTGTAAAGTCTTTAAACCTCTTTCTTAACCCTTCACTAACCAGATAACATATAGAGAGGCATAAGAAAGGATTATCTGGAAGCAAAAATAGCTGGATTAAATGGGGGCTGCCCTCCCCCTCTCATTGAATATGGACGTTTAGGAGACTGGTGGCAAGCAAGAAGAACAGGAAAAAGATGATAAAGTCATTAAAAGGTTTTGATTAGAATCAGTTTCCGGAAATTCACTAAAATGAGAAACTCTAGAAAGCCTTCACACTGTATCACTTAAACATTATCACGGTGAATGTACAGAATAGAAATGATCTATAGATTGTGTGAGCAGAACTGCAAGATCCCTACATTTAAATGTGTCTGTTGAGTCTCATGTTTATCACCTTTGGCTTATATGAAAATGACACATTTCCCATTGAAAACCAATTCATTTGCATATCCAGCCACAAGGTGATGTCATAGGCAGGAGACTCCACTGACATTTTTCTCCTTTGTGAATGTGCTGCTCACAACATGTATAGATCATTTTCAATCCTTGTATATTCTCTCCATTCATATAAGCAGGTGATACCAAACACCCAGGAATCGCCTTATCACCACGATGCACACATTTAATGATAGTGTACTTTCGATATACAGATCCTTCGATAAGAATTATAAACACATAGTGATAACGGGGTAATAAATACTTTGCTAGACAGTGCACCAACTATTGGCCAGCCATTACACACTAGCAACTAATACTAAGGAGAGCTTGTTCATCTAACCACAAGCTTACACCCTCCTAGAGAGCAGGGCTAGTGCTTTGTCTTTGACTGGTCTAGCACAGGGTCAGCACTGAACTAGTACTGACTAGCAGCAGATACCCGATGAAACACAGCTGGCCATGGGGTTTAACATATGTATGTCTATGACAAGCACAGTCTGTATGGTACCTAGAGGATCACAGCCAACCTATTGGATATACAATAAAATGATCACCTCCTGGCCTCTGAAGGTCACTATGTGACCCTTCCACCTCGGCTGAACCTGCACTTCAAATAATTTCATTGGAAATAAAACATATTTTGTTAAACTGCACAAAATACACATAGGCCCTCCACATGCGGGGGGGGGGGGCTGATACCCCAGGATGCAGATCAGTAACATCCTCTTTGCTCCTATAAAATGGACAGGTTAAAACCAAACACAATCATGGCCAACATGCAATCAGACAGCACTGTCCCAATGAAACCTCTTACCCATATAGAGCTTGCCAAACGTGCCTGGGATGGCCAGGTTTCTGGCACAAGGAAGCATGGGATGTGAATGAAGGGAGGGTGATTAAATCACAGATAACCCACTCATGCAACATGAATACACTCATTCTGTGCTTGCAATTCATTACACTCAGCAGCGACTGCCCACCTCCTCGCAGCAGCACACACTGCAGTGTATCACAAGACAGGGAGCCCATGCACCGCAACCTGAGGCTCCATACATGTGTGCTCATCCAGCGAGGTGCGACCACCACAAAGAGGGTTATGTATAAATAATGGGGCTGCTTTTAACTCTGATGTCTGGAGGGTCTGTTTTGGTTTTCTATGTGTAAAAGAAATTAGGAAATGTTATTCTGACTCTACAGCTCAAAGTGGAAATGTCTGTGCCGCAAATACCACCAGGACGGCAGAGACTGACAGAGCAATAACATGATCTAACGGCACTTTCTGCTACAAACCTCTTAGATAATTATTTATGTTGCTGTAAACTCTTTTATACATAACCCCCAAATATGTTGCCACCGTGCTTTCTAGCACATTTCCTGTGGTATCGCACCATCACGCTCCCCATTCGTATCTCTTGGAGGGATGCCGGGCCTCACCATGTGTGTAGATATTGCCCAGCTCGTTGTGCAGGTAGAAGAGGCTCCTCATACACTCTGCTCCACTGGCCACAGGACGGTAGCCAGTCAGCACAAACTTATTGAACTGCAGATGTGGAGGGGAGCTAGCCCAGTCAAGCAGTCGTGGGCCACTCAGGAACGCCATATGTCCTGCCAACCCAAGTAACAGACTTCTCCTGGTCCCTGAATAGAAGGACCGTTTCGACATAGGACACAGGTACCAGCCTGTCTAAGCAGATAAAGTGTAGTCTTTTAGGTGGGATAAAAAATATTTCACTTATTTTCGATATGTCAGCTGATTATCGCTTTACACATAAATAGGTTGTTTTCAGAGAACGTTTTGAGTTTCAGAATATTTTCTCTCTCTGCTCATAGAAGGGAGCAAGATGAGTGCACATGGTATAGGCCTCGTGCTTGGAGTATATAGTAAATCTCCTCTCCCAATACTAGAACAGGTTATAATGACCGTAACAATATCCAGAATTGTCATTTCTCATCCAGTAAGTCTTCTATCGTCATGACCACTCTTGTCAGACTATACGGGAACGTGCCACGGTTCTCAGCAGGCTATGTGGTTGGGACTGCTGTCTGCTCAGCTTGTTACAAAGAACCCCACTTGTGGACATGGCATGTGCAACACATGAAGGGAAGAAGGGGTGCCGGACACAGGCTTCTCAGGTTGCATGGATGACATGTCCCCGGCACAGAAGGAGATGGCTGTGACCTCACTTGATGTCCTCTTCTTTGGCCAGGTGGTGGGGAGTGTGATGCAGTCTGTGAAAGGTCCCTGGTAGTTTGAAGGAAGATCTCTATCTTGTTGTCTTGATAGAAACCTGTTAATTTTGCCCTCTGACACCAGTAAAGGTTGGATCCCGTCGTCCCATTACATTAGGGGTCTCAATCCATCACTTGCCCTGTGTGGAGATCTCTGATGCAATTCTAGGGGTCTCAGCCGTGGGAAGGTCTCATGTGATGGGGTCTCTGTTAATCCATCACTTGTGCTGTGTGGTGGTCTCTGGTGCAAGTCTAGGTGTCTCAGCTGGAGATCAGACACCCATCAGGGGGTCTCTTCTCTTCATGTGATGGTCTCTGCTGCAAATGTAGGGGTCTCAGGTGCAGATCAGACACCCATCAGGGGTCTATTCTCTTCATGTGTTGGAGTATCTGTTAATCCATCACTTGCCCCGTGTGGTGGTCTCTGGTGCACGTCTAGGGGTCTCGGGTGCAGATCAGACACACAGTAGGGGGTATATTCTCTTCATGTGTTGGGGTCTCTTTTAATCCATCACTTGCCCCATGTGGTGGTCTCTGCTGCAAATGTAGGGGGTCTCAGGTGCAGATCAGACACCCACTAGGGGGTCTATTCTCTTCATGTGTTGGGGGTCTCTGTTAATGCATCACTTGCCCCGTGTGGTGGTCTCTGGTGCACGTCTAGGGGTCTCAGGTGCACATCAGACTATCCTCCCTGCCGTCGGTCTTTCAGTGAGCTCCCCCTGGGCACCTCTGCCACCTTGGTGAGCGGCTCACAGGATATCTCGGTTACCGGTGGTTATATGCCTCCTGTCAGCTGCCTCCCAACTCACCCGCCCCTTCCCCCGGCCTCCCCACCCCCTCTCCACCCGGTGCCCTCTGTCGCTCCAGCCCTGGACCTTTCCAGCCGGGGGAGGGTAAAGCGGATTACCGGACACACACCGGGCTCCGCCCCCTTCCTCAGTCACCGCCTCATCCCAATCCTGTCACACAGCGACCGTTACACAGCCGCTGGTTCCCGCCCACCGCGCGCGTCCACCTACAGCTTCCAGCCCACCGCCGCGCGCGCCGCACACATCACCTCAGCTTCCCGCCCACTGTGCCGCGAGACGCTCCGCCCAGCGCGCGTGTCCTACAAGCTTCTCAGTCGCTATATAGGAGAGGGCGGAGTAATGTGGCCACACCTAGCTGCCATCCAGCCCTAAGCAATTAACCTGACGCCCCCTGCGCTTGGAGGGGCGTGGCTTCATCCATCACTGAGCCAATGAGAATGTCGCCGGTTGTTTCGGTCATGCCCTCAGTGGCTCGGCGAGTGTGAGGGGTTCACCGTTCATTGCAGCCAGGCTCGGTGGTGCCTCACGCTTATCCCAGTGACCCTCCCCGGCGGACAGGGCTCGTTACTGAGGTAAACATGGGATGACCCTCCCCGGCAGACAGGGCGCGTTACTGAGGTAAACATGGGGTGACCCTCCCCGGGAGACAGGACGCGTTACTGAGGTAATCATGGGGTGACCCTCCCCGGCAGACAGGACGCGTTACTGAGGTAAACATGGAGTGACCCTCCCCGGCAGACAGGGGGCGCGTTACTGAGGTAAACATGGGGTGACCTTCCCTGGCAGACAGGGCGCGTTACTGAGGTAATCATGGGGTGACCCTCCCCGGCAGACAGGACGCGTTACTGAGGTAAACATGGAGTGACCCTCACCGGGAGACAGGACGCGTTACTGAGGTAAACATGGAGTGACCCTCCCCGGCAGACAGGGGGCGCGTTACTGAGGTAAACATGGAGTGACCCTCCCCGGCAGACAGGACGCGTTACTGAGGTAATCATGGGGTGACCCTCACCGGGAGACAGGACGCGTTACTGAGGTAAACATGGAGTGACCCTCCCCGGCAGACAGGGGGCGCGTTACTGAGGTAAACATGGGGTGACCTTCCCTGGCAGACAGGGCGCGTTACTGAGGTAATCATGGGGTGACCCTCCCCGGCAGACAGGACGCGTTACTGAGGTAAACATGGAGTGACCCTCACCGGGAGACAGGACGCGTTACTGAGGTAAACATGGAGTGACCCTCCCCGGCAGACAGGGGGCGCCTTACTGAGGTAATCATGGGGTGACCTTCCCTGGCAGACAGGGGGCGCGTTACTGAGGTAAACATGGGGTGACCCTCCCTGGCAGACAGGGCGCGTTACTGAGGTAAACATGGGGTGACCCTCCCTGGCAGACAGGGCGCGTTACTGAGGTAAACATGGGGTGACCTTCCCTGGCAGACAGGGTGCGTTACTGAGGTAAACATGGGGTGACCTTCCCTGGCAGACAGGGCGCGTTACTGAGGTAAACATGGGGTGACCCTCCCTGGCAGACAGGGCGCGTTACTGAGGTAAACATGGGGTGACCCTCTCCGGGAGACAGGACGCGTTACCGAGGTAAACTTGGGGTGACCCTCCCCGGGAGACAGACAGGACGCGTTACTGAGGTAAACATGGGGTGACCCTCCCCAGGAGACAGGGCGCGTTACTGAGGTAAACATGGGGTGACCCTCCCCGGCGGACAGGGCTCGTTACTCAGGTAAACATGGGGTGACCCTCCCCGGGAGACAGGGTGCGTTACTGAGGTAAACATGGGGTGACCCTCCCCGGCAGACAGGACGCGTTACTGAGGTAAACATGGGGTGACCCTCCCCGGCAGACAGGGCGAGTTACTGAGGTAAACATGGAGTGACCCTCCCCGGCAGACAGGACGCGTTACCGAGGTAAACATGGGGTGACCCTCCCCGGCAGACAGGACGCGTTACTGAGGTAAACATGGGGTGACCCTCCCCGGCAGACAGGGCACATTACTGAGGTAAACATGGGTTGACCCTCCCCGGCAGACAGGGCGCGCTACTGAGGTAAACATGGGGTGACCCTCCCCGGCAGACAGGGCGCGTTACTGAGGTAAACATGGGGTGATCCTCCCCGGCAGACAGGGCGAGTTACTCAGGTAAACATGGGGTGACCCTCCCCGGCAGACAGGGGGCGCGTTACTGAGGTAAACATGGGGTGACCTTCCCTGGCAGACAGGGCGCGTTACTGAGGTAAACATGGGGTGACCCTCTCCGGGAGACAGGGCGCGTTACTGAGGTAAACATGGAGTGACCCTCCCCGGCAGACAGGACGCGTTACTGAGGTAAACATGGGGTGACCCTCCCCGGGAGACAGGACGCGTTACTGAGGTAAATAGGGAGTGACCCTCCCCGGCAGTCAGGGCACATTACCGAGGTAAACATGGGGTGACCCTCCCCGGCAGACAGGGCGCGTTACTGAGGTAAACATGGGGTGACCCTCCCCGGCAGACAGGGCGCGTTACTGAGGTAAACATGGGGTGATCCTCCCCGGCAGACAGGGCGAGTTACTCAGGTAAACATGGGGTGACCCTCCCCGGCAGATAGGGCGCGTTACTGAGGTAAACATGGGGTGACCCTCCCCGGCAGACAGGGCGCGTTACTGAGGTAAACATGGGGTGACCCTCCCCGGCAGACAGGGCGCGTTACTGAGGTAAACATGGGGTGACCTTCCCTGGCAGACAGGGCGCGTTACTGAGGTAAACATGGGGTGACCCTCCCCGGCAGACAGGACGCGTTACTGAGGTAAACATGGGGTGACCCTCCCCGGGAGACAGGGCACATTACCGAGGTAAACATGGCGTGACCCTCCCCGGCAGACAGGGCACATTACTGAGGTAAACATGGGGTGACCCTCCCCGGCAGACAGGGCACATTACTGAGGTAAACATGGAGTGACCTTCCCCGGCAGACAGGGCGCGTTACTGAGGTAAACATGGAGTGACCCTCCCTGGCAGACAGGGCTCGTTACTGAGGTAAACATGGGGTGACCCTCCCCGGCAGACAGGGCGAGTTACTCAGGTAAACATGGAGTGACCCTCCCCGGCAGACAGGGCACATTACTGAGGTAAACATGGAGTGACCCTCCCCGGCAGACAGGGCACATTACTGAGGTAAACATGGAGTGACCCTCCCCGGCAGACAGGGCGCGTTACTGAGGTAAACATGGAGTGACCCTCCCCGGCAGACAGGGCACATTACCGAGGTAAACATGGGGTGACCCTCCCCAGCAGACAGGGCACATTACTGAGGTAAACATGGAGTGACCTTCCCCGGCAGACAGGGCACATTACTGAGGTAAACATGGAGTGATCCTCCCCGGCAGACAGGGCGCGTTACTGAGGTAAACATGGAGTGACCCTCCCTGGCAGACAGGGCTCGTTACTGAGGTAAACATGGAGTGACCCTCCCCGGCAGACAGGGCGCGTTACTGAGGTAAACATGGAGTGACCCTCCCCGGCAGACAGGGCGCGTTACTGAGGTAAACATGGAGTGACCTTCCCCGGCAGACGGGGCGCGTTACTGAGGTAAACATGGGGTGACCCTCCCCGGCAGACAGGGAGCGTTACTGAGTTAAACATGGGGTGCCCCCCCAATAGTCAGGGCAGATGACCACTCTCGTTACCGAAGCTTTTGAACGACCACACTTGTTGCTGCACCCTGGTTGCTGTGACTGTCTTACCTGTTGTTCTCAATTAATTATATGGAACTACAAGACTACATTTAATATCAGACTTTTTTTTAATCATTGTTAAGCCTAAAGAACTACATCAACAGTACAGATGGAAGTGTAAGGTTCTGGTCAGATGATTTGGCCAAAGCATAATTAGGCTCAGCCATTGTGTCACAGCACACTCTGATTAGGATAGCTACCTCCATGTAGTATCTAGTTTCATACAAACCACTGCTACCAACACCTTTTAGCACACTGGCATTTTCCTTTGGGACTGCGTTACTGCTGGATCTTGTCTTTTGTGGACTACCAATAAACAGGGACCTGGAGGATAGTAGCCATCAGAGAAAGGTGACTCTACTATAAAAATTATCCAAACACATGTGGCATTTGCCCTGGTGACTCATAGGGATCAGTTTCCAGACCTTGTGATACATTTTCTGTCTCTTTTCATGCTTTCTAGCATGACCAAAATTCATCTTCGTTTGGTGACATATCTAGTTACTGCATCGTACTCTAACCATCATTGTAGCTACAAGTAGCCCTTCTGCATAACTGCATGCCTAAACCATGCCATCCATATTAATTCCTTCCAGATCCATTGTCTCAGTCTTTTCTCCAAGTGCCTGCTACAAGAACCACTGCTGTCCAAGAGTTGTGGCACATACCGGAGTTCCAGTGCTTCTGTGCTACAGATTATTATTAAATTACTTTCCTCAGAGAGTCCCGGAGAGTGCTCTTCAGAGATCCAGCATCGCACAACATGTCTCCATTCTCTGCTTATGCCCTCCACTGTATTATTCCACCCTGATCCTGTATTACTGAGTATTTACTCTTCGTACGTAGGCTCTGCAGGATACAGAGCATGTTCCACCTAGTGAACCGAACTTTCTTTGGAGTGGTTCAGTGACATTTTTGGGCCTGTACCTCGCCTTTCTTGCTACCCTTAATGTCCCATTTGGTTCTAGAGGTTAACTGGCCTCACAGCAGTGACTTCATGGAAGACTGGTTGACACAACTGAGGCCACTCCTTCGTTCAGACTTGTGTCTGTATGAAACAAGCATGAAACAAGATGATGACAGCACCCCAACACGAGGAGACCTTGTCACAAGACACCAGGAAATGTACCTAATGGAGAGCGACAAGAAGTGAGAACGGTCATTAAAAAAACGTGATCCTTACAGCTCCGACCCGACTCATTGAACCTTACACATCCCCCAAACAGAGCTTCATTTAAACAAACATCAATAAAGGAAAACCAATCTTCTTTTTAAACCTTGCTTCATTTTAATCGCAAGGGTTAAAATATTACTTTTCCTGTTTTGTTTACAGATACAGGCAGGTTTATGTCAGAAACACAAGTGAGAGTTGTTGCATTATAAAGGGACTGTTATGGACATGATAGTTTGTGCTTTTACCACCATATAATTCACCTTTTATGTCCACCATTTAGCAGTTAATCCCTTGTTTAACATGGCAGTTACCAGCACTGGAAGGATTAATTTAAAACAAAAACTTGGTAGTTTTCAGCTTTGGGGTTGGAAGGTGCGGATGTAGGAGGGGGTTGTAACTTTTGTAGTTCTGAGCTAGCCAAAGGGACCCCCATGCATTGACTGAAGAGATGTGATCTAGATTTCAGAGCAGTCTGAGGAAAATCTAGGCAGACTGCCGTGTGCTTTTAGGTTTAGTAACTTTCTCAAGAACTATCAGGAATTAATCTGACCCAGATGCAGCACGTCATCATTGACAATGATTACCTGGGTCTATAAGTATAAACTGTATCTGTTTCTTTATTTTTTATACTTAAGATAAACTTCACACCGACAAACCCATCTCTTTGCTTGGCATAAAACATGTACCATATTTATAGTACTAAAGATACTTTATCTACTTAATATTTGTCGCATAACACCGTGACTCTGGGAGCCGGCTGGCAAAGGTGTGTTAAAACTGTGAATGTATGCCTAGTGTGTCGCCATGTTTCCATGGTTTTAATACCTCCCCAAAATGGCAGTTCACTTGGGTTTTCCCCACCCTTTGGTGTTAGACCCCCAGATGGACAGGATCCCCGCAGACCAGACCTAGAGGCTACGGCGCCTGTCGCTCAGCCACCCATTGGTACGTTTAAAACCCCTGCGACCACGGCCCAACGTTGCTCGCATGGGGATCTTCTGGTGAGTTAACGGGCCGAGTAGCTCTCATTTCCATTGGTCTAAACCCTGAAATAGGGAACTGAAATGTATCTGCAAATTGAGGCGAAATAGAATTACAACCAGAGATTCATCCCCGTATGGTTACCTGGCTTTGAAGCCAGGTTGTCTGGGACTTCCAACCCCCCCCCCCCCCCCCACGGGTCTTGCAGGGCTCTGCTGATTGGTCACCCTGTCGGCAGTGACCAGATTGGTCGCTCTAAACTGAGGGGAAAACAGTAAGCCAGGAGTTTAAAGGTACCCAAAGGTAAAAGGATTAAAATTACCCAACTCCAGCCCTGATTGGTCGCTACTTCCCCCCCCCTTCCCCCCCCCCGACCGGCGCCAGGTTAAATTGTATTATTCATTGTGTAGAAGTAAATCCTGTTACAGTGTATTGGTCAATCCTCCTGTTATCAAGATGTTTTACTGTATAAATGTGCTGTCTTGTCTACAATATATAGTTCTTGCTTGTGACAACCTTGGTAGCAGTGTCTACTTCTGGGAATTGCTATACTTTGACATTCTGCCATAATTCCAAATATTAATGGGCTGGCTTTTCGAGGTGTTGCCAAATTTATTTTGTTCCAGGTACTGTGTAAGTTAGTGTGAGCTGTACTGTAAGCAACTCTACTTGTGTTTTTTAACCATGTGGCCTGTAGCCATCTTGGGACTCCCAACAAACACCCTTTGTGCCATAATAATCAATCGAAAACAATGAACAGCAAAGGGCTGAGTCTTACCTCCATATCATGTATCCAATGCAGAATACCAGAAGACATGCTGCAGATGCGAGATATACCCAGACTGTGATGAGAGAGTGGGACACTGTGAATATCCTTGGATAACAGATCATTGTATTGCTGCCATTCTCCCTGATTACTAAGACAGTGCACAACCCCATCCACTCCCTGCAAACTGTCTGATGAATGTTACAAGGCTTTCGCAGAGGGGCTTATTCTACTTCTATAATTGTGCAATTTTATTCACATTTTGAACTTGTTTCTTTAAGAGTCACCCTACTTAGGTCTGTGAAACTTCAGGGGGCCTGGATGCCTTGGACAAGGTGTAATTGCATAAAGAGCTGTATAATGAAGTTCATCACCTAATCTGGACGATCTTCTGCACACTTCCTAAGTGATCATGTGGTGCACAGTTCAGAGTATTAATCTCCTTTAATCTGACTCCACCTGAAATGTAATCTACTGCTATTGGCTGATTTTATAAAAATAAATTCCATTAAATGGAAGAAACTCTGCACTGATACAGCCATATTGTGATGTTACCAATGCCCAATTAAAATTTATACTCCCCTTTTCTGAGTGCGGAGCGCTGTACATTGTTTTGTGTTGGGGTCAAGCTTGTATTGTGTGGGCTTGGTGAGCTGATATTGCTTTGGGGAGCGTAGGTGGTGTGTGGAATTGCAGAAATGGGCAGGAAGGACGCATCAGGTGGCATCAAAAATCCTGTGGCGCATAACATTCACTTAAGTTCACCATTCAGCTGTTCATACGAAGAACCCCTCACTACTCAGCCGTCCATACAATCCACGTCAACACCTTAATTCGCACACTTACCTCTGTAAGTTATAGCGTAACCAGGCCCACTGCCTCTTTGGTCAGCCTGGAAAGTAACCTGAAGATGTCCTGTTGGGAGTCTGACAATGGTTGGAGGTGAATCCCCTCCTCGGATCTGAGCAAGGAGACCCCCACTCTCACCGTCTCTCATCTCCAGAACATCATTGGGGTCCACAACATGAAAGGAATGAAACCTAAGCTCTATGGCATCAGAGAGTGGGGTGCGAATGTCCCAGGAGCATTTGCCTGGTCTGTATTCCTCTGGAAAATCCGGGGAATACAAAACCCCAGAGGGAGATGAGAGGTTCCCGTGGCACGCTCCCACCCACACTGTCAGGAGAAGGATATGGTCTGGTTAAATATAGATATATATGCTGTCTGTGTTATTGCACTAGACCTGGTCAGAGAAATGGGAGAGATCTGCATATTGAGTATCCCAGGCCAGATTTTTACATATAGCTATAGATCTGTACAATCCTCACTCACCACTGTATACACTAATGGTCTCATCTCCTCCACACTGCTCGTTGGGTCTCCCAAAACATGCATGGTCACACTGAGAATTACTGGCCGACTGAAGTGCGGACACGTCGGAATTATCGCCACAGAAACAGGCATATCCCGCCTCCATACCTGCATACTGACAGCGGATATCAGATTAAATACTGCAAAAAGGAAATCCTAGAAACAAAAAATGGTTATTACCTGCCGAAACATTCAGCTTATCTAGTCTGCCTAAGAGCTGAATCGTTTCCTCAGTCGCGGGCCTTATCTTATATCTAGGATAGCCTTATCCACTTCTACTGGAAGACTATTCCATACATCCACTACCCTCTCAGTAAAGTAATACTTTCATTAGTCCCTGGCCTTATCTTATATCTAGGATAGCCTTATACCTATCCCATGCATTCTTAAACTCCCTCACTGTATTAAGCGCTACCACTTCTACTGGAAGACTATTCCATGCATCCACTACCCTCTCATTAAAGTAATGCCTCCTGATATTACATGTAAATCTTTGCCCCTCTAATTTAAGACTATGTCCTCTTGTTGTGTTATTAACAGCTAAGTATATAGTCTACTGCAGGGGTAGCATCACATCCTACCCCCACATTTGCCTGAGGTAACAGGGATGCCATACAGTCTTTATTGTCACCAGCATGAAACGGTTATACCGGCCCGCTAACCTCCAGCCGCCGTCACTCTTGCATGTAAGCCACTCTCTGGGGTGCCTGTCCTCCACTCTTCATACATGTGAAAGTGATCATTTAAATCCTTTATTTGCAAAGATTCCTGGGAGAGTGTGATTGATGACAATTGGTGAATCCCTGCACCTGTCTCTGTAGGTGACTGAGCTAACTTCATAATTTTTAATTGGAGTAAGAATCGTGTTCGCGCTGTTCTGCCTGGGAATTGTACATCTCATTGCTTGTCCTAATGCCCCTTTTAGAACATACCTGATACCCTTTCCTGCGACAGTATCGGATACAGATCTGGACAGTGAGTTTGGGGTACGTTGCGCTAACTCCACTCAATGCTGGAGGGGAACCGTGATCATGGAAGCAGCCAACATAGCCAGGCACTGTGGGGAGAGGAATGTGGTACAATAAAGGAAGTGTTTATTAAAAACCCAAGCCGGGATCATATCGATGGGGAAACTAGACACAAAAAATATATACGTACAAACAGCCACGTGGCAGACATGGCTGGTTAGCTGCAATACACATGAACATCCATGTGAAGTATACATAAACATATGGGGACAGCCACGTGCATAAGCGTCTGGAGCAGAGGAAAAAGGGGGCATGGAAATTCCAACAAGCCCCCTTGAGCAGCAGTAAGGGAGCGAGAAACTGGAGGTTGTTTAAGGTAGGTTAACGAGACATGGAGAGCAGAAAAAACACCAGGCTGGCAGGTGAATGCAGGAATGACATTTTCATGCTATACTCTCCCTTGTTAGTGGTTTGGTGTGCTCTCTTCCGCTAGCTGATCTCCTCCTTATTCTCTCTGGTTGCTGCTACATCTCTGACCTGCCTGATGCTATCATTATGGATTGGTACTGCAGCTGCTGTGGAATGCACATCTCTTGTTTCTCAGCCATCCATTTGGTTGGATAAACATCATGACACATGTAATAACAGCACCTGGAGTGCCAAAGGCTACTACCACTGCTGAATAACTGCCAAGTGTCCTATTTTGGATCCAAGCCTTATTCCCTCTTTTCATACCCTCCAACTGCCCTCTTTTTTGTAATAGCTTACTACACTACGCAACATTACTCTGCACTACACAGCATTACACTACACATTACTCTGCACTACACAGCATTACACTACACAACATTACTCTGCACTACACAGCATTACACTACACATTACTCTGCACTACACAACATTACTCTGCACTACACAGCATTACACTACACATTACTCTGCACTACACAGCATTACACTACACATTACTCTGCACTACACAACATTACTCTGCACTACACAGCATTACACTACACATTACTCTGCACTACACAGCATTACACTACACATTACTCTGCACTACACAACATTACACTACACAACATTACTCTGCACTACACAGCATTACACTACACATTACTCTGCACTACACAACATTACTCTGCACTACACAACATTACTCTGCACTACACTACACATTACTCTGCACTACACAACATTACTTTTTGTTGACTGCAACCACCATGATGTTCTTTATAAAAATTGTAGTTATATATTGGGGTTATGGTGACCTATACTACACACTACTTTTGTTGTTGTTGACTGTAGCTCCCATGATATACGGCCAGCCATTACTGGCTGAGCACCATAGGAATTGTAGGCTGTGCTAGTTGTGGCTAATCTTTACCACCCCAGCTACTGTAAAGTTCTCATATTGCGCAGCTAGATGCTAGAAATTCCTCTCATGAAACAACAAAGGTAGGCAATGGGGAAAAGGGGTGGAGGAGTTGGAGTGGGGAATGATGCAGAGGATATTTTGACTCTCCTGTCCATGGAAAACATTCTGTGGACACCCATGGCCATGTGATTTATGCATGGACATAAAGCGACAGCCATGTGCTGAATTCATGGACATGCAGGGACAGCCATGTGCGGAGTACATAGACAAACCGGGACAGCCATGTGCGGAATCATGGACAGCCATGTGCTGAATATGTGGACAATGATGGACAGCCACAGGCTGAATATGTGAGACAGGGACAGCCAGGTTGACATGTTACATATGTGGAGGGTACTCACTGTGACATGCCAAGATATCACAATACTTCCAATAGATTCCTTCCTCTGTCTCCGACACATAACACCAAGGGTGGACATCTGCATCGGGATTTCTGCAGATAATTGCAAAATGTGGTGTTATCAACAACCCTCCACACTTACCATAAAAGCCTCACACACCCCTCAGTACAGAGAGATGGTATCTCCCTCACACATTCTTCAGTACAGAGATATGGTATCACCCTCACACACCCCTCAGCACATAGATATGGTATCTCCTTCACACAAAAATGTGTTTTTAAACCCTAGTTCAGGGCCCTTAAGTGTTCCGGCGCCCTGTGCGGTCCACCCCTATGGTGCCCCCCCTTCTCTACCATCTTGTCTATCTGTCTCCTCTCCCTCCATGTATGTCTCTCTCCCTTCCCATGTTTGTCCCTTTCCTCTTTCTTGCCATGTCTGTCTCTGTTCAACCCCCCCATTTTATATATCTCTCCCTTCCCATTTATGTCTCTCCTCTCCCCACACCTAATATCTGTCTGTCTCTTATCCTCCCCCCATATCTATTATCTCTCCTCCCCCTCATATCGATTATCTTTCCTTCACCTCTTCTTCCTCTCCTCATAATTCTTTCCCTCTCCCCATAGCTCATATCTCTTCTTTCTCTTACCTTACCCATCTCATATCTCTTTCCCTCTCCCCATATCTGCTCTCTCTCCCCTTCCACCACCTTACCTGTTCTCTCTCCCCCATCTCTGTTCTCTCCCCCCCTTTCTGCCTTCTTCCCCCTCTGTTCTTTCCCCCTCCTCCTTTGTTCTCCCTCCCTCTCCCATTCTTACTTGACGCGCAGATTAGCCGCACATGGAGCTCAGTAAGTGCTCCTCGTGCTTAGTGATGATGCAGGCATCATCACTTCACAGGGTGGGGGCGGACCTTCACTTCTCACCCTGTGAGGTCTGCCCCCACCCAGGATACTCAACTCCTGTGTAGAGGACTGATGAGTGGAGATCTGATCTACCCAGCCAGGGCCTCTACCAGCAACATTTTTTTTTTTTTTTTTAAAGTGGCAGGCGGGTGCCCCCTGGGGTGTTTCGCCCTGTGTGGTCCCACACCCCAAAGGCCAGCACTGCCCTAGTGTATATTAAAACCTGTGGTGCCCCCTGAGTTTTAACTGAAGAAAACAGCTGTGCATGAGAGGTTATCTGACTCTGCACCTCTGTCCCTGGCTATGTGTATAGACTGTCTAGTACAGCTGTGCATGAGAGGTTATCTGACTCTGCACCTCTGTCCCGGGCTATGTGTATAGACTGTCTAGTACAGCCGTGCATGAGAGGTTATCTGACTCTGCACCTCTGTCCCGGGCTATGTGTATAGACTGTCTAGTACAGCTGTGTATGAGAGGTTATCTGACTCTGCTCCTCTGACCCAGGCTATGTGTATAGACTGTCTAGTACAGCTGTGCATGAGAGGTTATCTAACTCTGCACCTCTGTCCTGGGCTATGTGTATAGACTGTCTAGTACAGCTGTGCATGAGAGGTTATCTGACTCTGCACCTCTGTCCCGGGCTATGTGTATAGACTATCTAATACAGCCGTGCATGAGAGGTTATCTGACTCTGCACCTCTGTCCTGGGCTATGTGTATAGACTGTCTAGTACAGCTGTGCATGAGAGGTTATCTGACTCTGCACCTCTGTCCCGGGCTATGTGTAAAGACTGTCTTGTACAGCCGTGCATGAGAGGTTATCTGACTCTGCACCTCTGTCCCGGGCTATGTGTAAAGACTGTCTAGTACAGCCGTGCATGAGAGGTTATCTGACTCTGTGCCTCTGTCCCAGGCTATGTGTAAAGACTGTTTTGTACAGCCATGCATGAGAGGTTTTGCCTGCAGTATTTGTGGATACAGTACCCCACCTCCCTGCCCAAGTTTTCAGCCTCTGTTTTTATTCTTTACCTGCAGTAGTTGTGGGGTCCCAGTCCCAGCTCACCGGTGGGATCGACTTGTGTGTTGTACATATGCTGGAAGGTCTGGTTCCAGTACAGGCAGGAGATTCTCTCTGGCCCAGCGAGGCTGGCAGATCCCCTGTAATCCCTTCCATTCACAGTGAAGCACTCTGCAAGCTCTGTGGTGAGAGGATCAGATACTAATAATCGTCCCTAATTTAATGTCACAATGGTGTGACCCATGCAGATGTCTTGCTTTAGAGTGCATATTTCTGCGGAAAATTGTATACCCTTCTGGCACTTCAGCTGCTGTGGGGTTCAGCTCCCATAATACTCCTGCAGGACACTTGTATCAACAGTGTGTGTTAGTGAGTGTATTTTAGTGTGAATTTGTATTAGTGGGGGTGAGTGTGTGAAAGTTAGTGAATATTAGTGAGTGTGTGTATTAGTGGGGTTGAGTGTGTGTTAGTGACTTTGTGTGTTGCTTGGGGTGAGTGTGTGTATTGGTTGTGGTGAGTTTGTGTGTGTTAGTTGGGTGAGTGTGTGTTAGTGAGTGTGTGTGTTGGTTGGGGTGAGTGTGTGTTAGTGATTGTGTGTTGGTTGGGGTGAGTGTGTGTTAGTGATTGTGTGTTGGTTGGGGTGAGTGGGTGTTAGTGATGGTGTGTGTTGGTTGGGGTAGGTGTGTATTAGTTATGGTGAGTGTGTGCTAGTGATTGTGTGTGTTGGTTGGGGTGAGTGTGTGTTAGTGATTGTGTGTGTTGGTTGGGGTGAGTGTGTGTTAGTGATTGTGTGTATTAGTTGGGGTGAGTGTGTTAGTGATTGTGTGTGTTGGTTTGGGTGAGTGTGTGTGTGTTGGTTGGGCTGAGTGTGTATTAGTTGGGGTAAGTGTGTGTGTTGGTTGGGGTGAGTGTGTATTACTTGGGGTGAGTTTGTGTTAGTGATTGTGTGTTTTGGTTGGGGTGTGTGTGTTGGTTGAGGTGAGTGTGTGTGTGTTGGTTTGGGTGAGTGTGTGTGTGTTGGTTGGGGTGAGAGTGTGTTTAGTGAGTGTGTGTGTTAGTGATTGTGTGTGTTGGTTTGGGTGAGTGTGTGTGTTGGTTGGGGTGAGTGTGTATTAGTTGGGGTAAGTGTGTGTGTTGGTGATTGAGTGTGTGTTAGTGATTGTGTGTGTTGGTTTGGGTGAGTGTGTATTAGTTGGGGTGAGCGTGTGTTGGTTGGCGTGTGTGTGTGTTAGTGATTGTGTGTTAGTGAGTTTGTGTGTTGGTTGGTGTTAGTGAGTTTGTGTTGGTTGGGGTGAGTGTTCGTTAGTGAGTGTGTATTTTGGTTGGGGTTAGTGTGTGTGTTAGTGATTGTGTGTTGGTTGGGGTGAGTGTGTATTAGTTGGGGTCAGTGTGTGTGTTGGTTGGGGTGAGTGTGTGTTAAGTGAATGTTTTAGTGATTGTTTGTGTTGGTTTGGGTGTGTGTTAGTGAGTAAGTGTTGGTTGGGGTGAGTGTGTGTGTTGGTTGGGGTGAATGTGTGTTAATGAGTGTGTTAGCGATTGTGTGTGTTGGTTGGGGTGAGTGTGTGTTAGTAAGTGTGTTGGTTGGGGTGAATGTGTGTTAATGAGTGTGTTAGCGATTGTGTGTGTTGGTTGGGGTGAGTGTGGGTTAGTGAGTAAGTGTGTTGGTTGGGGTGAGTGTGTGTGTTGGTTGGGGTGAGTGTTTGTGTTGGTCGGTGTTAGTGAGTTTGTGTGTTGGTGTTAGTGAGTGTGTGTGTTGGTTGGGGTGAGTGTGTGTTAGTGATTGGGTGTGTGTGTTGGTTTAGGTGAGTATGTGTGTTGGTTGGGGCGAGTGTGCGTTGGTTGGGGTGAGTGTGTATGTTGGTTGGGGTGAGTGTGTGTGTTAGTGATTGCCTGTATTGGTTTGGTTGAGTGTGTGTGTTGGTTGGGGTGAGTGTGTGTTAGTGAGTGTGTGTGTTAGTGATTGTGTGTGTTGGTTTGAGTGAGTGTGTGTGTTGGTTGGGGTGAGTGTGTGTGTTGGTTGGGGTGAGTGTGTCATAACTTACCTCGCAGCAGATCCCCAGAGTATCCTCTCCTAATCGCACACCCAGCTGTGCCTGACTGCACACAGCCGGGGACGCGCGTTTCTCCACTATCGGAGCTCAGGCGCACCTCCGATGACGTCACGCCCGACGTCAGCGCGCGACTAGCAGGAACATTTAAAAGTGCTCTTCACAGTAATACCTATGCTTGGTGATTCTCGTGTATTTCCTGAACTCCTGGCGTTTTCCTATTTTTGATTACTTGTTGCCGATTTGGATTGTTCCCTGGATTATTCTGATCTTCTGGTTTCCCTACTCCTGGTCTGTTATCCGTTTTGCTGCTTTTCTGTGTATGACCCTGGACTGTTTAACGTTTATGAAGCTTGCTGATTCCCCTGATTCTGGACTGTTTACTATATATGAAGTTTTGCCGATTCCCCTGATCTTGGATTTGTACCCGACTATTCTATTTCGCATACCCTGGTTTATCCTGCATAGCGGTCTCTCACTCCTCCCTATATCAGTACATCACAGAGTGTGTGTTAGTGATTGTGTGTGTTGGTTTGGGTGAGTGTGTGTGTGTTGGTTGGGGTGAGTGTGTGTTAGTGATTGTGTGTGTTGGTTGGGGTGAGTGTGTGTTAGTGATTGTGTGTGTTGGTTTGGGTGAGTGTGTGTGTTGGTTTGGGTGAGTGTGTGTGTTGGTTGGGGTGAGTGTGTGTGTTGGTTGGGGTGAGTGTGTGTTAGTGATTGTGTGTGTTGGTTTGGGTGTGTGTGTTGGTTGGATGAGTGTGTGTGTTGTTTGGGGTGAGTGTTAGTGATTGTGTGTGTTGGTTTGGGTGAGTGTGTGTTGGTTGGGGTGAGTGTGTGTTATTGTGTGTGTTGGTTTGGGTGAGTGTGTGTGTTGGTTGGGGTGAATGTGTGTTAGTGATTGTACATGTTGGTTTGTGTGAGTGGGTGTTGGTTGGGGTGAGTGTGTGTTAGTGATTGTACGTGTTGGTTTGGGTGAGTGTGTGTGTGTTGGTTGGGGTGAGTGTGTGTTAGAGATTGTGTTGGTTTGGGTGAGTGTGTGTGTTGGTTGGGGTGAGTGTGTGAGTGATTGTGTGTGTTGGTTTGGGTGAGTGTGTGTGTTGGTTGGGGTGAGTGTGTGTGTTAGTGATTGTGTGTGTTGGTTTGGGTGAGTGTGTGTGTTGGTTGGGGTGAGTGAGTGTGTTAGTGATTGTGTGTGTTGGTTTGGGTGAGTGTGTGTGTTGGTTGGGGTGAGTGTGTGTTGGTTTGGGTGAGTGTGTGTGTTGGTTGGGGTGAGTAAGTGTTAGTGATTGTGTGTGTTGGTTTGGGTGTGTGTGTGTGTTGGTTGGGGTGAGTGTGTGTTAGTGATTGTGTGTGTTGGTTTGGGTGTGTGTGTTGGTTTGGCGAGTGTGTTGGTTGGGGTGAGTGTGTGTGTTGGTTTGTGTGAGTGTGTGTTGGTTGGGGTGAGTGTGTGTTAGTGAGTGTTTGTGTTAGTGATTGTACATGTTGGTTTGGGTGAGTGTGTGTGTTGGTTGGGGTGAGTGTGTGTTAGTGATTGTGTGTTGGTTTGGGTGAGTGTGTGTGTTGGTTGGGGTGAGTGTGTGTTAGTGAGTGTGTGTGTTGGTTTAGGTGAGTGTGTGTTAGTGATTGTGTGTGTTAGTTTGGGTGTGTGTGTTGGTTGGGGTGAGTGTGTGTTAGTGAGTGTGTGTGTTGGTTGGGGTGAGTGTGTGTTAGTGATTGTGTGTGTTGGTTTGGGTGAGTGTGTGTGTTGGTTGGGGTGAGTGTGTGTTAGTGATTGTGTGTGTTGGTTTGGGTGTGTGTGTTGGTTTGGCGAGTGTGTTGGTCGGGGTGAGTGTGTGTGTTGGTTTGTGTGAGTGTGTGTTGGTTGGGGTGAGTGTGTGTTAGTGAGTGTTTGTGTTAGTGATTGTACATGTTGGTTGGGGTGAGTGTGTGTTAGTGATTGTGTGTTGGTTTGGGTGAGTGTTTGAGTGATTGTGTGTGTTGGTTTGGGTGTGTGTGTTGGTTGGGGTGAGTGTGTGTTAGTGAGTGTGTGTGTTAGTGATTGTGTGTGTTGGTTTGGGTGAGTGTGTGTGTTGGTTGGGGTGAGTGTGTCTTAGTGATTGTGTGTGTTGGTTTGGGTGAGTGTGTGTGTTGGTTGGTGTAAGTGTGTTGTTTGGGGTGAGTGTGTGTTAGTGATTGTGTGTGTTGGTTTGGGTGAGTGTGTGTGTTGGTTGGGGTGAGTGTGTGTGTTGGTTGGGGTGAGTGTGTGTGTTGGTTGGGGTGAGTGTGTGTTAGTGATTGTGCGTGTTGGTTGGGGTGAGTGTGTGTGTTGGTTGAGGTGAGTGTGTGTGTTGGTTGAGGTGAGTGTGTGTGTTGGTTGGGGTGAGTGTGTGTTAGTGATTGTGTGTGTTGGTTGGGATGAGTGTGTGTTAGTGATTGTGTGTGTTGGTTTAAGTGATTGTGTGTGTTGGTTGGGGTGAGTGTGTTAGTGATTGTGTGTGTTGGTTGGGGTGAGTGTGTGTGTTGGTTGGGGTGAGTGTGTGTTGGTTTGGGTGAGTGAGTGATTGTGTGTGTTGGTTTGGGTGTGTGTGTTGGTTGGTGTAAGTGTGTGTGTTGTTTGGGGTGAGTGTGTGTTAGTGATTGTGTGTGTTGGTTTGGGTGAGTGTGTGTGTTGGTTGGGGTGAGTGTGTGTGTTGGTCGGGGTGAGTGTGTGTTAGTGATTGTGTGTTGGTTGGGGTGAGTGTGTATGTTGGTTGGGGTGAGTGTGTGTATTGGTTGAGGTGAGTGTGTGTGTTGGTTGGGGTGAGTGTGTGTTAGTGATTGTGTGTGTTGGTTGGGGTGAGTGTGTGTTAGTGATTGTGTGTGTTGGTTTGGGTGTGTGTGTTGGTTGGGGTGAGTGTGTGTTAGTGATTGTGTGTGTTGGTTTGGGTGAGTATGTGTGTTGGTTGGGGTGAGTGTGTTAGTTATTGTGTGTGTTGGTTTGGGTGAGTGTGTGTGTTGGTTTGGGTGAGTGTGTGTTAGTGATTGTGTGTATTGGTTTGGGTGAGTGTGTGTGTTGGTTGGGGTGAGTGTGTGTGTTGGTTGGGGTGAGTGTTAGTGATTGTGTGTGTTGGTTTAAGTGATTGTGTGTGTTGGTTGGGGTGAGTGTGTGTTAGTGATTGTGTGTTGGTTTGGGTGAGTGAGTGATTGTGTGTGTTGGTTTGGGTGTGTGTGTTAGTGAGTGTGTGTGTTAGTGATTGTGTGTGTTGGTTTGGGTGAGTGTGTGTGTTGGTTGGTGTAAGTGTGTGTGTTGTTTGGGGTGAGTGTGTGTTAGTGATTGTGTGTGTTGGTTTGGGTGAGTGTGTGTGTTGGTTGGGGTGAGTGTGTGTGTTGGTCGGGGTGAGTGTGTGTTAGTGATTGTGTGTGTTGGTTGGGGTGAGTGTGTGTGTTGGTTGGGGTGAGTGTGTGTGTTGGTTGGGGTGAGTGTGTGTGTTGGTTGGGGTGAGTGTGTGTTAGTGATTGTGTGTGTTGGTTGGGGTGAGTGTGTGTTAGTGATTGTGTGTGTTGGTTTGGGTGTGTGTGTTGGTTGGGGTGAGTGTGTGTTAGTGATTGTGTGTGTTGGTTTGGGTGAGTATGTGTGTTGGTTGGGGTGAGTGTGTTAGTTATTGTGTGTGTTGGTTTGGGTGAGTGTGTGTGTTGGTTTGGGTGAGTGTGTGTTAGTGATTGTGTGTATTGGTTTGGGTGAGTGTGTGTGTTGGTTGGGGTGAGTGTTAGTGATTGTGTGTGTTGGTTTAAGTGATTGTGTGTGTTGGTTGGGGTGAGTGTGTTAGTGATTGTGTGTGTTGGTTGGGGTGAGTGTGTGTGTTGGTTGGGGTGAGTGTGTGTTAGTGAGTGTGTGTGTTGGTTGGGGTGAGTGTGTGTGTTGGTTGAGGTGAGTGTGTGTTAGTGAGTGTGTGTGTTGGTAGGGGTGAGTGTGTGTTAGTGATTGTGTGTGTTGGTTTGGGTGAGTGTGTTTTAGTGATTGTGTGTGTTGGTTGGAGTGAATGTGTTTTAGTGATTGTGTGTGTTGGTTGGGGTGTGTGTTAGTGATTGTGTGTTGGTTGGGGTGAGTGTGTGTGTTGGTTGGGGTGAGTGTGTGTGTTGGTTGGGGTGAGTGTGTGTTAGTGATTGTGTGTGTTGGTTGGGGTGAGTGTGTGTTAGTGATTGTGTGTGTTGGTTTGGGTAAGTGTGTGTTAGTGATTGTGTGTGATGGTTGGGGTGAGTGTGTGTGTTGGTTGGGGTGAGTGTGTGTTAGTGATTGTGTGTGTTGGTTGTGGTGAGTGTGTGTGTTGGTTGGGGTGAGTGTGTGTTAGTGATTGTGTGTGTTGGTTTGGGTGTGTGTGTTGGTTGGGGTGAGTGTGTGTTAGTGATTGTGTGTGTTGGTTTGGGTGAGTGTGTGTGTTGGTTGGGGTGAGTGGGTTAGTTATTGTGTGTACTGGTTTGGGTGAGTGTGTGTGTTGGTTTGGGTGAGTGTGTGTTAGTGATTGTGTGTGTTGGTCTGGGTGAGTGTGTGTGTTGGTTGGGGTGAGTGTGTGTGTTGGTTGGGGTGAGTGTTAGTGATTGTGTGTGTTGGTTTAAGTGATTGTGTGTGTTGGTTGGGGTGAGTGTGTGTTAGTGATTGTGTGTGTTGGTTGGGGTGAGTGTGTGTGTGTCGGTTGGGGTGAGTGTGTGTGTTGGTTGAGGTGAGTGTGTGTTAGTGATTGTGTGTGTTGGTTGGGGTGAGTGTGTGTTAGTGATTGTGTGTGTTGGTTGGGGTGTGTGTTAGTGATTGTGTGTTGGTTGGGGTGAGTGTGTGTGTTGGTTGGGGTGAGTGTGTGTTAGTGATTGTGTGTGTTGGTTGGGGTGAGTGTGTGTTAGTGATTGTGTGTGTTGGTTGGGGTGAGTGTGTGTGTTGGTTTGGGTGTGTGTGTTGGTTGGGGTGTGTGTGTTAGTGATTGTGTGTGTTGGTTGGGGTGAGTGTGTGTTAGTGATTGTGTGTGTTGGTTTGGGTGTGTGTGTTGGTTTGGGTGAGTGTGTGTGTTGGTTGGGGTGAGTGTGTTAGTTATTGTGTGTGTTGGTTTGGGTGAGTGTGTGTTAGTGATTGTGTGTGTTGGTATGGGTGAGTGTGTGTGTTGGTTGGGGTGAGTGTGTGTGTTGGTTGGGGTGAGTGTGTGTTAGTGAGTGTGTGTGTTGGTTGGGGTGAGTGGGTGTTAGTGATTGTGTGTGTTGGTTGGGGTGAGTGTGTGTGTTGGTTGGGGTGAGTGTGTGTTAGTGAGTGTGTGTGTTGGTTGGGGTGAGTGTGTGTGTTGGTAGGGGTGAGTGTGTGTTAGTGATTGTGTGTGTTCGTTTGGGTGAGTGTGTGTGTTGGTTGGGGTGAGTGTTAGTGATTGTGTGTGTTGGTTTAAGTGATTGTGTGTGTTGGTTGGGGTGAGTGTGTGTTAGTGATTGTGTGTTGGTTGGGGTGAGTGTGTGTGTTGGTTGGGGTGAGTGTGTGTTAGTGAGTGTGTGTGTTGGTTGGGGTGAGTGTGTGTGTTGGTTGAGGTGAGTGTGTGTTAGTGATTGTGTGTGTTGGTAGGGGTGAGTGTGTGTTAGTGATTGTGTGTGTTGGTTTGGGTGAGTGTGTGTGTTGGTTGGAGTGAGTGTGTTTTAGTGATTGTGTGTGTTGGTTGGGGTGTGTGTTAGTGATTGTGTGTTGGTTGGGGTGAGTGTGTGTTAGTGATTGTGTGTGTTGGTTTGGGTGAGTGTGTGTGTTGGTTGGGGTGATTCTTTTTACAATGAATAATACGTTTGTGCAGGCTCTGTGAGTTTTATATTAATGGCGTCAGAGTGGGGGGGCTCACTTCATTTATATACGGGGGGCACGACAGCTGGGGCGAATCATCACTTCACTCCCGCCAGGTATAACACTCACCCGAAAATGGGATCTCTTCTCCCAGGACAATATCCAGCAGTACCAGCAACATCAGTGACCCCAAAAACTGCCTCAAGCTACAAAGTACTTCACCAGACATCTCTACACAGGCAAGATCCACACGAGAGCGTCAGCGAGAGGATCAGATTATCAGAGAGTGTCCGCGAGAGGATCAGTGTATAAGAGAGAGTGTCCGCAAAAGGATCAGTGTATGAAAGTGTCAGCGAGATCAGTGTTTGAGTGTCAGCGAGAGGATCAGTGTATAAGAGAGAGTGTCAGCAAAAGGATCAGTGTATGAGAGTGTCAGCGAGAAGATCAGTGTATGAGAGTGTCAGCAAGAAGATCAGTGTATGAGAGTGTCAGCGAGAGGATCAGTGTATGAGAGTGTCAGCAAGAAGATCAGTGTATGAGAGTGTCAGCGAGAGGATCAGTGTATGAAAGTGTCAGCGAGAAGATCAGTGTATGAGAGTGTCAGCGAGAAGATCAGTGTATGAGAGTGTCAGCGAGAGGATCAGTGTATGAGAGCGTCAGCGAGAGGATCAGTGTATGAGAGCGTCAGCGAGAGGATCAGTGTATGAGAGTGTCAGCGAGAAGATCAGTGTATGAAAGTGTCAGCGAGAAGATCAGTGTATAAGAGTGTCAGCGAGAAGATCAGTGTATGAGAGTGTCAGCGAGAGGATCAGTGTTTGAGAGAGAGCGTGTGTGTGTTTCCTCTTATACTCTCTACTCTGGGAGGACATGGATAGCTTGAGGCTGTGTCTCATGTTCCTACCTGTCTGTCTACTGACATGATCTGCCTTATCTGCTGGGGTGCAGTTTCTCTCTCCCCTGTCTACCTGTGGGGCGCAGTTTCTCTCTCCCCTGTCTACCCGTGGGGTGCAGTCTCTCTCCCATCTACCTGTGGGGTGCTGTCTTTCTCCCATCTATCTGTGGGGTGCAGTCTCTCTCCCCTGTCTACCTGTGGGGTGCAGTCTCTCTCTCCCCTGTCTACCTGTGGGGTGCAGTCTCTCTCTCCCCTGTCCACCTGTGGGGTGCAGTCTCTCTCTCCCCTGTCCACCTGTGGGGTGCAGTCTCTCTCCCCTGTCTACCTGTGGGGTGCAGTCTCTCTCTCCCCTGTCTACCTGTGGGGTGCAGTCTCTCTCTCCCCTGTCTACCTGTGGGGTGCAGTCTCTCTCTCCCCTGTCTACCTGTGGGGTGCAGTCTCTCTCTCCCCTGTCTACCTGTGGGGTGCAGTCTCTCTCTCCCCTGTCCACCTTTGGGGTGCAGTCTCTCTCTCCCCTGTCTACCTGTGGGGTGCAGTTTCTCTCTCTCCCCTGTCTACCTGTGGGGTGCAGTCTTTCTCTCCCCTGTCCACCTGTGGGGTGCAGTTTCTCTCTCTCTCCCCTGTCTACCTGTGGGGTGCAGTCTCTCCCCCCTGTCCACCTGTGGGGTGCAGTCTCTCTCTCCCCTGTCCACCTGTGGGGTGCAGACTCTCTCTCCCCTGTCCACCTGTGGGGTGCAGTCTCTCTCCCCTGTCCACCTGTCGTGTGCTGTCTTTCTCCCATCAATCTGTGGGGTGCAGTCTCTCTCTCTCCCCTGTCTACCTGTGGGGTGCAGTCTCTCTCTCCCCTGTCCACCTGTGGGGTGCAGTTTCTCTCTCTCCCCTGTCTACCTGTGGGGTGCAGTCTCTCTCTCTCCCCTGTCTACCTGTGGGGTGCAGTTTCTCTCTCTCCCCTGTCTACCTGTGGGGTGCAGTCTTTCTCCCCTGTCTACCTGTGAGGTGCAGTCTTTTTCTCTCTCCCTATTGGATGCAGTCTCTTTCTCTCTCCCTGTTGGGTGCAGTCTCTTTCTCTCTCCCTATTGGATGCAGTCTCTTTCTCTCTCCCCTGTGGGGTGCAGTCTCTCTTCCCTTTTCTACCTGTGGGGTGCAGTCTCTTTCTCCCATTTCTACCTGTGTGGTGCAGTCTCTCTCTCTCCCCTTTCTACCTGTGGGGTGCAGTCTCTCTCTTCCCGGTCTGCCTGTGGGGTGTAGTACCTTTTTTTCTCTCCCGTCTACCTGTGGGGTGCAGTTTCTCTCCCCGGTCTACCTGTGGGGTGCAGTGTCTCTTTCCCCCCGTCTACCTGTGGGGTGCAGTCTCTCTCCCCTGTCTACCTGTGGGGTGCAGTCTCTCTCTCTCCCCGGTCTACCTTTGGGGTGCAGTCTCTCTCCCCGGTCTACCTGTGGGGTGGTGTCTCTCTTTCCCCTGGTCTACCTGTTGGGTTCAGTCTCTCTTCCCTGTCCACCTGTGGGGTGCAGTCTCTCTCCCCTGTCTACCTGTGGGGTGCAGTCTCTCTCTCCCCTGTCCACCTGTGGGGTGCAGTCTCTCTCCCCTGTCTACCTGTGGGGTGCAGTCTCTCTCTCCCCTGTCCACCTGTGGGGTGCAGTCTCTCTCTCTCTCCTGTCCACCTGTGGGGTGCAGTCTCTCTCTCCCCTGTCTATCTGTGGGGTGCAGTCTCTCTCCCCTGTCGGGTTCTGTCTTTCTCCCATCTATCTGTGGGGTGCAGTCTCTCTCTCTCCCCTGTCTACCTGTGGGGTGCAGTCTCTCTCTCCCCTGTCTACCTGTGGGGTGCAGTCTCTCTCTCCGCTGTCTACCTGTGGGGTGCAGTCTCTCTCTCCCCTGTCTACCTGTGGGGTGCAGTCTCTCTTCCCCAGTCTACCTGTGGGGTGCAGTCTCTCTCTCCCCTGTCCACCTGTGGGGTGCAGTCTCTCTCTCCCCTGTCCACCTGTGGGGTGCAGTCTCTCTCCCCTGTCCACCTGTGGGGTGCAGTCTCTCTCCCCTGTCCACCTGTGGGGTGCAGTTTCTCTCTCTCCCCTGTCTACCTGTGGGGTGCAGTCTCTCTCTCCCCTGTCCACCTGTCGGGTGCTGTCTTTCTCCCATCTACCTGTGGGGTGCAGTCTCTCTCTCTCCCCTGTGTACCTGTGGGGTGCAGTTTCTCTCTCCCCTGTCTACCTGTGGGGTGCAGTCTCTCTCTCTCCTGTCTATCTGTGGGGTGCAGTCTCTCTCTCCCCTGTCTATCTGTGGGGTGCAGTCTCTCTCTCCCCTGTCTATCTGTGGGGTGCAGTCTCTCTCTCCCCTGTCTATCCGTGGGGTGCAGTCTCTCTCTCCCCTGTCTATCTGTGGGGTGCAGTCTCTCTCTCCCCTATCTATCTGTGGGGTGCAGTCTCTCTCTCCCCTGTCCACCTGTGGGGTGCTGTCTTTCTCCCATCTATCTGTGGGGTGCAGTCTCTCTCTCCCCTGTCCACCTGTGGGGTGCAGTTTCTCTCTCTCCCCTGTCTACCTGTGGGGTGCAGTCTCTCTCTCTCCCCTGTCTACCTGTGGGGTGCAGTCTTTCTCCCCTGTCCACCTGTGAGGTGCAGTCTTTTTCTCTCTCCCTATTGGATGCAGTCTCTTTCTCTCTCCCTGTTGGGTGCAGTCTCTTTCTCTCTCCCTATTGGATGCAGTCTCTTTCTCTCTCCCCTGTGGGGTGCAGTCTCTCTTCCCTTTTCTACCTGTGGGGTGCAGTCTCTTTCTCCCATTTCTACCTGTGTGGTGCAGTCTCTCTCTCTCCCCTTTCTACCTGTGGGGTGCAGTTTCTCTCCCCGGTCTACCTGTGGGGAGCAGTGTCTCTCTTTCCCCCCGTCTACCTGTGGGGTGCAGTCTCTCTCCCCTGTCTACCTGTGGGTGCAGTCTCTCTCTCTCCCCTGTCTACCTGTGGGTGCAGTCTCTCTCCCCGGTCTACCTGTGGGGTGGTGTCTCTCTTTCCCCTGGTCTACCTGTTGGGTGCAGTCTCTCTTCCCTGTCCACCTGTGGGGTGCAGTCTCTCTCCCCTGTCTATCTGTGGGGTGCAGTCTCTCTCTTCCCTGTCCACCTGTGGGGTGCAGTCTCTCTCCCCTGTCTACCTGTGGGGTGCAGTCTCTCTCTCCCCTGTCCACCTGTGGGGTGCAGTCTCTCTCTCTCTCCTGTCCACCTGTGGGGTGCAGTCTCTCTCTCCCCTGTCTATCTGTGGGGTGCAGTCTCTCTGCCCTGTCGGGTTCTGTCTTTCTCCCATCTATCTGTGGGGTGCAGTCTTTCTCTCTCCCCTGTCTACCTGTGGGGTGCTGTCTCTCTCTGTCCCCTGTCTATCTGTGGGGTGCAGTCTCTCTCTCTCCCCTGTCTACCTGTGGGGTGCAGTCTCTCTCCCATCTATCTGTGGGGTGCAGTCTCTCTCTCTCCCCTGTCTACCTGTGGGGTGCAGTCTCTCTCTCCCCTGTCTACCTGTGAGGTGCAGTCTTTTTCTCTATCCCTATTGGATGCAGTCTCTTTCTCTCTCCCTGTTGGGTGCAGTCTCTTTCTCTCTCCCTATTGGATGCAGTCTCTTTCTCTCTCCCCTGTGGGGTGCAGTCTCTCTTCCCTTTTCTACCTGTGGGGTGCAGTCTCTTTCTCCCATTTCTACCTGTGTGGTGCAATCTCTCTCTCTCCCCTTTCTACCTGTGGGGTGCAGTTTCTCTCCCCGGTCTACCTGTGGGGTGCAGTGTCTCTCTTTCCCCCCGTCTACCTGTGGGGTGCAGTCTCTCTCCCCTGTCTACCTGTGGGTGCAGTCTCTCTCTCTCCCCTGTCTACCTGTGGGGTGCAGTCTCTCTCTCTCTCCTGTCCACCTGTGGGGTGCAGTCTCTCTCTCTCTCCTGTCCACCTGTGGGGTGCAGTCTCTCTCTCTCTCTCCTGTCCACCTGTGGGGTGCAGTCTCTCTCTCCCCTGTCTATCTGTGGGGTGCAGTCTCTCTCCCCTGTCGGGTTCTGTCATTCTCCCATCTATCTGTGGGGTGCGGTCTTTCTCTCTCCCCTGTCTACCTGTGGGGTGCAGTCTCTCTCTCCCCTGTCTACCTGTGGGGTGCAGTCTCTCTCTCCCATCTACCTGTGGGGTGCAGTCTCTCTCTTCCCTGTCTACCTGTGGGGTGCAGTCTCTCTCTTCCCTGTCTACCTGTGGGGTGCAGTCTCTCTCTTCCCTGTCTACCTGTGGGGTGCAGTCTCTCTCTTCCCTGTCTACCTGTGGGGTGCAGTCTCTCTCTCCCGTCTACCTGTGGGGTGCAGTTTCTCTCTCTCCCGTCTACCTGTGGGGTGCAGTCTCTCTCCCATCTACCTGTGGGGTGCAGTGTCTCTCTTTCCCCCCGTCTACCTGTGGGGTGCAGTCTCTCTCCCCTGTCTACCTGTGGGTGCAGTCTCTCTCTCTCCCCTGTCTACCTGTGGGGTGCAGTCTCTCTCTCTCTCTCCTGTCCACCTGTGGGGTGCAGTCTCTCTCTCTCTCCTGTCCACCTGTGGGGTGCAGTCTCTCTCTCTCTCCTGTCCACCTGTGGGGTGCAGTCTCTCTCTCCCCTGTCTATCTGTGGGGTGCAGTCTCTCTCCCCTGTCGGGTTCTGTCTTTCTCCCATCTATCTGTGGGGTGCGGTCTTTCTCTCTCCCCTGTCCACCTGTGGGGTGCAGTTTCTCTCTCTCCCGTCTACCTGTGGGGTGCAGTCTCTCTCTCCCCTGTCTACCTGTGGGGTGCAGTCTCTCTCTCCCCTGTCTACCTGTGGGGTGCAGTCTCTCTCTCCCCTGTCTACCTGTGGGGTGCAGTTTCTCTCTCTCCCGTCTACCTGTGGGGTGCAGTCTCTCTCCCGTCTACCTGTGGGGTGCAGTCTCTCTCTCCCCTGTCTACCTGTGGGGTGCAGTCTCTCTCCCGTCTACCTGTGGGGTGCAGTCTCTCTCTCCCCTGTCTACCTGTGGGGTGCAGTCTCTCTCCCATGTCTACCTGTGGGGTGCAGTCTCTCTCTCCCCTGTCGGGTGCTGTCTTTCTCCCATCTATCTGTGGGATGCAGTCTCTCTCTCTCTCTCTCCCCTGTCTACCTGTGGGGTGCAGTTTCTCTCTCTCCCATCTATCTGTGGGGTGCAGTCTCTCTCTCCCCTGTCCACCTGTGGGGTGCAGTCTCTCTCTCCCCTGTCCACCTGTGGGGTGCAGTTTTTCTCTCTCCCCTGTCTACCTGTGGGGTGCAGTCTCTCTCTCCCCTGTCTACCTGTGGGGTGCAGTCTCTCTCTCCCCCCTGTCTACCTGTGGGGTGCAGTCTCTCTCCCCCCCTGTCTAACTGTGAAGTTATCTGTAGGTGGGGGAGGTGCTCTTCACTTGTGCAGGAGGTGTCACCCCCATTGGAGACTAAATTAAATGATTATTTACAGAAAGAGTAGTAGATACCGGGAGTAGCCTTCCAGAGGATATAGTAAAGGTTGACCGTGTAAAGGAATTGAGGAATGGCTAGATATAGACACGAGACTCACAGCCACCATCCTGCCATGTGCCTGGTGATCCTGCCAAGCACACGGGGCAAAATCATCACCAGGAAGGAGATTCAGCCTTGACGGATTTATTACAACCATGGCAACAGCACCCACCCATGCGTTACATCCATCCACGTGCCGCTCACTGCACCAAATACCCCCACATTGGGCAAGTCTGTCCCTCTGATTATTGCCAGATTAATAAATACTGAGGACGCTGACCAGCGTGTGTTCCTAGGAGGACGTGTGGACCAATCAGAGCATGTGTCTCTAGGATGAGATGGACCAATCAGAGCATTTCTCTCTTGGACGACATGGGCCAATCAGACCATCTGTCTCTAGGACGACATGGACCAATCTGAGCGTGTGTCTCTAGGACGATGTGGACCAATCAGAGCATGTGTCTCTAGGACCATGTGGACCAATCTGAGCATGTGTTTTTGGAACGGGTGAGGGGCACAGTCTGGAGTGCAAGGAGTAATAACAGGAAAAGCTAGTCCTCCTCTGAACTGGACTCATCTTCAGAAAGATCTGGGACCGGGAAACGTAAAATGGCTGCGACTCCCGTCAGCTGGTTCAATTCTGAGGGAAAAGGTTAAAGTTCAGATGAGGTGCCGCTCCTCTACAGCACGTCAGTAACCACACAGTTGCGTTCATCATCCCCTCCAGGGCCCCCCCAGGGAAAACTCTCTCCCCAGTAACTGTCCCCACCATGTCCCCCCCCCCCCCTTGCTGTGTAACTTACGTTCTCCGGAGACGTGTAAACTGGAGAAGATCCTGCGGAGGATAAAGAGTCACAGCTTAGTCCTCACACCAGCCATGTGTCTCCACACACAAAGCCCATTATATCTCACCTCACTGTCCCTCCGTTATCTCTCACACTGTCCACCAGTCTCACATAACGACTCCTTGTCGGCACGTCCTGATGTCTGTAACAGATACGGCACAGTGTGAGACAGTCGGCGGGCCGAGAAAGTATGGATGTGAGTCTGTATTCAGAGAGCGCGCAGACAGTTCTCACCTGAACAGCTCATCAGTAACCAGCAGAGTGTCTATTGCCAGAGCCTCGTTCGCTTTCTCCACATGTTTAATCCTGGAAAAGAGTTGGCGTCAACACAGGGCAAATCATAAAAACTACATAATGCACCACAGCAGGTAGGGAATAGGAGCCCAGTGGTCAGGAAGTGCCGGAGCCCAGCCACCAGGAATTGCCGGAGCCCAGCCGCCAGGGAATGCCGGAGCCCAGCCGCCAGGGAATGCCGGAGCCCAGCCGCCAGGGAATGCCGGAGCCCAGCCGCCAGGGAATGCCGGAGCCCAGCCGCCAGGGAATGCCGGAGCCCAGCCGCCAGGGAATGCCGGAGCCCAGCCGCCAGGGAATGCCGGAGCCCAGCCGCCAGGGAATGCGAATATTTTCGCTATCTGAACATAGATTGGGGCTATAAACCCTAGAGGGCAAGGAGTGCACACCATGCTGCCAAGAAGAGGGTGGAGTGCTGACTACAAACACTGATATGGATCTTGAAGCTTAATTACCACCCAGGGGTAACAGGCGTCTTGTTACAACCGGTCACCCACCATTAGGAAAAGCAGAGAATAAAAACACAGTGGTTATATAAGCAGCACTGGTATGTGGGGGACAGGGGGGCACTGGCAGCACGAAGCGAAGGCAACCGGGGGTCTGTTTTTAGCACAAAGGGGGTCTGGCAGAAGGAACAAGAAATTCAAACCTTGTGGGATTGTTCTAAAAAGTACAGACACAGTGTGTGTATAAAGGGGGGCTGGCAGAACAGACACAGCGCGGGTATAAGGGGGGCTGGCAGTACAGACACAGCGCGTGTATAAAGGGGGGCTGGCAGTACAGACACAGCACGTGTATAAAGGGGGGCTGGCAGTACAGACACAGCGTGTGTATAAAGGGGGGCTGGCAGTACAGACACAGCGCGTGTATAAAGGGGGGCTGGCAGTACAGACACAGCGCGTGTATAAAGGGGGGCTGGCAGTACAGACAGCGCGGGTATAAGGTGGGCTGGCAGTACAGACAGCGCGGGTATAAGGTGGGCTGGCAGTACAGACAGCGCGGGTATAAGGTGGGCTGGCAGTACAGACAGCGCGGGTATAAGGTGGGCTGGCAGTACAGACAGCGCGGGTATAAGGTGGGCTGGCAGTACAGACAGCGCGGGTATAAGGTGGGCTGGCAGTACAGACAGCGCGGGTATAAGGTGGGCTGGCAGTACAGACACAGGGCGTGTATAAGGGGGGGCTGGCAGTACAGACACAGCGCGGGTATAAGGGGGTGCTGGCAGTACAGACACAGCGCGTGTATAAAGGGGGGCTGGCAGTACAGACACAGCGCGTGTATAAAGGGGGGCTGGCAGTACAGACACAGCGCGGGTATAAGGGGGGGCTGGCAGTACAGACAGCGCGGGTATAAGGTGGGCTGGCAGTACAGATACAGGGCGTGTATAAGGGGGGCTGGCAGTAAAGACACAGGGCGTGTATAAAGGGGGGCTGGCAGTACAGACAGCGCGCGTATAAGGGGGGGCTGGCAGTACAGACACAGCGCGGGTATAAGGGGGGCTAGAAGTACAGACACAGCACGTGTATAAGGGGGGCTGGCAGTACAGACACAGCACGTGTATAAGGGGGGCTGGCAGTACAGACACAGCACGTGTATAAGGGGGGCTGGCAGTACAGACACAGCACGTGTATAAGGAGGGCTGACAGTACAGACACAGCACGTGTATAAGGGGGGCTAGCAGTGCAGACGCAGTGTGCGTATAAGGGGGGCTGGCAGTACAGACACTGTGTGTATAAGGGGGGCTAGCAGTGCAGACGCAGTGTGCGTATAAGGGGGGCTGGCAGTACAGACACAGCACGTGTATAAGGGGGGCTGGCAGAGCAGACGCAGTGTGCGTATAAGGGGGGCTGGCAGTACAGACACAGTGTGTGTATAAGGGGGGGCTGGTGGGTTGTATCTAAAGTGGACAGCATAAGATATAAACGGAACAGACGTCGGGGTTTAAACGTTGAGACACTTTGCAAGAGATGCACCCTGTATGACAGACATTGTCCGCCACTCACTTTCTTGGTCGGTTTTAAACACCGACGCAGCATCACAATTGTACTGACCCCGTGAAACATGCAGTGACCCAGACTGTATCTGCCTCACCCATAAAATGCACGGTCAGGTTCATTCTTTAACATCTTGTAGAAATCTCCGAGGGCTTTTATCTCGGAGGCAGCCTAGAAACCAAGACGAGGAGATCAGTTTACTATATAAATACCTACAACCACGCTCACATGTAATAACAACCATACCCACACACTATGACCAACATAACCACTCACTATCACAAGCAACAACAACCATACCCACACACTATGACCAACATAACCACTCACTATCACAAGCAACAACAACCATACCCACACACTATGACCAACATAACCACTCACTATCACAAGCAACAACAACCATACCCACACACTATGACCAACATAACCACTCACTATCACAAGCAACAACAACCATACCCACACACTATGACCAACATAATCACTCACTATCACAAGCAACAACAACCATACCCACACACTATGACCAACATAACCACTCACTATCACAAGCAACAACAACCATACCCACACACTATGACCAACATAATCACTCACTATCACAAGCAACAACAACCATACCCACACACTATGACCAACATAACCACTCACTATCACAAGCAACAACAACCATACCCACACACTATGTCCAACATAACCACTCACTATCACAAGCAACAACAACCATACCGACACACTATGACCAACATAACCACTCACTATCACAAGCAACAACAACCATACCGACACACTATGACCAACATAACCACTCACTATCACAAGCAACAACAACCATACCGACACACTATGACCAACATAACCACTCACTATCACAAGCAACAACAACCATACCCACACACTATGACCAACATAACCACTCACTATCACAAGCAACAACAACCATACCCACACACTATGACCAACATAACCACTCACTATCACAAGCAACAACAACCATACCGACACACTATGACCAACATATCCACTCACTATCACAAACAACAACAACCATACCCACACACTATTACCAACATAACCACTCACTATCACAAGCAACAACAACCATACCCACACACTATCACAAGCAACAACAACCATACCCACATACTATGACCAACATAACCACTCACTATCACAAACAACAACAACCATACCCACACACTATGACCAACATAACCACACACTATCACAAGCAACAACAACCATACCCACATACTATGACCAACATAACCACTCACTATCACAAACAACAACAACCATACCCACACACTATTACCAACATAACCACTCACTATCACAAACAACAACAACCATACACACACACTATCACAAGCAACAACAACCATACCCACACACTATCACAAGCAACAACAACCATACCCACACACTATGACCAACATAACCACTCACTATCACAAAGAACAACCATACCCACACACTATGACCAACATATCCACTCACTATCACAGGCAACAACAACAACCATACCCACACACTATGACCAACATATCCACTCACTATCACAGGCAACAACAACAACCATACCCACACACTATGACCAACATAACCACTCACTATCACAAGCAACAACAACCATACCCACACACTATGACCAACATAACCACTCACTATCACAAGCAACAACAACCATACCGACACACTATGACCAACATAACCACTCACTATCACAGGCAACAACAACCATACCCACACACTATTACCAACATAACCACTCATTATCACAAGCAACAACAACCATACCCACACACTATGACCAACATAACCACTCACTATCACAAGCAACAACAACCATACCCACACACTATTACCAACATAACCACTCACTATCACAAGCAACAACAACCATACCCACACGCTATGTCCAACATAACCACTCACTATCACAAGCAACAACAACCATACCGACACACTATGACCAACATAACCACTCACTATCACAGGCAACAACAACCATACCCACACACTATGACCAACATAACCACTCACTATCACAAACAACAACAACCATACCCACACACTATGACCAACATAACCACTCACTATCACAAACAACAACAACCATACCCACACACTATGACCAACATAACCACTCACTATCACAGGCAACAACAACCATACCCACACACTATGACCAACATAACCACTCATTATCACAAGCAACAACAACCATACCCACACACTATGACCAACATAACCACTCACTATCACAGGCAACAACAACCATACCCACACACTATTACCAACATAACCACTCATTATCACAAGCAACAACAACCATACCCACACACTATTACCAACATAACCACTCATTATCACAAACAACAACAACCATACCCACACACTATGACCAACATAACCACTCACTATCACAGGCAACAACAACCATACCCACACACTATTATCAACATAACCACTCACTATCACAAACAACAACAACCATACCCACACACTATGACCAACATAACCACTCACTATCACAAACAACAACAACCATACCCACACACTATGACCAACATATCCACTCACTATCACAGGCAACAACAACCATACCCACACACTATGACCAACATAGCCACTCACTATCACAAGCAACAACAACAACAACAAACACACACTATGACCAACATAACCACTCACTATCACAAGCAACAACAACCATACCCACACACTATGACCAACATAACCACTCACTATCACAGGCAACAACAACCATACCCACACACTATTACCAACATAACCACTCACTATCACAAGCAACAACAACCATACCCACACACTATGACCAACATAACCACTCACTATCACAGGCAACAACAACCATACCCACACACTATTACCAACATACCCACACACTATCACAAGCAACAACAACCATACCCACACACTATGACCAACATAGCCACTCACTATCACAAACAACAACAACCATACCCACACACTATGACCAACATAACCACTCACTATCACAGGCAACAACAACCATACCCACACACTATTACCAACATAATCACTCACTATCACAGGCAACAACAACCATACCCACACACTATTACCAACATAATCCCTCACTATCACAGGCAACAACAACCATACCCACACACTATTACCAACATAATCCCTCACTATCACAAGCAACAACAACCATACCCACACACTATGACCAACATAACCACTCACTATCACAAACAACAACAACCATACCCACACACTATGACCAACATAACCACTCACTATCACAAACAACAACAACCATACCCACACACTATGACCAACATATCCACTCACTATCACAGGCAACAACAACCATACCCACACACTATGACCAACATAGCCACTCACTATCACAAGCAACAACAACAACAACCACACACTATGACCAACATAACCACTCACTATCACAAGCAACAACAACCATACCCACACACTATGACCAACATAACCACTCACTATCACAAGCAACAACAACCATACCCACACACTATGACCAACATAACCACTCACTATCACAAGCAACAACAACCATACCCACACACTATGACCAACATAACCACTCACTATCACAAGCAACAACAACCATACCCACACACTATGACCAACATAATCACTCACTATCACAGGCAACAACAACCATACCCACACACTATCACAAGCAACAACAACCATACCCACACACTATGACCAACATAACCACTCACTATCACAAACAACAACAACCATACCCACACACTATGACCAACATATCCACTCACTATCACAAACAACAACAACCATACCCACACACTATGACCAACATAATCACTCACTATCACAGGCAACAACAACCATACCCACACACTATCACAAGCAACAACAACCATACCCACACACTATGACCAACATAACCACTCACTATCACAAACAACAACAACCATACCCACACACTATGACCAACATATCCACTCACTATCACAAACAACAACAACCATACCCACACACTATGACCAACATAACCACTCACTATCACAAGCAACAACAACCATACCCACACACTATGACCAACATAGCCACTCACTATCACAAGCAACAACAACAACAAACACACACTATGACCAACATAACCACTCACTATCACAAGCAACAACAACCATACCCACACACTATCACAAGCAACAACAACCATACCCACATACTATGACCAACATAGCCACTCACTATCACAAACAACAACAACCATACCCACACACTATGACCAACATAACCACACACTATCACAAGCAACAACAACCATACCCACATACTATGACCAACATAGCCACTCACTATCACAAACAACAACAACCATACCCACACACTATAACCAACATAACCACTCACTATCACAAACAACAACCATACCCACACACTAT